>CP045893.1:25563401-25597631 GCA_013387185.1 Caligus rogercresseyi | reverse complement strand
TTTTGTAATGTTTTTCTTCACACTTAATTCATCAAAAACTTTGATATATTGAAAATAATAACATGATTTTGGACGACGCTTTCACTATACGAGGTTGTTTCGGATAATGATGCGAATCAGTTTATATCTTGCAAAATATTGCATCAATCTTCTAAATCATAGGCTTAAATTAAAGCTCAGACAAATTGGATTAATTTTTTTATTATGTATCAAAATGTGTTTAGAACTTTGTTTTTTAAGAAAATCAAGCTTTTGTTTTTGTTATTTCGTAACATTGGGTCAAATTTTCTCAAAAAGAGAAATGTCGCGCATCCACAAGTTCGTCGAGGACCTCGCCAAGGCCAGGAAGACTCCCAAGGAGATCAAGACCATGGTCGACATGGCCTTTGAGGTCACATCATCTCCCAAAGCCAAATCTACCGCATTTCAGCATTAATTAAGGCCGGGAAGGACTCTTCAGACAAGAGGACACGAACGGAGGAGGAAGGTCGTACCGACGACTTTATTGAGGCTGTGAGGGTGTACGTGGAGGCCGACCGTCGGGTGACAATGGAGGAACTGGCTATCAAGTTCGAGACGTTGATCATACCATTTTCCACGTCCTCCATGACGATCTTGGGCTCTCAATCAAGTCAGCAAGATGGATCCCCAAGATGCTCTGAGAGGATCACAAAATGAAGAGAGTGAGGTGCGCACTAGTCTTCTTAAAACTCAATTTTGAGCTCGGATTGGGGTTTTTCTGGACAAGATTGTGACGATGGATGAAACCTCTGTGTCTTTCTTCACTCCTGAGTTCAAACGAGGGTCATCTCAATGGCTCCCGTAGGGCTCCAACCCGCCCCTGAAATTCAAGCGTCAAGAATCAAGGAAGAAACAGATGGTTCTCAGCTTTTCGACAACTGCGCGTGATCTTCCAGCACTATCTCCCGATGAGGAACTCTGTCACTGGCCCGTGTTCAAGGATGTCATGAACATGTTTTAAAGAAATTCAGGAGAAGCAACCTGAAATGGCCAAAAGAGACTGGTACTTCCACTTCGACAATGTTCTGTGCCACACGAAGTTCTTAGCCACGAAGGGGATCAGGTCATCGATCCTCCACCCTACTCTACTGACCTTACCCCGCAGACTTCTTCTACTTCCCCATCATGAAGAAGATGCTCGAGGCGTGGAGATTGTCGACAAGAGCGTCCAGAAGGAGTGGACCTGGGTCGGGAGGGCCATCCCGGAAGACAGGTTCCGTGAGGCCTTCAGGAAGTGGATTGAGAGGTGGAGAAATGTATTCGAATCGGCAGAAGTCATGTGTAAAAGATTTGTTAAAGTTGTTTTCGTTATAATTGAAATTATTTTGATGATTATTTTTCTCCCGCATATTTATCCGAAACAGCCTCGTACATGAAACGTGAAATAAATATACCTGGTATTCTTAATACCTTGGATTTAACGAGAATCTATAAATATTTTTAATGGATGCTATGGTTTTGAGTATGTGTAAAAACTCTGACGTCCAGTCTTCTGTGCTTCACTCTTTCCTCTTCCGTGTATATATTTCCTTCCTTTTCCTACAATGATAATAATGAGTCTTCAGTCATGACTCTCTCATACTAGTCGCTCTTTATATTCGTTCCTGCCGTGCAACCTAATTGGCGCGACGACTCTGGGATATGTATATTAATAATATATGTAGTGACGTCAGCTTGGGTCATGGGGGAGTGTTTTGAAAGAGCCACGCTGCGACGTGCGGGTCAGTTGAAATATAGATATTAAAGTGAGTGAAGTGTTTTATTATAATGTCTAGAAAAGGGAGTCAGACGACCTCGGGATTGTCGTCAGAAACACAAGCTATCACGGCCCTGTCTAATTTAAAATTAGTAGACGTCGTACCCAGATACGATGGGACGGGGGAGCTACAAGTATGGATCCGCCAAGTCCAGATTGCTAAAGATTTGCTGGGATTCAACGAGGTTGCTCGGCTTATCCCACTCTTCCTTAGTGGAAAGGCCTTCAGTGTATATGATCAGCTTAGTCCGGATGATAAGGGAGATGAGGAAAAAATCTTCAGGACTTTGAGGAGGGCTTTCTCTATGAATCCTTTCACAGCGTGTGAGAGACTGAGGACGAAGAGGTGGTCCACTGAGGAGTCCGTGGACGTGTGCTTAGCGGAAATCAAGGAGCTTATTTGCTTGATGGGCGTTCCCGATTCGTCAAGGTTGGTCTTGCTGACATTTATTTCCTCCATGCCTGCCGACGTGGCGGCTCGGATGAGAGCAACGCCAGGGATCCTTGAAATGAGCGAGGACGACCTCACTTCAATGGCCCGCGCTCTCACTAGTGAGCACCAAGCATCGCGAGCCCTGGAGTCCCAATTTGAAGTGGGTCTTGTGGCCAGATCCCAGGAGGGCGCTTGCTTTCGGTGCGGGGGCCCACATCGGGAGAAGGAGTGCCAAGAGCGGAGGCGTTGCTTTGCGTGTGGCGAGGTTGGACACTTAGTCAGGTACTGCAAGGGGACGGGAAACGATTTAGGGGCCTGCTCCGCGCCTGCAGCTCTCCCCAAACCAGAGATGGCGCGACCAGCCCGAGGATCCCGGTAATCATCCAGGGTCAAACTGTCTGGGGATTAGTGGACACCGGGTGCTCCCAGACCATAGTTAGGCCGGTGCATGGAAGGGAAGGCTCGTTCCGTCCGACAAAAGGATTGCGACAATGGACGGATCCCTCATCGAGTGTTTGGGAGAGGCAGACGTTAGGCTCACCGTCAGGGATCGAACACACAGCGTCCGAGCGATAGTAAGCTTCAACCTCATTAGTGGAGTGGACGTCATCTTGGGCCACGACATCCTGAGAGGATACCGGATCCTCTTCGATAGGGGACAATTGGTACTTGGAGCCTGCGCGGAGGCAAGGAGAGAAGTCGAAGTGGTCAAGGGCGAAAATTTTGAGGTCGTCTTCGACGGAGCGTCCTGGACTGCCAGGTGGCAGTGGAAGGAGGAGCCAAGACTAAGGAACCGTACTAGCCAATACGAAGTCCCCGGCAAACTAAGGGGAAAGTTCAACGAGGAGGTGGAGAAGTGGGTTGAAAGAGGATGGCTCAAACCGAGGGCCCCTAACTACGGGGGACTGTTGCCCCTCATGGCGGTGGAACACAAAAGGAAGGGGAAGGTTCGACCTGTGCTGGACTTCCGCGAGCTGAACGAGTTCGTGTCCTGCAGTGGAGCTGACGCCGACGTTTGTGGGGACAAACTGAGGTCATGGAGGCAATTTCCGGAGAATAGTGCCCTTCTCGATCTCAAGGACGCCTACATGCAGATTCGCGTAGCAGGGGAGTGCTCCTCCGCGATGCGGGTCCAGTTCAGGGCCGAGCATTTCGAACTTACCCGGGTCGGTTTTGGACTGAATTGCGCCCCCCAAATAATGAAAGCCGTGCTGTCGTACGTGTTGTCAAGAGACAAAGATGTGTCGTCTGCAACAGACCACTACTACGACGACATAATTATCAATCTCGATAAAGTTTGCGCCGACAGGGTGAAGAAACTTCTCGTTGAGTACGGCCTTGAGACGAAACCCATGGAGAAGATTGACGGAACAAGTGTGCTCGGGCTGGATGTTTTCAGAGCGCCTAATGGACGTCTCAGGTGGAGGAGGTTGGGAGAACCATGCGACGTGATTGGGGAGCAAATGACGAGGAGGGAAGTATTTTCGTGGTGCGGAAAAATTGTTGGACATTACCCTATTGCTGGGTGGTTGAGAATAGCGGTGAGCTTTTTGAAGAGGTCCTGTGGAGAAGGCTCATGGAGCAGTAAAGTGGGAGTGGCGACGAAGAAGATGATGAGCGAGATTTTGGAGAAGATCATGGTTGCGGACCCAGTCCAAGGTGTGTGGAACGTTGACTGCAATGGAACCTTTGATGTGTGGTGTGACGCAAGTTCAATTGCTATCGGGGCCGTCATAATCAAGAACGGCGATATAGTGGAGGATGGTGCCTGGATTAGAAAAAAAGATGATGGAGCTCATATCAATATAGCTGAGTTAAACGCAGTTATAAAGGGTGTCAACATGGCCCTGAAATGGGGTGCCAAAAGCATGGTAGTTAAAACCGATTCTGCCACTGTTTTCTCTTGGCTTAACACACTGCAACGAGGTGCAAAGAGATTGAGTGTGTCCGGCGTGTCGGAAATGCTCGTGAGGAGAAGGGTCGCTCTCCTTGGCGAGCTGTTTATGGAGTACGGTACAGAGTGGCGTGTCGATCTGGTGCGTTCAGAGAAAAACCTTGCAGACCCATTAACTCGCGTGCCTAAGAGCTGGCTCTCTGATAACCGGACCAATGAAAGTTTAATTCGTGAAAGCCATCAAATGCACCATAGGGGAGTGGAGGGCACCCTCCATTTTGCGAAAAAAACGGGGGCCGAAGTACCTTTGAGTCTTGTCAAAGACATTGTGAAGAGTTGCTCCGAGTGTAATTCAATTGATCCGGCCTCCAAACAGTGTGGAGTAGGGTCCCTATCGGTCGACAAAAACTGGCAGAGACTCGCAATGGACGTCACACATGTTGGAAATGTTAAGTTTCTCACAATTGTGGATTGTGGGCCTAGCAGGTTTGCAGTTTGGAGGGCATTAAACAGCGAATCCGAAACTGAAGTATGCCAAAAGGTTGGAGAAGTCTTCAGTCAAATGGGCCCACCTGGTGAAGTGCTCTGTGACAATGGGAGGACTTTCCGGTCGGGCAAATTTTCCTCAACGCTGTCTGAGTGGGGAGTAGCACTTAAGTTTAGATGTGCTTACAGGCCGTCGGGAAATGGGATCGTAGAAAGGAACCATCGAACTATTAAAGCTTCGGCGGCCCGTGCACAATCATCTATAAATCGGAGTGTCTACTGGTACAACCTCACTCCTAGGAGTGACGGGGGCTTAATACCAGCAGCCTCAATTTTCAAGGATGAGTGGAGGAATCCTTTCCTTGTGTCCGTACAGGGAAGTGAAGCGGCAAGCGATAGTGAAGAGGCCGAATTCTGTGTGGGCGAGGAAGTTTGGGTGAAGCCACCCAATGCCAGGTGTACGGACCAGTGGAAGAGAGGCGTTGTTTCGGAGGTCAATAGCCCGCTTAATATCGAAGTCAACGGTGTCCCTAGACACCCAAAGGACTTGAGAAGAAGAGCCGAGGGGCTGACAGAGGACAGACGCGCTCTACATTTAACCGCCCATCACGAAAGACCTAAAAGAACGAAGAAGCGGCCTCGGAGATTGGAGGACTACGCTTGTGATGAGGACATCATAGGGGAATGTAGTGACGTCAGCTTGGGTCATGGGGGAGTGTTTTGAAAGAGCCACGCTGCGACGTGCGGGTCAGTTGAAATATAGATATTAAAGTGAGTGAAGTGTTTTATTATAATGTCTAGAAAAGGGAGTCAGACGACCTCGGGATTGTCGTCAGAAACACAATATATTTCTTAATAAAGGTATCCCTACAGAACAGTGCAGGTCCGGCGGATGGGTGGGCTTGCATAACACTGTAGACCCCCCCCCCCAAAAAAAAAAAGCCTGGCCTGCTGCCGGGCTTAGAACAGTGTCAAAATAGTTGATGTGAATAAGAACCATTCTATTACTGTTTTATCCTGATGTATTATATGTTATATTCTTTAGAAATATTGTAAAGTTGATGTTTTGGTGCAGAACGTTTTTGATGTCAATGTCGATAAATATTATATACATCCCCTAAGAAATAGATGTATTGTAGCCATATACAACAAAGATGGCTGCATTCACGTATGTTAGTGCTGAATATCAGGGCATTTATTCGCTTTCCATTATTAAGGACGACAAAATAACTATAGAATGGAGCAAAATGAAGATTAATGTGACGTTTTTCTCCTTTTATCATAAAAATATATGAACTGTCTTTCTCTCTTAGTTCTTTCAGGGCCATCATATGTGACTTAAGTACTCTATGTTATCTATATTACAGCATATACGCATCAATAACTACTGACAAATACATATTATGAGCTAGGTGAAGCTCATTATTTTAAGTACAAAGCCAATTAAGTTGCATCATGGTTATTGACGTCAGCAGATCATCATAGCACGAACACTATCTCTGCCAACTAACTTCACTGATATACATCCACCTTTAGGTTCACATAATTTTATTGTCCAATATAAACGCACAAAACATACGTATCTCAATACAGGACTTCAGGGCAATCTGAGAGTAGATGAAGGTTATAGACTTCTAATGTTTGAGCTGCACCTTGACAGATTCTTCCGGTCTCCATAGCCTACCAACCGAAAAATGTAGACAAGGAAAATAAAACAGTCATCCTTTTTTATACCATTCAGTCTAATAGTTTCCATACCTTACATTGCATTAAATTATTCAGATCAGAACTCGGTTCACCTGATTTGTTTATTTTCCAATAAAATTAACATTCTTAGTGAAGTAATCTTCATATATGCCAGCAGAAATCTTATAACTGTGCGCCACAATAGAAGCATGTCACCCATGGAAGCAGAGAGGGACTAGACCTCAAATATATCTTTGACATAGACAGTGTGAGAACAAATCGTGCAATCCTACAACTTCCCAATTGTTTGCATTCCTTTCAAAGAGAGGCAGAGAATACATCGGGATCAAGGATAGACACGTAGATCAATAGACCTTTCATTTATTATGGGAACTTTCAGAAAAATAATCTCATTATGTATATAACTAGGGTTGGGCAAATCTTCAAGTTTTTAAGCCCAGTTGTTTCTGTGGCTAAATTTTGTGTAGAATCCAAATCTGGCAAAATTTTTGATCTCAGTTGATATCTAACGTCGGTAACACTCAAAAAATGAAATGGCGCCCAAAATACCTAATTTAGACCGAAAATTATTTTTTTAATTGAAATGTTGTTTACAGTATGTCTTTGGATGGGTTTTCTTGGTCAATGAATTCAAAAATTACACTTTTAAGTCAATAAATCGTTCCTATTAAGAGATAATCGGTTTAATATTTATTAAATTTCTACCCAAATTATCGGTTTACGGCGTCAAAATTGTTTGGTATAAAGCAATAAAACAATATGAAGCTGTGCTTTGCCAATATCACCAAGACATAAGATCTCAAAATATAACATGAAGCACCATAACAATAGTTTCGTATCATATACTATATAACACTATTCCATCTTACTTAAACATTGTTTGAGCAATGCATCTATGTATGAACATCTGTAATTAGATCTGACTCTGGCTTGATAGAATTCTTAATTTATTGTTTAGTTCAGCACATTGAAACTTTTTCATTTTAAATATCCTGTCAACTTTTATTCTTCTCATTTTACGAATATATAGTGCCACTGTAGCTCTAGAGTAGCCTATCTCTGACAGTATTTGTGGTTTTTTCAGCCGTCAATCAAGTCAAGAGAATCTCTTATAACTGGACCTTGGTGTTTTACACATCAAGTAAATTCATTGCCCTTTCCGTTTTTTCCTTTTGAGCTGCTCTTTTTTATTAGCGCTAATCTTTTGGAGATTTTGACGGTGTGTAAAGAGTTAGATTCAATGGTTCTTACATCGATTAATTTGTTGACGTTCTTGCCCATTTCCACTGTTTCTGCTTTAAATCATCAGTCAGCTTTGAAGGATGGATCTGTTAATAACCTGTTTGTGGCTACCACAACATTCTTGCAAGAATGATGTGGACAGATGTATATCCTCCACTTGCTGCAATACGGACATCCAATGTCGTGAATTCAGAACCAGAGCCCAAGTTTTATGTACATAGAGCGAACTCAATATCAACAGACCCCTTCTCATTACTGGTTTGCCAAAAAAACCATTTCAACCAACTTTAGCTCTATTGTATCTATCATCTCATCAAGTACTGCGCTATAAAGTTTACTTCGTCCATCATCTGCACGTACAAGATTATCTTTTTCTGCTTGCATATATTCAGCACAGCAAGAAATCGGTCATTTTGTATGTATGTCGAATCTACTAATACTACCTTCTTTGCATTGCTATCGACGACAGGATCAAAGACTGTCTACGTGACAAGAATTATTTGGTAATTTCTGCCATTTTTCCAAATCTATTGGCTGTAAAGCCTCTGAATCCATCATGTTTGATTAATTGCGACTCCATCCACGAGATATACTCATTAAATAAGGAAACAGAGTGTGCTACATGGATAGGGGATAGCAGCTTCGAGATTGCAATCAGTGCTAAGTGTGAACATTGGATCCAGGAGATGTAAACACCTTAGCACTAACATTCAAGTTCAGTAGTCTTTTTGCTTAATTTTAAAATACTTTATCGTCTGCATGGTCTTCACCCAATTTGATATGATCAGAGCATTTGAGTATCTCCACTTCAGTCACACCTAAATGTATATCATCAACAGCTCAATCTGTCATCCAAAAATCTATGGAGCTTTGATATGTTCAACATCGGAATCGGCTAACAATGCCAGACACTTCAATTTAAATTCATATGATGCAGCACTGTCAGCTACAAATTGGCTAACATTCTCTGTATACCCAATTGTCATGGATTTTCGTGATCTACCAGGAACTGAGATAGTGATATGGTCAGTAGGGGGTATTATAGAAACCTAATATTAAGATATCAAAATTTATCCCCCCTAGAAAGTTGCGTCATAAGAAACTAAATGATCGTAGAAAAATGGATTTTGGTTTGACCCCCCCCCTTACCCCCCCCCCAAATTGCGTTCAAAGGTTTCGTTATGAAGCAAAACTTTTTTGTTATTACTTATTTTGAAAAAATTAGTTTTACAAAATTTAGTATGATCAATTTAAGACTTTGTTATTTCTTGCAAATTTTCTTCAAATAATATTTAGTGCCAATAAATGAACATAAGTGCTGACGCACCAACCATTTTTTAAATAACGGCTCCTACTAGGGTTCTTTTATAGTTTCAAGAAGGATAAAGAAAAAGTATACAAATACATTGGCTTTTCACATTCTAATTTTCATAACGTAACTCCCTCACATGGTTGAGAATATAAATCTATGACGTTGATTATATCCATAAACTTTTGCAGATGCCTCCGTTACTAGTATACAGCTCTTTCCACTGATTGTGAATGGCAAGGATACTTATTAATTTTTATAGGATGTTCTTTTCTCTTTATAAAATCTTCCTCAGGCACAATTGGAGGAACAGACAAATTTATATTTGACCAGTCGATAAGATTTAAAAATTCTTAGAATTACAACTGATGGTTTTGGGTAATTGAAAATTTCTTTGTTTTTTAATATTCTTTTTTGCAAACAAACTTTTTCCAGGGCAAATATTCTTGTTTCCATTTATTTATCGGTTAGGCCTTCTAGCAATATATTTTCAGGGTGGGCAAAAAAGCGTTTCTCCTGAGTACTTTTTTTATTGAAGGGACTAAATTTTCATCAGTCTCTTGTAATAAAGTTATGGCGAATTGGTAATGCTTTGAGCCTTCAATAAAAAGAGGATTTAACTTGGTTTGAAACCATATAGGAGCGTAAAAATTTAGTATAAATTTTACAAGTTTTATGTGAGACTCACATGGACTTTTTTGTGAAATATAGGATTGTAAAATTCTGTTGGCTTTGGTAAAACATTTTGCCTCATGTAATGCTCCTGGAGACCTGTAGCAAAAGCTTGAATTCGAAAAAATTTATTTGTATTCCTAATGTAATTTCGTATAAATATTTTTATCTGAGCTTAAAGAATACAGTAAACTTTGATTTAAGTATTTTACTTTTCCTACAAGTATTTAAAAACTTTTTATTGAATTTTTGGTAAAGTCTGTATTGATTAATTTTTCTATGGTACCTTCATAAGTCCGAGGTCCTTTTTGTGCCCCATCTAAATGTTTAAAAACTTCTCTAAAAGGTAACTCATTCATGTGTAGAAGACAAATAATCCACTGAAGTGGTCTTTTAAGACATAACTCGAGTCTTTTTATTACTCCTTACCATATTCTGACATTGGTGTTGCATCTGTACACATAACAGTGACCAAAGTGTCAAGTCTTTAATGTTCTTCGACTACTGAAAGTAGTTATTTCGCTTGATCTTCCGCTATGCCACTTTTAGTAACACGTGATCAATGTATTCATGGTGGAATTCTAAAAATATTTTTTTAAGTTATAAGAATTAAGTTTTAAAATAACAATTTACCTTTAATAATAACTTCTTTTTATCAGTTAAAAAAACATTTTTCGTCATTATATTATTATCTGCAAAAGTTTATGGATATAATCAACGTCATAGATTTATATTCTCAACCATGTGAGGGAGTTATTGTATGAAAATTAAGATGTGAAAAGCAAATGTATTTAAAAAATAACTTATAAACATCAACATGAGTACCCTCTTTTTCTTTATCCTTCTTGAAACTATAAAAGAACCCTAGTAGGAGCCGTTATTTAAAAATGGTTGGTGCGTCAGCACTTATGTTCATTTATTGGCACTAAATATTATTTGAAGAAAATTTGCAAAAATAACAAAGTCATAAATTGATCATAACTAAATTTGGTAAAACTTAATTTTTTTCAAAATAAGTAATAACAAAAAGTTTTGCTTCATAACGAAACCTTTGAACGCAATTTGGGGGGGGGGGGTAAGGGGGGTCAAACCAAAATCCATTTTTCTACGATCATTTAGTTTCTTATGACGCAACTTTCGCGGAGGATAAATTTTGATATCTTAATATTAGGTTTCTATAATGCCCCCTAATGTCAGCCTTTAGATCGTATAGCTTTGACCTGTTGCTTTGGTTGTATCACCTAAACCAACTGTAACACATCGTCATCACCTTTATTCAACAGTTTTTCCGCTACCATGAGCAGATTCATAAAGGAAGCTGATAAATCCTTTTATCCTTTTCTGAATAAATAGCCTTAGAAGCATTATTCTTACTGACGTCATATAAGAATAACGATTAGGCTTGTAATGATACAAGGAAACAAAATTAAAACCAAATAATGTGTTACTTTGTATTATTTGGGTTTGACAAAAGTATTCACCAAATCTGACTACAATGAGAATGAATAAATAAATGCAAGTTATCGAAAAAAAAAAAGAATCTTACTTATCTTAAACCAAATAGGTTTAATCATGTTTAAACTATTATATTTGTAATCCTTGACCATTAAACCCCCTTGTTAGACATCTTACATGTGGTATTTATTCAAAAAATTAAATTCTTACTGAAATTAGCGATATATTTGGCCATATAAACAACAAGGCTTTCATTCATTTAGCAAAAAAGGCAAAATTTGCCTAACCCTAATATAACTCTTTAGTTTTTGTATAACTTACAATATAAAATGACAAAAATATAATAAAGACATACATTTTCAGCTCAATACAATTTATATTAAAAATATTTTGTTTCAATATTTGTAATTTTTCTATGCTAAGATCCCTTCCCCCAAAAAGAAAGGTTTTCTGACTTGCATTTCTGTGTTTGATTTCTATGTACTTAAACCAGGATAACTCTCAGTTTTTACAGGAAGAAATTGATCTTAGATAGGACATGTAAATTAATTTGTATTAAAACTCTTTCAGCCTATTCATAACAATGTACATACACCTAAATGTATGTGTTACATAAAATTGATATTAAAATGCATTAAAGGGCCTTAGTATGACTTTCTCTTTTTATATAAAGATGTAAATTAAAACTCACAAAGGAAGAAAAAAATAATATTCATTTTGGTTTCTTTCACGCATAAACTCATTTTAGTCATTCATAAGCCTTCTGCCTGAGTAGGGACCTGTAACAACTGACTGATAAGACAATCATTATCATATTTCGCACAGATCAAAATATTGATAAAACTTGATATCAAGTTTGATAACAATCAAAGATTTCTAATGAAGGGTCAAGATGATACAAAACATCAAGTACTTTTATAAGGTTACGAGATCATATGTTACGTTCTAAAATATAAAGGATCGTTAAATGTTTTGAGTTAATTAAGTCAAATAGAACGTAATAAAGGAAATGCAATGAGGCTTTCCAAAAGGGAGGATGGTGTTTTCGTCAGCCTTATTGAAAGGATCCTTGGGTTATGTAAAATATTGAACCAAAAATGGCTATTCATATCCACATGATTGCAATTACATTGAACTAAGTAGACTAAGAAATACCTTAGCCCACTGGTTCCCAAACTTTTTCTGCTGGGCCCCCCTTGGTACATAAGAATTTTTGCGCATACCCCCCCCCAAAAAAAGGAAATACACACATTTTGTTCTTAGAGTCCATTGCAGTTTCATTCGTTTTTCCCGTGCCCCCCCCCCTGCAATTGCTCTGCAACCCCCTAGGGGTGCGCCCCCCACTTTGGGAACCACAGCCTTAGCCAGTCAATGTACAACGACTGAATGTATAAATTTCGTATTTTGATAGCCTACATAGATAATCCAGATCCAAAATTTGCATTTACATCATTATATATGAGGCATTCGCATAATATCAGTTTATCAAACGATATCTATTTATTAGAAAACTTTTTAATATCCTGAAAGGGAAAGTATTTACTATTCTGAGCACTAATTCAGACCTACTCATTCAAAATTTAACCCATGTATGTTACTTTCAGAATTCCATTTAGTACTTACAGATAAAAAGTTAATTTCATAGTTATCTATATTTATTTATTACATTGGAATAAATAACTCACAATAAGTTTAATTAAATACTATATTTTGTAGGGGTTTATTGCTTTAGGCTGAGGGCTGAATAAACATTCTTGTAGAATTAGCAGGGACTGGAATACTCTTGTAGACCTTCTTGGAGAAACATCCTCTTCTCACGCTGGACACTCTATTCGAAAAGTATCCAAAGTCTTTTGGCTTCAATGACACTCTATTCGAAAAGTATCCAAAGTCTTTTGGCTCAATGAAGAAGCCGGGCGCACAACTACTCGTGGATCCTGGATATAGGCAAATATGATCCCCCCGAAAGTGCTTGTCCTCGTAGAGGGTCCAGGGCTCGCATCCCGTAATGATGATGGACTTCCCAAAGTTATCGTAGTTCAAATAGGAGCTATCCCCGTAGTAAAACTGCTCTCGACCCATGAAACCCGCTCCATCATAAAAGTTAATGGTACTCTCAATCATATTCTCACCCACACCAGAGTAGCGAAGTGAGGAAAAGACTCGGTTCAGCTCATGAAAGGTAGGGATCCGAAGGTTCTGACCCCATCCGAAGAAAGAACTTCCCCCAAAGTCCCTTGAGTTATATTGGGTATCCTCATAGAAGAGCCAAATCCCACTCACCACTGCGGATTGAATGGAGTTGTCCAAGTTGTATGTGCTGAGGGCCTCAATGTAGTCACGAAACTCTCGGTTGTATCCGGAGTAATTAGGAGATGTATAGGCTCGGCAGGAAGCCGAAATATCTTTAGATCCCCGAGGAATCCCGCTTCCAAGAGCAAAGCAAAGTGCAAAGGCGAAGAGTGTCTTCATTTTGGTTTGTCTCATGTGTTTTTGAATCACACCTCACTTCAGAGAGTCCCTTAAATACTTTAATCTCCAATCATAATCGTATCATGTTATCTCATTTATCTAATTATACATGTAATAACAAATGTCTGATACTTTAATACTCAGAAGATTATTTTATTATTATCATTTTCTATATATTTTGATACAAAACAACTACTCCAATGAATCCAACATCAATGAATGAATCTGATAAAAATATTGAGAACAAATATTAGATTTGGCCCCAAGTATACAACGAATCTTACTCTCATCATTCCTTGAAACTTTGATAAGGACATGAATAATACTTATCACGAATGAAGAAGCACCTACTTATTAAATGTATGTGCCACTCCTGTAACTATGTAAACTGATTTGAAACGTCAATAAAAATGAGATTTAAAGACAATGTTAATAAAAGTGACCTAATTTGTGAGGATTTTTGTCTTCCTTCCAAATGTTCTTCTTAAACACCTTTAGATCAAGAAAATGTAGTTGATAAATTGTAAACTATCAAATTTTAATTTAATAAAATATTGGACCACGCAAATTTACCCAAAAAAACTTTTTGTGACCTTATTTGTCTTCTTTTTATCAATAGGTTTTTAAATGCTTTGAATATTGGGTCCTAATTTGGGTTTCATGTCTTATAAATAATGATTCGAGGCAGACACCATCGAAATATAAATGCTACCAATCTTTTTATTCTAGTTACCACAAACTTAACAATGTACATTTCTATTTCAGTTGGTGATTCAATTTATTTTATTTTTCTTCTACGTCTTATAGTCTGATTGATAATAATCTATTTATCGTTCGATATGTTTTCCTTCCCTGAGCGTAAGGAGCTGCTTTATTCAATTACAAAAGTTAATTAAAAGGATTCATAATTAACAATCGCCAAGGCTCATGGGAAAGAACGCATGGTGCTCACAAGTATCTCTGAGTCGATGTTCACACCTCAACATCATGTTTTATTGTATAATGTCAACTGTTTTTTCAAATTATTGCCGTTCCTTTTACTTCTACCAATCAGGTTCGAGGAAAAGGTCCCCTTTCGTTAATCTTATGGATGACAATTTGGGCACGTTAGATCAGTGGAAGATTGCCCAACTCTCTCAATGTTGAGGGCACAGGATCTCATTTCGACAAGGAGAGTTCCATTTGATTAACCTCATTATTTTTTTATAGATTCGATACACTATTTGACTCGCTATGGTGATACTTCAAATCCACTCTGAGGAAATCGAAACAAGGCTATACACTTTTTAGAGAATTCTCTGCATGTTGTTTTTCCTTCAATTGTTGCCATAGCTAAAGCGCAAGGTTTTTCCAAGAGAAGTTACTTCTCGAGGTTAGCAGCTTAAATTCCAAGAATAACAACCTCAACATTAATAGGGAAAGCAAACCGACAGATAACAAAGTTTAATATGTTATATCGATATCTTTCTTCTTTGATAATACTACCATCTGCATGTTTTCTGTCAATCGTTAGCGGTAGATTTAAAAGTGATGTCAAACCTACTTGAATGAGTTGCACACATCTCCCGTGGATATTTTTTTCCTATTATAGGCTCTAGGCAAAGAATGAAAATAATTATTTGTCTTTTTCTTCCCTCAAATAACGCTATAAGAAACAAGAGTTGACTTGACTCTTATCCATGAAATGGGACATTTATAGTGATCCCTATCGTTGTTATGTAGAGCCAAATTGCTATTATGAGGCCTGCACATTCTGTGTTATTTTTAATTAAGTATTAAAAGTTGACATTCTCCAATTTTCACTATAAGTACTATGTGTCGTATAAATGCATTGTTATAATCTTATAAACTGGCTGGGATATCTTCTATATATCAGTACTTTGTTCTTTTCTCCTTCAATTATAAAGTGTCAACACTTACTTCATCTCATGGATCTCAGTCGCTAAATATAGGTACACCTCTCTCTCTCTCATAATTCTACTATCATTATTTGAACGACAAGTCAATTTTTATCAATGTCTGGGATGGCTTTGGGTAATTTATTGGTACGGCATTTCGACTCACTTTTCAGAATATGCTAATATCTACCGGCATGCTGATCAAAGCCCCAGTCCAAAGAAAAAATAGACATAATTGAGCTATAATTAAGGATATCAAACTTTGTTCTGGAACGTTATAGATGACATGAAAAGGAGCGGAATAAAAAACAAATGTAGTTGCATTTTGGAGATACGAGAGGATTTCAATTGGGACTGTTGAGGTGCTAATAATTTAATCCCTTATTACCAGAGCTGTAGTAATTTGGAACAAAAATAATGTCGTAATTGCCCGGAAATATGCGGAAAAATAACTAATTATGCAGAAAAAGAAGTAAAAAGAATAAAAATGCACAATAAACATTTTGGGCCAAAACGACATCGTTTTTTTAGAATATAAGTTCAATAAATGTTCACAAAAATACTTTTTTCTTAGAAAAGAAGTCGAAACCTCCTTAAAATTTGTACAAATATGCAATAGATATGCAGAAAAGAATAAACATGCGTTAAAAGGTCCATGTCCAGAAAATTTGTTTACGAGATTCCTACAGTCCTATTATAACACAATATATACTTTCCTCTATCTATAGTTTTTAAAATTACGAAAACTTCAAGTACAATGTCACTTACTATCAATGGTATCGACACCTGCGACGACAAAGGGGCGGCGGATGCATTAAACAGTTTTTATATTAAAAAAGTAGATGATCTTCGGGCAAGCATTGTCCTCTCCACCCCTTCTTCCGACATCTGTGTCAGAACTGACCGCAGTTGCAATTGGGCTAGTCCTCGGGGATCGTGCTGGACTTCTCCTTTGCCAGTGCAGCCAAAATTAGGAGAGTCGTCTCCTCCATATCCAATACAGAGGTGCTGGGCATGGACGGACTGCCGGCATCTGTATTCAAACTAGGAATTGAAGTTCTGGCCTCCCCTATCTCCCACCTGATCAATTGCTCTCTTGCCAACGGCAAGGTACCCGTCATTCTCAAAACAGGCATTGTAATTCCGGTGCACAAAGGTAAAGGGAAAAACCCAAAGGACCCAGCCTCGTATCGGCCAGTTTCCCTGCTCCCCGTCCTCTCCAAGATCTTGGAGAAGGTAGTTAAGGCTGATCTGGAGTACCATATGGGAAAAATTAGCGCCTTACCCAACAGCCAATTTGGCTTTCGGGCTGGCCGCTCCACTACTACAGCCATTGGAACGGCTCACAGCAAATGGATAAAGGCTGTCCAGGAAAGGAAGGTCGTAGGCATACTGGACTTTGATCTATCCTCTGCGTTTGACACCGTCGACTGCGACCTCCAACTGGAAAAAATCAAGGACCTTGGCGTCACAAGGAGAGTGGGAGACTGGTTTGGATCCTACCTGAATGGAGGTAAGCAATGCGTCAATTGGAACGGTACCAGGAGCGACTTCGTCGACGTGAAGTATGGGGTTCGCCAAGGTTCTATCCTTGGTCCTTTACTCTTTCTCATACTCATGGCTGGCCTCCCAGTGGAGATGGGGGTGGGTGAGAACATTGTTTGCTATGCAGACAACGTCAGCGTCTGGACAGCAGACAGAGATGTTGATGTGGTGGAGACCAATCTGAACCTCCTCGCCGCCAAATTTGTGGAGTTTGCAGCGAGAAATGGGCTCTCTTTAAGCCACATAAGACCCAGCTACTCCTGGCGGGTAGTAGGGACATTAAAGAGAGAAGGAAGAGGGTTGAGGTAAAGGTCGGCCCCTCCACAGTCTCCCCCTCCAGTGAATTGGAGTTGCTAGGGGCAAAGTTTGACTCCACCCTTTCACTCAACTTAAATGTTGACATCATGGCGAGGGCAGCCAGGGTCAGGGCCAACATGGTTGTAAGGTTGGCGAAGCACATCCCAAGGGGTCCTTACCTCCACCAACTTGCCAAGGGCATTGTTCTTGGGAAGGTAAGCTAAGCTGTCTCAGCGGTCACACCCGTACGGTTTGGAGACAGTAACCCCACAGGACCACTTGCAGCTGCCCAGGTTGCTCTGAATGATGTTGCCAGGACTCTCACTGGCAGGCTCAGGAGAGAGCACATACCCGTCCGGGACCTCCTGAAGTCGGCAGGGCTTACATCCATCAACACCATGGCCGTGCGGTCGGCAGCCATGGAGGCGTGGAAGGTATTTTAGGAGTAGGGACGGCGAAGAAGGAGGGAGAAACCACTTGGCCTCATGCTCTTCGAGACGAAAAATGAAAAGGAGAGCAGATCCGACGCAGCCGGAATCGTCCCCAGCCCCCTCCTCTGGCAGGCAGATATCCTGGTATGTGATGCAAGAACTGCCTGGAATAAAAGTCCACAGTTGCAACAGGCCAGGACGTGGAGAGCTGCCAGTGATGCAGCAATAGCTCTCGCCGAGGGAGTGGCACTGTAGGTTAATCCGATCTTAAGGCATGTTTTCCCCAAAAATCGATGTGGGTTTTTTATATTTATATTTTATATATTATATATATTTATTTGTTTGTTTATTTGTTGTGTTTGTGTTTTTTTTATTTTATTTAAAATTATATATATTATTTTAGACCAGCTACTTCGTGCTGAAATATAACGGATTACACTCGTCCACTGCCAGCTATTAATTTTAACTTAATGAAAACGCTACTTTCACTTAAAATATTTTTTGGTTTTTCTGTTATCATTATCCACAAACAAGATCAAATGACGGTTGCCACCTGAAAATAGGAGTAATGCTGAATTTGAGATTAGTTAATGGAAATCAATACCTTTTAGAAAATTAAACTAAGAGTGAAGCAATTTTAAATGTCAGAGAAAATGTATAATAAAAACTTGATTTTAAGATTGTTCATCATATTTCATTTACTTTTGAAAGGCCTTTCTAGAGATCAAGTAAAACTATTTCCAAATATAAGTTTATTTTAAGCTATGCAACTTCCGAAGTAAATCTCGAGAGGGGATTTTTGGTACACCTCATTGATAAGATCCTAGGTTCGATAGACTAATTTAATGCTATAATGCTTATTTATATCCTGTCGTATGCAATTCTATCGAACGAAATAGGCAAAATAATGAATTAAATAAATGTGTGCGAATTAATAATTACCTCAAATCTTATAAAAGTCTCTTTTGTTTGATGCTTATAGACGTAAATATAATGCCCCCCTACCCCCTTACCAAAAAGCTATAGACACAGCACTGTTAAATATAAAAGTGTTAGCTGCAAAAAAAAAATAGGACAAACTCTTTCATCGAGTTCGAGGAACCTGCAATTTGTATAGTTTCAAAGATGTCAAAGGGCAATAATCATTGGAGCCGCTACCCGCTACTCAGCTCTGCAAATTAAGATTCCGAACGCAACATCAGATGATTGGAAATGGGCTGGAAATGTCGTTCGATTCGTACCATCGAGATCAATTCAATTTTAAAATCATCCAAGAGGATTTAAGGAAATATTGACATATTTTAAGGAACAAATAAGTTGTCTTTTTATAGTTAGGTCATCACTTTTTAACAGTAAATCTGAACTATAATGTTCATTTATGTTTTCACGCAACTGTTGAAGAGAGTTTTATTTATTTATATTTTAGTGTATTATGTATTACACTGTATTATTTGTTACAAATATTGAATAAAACTTCGTGACCGAAAAAAAAGAAAAAAATTATGCTCAAAAATTGCGTAAAGCATGAACTCATACTTATATGAATAACAAATCAGAGATCCTCACAGTATCTGACGTTAAAACGTATCAAAAGATGAAAATATGGCTTGCCAACTAAAAACAAAGTTACAGTGCACATAGTTAAGATTGAAAGAGAAACTATCCATAGCGATAGTATTTGACGTCGCCTTACAAAAATATATATGTTCATAGATATGGGTTATGACTCATGATTCCTTAGTTTCTTACTCTTAAGCCTAAATAACTCATCCCCAATTCCTCTTATCTCGTTTCCTTATCCAGGACCTCCATCAACCTCCAAAGGCTCTTTTCAGATATGTACAATCAAATAAATAAATCAAAAGGACTTATTGTATCTACTTCGTTTGGCATTCGCGAAGCATTCAAACAAAACGCATGGCTGACCTTTTGGATGATCGATGAACATGTGTAGGTAGTTATGTAGGATCCTGAAAAAAGTGAACAACAATGTTCATAGTTAATAATAGATTTAAATTGTAACACACAGACACATATGATAAAAGAAGACATAATTAAAGTGATTTATGGATTTCTATTCTCTCTTTATATATATATCTATATATAACTTAAAAACATCACTTGAGTAAAAATTTAATCAAAGATGTAGTTTGTAATATGTGAGTCTCAATTAAGTGAATCAACCTGTACAGTGCAATAGTTAGATTGAAAGAGAAACTATCATACGATAGTATTTGACGTCCTTACAAAAATAAAAATATATAGTTCATAGATATGGGTTATGATCATGATTCCTTAGTTTCTTTACTCTTTAAGCCCTAAATAACTATCCCCAATTCTTTATCTCGTTTCCTAATCCAGGACCTCCAAAAGGCTCTTTCAGATATGTACAATCAAAATAAATCAATCAAAAGGACTTATTGTATATACATTCGTTTGGATTCGCGAGCATTCAAACAAAACGCATGGCGACCTTTGGATGATCGATGAACATGTGTAGGTGGTATGTAGGATCCTGAAAAAGTGAACAACAATGTTCATAGTTAATAATAGATTAAATGTAACACACAGACACATATGATAAAAGAAGACATAATTAAAGTGATTTATGGATTTTCTATTCTCTTAGTCTTTTAAATATATAAATAGATAACTTAAAAACATCACTTGAGTACCCTTTTTCTTTTCCTTCCTGAAATATAAAGAACCCTAGTAGAAGCTGTTATTAAAAAATGGTTGGTGCGTCAGCACTTATGTTCATTATTGGCAAAAATATTATTTGACGAAAATTTGCAAAAAAAACAAAGTCTCAATTGATCATAGCTAAATTTTGTAAAAATATTTTTTTCAAAATAAGTAATAAAAAAAAGTTTTGCTCCATAACGAACCTTTGACACCAGTGACGTCGATTTCTAACAATGCTAGAGATTTTTTATTAGATACTCGTTTTCAGCATCAAAAAATGAACCAAAATCGCTGGTATATGTAAAAGAACTAAAAAAATGGTTTTTTGGGAGGTCATATATATATATATATATATAGGGGTTCTTATTTTCAAATGTTTGAAATGTTAGCAACATTGTGGTTTTCTGTTTCTTGGGGATAAAAGAAGACGACATACAAAGTTTGAACAAAATCGGTAAACATTACGAGGTCGCAAACGAGGTCAAAGTTTTAAAAATTTAGTAAAATATAGTTTTTCGCAAATTTCTTGAAAATGGAGGACGTTACAGACTTCAACAATAATTATTATTTAAAGGAAATCTAATTTACTACCAGAAGTATGTTTTATGTTTTTTAATCAAAACAAAGTTTTCAGTAAAAACAAAGAAAAAATGGAGTGTGTAATGTTAGCATATTTCATAGCTTTTTGTATCAATTAACTTCACTCGCCTGTAGAAGATGACTTGTTCGCTTCAGAGTAAAATAGTATTTTTAAGTTTAGTAAACCTTTCGATGATAAGTCCAAAAATGACCTTGGTTGCATTCTATCAATTCAGAACTCAGTACAATCTGAGTTTACATCAAATGATTCAGAGCCTGTATTGACCTATAAGAAATCGATTATGAAAAAAAAAATAATAATGTGTTTCTTAGATTTGCGTCAAGGTATCCTCTCAAAATTTTACTTTGTCTCTGACGCATTTATAATCCATTATATGAGTCTTTTGTACGCGAGATATGTTTTTTAAAATGTACATATAACTCTCTACTTATTAAATTGACATGATTTAGTATACCAAAATATTAAAGCTGGTTTACCAAGCTTTCATTTGATATGTTTGGTGCTCTAAAAATCGCTATACTTTAAGAAAAATAAGCAAATACATTTTGCACGTACTCTCCCCCAAAAAATTGATCTTTTGATATGAGAATATACAATTACCACTTGGTAACTACTGTTACTGTTACCTGGATAGAAAGAGAAAGAAAAAGAGAAGGGAGAGAGTATTTTGCCTCACTTCTCTCCCTTCTCTTTTTCTTTCTTTTTCTATCCCGGTAACAGAACAGCCCTAATATATATATATATAACAATTAACTCTCTAAACAAAAGTTAGAAGGCAAAGAATGCATGCTGTTCAGTACGAATGACCATTTCCAACAAAAGATATAAAAACTTATGATTTTATATGCATTTTAAATGCAGATAATGATACACTTTCTTTCTTCCATTAAAGAGATGCGATTTATTTTAGTACTTGGAACATAACAAATTTATTGGTTTGATTTATATTCTTTATGTTTAGAGCTTAAATGTTTTATGAAAGTATTTTGTTGTATACTAAATGAATATTCATGTTATGTTCTATAGGATTTTCAACATTCGATATTGGTTTGAAAATTCCTTATCTACATTCAGAAATATATACAAGCATTAAGAAGAATCCTTATTTCTTTGTAAGTTAATATTTTATTACTTCATTATATAGTGAATATATTTTATTACTCATTATATAATGAATATATTTTATTTACATTTTTATTGTAAAATATATAGAAAATAAATCGCAAAAAACAAAGAATTTAAATATAAATATGTTTAGATATGTTGACAATGCCGAATATTTCTAAAGCTTTATTAAAAAATATTTGGAACGTAATTCCGAGGCCAATTTTTTATAAAGGGTCAATATGGGTGTTTTTATATATTCACATCTCATTTATTTCAGAATTGTTAAATAAGAAACATTCCTTAATATATTACCCATCTTCGATGCAAAATGAAATTTACCACGAAAAAAATTGACCAGAACATTGCCATTTTAGAAAGAGATATCAAATCAAGGTGCAAATATGTACAAACCCAAATATGTCATTATTGTGAAATTACCATCTACTGCCTTTAACTCAGATTTATTAAATAGTGTATAAAGGGTATTGAGGGAAAATACGAGTGACTATCAATGTGTGATAGAATGTGCCATAATCTTAAGTGAAACAGGTCTCCCCGGATATTCCTTCATCGTGTTGCATACAGTACGGTTGAAAGGACCCTGTACAGACTTGCATCTCTCACTCAAATTTTAAAGAAACAAGATTTTCTTCGAAACTAAAGACAATCATATATATATATATATCAGAGCTGGGATTCGGTATAAAAATCTACCGCTGGTTCGATATTCGGTATATACCTTATACCGATCGATATCGGTATTCGGTAGATTTTATTATATATCTACAGTATCGATCAATATTCGGTACGGTAGATTAGAAAGAGAGAGAAATATATTTATGTATCTGCTTTTACTTCTTCATATGCAATATCGTACAGTTATAACAAAGGACAATTAAATACATCATTGTTATAATTTATTAGAGATTATTTGAAATTTATACATAATAATCTTATATAAATTATATATGTACTTGGATTTTGTGAGAAATGGAAGGCTATAGCAATTTTTTCATTGACTGTCTCTTATTGTCCGATATTAAATGCACTTTCAGGTACTGTAGTATTCAATGCATAGCATAAGCTTATATTGAATGTCTATTTATGTATCTGCTCTATAATACTATAAGTTGTTTTATTTATTTTGCAAAGTTCAAGTTCTTCACACAAGGGAGTGCTTGGACAAAGCGACAGTTGAATAATATTTCTCTGCTATTGAAGGGAATAAGCTCTCTATATCTTTATGTCTCTATGTGAATGTTACAAAAGTCCTACTTTCAAATATACTGTACAGATTGTCAATAGGTACGGTATTCGGTAGTTTCTACCGAATATCGTAAAATCGGTTCGGTATTTGAAATCTACCGTTGGTAGTATCGAATACCGATTCACATTCGGTAGTAGCAGCTCTGATACATATATATATATATTATATATAGTATATATATATATATATATATATATATATATATATATATATACAGTGTTGTTCCCTAACGCGCGTGCGGGTAATATATTACTTAGTTATATTACTGCGCAGTAACTAGAGAGAACAAACATATTAGATATTACTCTCAAGTAATATGTAATATCCTAGTTACATATTACTTTCGTGAAAAAAAATATTCGACAGGCAAAAAAATATTCTCCCCAAGTAAAGACAAAGGACTTGTGAGAACTACCAATATTTTTTCCTCCATGAGTAAGACATGGGCATAGAGATATAAAGATATAGAGAGCTGATTACCTTCAATAGCAAATAAACATCGTTCAGCTGTATTCTGTGTGTTCAATATAAACAAAGTAATTTATACCACGTCATCGTAAGCTGATCATAGAGATAGATTCTATCGCTATGATCAGCTTACGATGACGTAGTACACATTACTTTGTTTATATTGAACACAAAAAATACAGAAGAAGGGAATAAGCTCTCTAAATCTTTTTATCTCTATGGACATGGGCAGTATGAAATGAAAACAAACTTCTTAAAATTGTACGAGATAATATGAAATGCTAGACCAGAGGGATTGGGGTATATGATACTTCAAATTAGGGTCCCACTTATGCCTACCTAGGTGCAATAGAGTTTGCACCCAAAAGAATAGCCTAAATCGTTGGGCGGGCCTGCAGGCTTAAGACCAGGGTTGTTTGATTTAATCAGGCCGATTTAAATCATTGATTTAAATCGCGATTTAAATCAAGTGGATTTCCAATTAAAATCATTGATTTAAATCAATTCATGTTTTTTCAATAAATTAAATTGATATTTAATTTTATGCTTCTAATTCACAATGACAGAAACAAAACATTTCATGTCTGTCTTCTTAATAGTAGAGCAGTGGCCTTTTTCATTATATCTATAGCCTCAGACTATAGGCTTATATCATATAATATATCATATTAAGCTTTGAGTTAGGATTATTTGATTAAAATCAAGCAATTTGGATTGCGATCTAAATTAAGTTTTTTTTCCAAAAACATTTTATAATCAATGATTAAAATCAAGTCATGTTTTATCAAATAAATTGTTTATTACTTGTACAATGTAAATGGAAAAGTTAACGCAGTTCAATTTGACAATTACAGGAACGAGTTATTAATTGTCAGTCTTCTTGCTCTTCTAAATCTTCTAATTAGCTTAATATTTGATGAACATATTTAACAATTTGCTTCTATTCTGCTTGTACAATATGAATGAAAAAGTAAACTCAATTAAATTTGACAATTACAGGAACGAGTTATCAATTGTCCGATTATCTTGCGCCTCCTTTTCCAAGCGTACCTGGCGCGTCCTAGATTCGAGAGTGACCCATCTTGTAGTCATCTTTGATCAGCCGTTGGCAGCTCCACCCAGTAATTTTTTAAGGTAGAAAATTGTCATGAGTTTTCGATCCTCGCTTGGATTTCGAACTGTCACGTGATTAGCGAGTATGACTCATTACAAGGCCTTTGAAGTTCTGTAATTTTATTGTTTACTCCTTTGCATTCTTTATTAAAATGAAATCATTAAGTAAGGCAACTAGAATTTAATCAAAGACAACATTTAAAGTCCCCTGAGTAATAGGTAGGCCTATATGTATATTGGGCATGTTTGAAAAAGTTACAATTTAAAGTATGGACAAAATTTACACATTGAAAAAAAGATTTTTGGTTCATAAAATATGGTTAACAATTAAAATCAAAAAAATCTGATTTAAATCAAAAAAATCCGATTTAAATCAAAAAAATCAACAACCCTGCTTAAGACCTACTTTCTCTGTTGTTGGGTCCCTCATATACACAAAAAAGTTTGCGTTGGGTTTGGACCTAAAAGAATCCCCTGCCTAAGAAGGCGAGGACTGGGGGTTTGGATTAATGAGAGTATAAATACGGATATTTTATCCCCAGTCAGGCTTAGGTAGGTAAAAATTTGCAAATATTAATAGGGTTCCCCTCATTCCTAATAAAGGTTAGCGGTAGGTTTCGCCACCCAAAAATAGACTAAATCGACATGTGGACACGAGGACTTGGGCTGAATTTGAATGAAAAATAGGGTCTCTAATTGAGTTTGGCAGTAGGTTTCAACACTAAATAATAGCCTATATCGTCAGGCGGAACCCAAGGGCTTGGGGTGTATAATATTGTAAATTAGGGTTCCTCTCATTAATGTAATTAGGGTTGGCGGTGGGTTTCAACCCAAAATAAAAGCCTATATCAGCAGGCAGGTTGTTCAATTAATATTGGCTTGAGGTGTATGACATCGAAAGTAAGGACTCCTTTTATATCCTAACCAGAGTTGGCGGTGGGTTTCAACCCTAAATAAAAGCCTATATCAACAGGCGGGACCCTAGGGCTTGGGGTGTATGAGATTGAAAGTAAGGACTCCTTTTATACCTAGTCAGAGTTGGCGGTGGGTTTAAACCCTAAATAAAAGACTATATCAGCAAGTGGGACCGAGGGCTTGGGGTGTATGAGATTGAAAGTAAGGACTCCTTTTATACCTAACCAGAGTTGGCGGTGGGCTTCAACCCTAAATAATATACCATAACGGCCGGCGGGACCCGAGGGCTTGGGGTGTATGAGGTTTAAAGTAAGGACTCCTTTTATACCTAGCCAGAGTTGGCGGTGGGTTGCAACCCTAAATAAAAGCCTATATCAGCAGGCGGGACTCGAGGGCTTGGGGTGTATAATATTGTAAATTAGGGTCCCTCTCAATCTTGATTAGGGTTGGCGGTGGGTTTCAACCCTAAAAGCCTCAATCGTCATACTGGGCCCGAGGGCTTGGTTTGGATAATTAAACCTATGCCTCTCATAATGTCAGAAGTCATTTATTTAGTTTTTGAATTACCAACTTTATCATGTTTGAGCCATGGGCTCACTTTATAATATTGCAATAACATATATAGGATTATTATAAAAATGCAAACTAGGTTTGGTGAGGATTTTTACAAATTCTGTTTGAATTGCCTTTACTTATTGTTTCGGAATGCTCAAAAAAGTAGTACATTATTCAAAGTAGTATGTTACTTTTGAGAAGTAATAACTAATATTTTAAAAAAATATTACTACGCAGTAAAAAGTAGTATATTACATACCACTTTCAAAGTAATATTTGACCAACACTGTATATATATACAGGGTTAGGCCGAATTAGTGAAACATCGGAATGTAAGTGCAATATATTTCTTAATATAACTCTAAGAGGTTTTGTTAAGATATAAAATTATGTGACACGGACCTTTTAACATCTGCTTTGTTGTTTTCACAACTTTTTATTGAAAAACAATGACGAAGTGGACCTTGAAAGCAAGCGAACGCCCGTCCTCAAGTTGTTGTACTCTGTCCAGTCCCACAAGACTATCATGAACATGCTTGGGGTAAGCCGTACATTCATCTGGCGGACATAAAAAAATTATAAAAGAGACGGGCAAACCCACAAGAAGGCCTGGACAAGGAAAGAAGCGATCAGTGAAGACACCAAGGCCGTCGCCGACAAGATACTTCGTATCCCGTTCGCTCCATGAATAAGATGGCTCAGGAGTACGATATATTTGCGAAGACCTTCGGGAGGGTGGTCAAAGCTGACCTAGTCATGAAGCTGTTCAAGTACAGGAAGAT
The DNA here is from genome assembly GCA_013387185.1 of Caligus rogercresseyi. NCBI lineage: Eukaryota > Metazoa > Arthropoda > Copepoda > Siphonostomatoida > Caligidae > Caligus > Caligus rogercresseyi. The sequence continues at coordinate 25,570,520 of CP045893.1, read as the reverse complement.
GCATATATGTACAAAACGAGGCCATCATGGTCAAGAGGAAGGGAAGATAAAAAGTTACTGCTCAATAGGTACGCAGACAACCCAAGTGTCGTTGTGATCTTCTATGATGATAAACTTTTCGAGACCACAAATACATTCAATCCTCAGAATGATCGTATATTGTGCAGGGATGCCTCCAAGATCCCAGAGAACACCAGAAACGTCTACCGGGTGCAGAAGCCGGCATCTGCGAAGGTCTTGGGGGCAGTGGCCTCCAATGGTAAAAAATCACCCTTGCTCCGGACTCCAGACGGTGTTAAAATCAAGAAGATCGTGTACTTGCACTTTCTGAAGACCAAAGTATTCCCGTGGATCCATGAAGAGTTTCCGTGGAGTCCCTGTCGATTTACTGTAATATAATCGTACATATTATTATCGCGCACGCCTTAATCGCAGCCTTTAACATCGTATGCTTTTTTTCGTACGTTCCTTTATCGCACGCCTTTAACATCGCAATCTTTTTTAAAGGGAGTATTATTAACGCGTTGCTCAATTGTCGTTGCTGCTTATAATCGCACGCTTAAACATCGTGGCCATTATCATCTTAAGTTTACTTCAATGAATTCATCAATCCAATAAGAGGAAAAAAAGAAAAAAAAAAAAAAAGGGGGCTGAAGGGAAATCATAATAATAAAAGATATCATCTTTTCATCAGTCGTGAGTAAAAACAACAAAAAACATCTCGAAATTTCTGAAGAATTGTAGTGCTCGGGGCTGTAAATGAGGATTTTTAAGTCATGGAGAATCCAGCATTATCTTTGCTTAATTTCTTCGAAGGACTTGGAGCCAGGTCTTTGTGATAAGTGGATAAATGTACTTATGGACAAATATATAAGAGTCGTGCCTTACTCGTCCAGTTTTATAGGACTTGGATCCAGACTCTTGGGACTCAAGGACTCTGATTCAGATTTGATGCGTCTTATAGGACTTGAATCCGGATTTTTGGGACTCAAGGACTCGGAGTCGATCAATTTTTGAGGACTTGAAATCGGACTTGGGAATCCTGAATATTGAGGATATGGACTCTCATTTTTGGCTGTGATTCTACGTGTCCCATCCAAGCTATATTATATTTAACCATTTGGAAATTTATTGAGACCTTGAAAATGGAACAAGGGAAGAACGCACTATTGGTAGAACCATACCTTGGTGGAACTGAACCCCCTGCCAAGAAAAAAAGTATATAAATTCTTCTCTCCGCCTCCAACGAATTTGCAATAATTACGGAGACTACGAAGCTACAGATTATTTGAAAGGGATATTGTATAATTTATCATACTAGCTTTTCATGTACTATAAGTAATTTCTTTTTGTGTTCTCCACCTATAAAAGTTTTATTTATGTATAAAAATTATTTAAGAAAATACAATCTCGATTATCTCAAAAATTTGAAACATTGTAAATTATAGTATTGTTTGTGTTATATAGCTATTTACGTTTAATTTATGTAGTGAAAGTGATAATAAAAAATAAACTTTGAAAAAAGATTCATTGTATACGGTAATATTTCATTCCCTTTCTTCAGAGCCGTTATATCATAGCAGACATCCAAGGGGACTGCACATCTATCTCATTAAAAAAGGGTGAACAAATTATTTTATTCTCAATTTAAGCATCTCTTTTAAATATTTTTATAGAGGACATTAATATTTTCCCCCATGATCATGGAAGGTTTTTAAATAAGTATTGATTGAAAAATATTTATTTAAACGTTATTTAAACTTTCTTTTTTTATCAATATACTTTTTGACACAAAATTAATCTAATTTGTGAGTGGGGATTAATGAACAATAATTGCGTGAAATCTAATTCTGCCTTTATTTTGAATGTTCATAATTTATTATTCTAAGTAATTTTTTATAATATAAAAAAAACAATATTTGGGCTTTTAATTTGTTATGATTGTATCATAAATAATTTTAAATAACTCACGGTAAAAATTTACCCAAAATTGTTTATATCATTGTTCATAAGTTTATGTTAAAAGTAGTGTTGAGACACGGTCTCAGACCGTTTTTGATTTTCGGTCCGGTCTGAAGTAGTATTTTCTAGACCGATACACACCGAAATTTCGGTCTACACCGTCGGTCTTAGACCGAATTATATTTGGTCCAGACCGTATGTAATAATTAAATCGGTCCAGACCGTAGACCGATATTATAAGCATTTACAATAGCATTATTATCTGACGACGTTTTGTTGATTTTCATTAGTACATATTCCGTTCAGTATTTTCAAATCAATGTACATGTGTGTATATATTTAACATATCTTCGAAATAAAAGAAACAGTACTAATTAGTAAATACTACTTAGATATGTTTTCCAAAGAAGAAGTGTATTAGCATTGTGATTATAAACCTATAAAACAACAACCCATACTTATAATTCAACATATGTATGTATTTTCTATAACTTTGTTAATCTTACCAAAGGAAGAAAACCTTCTTTTGTTGCAGGACAATAACCTCCGAATTAGAAACCAAATTCCTCCGAATATAAATATCAATGGAACCAAATGGCCGACATAGTATTTCCGTTTAGCCATCACAGATTCATCGATCTGAACGACAAAACCTTTAATTTTATTAGGTATATTTGTCAAATAGCTCGAGTGAATATTCCTAACCTCGGAGTACCAGTTGTTAGTTCAGACACGTCAATCATGTTTTGCACCGTGCTCACGGGAATTTTCAGTGCTCAGACCCATGCTAATCGTACGAGTACGGGAGAATGGTTCTCTTGATTACATGTGAAGATATAATTATATTATTTTTTACAAATACATTGACAATAAAAAGGCGGAACGTATACTTATGAAAACACAACAAAACCTCATCAGATATCAAAACTATGTTACTGCCGATATTTTATTAATTATATAAATAATGTGTACCATAATATTTTTCTAATATTAATCAAAACTTCTTGAAATAGGTAAGTGGTGTTCTTAATTTTAATAGCCTTTACTTACCGGCTTAGATAGGTCTATGTAAAAAAAGAAATGGACCGATTTAGACCGAAATATAAAATTGGACCGATACAGACCGAAATATAAAATTGGACCGATACAGACCGAAGTACAAAATCAGACCTATACATATCGGTCCAAATGTGAGACCGGTCAATAGACCGATCTTAATTTGTATTTTTTTACTTTAGACCGGTCTAGTACTTTTGGACCGAAACTAAACACTAGTTAAAAGTAAGTAGGTTGTACTAAATATAATATAAATTTGAAGATGAAACAACCCTTAAGACTACTCAATAGGCCATAGACAACTCCGTTGATATACGACCCAGTCTTCTCGATTGCCCTCACATTAATCATAACTATATTTAGTTGAAATATATCAAATCAAACGTATATGCATTAAGTGATCTTTCTTTATAATATATATTTATTAAATTTATTTATTAGAGTAAAATTTCGAAATGTATTTACAAATATTGTTAAAGACATCTTCCAAGCTCTTCCCACATCTCTCTCGCCAAATAAATTCCTTCGGTAATGGACTAAAGTCAAAAGCACATTATTAGTATGAACGCTCGTCCTAGGATCCACGAAGTTTCGTGAATGGTCCACGACGTCGTGGAGGTAATGAGGATGGGCAGGCAATTAACGGACTCCATGATAGGCAGCCTATCCATCAATATATATTTGTGGAACCTGTGTCTATGCTCTCCATAACTAAGTGGTGCGGCACTTCGACCTAAGAATAAATTAAAGTGATTATAGCAAATATAATAATAATGATAATAATAATAAAATCTTTTACCTTCAGCATCTTGAAGAATCCCTCCTTTGTTACCGTGCAATCTTCCCAAACACCCAGCTCTAAGGCACGAGATGGCCTAGATTATACTTCCTCTTTGTCATGAGGGATTCATCAACTCAAGGCACCATGCCGGGGCCTCAAATTTTGCATACACTAGACCTCAATTTTCTAGTACACGGCTGATGGAGCACTCATCCCCAAGGCATGGTGAACCGTTCAGAAGGACATTTTATGGGTTCAGGACCAAAGCAATCGTCTGAATTTGTTGAAAGGTAGTTTATAGTTTTTCCAACGAGAGCCACTCCTTTCGCTGATGGTCCCGTTTCCATGGGTACCCCATTTCCACCGCCTCATTGGACAGACATTCAGGACACGAAAGAGGAATAGACCGTCGGCGAACCTAATTTAGAGAATTTGACTGGATGATTTGGCATCCTTTGGAACGTTGATAATTGCCTCCATTGTGTTCAAATGAAACTGATTCTTCCTTTACTCTCTCTCTTTGTTTACATTGGTGGCTTTACCAATGGAATAAATTGTATGACACAACCTCCACCTCAGGGTCGTTTCGTTTTAAAGAGTAAAAAAACTAGGTAACATTTCTGTAGCAAGAATGTTTTATGCAAAATTATCCGGAAATCTATAAGAGAATATAAGAAATAATAGTTTTTTAATCAAATACATAATTTACAGAAGATTTTTAAATTTAAACATATGAAGCAAAATTAATGTTGAATAAAACACCATTAAAAAAAATTTGTTCCACCTTTTTTTGATGAGTTAGCTGTGCCTGTTTATTATAGAAATAACATTTCTACATTTTTTCTTATATTCTCTTAAACATTTCCTGTGTGAGGGACCGTGCCCGATAATTTCGCATAAAACTTTCTGTAACAGGATCGTTACTTAAAAGATTTTCTACGAACCACACACACTTTACAAATAAATGCTTCGACTAAGTGTATCTGAAAATAGGGTATAGACCAAGACTTATATTTAGTTCTATGAAAGTTTTTAATACACTTTTTCATTAAAATCTACAACAACAACAAAAAAAGGACGAGAAGCCATATAAACAGAACATATGATTTGTTGAAAAGTAAACTCAATTCAGATATGCAAAAAGCTATTGAACAAAAAACTTTTTGGGGCGAATGATCTTGTATCAAAAATGTTTTAAGCGATATTACAAGCCCCACATGAGAAACATTGGCGCTTTTCCATTTATTTACATGAGCTATAAATACGTTCATGGTTTAATCTTGATAAGATCCTTGGGATTTCGTGAGATTAGGAAGACATACGATTATTTGTTCCATCCTCCATGATTGGATGATCCTAAAAAACAAGAAAAATAATGCTCATTAAATTAATAAATATAGTGTATTTATTAAAATTTTAAAATTAATTATCTTAGTTTTCATTTTATTTTAAAATAAGTGGAGATTTGTCCTCACTTATCCTAGGTCTGAGTTAACTCCTTAGTGGTATTATTGGTTTGTCTTTTATATTTAGTATGTTTATGGTCGATTTATTGTTTTATTGACTGATTGTTTTTGCTTGATATCGTAAGATCATGTTTATTATTATTTTTTTTTCAACATTTAATTTATGTATTTTAACTTTTGTTTGGAGATCTAATTTAAAAATAAATGTTTATAAATATATAAAAATACATTCTTTTTTATTGGAAGAGATGGATTGTGGTACTAAATTGTTAATGGTATGATATCTTACTCGTGTCTGTCAATTAAAGATAGTGAGGGGGCAAATAAGAGATGGAGATGGATATATTTCAATCCTTAATTTTAGATCAGAAGAATTTGCTTGTGAATTGGGTTGCATTTGTGTTTAGAAGTCTTCTTCTACTTTTACACTCACATGCCAATGCTTCGGAGCTTCGAGGATTTCAATAGCCTTACAGTCTCACGACACTCACGGAGGCGGCTCGGGTTCCTCAAAGAACGGCGAGGGAAGGGTACAGTAGTATTGGATTCCGGTAGTAAAGCTGGGCCTCCACCGACACTAACTCTCCATGGCCAGGTCCACCTGAAGCTCCACGTCACTCATCGAGGAGCGGAGACTTTCTTTGCCGCAAAAGGTGTTTGTAGCAGTAGACAATCTTCTTTCTTTCGCCTTGGTTGCTTGAACTCCTCTTGCATAAAGATTAATTCCGTGAGGAAGTTCGTCTTGTTAGTCCTCTTAAACGTCTTTGGCTTGAGTGTGTTAACGCCAAAAGGTCCTTGAATGGACTCTTACTAGCAACTCATCAATCCTGATGACTTAATATAACTATTCCCGTTGTCTATGGTGCTCAAATGTTTATGTTTGATAAACTCGGGTCGTCGTTGAAGTAAGGAGCCGATAAATCCAGGATTTCAACTCCTAAAATTATGACGTAAAATATATTCTAAACATATAAAAAGTGATCTATCGATTCAAACAGTATGAATGAAAAAAAAATGAAAAAATACTTTTGAAAATAAAATAAAACTAGTAACGATAAACAATAACTTTATCTATAATATTTTACATATTTACGTAAAGGATTTTCTGTTAATAGGCATCATGAAAGGTTATTTGATATTATTGGCAAATGGTATTTCATATATACCATATCTTTACTACAACCTACTTACTTATGATACAAACTTAAATATAATATAGCTTGGATGGGACACGTAGAATCACAGCCAAAAATGAGAGTCCATATCCTAAATATTCAGGATTCCCAAGTCCGATTTCAAGTACTCAAAAATTGATCGAATCCGAGTCCTTGAGTCCCAAAAATCGGATTCAAGTCCTATAAGACGAATCACATCCGAATCAGAGTCCTGGAGTCCCAAGAGTCCGGATCCAAGTCCTATAAAACTGGACGAGTAGGACACAATCTTATATATTATTTGTCCAAAAGTGCATTTTTCCACTTATCACTAAGACCTGGCTCTAAGTCCTTCGAAAAAATTAAGCAAAGATAATGCTGGATTCTCCATGACTTAAAAATCCTCATTTACAGCCCCGAGCACTACAATTCTTCAGAAATTTCGAGATGTTTTTTGTTGTTTTACTCACGACTAATGAATCTTTATTATTATGATTTCCTTCAGCCCCTTTTCTTTTTTTTTTTTTTTTCCTCTTATTGGATTGATGAATTCATTGAAGTAAACCTAGATGATAATGACCACGATGTTTAAGCGTGCGATTATAAGCAGCAACGACAATTGAGCAACGCGTTAATAATACTCCCTTTAAAAAGATTGCGATGTTAAAGGCGTGCGATAAAGGAACGTACGAAAAAGTAC
>CP045893.1:25553202-25563301 GCA_013387185.1 Caligus rogercresseyi | reverse complement strand
GAGTTTTTTTTTTTTTTTTTACCAAGGTAAAACTTTATTCACATTAGATTATATCTTATAATATTCATAAAAATACATTAAAACGTCGTGTTATTAACAATATGATCAACCAGAGAAGTAATATTTTTAGGTAAAGGAACTCGAGTAGATCTCATTTTATACATAAAATATTGGGTTTTAGTGGTAATAAAATTAATTTCTTCTTGGTACGGTCCATTATAAAAGTAAATAAAATCCTTACTCCGTAATTGTATATTAAAAAATCATCAAATAACAATTTTAGATATTCTAAAATTTCTACCACATATATGCACTCTAATAAAAAATGTTTTGATGTCTCCAGCGAATCCCCGCAAAAAAAGCATAATCTTTCCTCCGCTGTAGTCCCATATATACTACCAAATGTCAATGTGTTGGTAAGTACTCTGTATTTAAACCAATAGAGAGAGTGATTGAACATTTTTGATTTTAAACCATGCATTAATATATTTACTGGTGTTCTCAGCCCGTAATCTTCTTTCCTCCTCTCAATTTGATTTAAAAAATGACTTTTTGAATTTTTATCCACTAAAAAATGTCGGAGTTCCTTATTACTAATTAGTTTTATAAAATTGTAAAAACTATTTCTTGGACCGAACTCTCTTTTCTAAAATTAACCCATTTTAAAACATTCATCCTCTCCAGTCTTTCATTTGCTGTAAAATTACCTATTTCATTAAAAATATCCCCAAGGCAAACTATTTTTTTCCCAATAGAAGTATTTTTAAAAAAAGATAACCTCCCATTTCCAACAACTGGTTCCTGCCATTTCATTTTTTGTAATAATAAAACTGCCACCTCTTTATTGATCGCATTATTCTGATACCAAAAAGGACTAATATTTGCGGCTAAATCTAGCACAGAGTGTGGTCCATTACCCTCTTCTCCCTCCAAGGGGCGTCCTACCTTTTTCAAATATAGTCCCCTTAATGCTTCCGTCCAAACTGAACCACTCTCCAAAAGTCTTTTCAACCATTTGAAGAGTATTACTTTCCAAAAGCTTTCAAGCTCCAACAGACCCAAACCACCGAATTTTTTGGAGTTTTGACACGTCTCCATGATATTATTTTAGGGCGACCTTCCGGAAATAAAAACTTTTCGCACAAATCATTGATTTTTTTACATAAAATTTGAGAAAAAGGTGTTAGTCTTAAAATATGAATAGTTTTGGGTAAAATAAATGTATTCCATATAAAAATTCTTGTCACAGTATTCTTCTTAAGAAATTTTGCGTATCTATTTGTTGTTTTTTGGACTTTATCCTCTATGACCTTGGCGTTTACTATAATATCCTCATCGTTCAATGATATAAAGGTACCCAACACTTTCATCATAGAAGTCACTTTCAAGCCCCCCAGATCCAATGCAAACTCAAAATTTGTCATTACGGTACTTTTCTTAAGATTAATCTCTAACCCAGAATTATCCCTATATTGTTTTAAAATATCTAATGTTTTCCTAATCGAACGGTGAATATCATCGATGCTCCCAGAAAAAATAATATTCACATCATCTGCAAAGGCTAAAACTTTAGACATGCTTTTGCCTACTTTAATACCATTTATATCCCTACACGCAATGATTTCCTCAATAATAGAATTCAATGCCAGAACAAACAAAGTGGGGGACAAAGGGTCTCCTTGACGGCAACCTCTGTTGACCTTTATTCTATTATCTTTTTTATCGTAAAACGTATATAAGTTGCATAGACCAACTCCCACCATTTTGATAAAATTATCCCCTACACCATGATCCTTTAAACTTTTTAAAATCCATTTGTGCGATACACTGTCGAACGCTTTCTTAAAATCAACACTCATTACTGCTGCCCTAGATTGTGTTCCCTCAATATGGGCTAAAGCATCTTTGATGCTTCTTCCCACATCTTCCATTACCCTACCGGGCACAAAACCTTTTTGAGCCGGGTTTATTATTTCATTAAAAAACCTCTCAATCTCCCCGCTAGGATACCTCTATGAATTTTAAAAACTGTGTTAAGCATGGTTAGGGGTCTTAGATTTTCCCACAAATCTGGTATCTTTTCCTACTTGGGAATTAAAATAGTTTGCCCATCGAAATATGTTCATATATTCGATGTATCTTGATGTACACTTAAAGAATTCCTTATTCGTTGAGATATCATTGGAGTGCCCACTGAAGGCTTCAAATTGTCTGCTTTATGAAGGCTTTTGGCAGACATGTGATTGTGCGTCTGAAAGACATGTGATTCTATGATTGAATTCCATTAAAGCCATCAATATCAATCGGAAGAGTTTACTCTTGAAGATGAACTATGATTATTCAACATGTTTTCTCGAGTCATAAAAGCTTCTATTCAAAAAATCTGTGTCATCATTTAGTGGAATAAAAATACAAACGGATATACGGAGATAAAATAACAAAAAATAAATTACAAACCCCTCAAAACATAGTGTACACAATACAGCTAAAACCATCTATCGATATTCAGGGTTTTCTTTAGATCGGTATATTGGTATATCGGTGAATCATTACTGTTGCCAACATCAATATTTTAATTTTAAACTACTAAATACCGATCAATTTGTAACGAGACATTTTTATCAAACCTTGATATATGAAAATAAATTGCAATCCCCCCCACCCTAACTACCGATTAAAAAGAGCTTGCTAAAATCTAATCATAACGGCAGTTTTTTTCTTCTCTCTATTGAACCCAAGATTTAGTAAATGAGTGTCGATTGTTCTAACAACAAAACCTGATGTATCTTTAGTGTTATATTTGATATATTACTTCGTTTTAATGGGGGAAAATATCATACAGCTATTGTTTAACAATCAAACTAAAGAGATATCCTTAGCTATCTCCAGTCATCGTTGGCATAACGAATTTATACAAGTTTCTAGAACATTTTCTTTGCAGAATACACATATACATTATTAATATTTACACCTCCTTCCTCTAGGTGATTAATATTATAATTGTTGTTTTTGTTGCAATTATTTGGTGTCAGCATTGATCATGGCATTGCGATGTGGTGTGTCAACTCAGAATTTGCAAGGACTGCACTTTTTTACAAATCTACAAGATAAGCACAAGCCTTGAGACTCTTGCAAGTAAGATTTTTGTGTGATTTCCCCCCCTGAAGTAAGTACAAAGTAAAGACATTAACTAAGTACAGCATGCCTATGTTGTTCATTTATATATGTGATTGTGTGTGTGTGTGTAGGTACGTATGTGTAAATGTCAAGAGCACAAAGAGCCAGCTATAACAAAGAGGCTTAATTCTTTAAAGAACCATCAAAGAAGTGCCTTCATATTCCACTCCAATTGATATATCAGTTTTTTCTTCATGAGCAGGTCTTTATTCAATATATGATAAACTTAGTCAGATATAAATTAATTCTTTAAATAAAGATTTGTTTTAAATAGCATAAATACTTTTTTAGTTAAAATCAATTTCCTTTTTATGATCATACATAAAATATCAAAGCATTTAACATTCTTGATACATATATATATAATATATATATATATAATATATATATATATATATATATATATATAATATATATATATATAATATATATATATATATGTGTGTGGTGTGTGGTGTATACAGTCGGCCCTCGCTACTTCGCCCCTCGACATCTTGCGTTCTTTACAACGCGACGATGGCTTGGCTCCCGTTTTTTCACGGCAATATTCAGTGGTTTTAAGGTATTTGAGGTTGAAAACTAGTAAATCTTCAAAAAAGCAAGATGGTAGCCCAAAAAAGGTCCGGCCGCGTACATGTATTCAGACGTACGATCGACAACAAGGCAAAATGGCGGTAGGTTTAAACGCCGGGTGATTCCAAATCTCTCTAAATTTCAAACATCACGAGCCTCATATACATCGCGGTGGTCGTGTAGTAAATCCGGGCCTCGCGACTTTGCGAGGGACGACTGTATATACAGACAAATATAAAATACTTAAGATATATCATTAATTGTTCAATTTTGTACAAATCAGATTTACAGGATCAGGATGGAGCATCATGGAGTTGATGACGTCAGTGCCTCATCCACAAACCCATATAATAACTTGATGTGCAATAGACTGACTAGAAAAGGGAAGATCAATATCCGAGTACGCAGCTGATGAAACAACAATGATAAGGAAGGACTATTATCCAGTAAATCTGACTGATGACGTCACGGCCTAAAAATTGAGATAAAAATTGGGAAAGGGCGAAGAGTCTCTCAAATAGGAGTACAGACATAATCTAGCTAGAATGCAATGCAATTGGCACAGATCCTTAGCCGTGATTTTTAGTCATTATTTAGTTCTCTTTTTGAAGAAGGAACATATTTATCAATGAAGAGGATTATCTATTTTACCATCTTTTTTTCATACTCATAATTTCTGTTTGCATCAACAACGCCAAAGCAATCAATCAAAGCCCACTGAGTGCCCAGAGATATAGACTTACGAAAAAGAGAAGATTTTTGCAGCAAGGTCCTCTGATCAATTATAGATGATGACTCCGTATCTCTTGCTATTGCGAACGGGATAGCTAAATTTGATTCCCATTTGATAGATCCATAGAGTATTATTATTATATTTGGTTCATTCCAATTTGATTATTTGTTGAATTTAAAGCCTTTCTGCATGGAAAAGAACCTTTTATTTGAGATCCAACCTTTAAAAGAACGATAAGTAGTATAAAAATTGACTTCAGATAATATTTTGATATATACATATATAGAGAGAGAGAGAGAAAAAAAAATTATATATAAAAATAAAAAATAACTTTATCTGTTTGAAGCAAAATATACTTAAAAGCAAAAAAATATAATTCGAAGCATGTTCGACTCTCAATGTTGAGGGTGAAGGTTCGAATACTCCAAGAGAGGAAGGTCACCCTCATTCTATAATGCCGTATTCAATTCCACATAGATACTTTCAGGGGTGGAGTGGCCACCGGGAGTACCGGGACTATTCCCGGTGGGCTGCTGGCCTCAAGAAACATAAACAGCCGTTGACAGCCTCCCAATGGCATATTGGGGCCTTTATAAGCCCGGCGAGAGCATAATTGTCCCGGTGCATACATTCTTCCCACTCCGTTCATGGATACTTTCATCGGGTCAATTAGGCAAATAATGAATATTTATCATATCCAAGCAAGAGACTAATTTTTTTTAAAATGTGCCCACTATTAATTTGAGCGGAAAAAATATTCCCATATTAAGTAGGTACGCTATATGTAAATCATTTGAAATTCCAATATGATATTTCAATACCAACTCTTTAACTCTCAAACATATTTACCTCCGCCGAAGGAGGTATTGTTTTCACTGGCGTTTGGTTGTTGGTTGTTGTTTGTTTGTCAGCAGGATAACTCAAAAGTACGGAACGGATTCGGATGAAACTTTGTGGAGTTGTTGTAAATGCCAAAAGGAACAAGTGAATAAATTTTGGTATCTCTGAGCTTAGAATTAAGATGGAAATGAACTACTACTAATAAATATTTCAAGTTAGCCTACTCTGGCAATAGATGTCGCTGTGCTGTGAAATCGGGTGCCGGAGCGTCTTCCTCTCGGAATTTCCGTCGAGGGGAACCCTCCCCCGTCCCTCTACGCCGCCCCAGTCGTGAAAATCCGCCTCGGAAGGCTCATAAGGACCCCGTGACGGCGGAAGTTTGCACTCTCTGAGTGTATATATGCCTCTAGTTGTAATTAAGTTTAAATATTCTAACTTCTCCATATATTAACATTGATCCCCCCGCTCTCTTTTTAAAACACATTTTAATATGATAATAATTCATCAAATATTTCAAATCAGTTGATTCTTAAGATCATTAGGAATTTGTGCAGTATTTAGAAATCATTAAGTGTTTAAAAAAATACATGTTCATGAAAAAACATAAATATCTTTTTCATGAAGCTTTTAAATTAAGTGTGGAGGGTAAAGCTCGTGTCAGGTCAAAATAGGGTCCTTCACACTTCAGGAGTTTATGTCTGCGACGAAATCTCTAATCCTTTAATTGGCGATGAGAATCAGTTGTTTTCGTGGCAGGAATCTCTTGTTCAAGAGATTTACTCCAAGAGAAAAATATTTTTTGTTATTGCAGACATTCTAAAGACGAAGAAAAATAGTTGATTTTATGTCGAGTTAATACAAATTCTAGCCTGAAATGGCAAACGCAGTACCAATCACTCATTTGAGATATATTACATGCGATTTTAGCTTCCTATGTCCCAAGTCCCTGGTTTGATTGCATGCCTTGGTTCTAAGCTAGTAACTTATTGGGATTTCTTCTATCGAAGATAAATCAGTAAACCAAAGGTTACATCAATTTTGGTAAGAAAATTGTATTTTTTAATCATATTTTTATGAATTTTGAATTGTCTAAGTGTAATTATGTTCTTAAGTCTGAAATCTTATCGACCATTATTTTAAAATTTTAGTCAATTAATTTAGTACACAATTCCTTAGAGTTACATTTATTCATACATGTCTTGGCTGTTGGCGTATTACAAACTATTCTTTCATAATAGATATTAAATAATAGAAAAATTGTTATTGAAAGGCTTTAATTATGATAAATTATATATATAGTTTTTTTTTTCCTTTTGAATTGGTTTTTTTTATTGAACTGGAATGTATTAATAGAAACAAAATATAAAATAGGAAAACTAATTTAAAAAACATGACGAATAAAAACATTTTAGTTTGAAATTATAGACAGTTTATGCTTATAAGTTTATGAGTAGTGAGGGTAAGGCCGATAAATTAGTTTATTGTGAACGGAACGCTGAACGGAACGCAACTTTTTTTTGAACGCTGAACGTTGAACGCAAAAAAAAGAGTTTTGCGTTCAGCGTCAATTTTCCCAAACATTTCAATGTAGTTTTGATTAAGTATTTTTTCTGGGATATAAACAGGGGATTAAATATTATGAGAGAACTTATAAACTACTCTCCCAAGAACTCTCTATAGAATAATGAAGCACTTTTTTTTTAAACTTACCCAAGTGACCAAAATTTACATACAATTGAATGACCTTTTTATTCATTCATTCTTATTACAGAATAAACAAAATAAAGTATTTAGGTATGCAACTATCAGGAAACGACCTTTTTCGAAATACTCTTTTCTAAGTCGTCACTTGTTTGGCGATTCTTTTCTTTAAAAAAACGACGTCACTTATTTTATTTTGGAAATTCTTTAAAAAAAACGTCGTCTCTTATTTGGGAATTATTTTCTAAAAAAGACCCTCTTATGTTGTGAATATAGACGTTCTGCAGACCCCAGGTTGGGAACCCCTGGTTAGATCCAGTCAACAAATCTATATCATTTGAAATCGGTTCGGGTTATTTTATTATAAAACCCTAAATAGTACTTCCATTTTTCAAAATTACAAAATGTTATTTTTTTTACTTTTGAACGCTGAAGGCTAACAGAACGCTGAACGCAAAAATATTGAATGGAACGCTGAACGGAACGCTATTTTTTTCAACACTGAACGCAAAAAAAAAGCTGAACGCTCACAAGCCTGGTTTATTACAATTAATATTTGTGCCAACTTTTTGTTAGTCAGCTAACTAACAAATGCTAAATAGTCCATGCAATGCATATTAGCAAAAATATTATGCATTTAATTCTAATATGTTTTGCTGTATATATTTGCTGTCTTTTTTATGTTCAATTAGAAAATATATACATATATAGAAAATATCAAAAAGTGCTTTATTGGTTTAACCTTTTTCCAAATAATGGACCATTTATGAAAAAATTTATATTGTATCATATATACAGTAATTAATAATAATAGCAAGTGGGGTTGTGATAAGTACATATATTTTTTTTATTTTAAAATTAGCCTTCTAAGTCAAGATCATTACGTCATTAAACCTTACATTCTAAAGTATAATAAAATGGAAGTGGATAACTTAATAAAAACAAATAACTAGAGACATATATACACTCAGAGAGTGCAAACCTCCGCCGTCACGGGGTCCTTATGAGCCTTCCGAGGCGGATTTTTCACGACTGGGGCGGCGTAGAGGGACGGGGGAGGGTTCCCCTCGACGACAGAAATTCCGAGAGGAGACGCTCCCGGCACCCAATTTCACAGCACAGCGACTCTATTGGCAGAGTAGGCTAACTTGAAATATTTTATTAGTATTTAGCTCATTTTGCATCTTAATTCTGCTCTCAGAGATGCCAAAATTTAATCACTTGTTCCTTTTGGTATTTCAACAACTCCACAAAGTTTCATCTGAATCCGTTCCGCAATTTTTGAGTTATCCTGCTGACAAACAAACAAACCAACCAACAAACCAACGCCAGTGAAAACAATACCTCCTTCGGCGGAGGTAATAAAACTTTTCATCTTCCTCTTCTGTAATATTACTACGTTGACAACTCGTTTCTTTAGTTTTTTAGGCTTTTAAGGATAACAAACAGGGGCCTTTCCTGGAACGTAATTGGTTGAAATAAAGGACATAATAAAAAAGCATTTTGGCATTATGAAATAAAGTATCACTTCACTCGAAGACTGTTGACGTCCGTAAATCAGCTCAGAGATAAGAATTTAATCCTTATATAAATATAAAATTCCATTTTAAGACAGTATTATTAATTAGATAAATCAACTGCTCAGAGTGAAGGGGAAATAATTATAACTGACAGTGAATGGACATTGACTCCAATAAGTAAAAAAAAAACTCTGTTGCCATAGAAAACTATTTATTGATGAGTTTGTGAGAACTCTATATAACTATCCCACATAATAATATTATAATCAGTATTTGGATTGTTAGAGCTCAGTGCGTTGAGGCGTGTTGAGCTCCCAATGTTGATGGCAAAGTTAGAATACTCTCGAGAGGGAAGGTCAGTTCTGGTTAACCTCATTGATAAGAGTATCCAGGTTCGAGTAACTAATTTTAAGATGCATATTTATATCCCATCGGATGCAATTTATGGCTTATCTAGGCAAAAACATCTATATGATTAAAGCATTATAAGAAACCAAACGCGTAGCTTTCCATGGTTTTGCTGTAACAATGACTTTATGATAGTCTATCTTTCTTCTTCTTTCTCAATCTTCTATTGACGTTATCTTGATCAATTGGAAGGATTTGAAGCATTTATGATTTATAGAGTGTTTTTTTTCCTTAGTATTTGTTATACACTATAACCGATTGATAAGTCCACTTTCGGATGTATCATACAGTTAATATCCCCCACCCAAAGACATTTTTTTAGTTAGATCAATGTCCTTTTTATGCTGTGAGCCCCTCCTTTTTTTCACCCTCCATTCCCCAGTCTTCGAGGAAATGATCGAATATTTGTCTTTTTTATACGCATTAGTTTTTTAGGCGTCTTTTTTTTTTTGTAGCTGTGTGGTTTTCCGGTCAACCGATGTGCTCTAGAAAGTAAAAAAAGGGTGATATCCTACAGTTCCGGTCCCTTTGTCCGGAAATGCTCAAGAGAGACTGCCGGAGTTAATGATCCACACCCTCTGGAGCTCCAGCCTCCATTATTAGAAGGTGTGTGTTTTGTGAAGTCTTAATGACCATTCACCCATTCTCTTGTCCACAGATGGTTTCTCTGTAATCCTTTTTATTAGTGATTCAACATTAGACAATCACTCACAATGGCGTCCAATCAACTCCTACACATCAAAAGAAAAACTCTTGATAAAATTATCATAATTTGACACCTCACGTATCTTGGAGTCTCTCTCTCTAATGAAACCACATCATTAAGTGTCACTAATCTCTAATGTTTATCTTATAAGATTATATTGAATATGTCATTAGGACTGTGGAAAATATAAAAGGTTTATCCCAATGACGTATGCATCAGTTTTACGTGACGTCATAGTGATGGATGTTTCTCTCTCTCTTATATATATATAATATATCGGCTTGTGAACGGAACGCAAATTAAACGCCACGTTTCAAGACGGAACGCAACTTTTTAACGCTGAACGTTGAACGCAAAAAAAAAGAGTTTTGCGTTCAGCGTTCAATTTTTTCAAGCATTTCAATGTTGTTTTGATTAAGTATTTTTTTGCTGGGATAGAAA
>CP045893.1:25534692-25553102 GCA_013387185.1 Caligus rogercresseyi | reverse complement strand
GAAGAATCACACGAATAATTTCAGTGATGTCATCGCTTTCTTTTCATGTAAAATCAAGTTCTTTCAACAGTTGTCATTGGGTCTTCCTGCATTTTTTTTCGTTTTGTATTCCTTACGGTGGGTATTTAAATATCACACAAAGAAGAATCACACGAATAATTTCAGTGAATCATCGCATGTGACTTTCATATTCAAACAGTTCCTTAAAAGTTGTCATAGCTCTTCATTGCCATTTTTTTCCGTTTTGTATTCCTTAAGGCTGGGTATTTAAACATCGTAAAAAAGAAGATGAATAATTTTAGTGATGTCATCACATGTGATTTCTATATCAATCAGTTCCTTAAAAAGTGTCCTTGGGTCTTCATTGCCATTTTTTCCGTTTTTTGTTCCTTAAGGCTGGGAATTTAAACATCGTAAAAAGAAGTTATTTTTAAGTCGTTTCATAGAGTGCCTATGTATTTTCTTATGAGAAGTAGTTCCTTAAAAAGTCGTCATTGCATCGTCATTGCCATTTTTTCCGTTTTGTATTCCTTAAGGCTGGGTATTGACATCCCTCTCCATCTCTAGGCATTATTGAATTTGATTAGCACGATGTTGCAATATAAAAAAGTGTTGTTATTTTCCACAAAACTTAAATTTGGGGGGACATACAGGGACAGAAAGAAAAATATTTTTAAGTAATCATGTAGAAAACGAATTTTCCGGGAAACACTCAATAAAACAAAAACACGTCTTAGTACCTCAGTCTTATCCACAGAAAATTTGGGCAAAATCTAACTTGCAATTTTAAAAAATCGGCAAAAAACGTTTTGGCGAATAAAATAAGCATGTCGATGACGAATTTTCCGGGAGTTGACAACCCCACTAAAACACTCCCTGAGCTCTCAAAACTATTCACTGAAAATTTCGTCAAGATCTAATGACCCGTTCGGGAGATACAGGGAAACGAACGAACGAACGAACGGAATTCTTTTTTTATAATATACTAGCGAATATTACCCGGCGCTGCCCGGGATTTTCCAACTTGACAATAGTCTGGATGAAAAAAAATCACACCAATAATTTTAGTGATGTCATCGCGTGTGACTTTTCATTTTAAAATCAGTTTCTTAAAAAGTTATCATTGGGTTTTCATTGCCATTTTTCCGTTTTATATTCTTAAGGCTGGTTATTTAAACATCGTAAAAAGAAGATGAATAATTTTAGTGATGTCATCGCATGTGACTTTTCATATTAAAATAAGTTCCTTCAACAGTGGTCATTGGGTCTTCCTTACCATTTTTCCGTTTTGTATTCCTTAAGGCTGGGAATTTAAACATCGTAAAATGAAGAAATCACACGATAATTTCACTGATGTCATCGCTTTTCTTTTCATATTCAAATCAGTTCCTTCAACAGGTGTCATTGGGTCAGGGCTTCATTTTGCATTTTATAATTTAAAAACCACTTATGCAGTAAAAAGTCTCCCTAGAGGTTACATTAGATTCATAAGTTAATAAGCACCCCTAGGGAGCAAAAAAGAACTAACATTATAACCAACTCCTATGCTATATATATGTAGCATATGTACTTATGAAATAATGCTTACAAATAAAACTTTTTTGTTTTTCATCCAATTTTAAAAATTTCTTCACATTTGCATTATACTTCCCAATTGGGAACAACTATATTAACAAAAATAAAAAAATAAAAAATGCCAAAAATCATGGGGAACCCCCTTAAGTTTTTTGAAAAAATCAGTTTTTTGGGTTTTCTGAAAAAATATAAAACAATTGAGAAGGACTTTTTTATAATGTATTGCCAGGCTTTTTAAGCTCCTTCTTATGAACTCAAGTTGAAATCTGTGAGTTCCCCAGGAGCGGAGAAAACAACCCTTTTCCATTTTGCCAGTTTTTATGCCAAAACTCAAAAAATTATTAACTAAAATTCATTTTATATCCGACACGAACGTATTAGAAATGCAAAACTCTATAGATACTATTTTATAACTTGATGCAATCAACTCAGCAGACAACCCAAAGAAGGCCCTCCAGAATTTAGGATTTCAAAAATATTCCGCTTCGTCCATGAAATTCGACCTAATATTCAATCCCGGATTTGAGGCTCTTAATGACCTCGGATCCGGATACTGATAACATCAAAGTTGCTCCCTTTGTGAAGCTGAATATGATTGTGCAAAAGTATATTGCGAAAACTTGCAAATTGAAAAAAATCCGGATCCCGGCCCAAATATGTCCCGGAGGCCGGACATTGACTTAACCAACCTAGGCTTATTTTGCAAGGCCTTCGTTTCGTATGTTTTGTTTTGAACTTTTTTTCGTATTAAAAAGTCGTCCCAGAGGTTTTCTTGAATTTCCCGACAGGCCGGTCCGGTTTTCCGGGAAATTTCTTTTGGACCCGATTGTAAACTCTATTCTTGATGTACTTTTAGAGTAGCGTTTTTTCGAAATGGGAAAGAATCAAAAGTTAAGGAAATGACATAATCCGGGTCCGGGAGTTTCTGGATCCGGAATTTTTTTCCGGATCCAGGTTCTTTGAGTAGAGATGCAGATAACTTTTAGTTTGCGTTCTGTCTCTAAAACATCTCACTTACAAACTATGGACAACCAAAATTTTCAAGCCTTTTTTCAAGGTGTCAAACGAATTTTCCGGGAAACACTCAATAAAACAAAAACACGTCTTAGTACCTCAGTCTTATCCACAGAAAATTTGGGCAAAATCTAACTTGCAAATTTTAAAAAATCAACAAAAAACGTTTTGGCGAATAAAATAAGCATGTCGATGACGAATTTTCCGGGAGTTGACAACCCCACTAAAACACTCCCTGAGCTCCCAAAACTATTCACTGAAAATTTCGTCAAGATCTAATGACCCGTTCGGGAGATATAGGGAAACGAACGAACGCACAACGAACGCACAAACGAACGCACAAACGAACGAACGAACGAACGGAATTCTTTTTTTATAAGTATAGACTAGCGAATATTACCCGGCGCTGCCCGGGATTTTCCAACTTGACAATAGTCTGGATGAAAAAAAAATCACACCAATAATTTTAGTGATGTCATCGCGTGTGATTTTTCATTTTAAAATCAGTTTCTTAAAAAGTTATCATTGGGTTTTCATTGCCATTTTTCCGTTTTATATTCCTTAAGGCTGGTTATTTAAACATCGTAAAAAGAAGATGAATAATTTTAGTGATGTCATCGCATGTGACTTTTCATATTAAAATAAGTTCCTTCAACAGTTGTCATTGGGTCTTCCTTACCATTTTTTCGTTTTGTATTCCTTAAGGCTGGGAATTTAAACATCGTAAAATGAAGAAATCACACGAAATATTTCACTGATGTCATCGCTTTTCTTTTCATATTCAAATCAGTTCCTTCAACAGGTGTCATTGGGTCAGGGCTTCATTTTGGATTTTATAATTTAAAAACCACTTAGGCAGTAAAAAGTCTCCCTAGAGGTTACATTAGATTCATAAGTTAATAAGCACCCCCAGGGAGCAAAAAAGAACTAACATTATAACCAACTCCTATGCTATATATATGTAGCATATGTACTTATGAAATAATGCTTACAAATAAAACTTTTTTGTTTTTCATCCAATTTTAAAAATTTCTTCACATTTGCATTATACTCCCCAATTGGGAACAACTATATTAACAAAAATAAAAAATAAAAAATGCCAAAAATCATGGGGAACCCCCTTAAGTTTTTTGAAAAAATCAGTTTTTTGGGTTTTCTGAAAAAATATAAAACAATTGAGAAGGACTTTTTTATAATGTATTGCCAGGCTTTTTAAGCTCCTTCTTATGAACTCAAGTTGAAATCTGTGAGTTCCCCAGGAGCGGAGAAAACAACCCTTTTCCATTTTGCCAGTTTTTATGCCAAAACTCAAAAATTATTAACTAAAATTAATTTTATATGCGACACGAACGTATTAGAAATGCAAAACTCTATAGATACTATTTTATAACTTGATGCGATCAATCTAACTGACAACCCACAGAAGGCCCTCCAGAATTTAGGATTTCAAAAATATTCCGCTTCGTCCATGAAATTCGACCTAATATTCAATCCCGGATTTGAGGCTCTTAATGACCTCGGATCCGGATACTGATAACATCAAAGTTGCTCCCTTTGTGAAGTTGAATATGATTGTGCAAAAATATATTGCGAAAACTTGCAAATTGAAAAAAATCCGGATCCCGGCCCAAATATGTCCCGGAGGCCGGACATTGACTTAACCAACCTAGGCTTATTTTGCAAGGCCTTCGTTTCGTATGTTTTGTTTTGAACTTTTTTTTGTATTAAAAAGTCGTCCCAGAGGTTTTCTTGAATTTCCCGACAGGCCGGTCCGGTTTTCCGGGAAATTTCTTTTGGACCCGATTGTAAACTCTATTCTTGATGTACTTTTAGAGTAGCGTTTTTTCGAAATGGGAAAGAATCAAAAGTTAAGGAAATGACATAATCCGGGTCCGGGAGTTTCTGGATCCGGAATTTTTTTCCGGATCCAGGTTCTTTGAGTAGAGATGCAGATAACTTTTAGTTTGCGTTCTGTCTCTAAAACATCTCACTTACAAACTATGGACAACCAAAATTTTCAAGCCTTTTTTCAAGGTGTCAAACGAATTTTCCGGGAAACACTCAATAAAACAAAAACACGTCTTTGTACCTCAATCTTATCCACAGAAAATTTGGGCAAAATCTAACTCGCAAATTTTAAAAAATCAACAAAAAACGTTTTGGCGAATAAAATAAGCATGTCGATGACGAATTTTCCGGGAGTTGACAACCCCACTAAAACACTCCCTGAGCTCCCAAAACTATTCACTGAAAATTTCGTCAAGATCTAATGACCCGTTCGGGAGATATAGGGACGAACGAACGCACAAACGAACGCACAAACGAACGCACGAACGCACAAACGAACGAACGAACGAACGGAATTCTTTTTTTATTTATAAGTATATAGCGAATATTACCCGGCGCTGCCCGGGATTTCCAACTTGACAATAGTCTGGATGAAAAAAAAAATCACACTAATAATTTTAGTGATGATTGCATGTGACTTTTCATATTAAATCACTTCTTAAAAAGTTGACATTGGTATTCATTGCCATTTTTCCGTTTTTTACCTTACGGCTGGTATTTAATTATCGTAAAAATAAAAAATGACACGAATAATTTCAGTGATGTCATCGCATGTGACTTTTCATTTTAAAATCAGTTTCTTAAAAATGTTCATTGGGTTTTCATTACCATTTTTTCCGTTTTGTATTCCTTAAGGCTGGGTTTTTAAACATCGTAAAATAAAGAAATCACACGAATAATTTCAGTGATGTCATGCTGTGACTTTTCATATTAAAATCAGTTCCTTCAACAGTTGTCATTGGGTCTTCCTTGCCATTTTTTCGTTTTGTATCCTTACGTTGGGTATTTAAATATCACACAAAGAAGGAATCACACGAATAATTCAGTGAAATCATCGCATGTGACTTTTCATATTCAAACAGTTCCTTAAAAGTTGTCATAGCTCTTCATTGCCATTTTTTTCCCTTTTCTTATTCCCTAAAGCTGGGTATTTAAACATCGTAAAAAGAAGATGAATAATTTTAGTGATGTCATCACATATGATTTTTATATTCAAATCAGTTCCTTAAAAAGTGTCCTTGGGTCTTCATTGCCATTTTTTCCGTTTTTTGTTCCTTAAGGCTGGGAATTTAAACATCGTAAAAAGAAGTTATTTTTAAGTCGTTTCATAGAGTGCCTATGTTATTTTCTTATGAAAAGTAGTTCCTTAAAAGTCGTCATTGCATCGTCATTGTTTTTTTTCCGTTTTGTATTCCTTAAGGCTGGGTATTGACATCCCTCTCCATCTCTAGGCACTATTGAAATTTGATTAGCACGATGTTGCAATATAAAAAGTGTTGTTATTTTCCACAAAACTTAAATTTGGGGGACATACAGGGACAGAAAGAAAATATTTTAAGTAATCATGTAGAAAACGAATTTTCCGGGAAACACTCAAAAAACAAAACACGTCTTAGTACCTCAGTCTTATCCACTGACAATTTGGGCAAAATCTAACTTGTAAATTTTAAAAATCGGCAAAAAACGTTTTGGCGAATAAAATAAGCATGTCGATGACGAATTTTCCGGGAGTTGACAACCCCACTAAACACTCCCTGA
The DNA here is from genome assembly GCA_013387185.1 of Caligus rogercresseyi. NCBI lineage: Eukaryota > Metazoa > Arthropoda > Copepoda > Siphonostomatoida > Caligidae > Caligus > Caligus rogercresseyi. Next base: position 25,546,907 of record CP045893.1, on the reverse strand, counting down.
GCTCTCAAAACTATTCACTGAAAATTTCGTCAAGATCTAATGACCCGTTCGGGAGATACAGGGAAACGAACGACGAACAACGAACGAACGGAATTCTTTTTTTTATAAGTATAGATATATACAGTGATTACATGTTAGTACTTTTAAATGTATTATTATAAATTTAGAAATGCGCGGCATAGAAGTCAATTCACAAAGCGAGATTGTCTGGAGGACGTGACGAGGAAATTTATTTGGGCCTTGTCGGGCTAATACCCTGAGAAAATTTTGTTTATCAAGTTCTCTTTTGAAAGAGGCTTTTCATGGCATGTTTTAAACTTTTTTAAAGTATTCTGGTACCAAAATAGGGATTCTCTCTCGTTAAACTACTTGACTTCATGATTTACACTCTGTGTGTATATCATGAATATAAGATCTTCAAATGTTAGCTTTTAGACGCGTTTGAGAGTTCTAATAATCTTTTTTCCCCTCTCCTGTCCCCCTTAAATTTAAAATACTTGCAGCTTTTGCAGTTTGAAGGATCTATAGTGACCCTTAGAACTCTCGAAAGAACCATGGACTATTGATCTCTCTTAAGGGAATTTTGGAGTTCCCTTTCAGTCCTTCTAATCCGACTACCTTCTCCAGGTGAGTCAGATTCGACTGTGTGGTGGTTGGATTTGAAATCCAAGTTTCGAGTCTCCTTCAGGTTCGGGAGTTATTGAGGAACCATATGAGACAAGGCCTTGTGAGAAAGCTTCGTTCAACCTCAGAACCTCAAAATCTGTCATGTCTTGACAATTATAAACATGGCTAATCTTGAATCTAAGCTAGTTGATATTGACCTTTCCTGTAATACAAAAGAGGCCTCATTTGCAAATATTTATTTTCTGTTATGCATTTTTTTTGTGTAGCCATATAATATATATCTAAGCGTACGTATACTCGTTTTTAGGCCCATGTATGTAGATGTCTATATGTAGTATATTCATTTTTAATCAAAGTAATCCCCTTTAAGCCTTAAATAAAAATTATATGGACTTATATTTTTCTAGGTCTCGGTAAAGATCTTATAAAGTTTTATGCAACAACATTTATTAAATAAGTTGCATGTTATATCATAGATACTTCTGTCCAGATTTATGATGGCTTCTTTTTCTAAAGCATCCTTTCTTCTTAGTACCACGACATACAAATCGTAAGATTTCTGCTGAATTTTCTTAGTACATGAGATCTTAGATCCCTGAACTTCATAATGAACTGCTTACATATATCGCACAAGACAGTTTTACTTTACGCTCTTAAGATCTTCTTAACTTTTTAAGTTTACTACATAATCTTTTTTCATTTATTTCACAAATATTTATTCATAAGGTCGTTTGAAGAGCGGTGTTAATCTAAGTAAATACTCGTACGAGTCTTTGTATCCTATAAATCTCGTTATAGGGTTGATAAAAAGTATCACACCAATAATAATGTTAATATACTATGGTTTGTAACTTCCAGCGGTGTTAGCTCCCATTGCTACAATTTTTACTGTTTACATTGTTACTGAATCAGCCTTTAACTCAGACATCCGTTCGGATGAACATATATATAGATATATTCATAGGCGTAGGAGACAGGGGGCAAAAAAAAAAATACGGGTGAGTTCTCAAATTCTGGCATTTAATTTGTAAAAAAAATATGGAATTATGAAAGCAACCAGATTTTTAATTATAATCAAATAAATATATATAATGAATAGTATGTAATTACTATAAAGAAAATATTAATCTACATAGCTTTCTTCATTCGATAATTTTTTCACCGATTTAACAGTTCTTGTTAAAATTCGGGCAAATGAATGCTTTTGTGTCTTACGTTATACTTAGTATAAATTCATCGCAAGGATTATATTTTGGATTTAGTATCCTTACAATGCCTGGGTAATACTACTTTGGAGTTTACAAATGTATAGCGGAGCTATGACATAAATAATCAGGCTTGTGAACGGAACGCAAAATTGAACGGCGTTCAGCTGAACGCACGTTCAATGAACGGAACGCTGAACGGAACGCAACTTTTTTTTTAACGCTGAACGTTGAACGCAAAAAAAAGAGTTTTGCGTTCAGTGTTCAATTTTTCCAAACATTTCTTGGACTTTTTTCGGAAAAACGTCATCACTATGCAGTACTTTTTTGGGAAATTCTTTTCTCTTAAAAAAAACGTCATCACTACGCATTACTTTTTTCGGAAATTCTTTTCAAAAAACAACGTCATCACTACGCAGTACTTTTTTGGGAAATTCTTTTCTAAAACAAAAAAAAAAACGTCATCACTACGCATAACTTTTTTCGGAAATTCTTTTCTAAAAAAAACGTCATCTCTACGGAGTACTTTTTTGGGAAATTCTTTTTTAAATATTTGAACGCTGAACGGGAACGCTGAACGCAAAAACATTGAACGGAACGCTAATTTTTTTTTAACGCTGAACGGAACGCTGAACGCAAAAAAGCTGAACGCTCACAAGCCTGAAAATAATAGACATTGATTAATTTTATGTATTAATGTCTTATTTTATTAATAGCGTAGCTATACATTTGCGAATCCCACCCCCCATCCCTTTTACCCAGTTTGAATATTCAACATAAATGAATACGGAAGTAGATATATGTTGGGTGATATTTTTGTTTGGGTTTCTCTTTCTAATTCAAAGCTGAGGAGCAGCATTACAAATGTATAGCTACGCTATTAATAAAGTAAGACATTAATACATAAACTTAGTTAATGTCTATTATTTTAAATGTTTGATTTTGTAACCATGCTTTTTTATAATGTTATGATTGCCTTTTTATGATATTGGTTGTGTTGTTCTTCTGCCATTGTATTAATTATAGATTATAATATCTATTTATGTATTTATGACAATTACTTTGGCATTTGTAGAGAACTGGAATAAAAAAATCGATCCACGTTTGCAAGTTTAAGTACGGCTGATTTCAAAGAAATCCATTCACTAGCCAATTCTCCCTATCTTCCGTATTCCACATCAAGAATGGAAACGTTGTTCCCAACCGTTATAAATCGTTATTGGGATATCTATGAATAGTTAAGTTCCTGTCCTGAACGCTCTTTAAATTTAACAAAAAAGTAAGGTTAAATATATATTATTTTGATTAGCCGACTTTAGAGATCAAGGGGCCAATTATTCAATGGCCATCACAAACAAAAGAGGGGCAGCGAGGCTGCCTTCAAGACGGATGTACCCTACGAATATTAACTGACTTGATTTACCGTTAACACAAATTGGAGATGAGCCATTATACTCTAATGCTCTAATAGGGTTGAAGATGTACTTTGGCAAAAATTATTTGCAAATTTTTAAGATGTGCAAGTGAAAATCGGAGTCAAATGCTTTACGAAAGTTTACAGCTGTTATGTATGTATATAATTTGCAATATCATCATACGTCATGTGTTGTTGTTGTCATTTCCTTTTTTTACTTTCACTTTCTTTTCCGCCCTCTGTTTTCTTTCTGACCTCGTTGAATAAACTGCGGACCGAGTGTTCCCGGATAGAACTTGGGGAATCCGATGAGTTTCAAAAACCTACGCAGCTCGATCTCGCCAAACTGATCTGCTCGTACATTGAGTCATGTGGGTGCAATGTGAATACCTACGACTTCTCGGCGGATCCCTGCGCGATCACCCTTTATCCGCCGCAGATCCACGATCAGGAACCAGCCTCTTTGGAGTATCTCAACCTGCTCCCTTCGACATGACTGGCCCACGACGAGGGCTCCGTGGAGTACTTGGAGGACGAGGACAGCTACTGCACGCTACTCAGAGTATTGGACGAAACATTCTCTCCAGTAGAATCTCTGCTCTACGAAAGGTTCTGTTAAACCAAAATCAAACAGGCGGTTGGGGAGGCCATCGATGACTTTCTCACGCGTCTCCGTGGTCAAGCCAAGTTCTGCAAGCTCCTATGTTCATCCTGCAACGCGTCATACGAGGACAAAATCGTGGTGGGAACCATCGTTCGCAATACCACATCAGCCAAGCTTCGACGTCTTGCATTTGAGAAGAGCACACTACAAAGCTGGAGGACGTTGTTCAGCTTGGGTGTGCCCTCGAGTCATCTGAAGCCCATGCCCGGGAGATGATACCCTACAAAACCGTCCTATCTACAGAATAAAGGGACCAAGAGCCTTCGACGTCCAACCAAGATATCCTCTTCTGTGCCTCACACTCTCAAGACTCCAACCACGGAGGTAAGGGTCTGCAAATTCTGTGGAACGGCCCACGTATTCCGCATGCAGCTCTGCCCGCCTACGTAAAAGTCTGTTCCTCCTATTCACGTAAGAACCACTATGCCTCCCAATGTAAGTCTGGCTCCAGCAATGCCTTGACTTACAAGGTCTGTTCCCTAAATGTTCCCGCTGAAAGAGCATTCATGTCCCTACTCCTGGAGGAGAAATCCATCGTTTTTCTTCCCGACCTAGGAGCAAACGTCAACATTCTACCGAAGGTGCTAGTCGACGTCAAGAAAATCTGTGGATCCCCGGGCTCCATATCTGTCTTTGGTGGGGGCAAAGTAAAATCCTACGGGTCCGTGTCAGTTCCTGTCTGCCTTGGAGACTCAAAGCCAAGAAAAATGGACTTTCTGGTTACGGACGTAAATCAGCCGATACTGGGATCTCGCACATGTCAAGATCTTGGGCTGGTAACCCTCAATTCTCCGAGCTTCCTTTGTAACTCAGCCGTTGCACAAGTAAAACACCTGAAGTCCCTCAATCAGGAATTCGAGGAAATATTTAGCGCCGATTCCTCGCACATCTCTTCACTGCCCAAGGTTGCGGTCCATCTAAAGCAGAACGCTTCTCCACGGTACATGAGAACCCGTCCTGTTCCACTCGCTTTCCGTGACCAGGTCGTCAAGGAGCTAAATGACATGGTGGGTCGTGGGACGTTAGAAAAGGTGAGATCCTCCGAATGGGCTTCACCGATTATTACGGTGCTTAAGCCGAATGGGAAGGCTCGAGTGTGTGCTAACATTACGCAAACCCTATCCCCGGTCATCAACAAGCAACTCTACCCTCTACCTCACCCAGAAGAACTGTTTGCGGGTCTCAACGGCGCATGCATCCTCTCCAAGCTCGATTCCTGGCATTACTAAGAGCAATAAGAGTTGGATCCTCAGTACTCTGTTGTACTGTCCCGTTACAATGTCCTACCGTACGAACTTACCTCAGCTCCTGCCATCGTCCAAGCCGCTCAGGAGAAACTCTTGGAGGACATTCCAAATGTGAAGGTATACATTGATTATCTTATTATCTTCTCTCCTTCAATGAGTGAGCACTTGGCAACACTCAAACTCGTGTACGAAAGAATCTGCGAGTCTGTTGCTCGTCTAAATCGAGCGAAATACATATTTGCCGCTTCTGAGGTTACATACTTAGGATTCCAAGTGTCCGAACGTGGCCGTGCCCTGGACCCTGAACTCATCCGACCACTCCTGGAGTTCCCTACTCCAACCTCACCGTCGGAGGTCAAATCTTTCTTGGGGCTTGTAAATTTTTATGGCTATTTTGTTTAAAAAAACCTCTCCTCACTGGCACCGCCTCTCTCTGAATTAACCATGTCAAATGTGGAGTTCATCTGGGGGAATAAGGAGATCGAGAGCTTTGCCATCGTGAGAGCGCCTTGTCTCACACACTACGACCCAGCTCTGCCGCTTATCCTGTCTACGGATGCTTCTCCTCTTGGACTTGGCGCGGTCTTATCTCATCAATTTGGTTTCACCGAACGCCCTGTTGCCTTTGCTTCACGTAAGCTGTCTAAAGTAGAGAAGAATTGCTCTCAAATGGATAGAGAAGCTACGGGCATTATCTACGGTCTGCAACGGTTCGAGTGCTACCTTCTGGGTCGACTTTTTTGAAATAAGGACAGACCACGAACCGCTTCAGTTCATCCTCAACCCCCAAAAAGAACTTCCTGCTGTAGTCACGGCTTGCTTTTCTCGTTATACTCTACGCCTGGCTATGTTCGATTTTGCGATATCCCATGTAATAGGAGTCAACAACCTCCACGCAGATGCCTTTTCTCGAAGCCCTATCGACGCTCCTCCTTCTCGTGAGGACCTTACCATCGCCATGATGTTCAACGTTATATCTGCTTCCTCTACTTCTCTCATTGAGTTAACAAACGCTACTCAGCAGGACGAGGAACTCTCCACGGTATTAAGCCCCGTAAAATCTGGGAATTGGAGCCAAATAGAATCTTCAGCATTCCTGTCAAAACGAGACTTTCTATCCATTAAAGATGACCTTCTCTTCTGGGGAATACGACTGGTCATCCCATCTTCCCTACGCAGCAAGATCCTCGACGAACTACACTTAACTCATCGGAGAACGGTGAAAATGAAGTCCATAGCCCGCAACAAGCTTTGGTGGCCGAGCATTGATGCAGATATTCTTAATTTCGTCAGTGTCTGCTCAGTCTGCCAGAGCAATGCTGCCAGCCCTCCTTTAAAGTCCATCCCGTTTGCTCCTGCCTATGTATGGGAGCAAGTCCACATCGATTTCGCGAAGGTGAACGGGGAAAACGTCCTTGTCTTAATTGATGCATGGTCAAAATGGATTGAAGCTACAGTGATGCCCAATACTTCAACTCACGCCACAATATCTCAACCACTGAGTTGGTTCTCAAGATTTGGTTTTCCGAAGGAGATCCATTCCGACAATGGGCCTCAATTTGCAAACGCACAATTTGAAGCAACACTCAAGGAATGGGGTATCTCCGTGTCTCGCTCTCTTCCCTACCAGCCCCAATTAAACGGACAGGCGGAACGTGCCGTTAGGATTGTAAAAGATTTCTTTAACCCTGTAAGACCCAGATATAGAAAAACACTAACAAAAAAAAATTCAACCATTAAGATGTTCTTGTAAGAGGCCTTTCATGCTGAAAATGATGTGTTTAAAAAAATATGTTTTGTTAAGTTTTTACGGAAACGTTGTAATATTGCAACGTTGGGCTCAATGGGGAGCAGAATCTCCTGCATTTGCACTCATTGTCTGAACAACAATACAGAACTAAGGATTCTTTTGCAGGGTTTTGCTTTTGTCCCAGAACAGTATAACATGAAAAATAACCTCAGTCATGTTGTTCTGAACAGTCATCTATTGCAACAACAAGAACTTAGTAGAGTAGAGTAACAAAGATAATTATGCAAAGAACATTCTATGAGTTACAAAAAAATGTGCAAAAAAACATACTAGGTCAGTTGAGGCAGACAAGATTAACATGACCAGGAAAGAGTGTTGACAGATAATTTATGATTTAATATAGAGATATAGAAGTAAAGGAAATTAGACATACGATATTTCAAGTCAGTATTTCCATAGTGTAATCAATAGTTCCATAGTGCAGTGATTGGACAATAAAACAACAAAGAAACACACACACATGCCAAGAGGGTTCCGGGTCTGGGACAGCTCTGGCATTAGTGTGTAGTCAATAGAACATTTATGTACAGTGATAGTCCCAGAAACAGTTCATATGCTGCTTGATGCTGCTGAACCTCCCCTTGAAAGGAATCATCATCTCATCCATAGAATTGTGCTCTTCAGGTATCACCTGCAGGCGTTTCTCTCTGTATGACTCAAGCCATGGTCTGAGTTTCCAGAGTTTGCCCCTCTTTTTAGTCTCTGACACTGTTGAATTGTTCACAAAATGTAATGTTGTCAAAAGAGATTGGAATCTGTTGCGGGGCATCACATCAGCAACTGGGGAGTGCCGCGTATCTGTCTCCCAATACATACGGGTTCCAGCTATTTGGACCAAGCCTATCCTCAGGTATATGCCCAACATTTTCTGTATTTCCTTGATTATGGTGTTCACAGATCTTCCATTACTTTGAACGCTGTACTCATTTGTATGGGTTGCCAGAGCTTGAATCATGTCTTCTGAGACAAACTTTTCAAAGTACTGCAGTGGTGTGTGGAGGACAGTTGCATTATCTGTGAGAGCTGGACCAGAAAAATCAGTATTGGGACTGATGAAATCCTTTTTTTGCCAGCGATATCTGTCACGGGCTTGATATGTTCATTTGATTGGGGCTCAATGTCCAATCTCCTGGCTGTGCAATCAGGGGGTTCCTGGTTTTCTTTGTCCACACAGGCATCGTTATCTGACTCCTCATCCCTCGCATCAGTGTCGCCAAACTCTATGTCCACATCACTCTCTCCATTTTGGACCATCTCAATCACATCCGTCATACTGTACCGAGGAATAATATGTAATCTAATATAAGGCTAGAATGTATAAATCATGTGTAGTTTAAAGTTATATAGAAAAAATGTAAATGGAAGGTCCTCTGAAGAGGTTCCTCTCAAAACAGGGATATTTTGACTACCACATTCACCCAACGTTGTAATATTGCAACACTTACAAAACAAGCTCTAAATAAAATGAATTTTTACATTTTCTACAATGAATACATATGGACACGTTCTAGACACTGTAATAAACACAAAAAAGTATTTAAAGCATTTTACTTACATCAATCAGATAAATCCAGTCCAGTAAATGAAGGGGTTGATGCTCTCTCAAAAATCTGGAGGTTGTGTGACTTCTAGACCTGAGGGCAGGCCTTATATACAAATGTGTGACCCAATAGCTTTCTGAGACTGAACAATAGGACCAAATGAGTATGTTAATGTGGTTGAACCAAAAAAAAAAAAAAAATTTTTTGGGGGGATGCAAAAATTGTTGTAAATCTGCAACAGTGGGTCTTACAGGGTTAAAAAGAATCCCAAGTTATCTTTAGATTAACTACTTTTCTCCTATTGTGCTACGCCCCTCTCTTCTGGAAGAAATCCCGCTGAATGCCTTCTCTCTCGTCAAGTCCGAACACGCCTCGTCGGGTACCTCCAACAACTTTGCCGCCACAAAAACAGCTTGGGAAGAACATGCCTGTCTGGTGCCGGAATTACCAATGCAAAGGCCAAAGCGGATTCCAGGCACTACAATTGAAACTTTAGGCAACGCCCTATAGAGAGTGCAAATAGGGTCGGAGCCTAAAACAAGGCATATTAATCAAATTATGTATATATATAATTTGCAATATAAAATATGGAAGAGGTGTACGAAAGTAGAACCTTGCCAAAAGGTCTTCCACAGTTAGCACATGGGCTGTCAAAGAAGATTTGGTTAGCCGGCACTTGTAGATGTGCAGTGAATTTCTTGTCGTCATCATGTATGTGAACTAACGATTCTTGAATATTCTTTTGCCATTGTTCAGGTAAGTCCATAAGATTTATGTAATATTTACATAACTATGTCTTCCTTCAAAATGTATTTATTATAATCCATTTTCAGGTGCCAGGGAGACTTTTTTCTTAGTCTATGCATAGAATCCTATGTATATACCTTGCTATACATATAATGTCAGCCGGTAACCGGACTTTATGGAGACAGTGGACTATATGGAGACAGCTTTGTATCCTTATATTTTATGTCTCCATATAGTCCAAAAACGGACTATATAACGACAGCGAATTATTTACTAAGACAACTAGTTCGAACTCTTTGTATATTAGCATGACGCATTAATATTTTTAAATAAATTATTCAATTGACCCAAAACGTTCAAAATGTCCACCAACGTTGTTCCTAATCGTGGAAGTTATTCGTCAGGAAGTCCAATCCCTGTTATGAAGTTTTTCAAAGCAGCCCTAAGTACGTTTTCTCTTTCTTTCTCACTCTAAGCTGTTGTTATTTTCTTTATTTCTTTCCGTTGTCTTGCCTTGCCTTTTTTCCTCTTCCGGTTCGAACTCCCAATATTATCGTTACGTTCATCATAACTATAAAATGAGATTAAATGAGCATGCAATCAAATATGTATAGCCTTTTCAACATTATTTAAGTAAATGCTAATTAAAGAAGGCCTCTGATGCCTTATTTTAACACATTTTATTCCTTGTTTTGCTCAAGTGTAACAATGATCTCTCCGATATTTGGGGTGTCCGATAGTTGGAACATATATGTCGCTAAATCTGTCTCCGTATAGTCCGTGTCTCCAAAAAGTCCATTTGGGGACTTTATGGAGAAAGTGATTTGATTGGCTGTCTCTAATTAGTCCACTGTCTCCATAAAGTCCGGGAACCTGTCAGCCACATCAGAATGTTGATTTCTCAAAAATGAATTTCAGCTCTCCCTCCTTCCTACCATGAGGATACTTTTTTCTTCCGAATATTGAAATCTACCAATACTGCAAGAATCGGCAATTTCGCAATAAACAATTCCACCGATTGGATTTTCCTTTCAAAGAACTTTCGATACCAGAGGTAGATTTTTTTTTAATCTACCGAATCCATTCTCTGATGAATAATAATGATTGGTGATATGGGAGGACTTCCAAATTATAAGGATCAAAATCTATGAGAACAGATAATATATTTTGTGTCCCTAATGATATTATTCTTAGTTACTACATAGTTGTTCGCACATCGACAGCCGCGAGTGAAGTGAAATTTATTGCAAACTGGGTTTGTTCACTCTCTTTTTATTCAATCATGTTCGAGATAAAATGGTCCCTAATTAATCATGTCGAACTGATGAGAGCCTCAACACTCTAATGGAATTAAGCCTTGCACAATATTAACCAGAATACAAAAAAATATCAGGAAAACGATGCAAACCTAAAAAAATTAATATTGTAATTGTTGCGGCAGCCGGCTAATCCGGGTATTGGGATACTTGGGTATCAAGAAAACTTAGAAATAGAGCAGTTTTCAAAACTCACCAGACGGAACTCTTGAATGTTTGTGGGTTTGGGGGGAAAAGTTCCCTGTTGAAAACATCTGTTGTTTCTTTTGGATTGGCTAGACCTGGTTCAAAATCAGTATATAATGGAATTAAGGCTTATGTAGCAGAAAATAAAATCCGTTCCGACTTGGAACCATTGTTTTTGAGTAGGGATGATTGTCCTTATTTGACAAATCTGGACCTTGTTGTCCAGGAAGGCTGTCAGCATTTAGAGGTAGATATTCTTATCGAATGGACAGTTATCTTCGTATTGTAACTGGAAATTTGGTCAAACATCCATTTAAAATCAATGCTCCTGCAGCAATGGAAACCGTATTTGGCTTCATTGTCATGGGTTCTCAACAAGCATCACCCTCTCGAAAATCGAAGACCTTAGTTTCAAGGGACTTACCAACCAAAGTTGAGGATGATGGTTTGAATGAATTAGTTGAGAGGTTTTGGAATATGGAGTCCATTGGTATTTTGGATCATTCCAGACAGTTAGAAAAAGATGATTATTTAGCAATTAATTCATTTGATAGGTCCGTAACATTTGATAAACGGAGATATCAGGTAGAGCTTCCATTTAAAATAAATGCTCCTGTTCTTGTCTCTAATTATAGCTCGGTTAAGCGCCAATTGTTAGGCCTTGAGCGTCGTCTTCGGGGGAACTCTTCCCTACAAAAGAAGTACAATGAAGCTATGGCAGGATATGTGGATTCGGGATTTGCACGTAAGGCTACGCCTATAGAGATCGATGAATTTCGTGATGGTCCTCAATATTTCATACCTCACCATCCTGTAGTCCGAGAGGATAAGTTAACTACAAAAGTCCGTCCTGTATTTAATGCCAGCTTCCCCGATAAAAACGGGAAATCTTTAAACTCTTGTTTGTTAGCTGGGCCTAAAATACAACCCGATATTTGCTCAATACTTCTTCGCTTTCGATCAAACAAAATTGCCATTATGGCTGACATTGAAAAGATGTTTTGTCAGACAAAAATTCATCCTAAAGATTATAGGTTTCAGCAATATCTTTGGAGAGAAGAGTATTCTAAGGAACTCAATTTACATTATGACTTCTCTTATGTTTGGGGTGAGGTTTCTTTTCCTTTTCTTTTCTTGCCATGGACGCTATTCGTCATCATGCCCAATCACCCATAGGTTGTAAATTTTCTTTGGCGTGTGACTCTATCTCAAAAAGTCTTTATGTTGATGATATTTGTGAAGGGACTCACGATGTTGAGTCTGCTTCACCACAAGCTCTGCACAGTGGACTTTGCGATGGATGCATTACATGCAAGTGCCTCGGAGGAGACAATGGCCGTCATAAATTGAACCAGGGCGTTTAGTTTTCTTTTAGAAAAATTTAGGAGCCGCTGCCATCTATTCATTCTGAACATGGGGCATCATAGTTCGGCTCTGACGACAATACGTCAATCAGAC
>CP045893.1:25514129-25525391 GCA_013387185.1 Caligus rogercresseyi | reverse complement strand
CTATCCAGGTAACACTAACGCAGTTACCAATGGTAATCGTATATTCTCATATCAAAGATCAATTTTTGGGGGAGAGTACGTTGCTTATATCTCTTAAAGTATAGCGATTTTTAGAACAAAATATATCAAATGAAAGCTTGGTTAACCAGCTTTATATTTTGGTATACTAAATCATGTCAATTTAATAAGTAGAGAGTTATATGTACATTAAAAAAGCCTATCTCGCGTACAAAATGACGCATATAATGGATATAAATGCGTCAGAGACAAAGTAAAATTTTGAGAGGATACCTTGACGCAAATCTAAGAAACATTATTATTTATTTTTTCATAATCGATTTCTTATAGGTCAATACAGGCTCTGAATCATATGATGTAAACTCAGATTGTACTGAATTCTGAATTGATAGAATGCAACCAAGGTCATTTTTGGATTTATCATCTAAAGTTTTACTAAACTTAAAAGTACTATTTTACTCTGAAGCGAACAAGTCATCTTCTACAGGCGAGTGAAGTTAATTGATACAAAAAAGCTATGAAATAAGCTAACAATACACACTCCATTTTTTTCTTTGTTTTTACTGAAAACTTTGTTTTATTAAAAAACATCAAACATACGTCTGGTAGTAAATTAGATTTCCTTTAAATTAATAATTATTATTGAAGTCTGTAACGTCCACCATTTGAAGAAATTTGCGGAAAACTATATTTTTACTAAATTTTTAAAACTTTGACCTCGTTGCGCGACCTCGTAATGTTGACCGATTTTGTTCAAACTTTGTATGTCGTCTTCTTTTATCACCAAGAAACAGAAAATCCACAAAGTTGCTAACATTTCAAACATTTGAAAAATAAGAACCCCTAATATATATATATATATATCATTTAAGACATAGGTGCAAGTGATTAACCAGTCTATATTAAAACTGTACTTCACCATATAAAAGACCCAATAAACCAATCATAGTTTTATATATTAATTATTATACCAAAACTCCATTAAACAACAATAAATTAATTATTTAAATTGCAATTTAAAGGTAATAAACTAACATTATCTTTTCTGAAATGTTTCTATATGTCTATTCCTCAAATTCTTATACATAAATCATAAAAATGAGCTTCAGAAGATCCAGTGAAAAATAATATATTTTTGTTCTTTGATAGTCTTTAAAAAGTCGTTTTATAAAGTACTATATTCTGCGTTCATGTCAATATTATTTTGGAAGAATTAAATTTGCTTTATACTATTTGTAAATATTTTCAATGTTTTTTAAACGATGTTTTTATGGATTTCCAAATATTATTAACTCAACTTAATTATTTAGTCTTAAATGGTTTAATACATATAAACTCCATCAATACAATAAAAATATGGAAGGCCTGAAACTCAGACGTTTCAAACACTAAATATTTATTCAGCACTTCTTAAGAATTGTAACATTGTTACTACCTGTTTGGCTTCCCGTGGTAAATGAAAACAACCATGGTTAAAGTGGTTGTGGGTTCTAGGGAATGGGATCGTGTATTTGATTCCAACTTGGATCTGAGACTCAACCTCCATCGTACTATTGGATCCTACCCTCATACAAACAAACAACACATTTATTGTATATTTATATATTTAAGGAACAATTAGTAGTAGTTAAAATGTGATAAATGAATTAATTAGATATATAATATATACAGGGTGATCACTTAATTGGACTCACATATTACAACTACAATCTTGGTATTAAATTTTACACAAATTTTTAAAACAAAAATGATAGCACATTTGTAATTTACAAAATGTATTTAATAAATTTCCACATATCCTCCTTTGGACTTCACTACAGCTTTGAACCTCCTTACGGTGGAGGCAACACAGGCGGAATCTCTTCCTCAGACAAAGATTTTCACGGTCCAGGCCACACCACAACAGTCAGAATGACTGGGTTTATCTAGAAAAAAGAAGACATCCTCGTGCAGCTGAGGACTCTCTTCAGAAGGCAAAGCCACCCTCAGTCATGGTCTGGGCGGAGTGACGTCGGACGGGAAAAGGGCCCAATTATCTTTGTCGAGGAGGGCGTGAAGATCGACCAGGCGGTATCCTGCATCTTCTTTCAGAGGAGGTCGTCCCATGGGTACAAGAGAGTATCCTACGGCTCTTTTACTGTTCCAACAAGATGGAGCTCCACCCCATACCAGCAAATTGGTTCAAAGCTTCTGCACTGATATGTTTGCAGTCTTTTGGTCCAAAGACTTGTGGCCTCCCTCCTCCCCAGATCTGAACCCCAATGGACTTTGGAATATAGTCCATTCTGGAGACAAGGGTGTGTAACAAGTCCTGGCCATCGGTGGAGATTCTAAAGAAGAAGCTGATTCAGGCCTGGGCCTCTTTGTCTTAGGAAGAGATTCCTGCCTGTGTTTTCCCTCCCCGTGAGGAAGTTCAAAGCTGTAGTGAAGGCCAAAGAAGGATATGTGGAAATGTAATGAAATACATTTGTAAATTACACATTGTGCTATCATTTTTGTTAAAAACTATTTGTGTAAAATTTAATACAAAGATTGTAGTCTGTATATGTGAGTCTCAATTTAAGTGAATCACCCTGTATATATATATAAATCCATTTAACTACACACTAAATCACAGAACTGGCAGCGCAATGTGGTACAACATTGAGGATCAATTTATTGTATACATACAAATATGTCAATAGCTCCCGAAAGTACCCCCCAAAATGGCCACATCAAGGTTTAAATACATTTTGTTCGTGGGTGAAATTCAATGGCCGTTTTTTGGCAAATGATTGCTTTGACAGGTGGTCATGTTTATTATGTTTTCACCGTCAATATCCTTAGTATTATCATTAGTTGTGACCAGGTTGTTGATTTTTTTGCTTTCCGTGTATTTTTTTGATTTAAATCAGATTTTTTTTTTTTAAATTGTTAACCATATTTTATTTACCAAAAACAATCTTTTTTTCAATGTGTAAATTTTGTCCATAACTTTAAATTGTAACTTTTAAAACATGCCTAATATACATATAGGCTACCTATTACTCAGCGGACATTACATGCTGTCTTTGATTTAAATATAGTTGCCTTAATTAATGATTTCATTTTAATATAAAGAATGCAAAGGAGTAAAAACAATAAATTACAGAACTCAAAGCCTGTACTGAGTCATACTCGCTATCACGTGACAGTTCGAATCCAAGCGAGGATCGAGACTCATGACAATTTTCTACCTTAAATAAATCTGGGTGGAGCTGCCAACGGCTGTCAAAGATGACTACAAGATGGGTCACTCTCGAATCTAGGACGCAACAGTACGCTTTGGGAAAGGAGGCGCAGACAATCGGACAATTGATAATCTTCCTGTAATTGCAAATTTAATGAGTTTAACTTTTTCATTCATACTTTGTACAAGCAGATAGAAGCAATTGTAAATATGTTCATCATCTTAAGCTAATTAGAAGATTTAGAAGAGCAAGAATACTGACCATTAATAACTCGTTCCTGTTTGTCAAATTGACTGCGTTAACTTTCCATTGACAATTGTACAAGTATAAACAATTTATTTGATGAAAACAAACTTGATTTTAAACATTTATATAAAATGCTCTGTTGGAAAAACGTAATTTAGATTGCAATCCAAATTGCTTGATTTAAATCAATAATCCTAACTCAATAGCTTAATATGATATATTAGATGATAGAGGCCTATAGTTTGAGCTATAGATATAATGAAAAAAATCCGCTTTTACACTATTAAAACAGAACATGGAGAAATGTTTGTACAACATTGATAATTTAGAAGCATAAAATAAATATCAATTTAAATTTATGAAAAAACATGATTGATTTTATACAATTTTTTCGTTGGAAATTAACTTGATTGAAATCGCGATTAAATCATGATTTAATCGGCCTGTTTTACAATCAAACAGTATTACCTGGTTGTGACGCATCAAAGTTACTTGTAGCAACATATTATGATGACGTAAGCGGGAAAATAACTTTACCCATGTTAGTTTTTCCGCTGGCCGGTGTGACGTCATTAAAAATCCACCGGCAAGTGAAAGCTCTCTCGTGGTAATATTTTGGGTATACCTTCTTTTATAATATATCTTGGCTTAACTGAAATTAATATATACATCAAACACCAATTTCCCCTTAATAATGACAATATCTTACAATAACATGACCCCTGGCCAAAAAATCCCTTGCAGAAGAAAAAACACAAAAAAGCTTACATTCATCTCCCCAAGACGCTTAAATACTTTACCAATCCCTATTTTCATTCACTCTTCCGGCAAAGTGAAGTGTAGTTTAAAAAGTGAAAATTCTTCCGGTTTTCATTTTTAACCCTTTTTACATTATAACTTCATGTCTCTCTCTCTCTCTCTTGGTATGTTTTTTCGACAATGTATGTTATAGTGAGTAGTAGACGAGGAGGAACTGCTATGATATTTGTATGGCTCCATGTGTAAAAAACGCCTATTCTTGACATATTTCAAAAAAAAAAAGAAAGTGGTAAACGCCACAAACAACAACAACAAGAAGAAGAGAACTAACATTTTTTTGTATTTAAAAGAAATTCAATAGACAAAGTATGTATGGTTCAAAAACGAGGAAGGGGGATATGTATGTAAGACCAGACATCAACCCTTTTACAATATGTATAATACATGTGTCTAATATGTACATCAAAAAAAAAAATATATATATATGTTTGATATAAGTTGAATGAATGTACATAGTCTCTAATACATGTCCATAAAATACTGAAGGACTGTCATTTTCCATAGAAAACCATGAAAGTGTTTAAGTATATGTATATATATATTACTTAAAAAATATCCAGTCTCAACTCTGACGTCACTATAAACATAATCATGCATAAAATCAGCTATAAGCCCTGTAGAAACAACAAAACAATGTATGATGAAAACATTATTTTTGTATGTGTAAGGGACAAATCCCAAAATATAAACTTCGGTCGAGCCCTTAACTCAAAGTATAATCGAATACACAATGATCTTAAGCACCCTTTAGCACACATTACTTTAGCCATGTTTTGAACTCCTATCTACCAGTTATCAACTCGAAGAATATTGTTACTCTGGGGATGTTTGTACAATAATTTTTGACGTCATATCCCTCTGCAACCAATAACGACGCTCGAAATTGACTGCTGATATTTATAATTAAAATGTACGGTCAGTTTGTATCTGTATTTGAATACACAGAACTAATATTAATCAACGTATTTCTCGACGCAATAGAGTATTTGGCGATGGAAATCAAAAATGATGAAGACAAGTTATATTTGCTGTCTGCAGAGCTGCGACTACATCGGTACAGTATATTTGAAAGTATGACTTTTGTAGCATTCACATAGAGACATAAAGATATAGGGAGCTTTCCCCTTCAATAGCAAAGAAACATCGTTCAACTGTCGCTTTGCTGCCCTGGTGTGAAGAACTTGAACTTCAAAATAAATAAACAACTACAACTTATAGTATTATAGAGCAGATACATAAATAGACATTCAATATAAGCTTATGCTATGCATTGAATACTAGAGAGTACCTGAAAGTGCATTTAATATCGGACAATAAGAGACAGTAAATTTAAAAAAAATCTATAGCCTTCCATTTCCTACAAAATCCATGTACATTTATAATTTATACAAGATTAGTATGTATTAAATTTCAAATAATCTATAATAAACTATGTACTTAATTGTCCTTCGTTATAAATTGTCCGATATTAAATGCATATGAAGAAGTCACAGAGCAGATACATGAATAAATTTCTCTCTCTTTCTAATCTACCGTACCGATATCGATCGATACCTTAGATATATAATAAAATCTACCGAATACCGATATCGATTGGTAGAAGGTATATACCGAATACCGAGCCGGCGGTAGATTTTTTACCGAATCCCAGCTCTGGCTGTCTGACATATATTCTTACTTTTTATTAATGTTTAGTTAATATTTGTATAAGTTGAGCTTGTAATAAAAGGATAGGCAATGAAATAAAATATGATGTAGGTTGTATTTAAGTACATAGTTTCAAAATACGTAATTTATCTTTGACACTGCTTAGCATTCATTTAGTTTCAATCACACTTTCCCTTCCCTTTTTTAAAAGCACATTCAGTCAAACTAACATAATGATGCAATTATTCAAAGACTTTTCTTTGACAACAACGTAGGTAATCAGGAGGAAGCGAAAAAAGGTCAGAGGGTGTTTGGAGGGAGGGAGGGAGGGACACCCGTCTATGGTATGTTAAGTCACTTAACATATATAATAATAAGTTGACAGATGTGGAGGAGGAGGGGGAGAGAAATGCTTGTTTTTCCTTCTGTCTCTTCCTTGCATTTATGTACATACAAATATGGGTACCTACATATATATCCGTAGATACTTTGGAGAGTAAATCCTACGGTCCACCCACAATTATGCTCTTCGTAAACAAGGGATTATTTATTTGTTCGTTTTTTTATTCAGTAGAATGAAAAAAGATGATCCACTCCTTCAAAAGATAATATAAAATGTAAAGGTGTCTGAGATTTCTTCTAACTATGTAACTGGGCAAAATGGCCACCTCTACAAGAAGGGAAAGTCTTTTATCCCGATTAGACGACTGAGTGAAGAAGAAGATGACGACAAAACTCCATAACACCTTATCTATGTGTGTCCCTGAACGAGGATGGAGATGGACGAGGACATGAGGACAAGAAATATCTCTGGAAGAGTACCTTCTAAGAGCCTTTATGCCTTTATGTAAATTAGATTATATCGTAACAATAACTACCGACATATACCCGATTGAGTTTCGTTCTTTTGGGGCTGATCTAAGATATAAACAAACAAACTATGCTGTATATATATATATATATATATATATATATATATATATATATATATATATATATATATATATATATATATATGTATGCACTCCTCCCCAGAACAAAAAAATATGAACCAATGTTATATTATTGTTTATTAGAACTTCGCTTTGGGTTTTATGTTTTCTTTATTTTCTCTCTTTCGTTTAAAAACATTTTAGTCGTATATCTGCGAAACAGTGTAAAAATAAACTACACTAAAATTGTATTTACTTTATTTGCATAATTAACGGCTAGGAGTAAGACAAAATTCAACTAAGAATAAATGTGTTACAATTAGCAAAAAAGTTATTTTCTTTCAATTTGATCCGTTTGTCTTATGGTTGTAGTCAAGGACTTTTCTATGTTATGTTCAAAGTAAGGATAATGCAGGAATTCCGAAAGGTAAATCACTCTGATATACCTCAAAGTACACATTTTTATAAACTCCATAAAGAAATAAAAAGAAAAATGAGACAATGATATCTTAACTATCATTTTCTTTTTGTTTTCTCTCAATTGCTGCTGCGAAGGTGTATGTATGTAGGGGGCATTTGATGAACACAATCTTAGCCTGAAGGGAGTCAAACATTATTGTTCTATGGCTTAGAGGCAATTCCTCACAATCCTAAGATTCCCTTCTCTTCTCTTTGTTGTTTTGGCCAACATTCATCTCCTTTGCCTCCCCCCCCCCCCCCCCCCACATCATCCTTTTGACTCTTTGGCCTTCGATAGATACCTCCTTTGGACCTATTATTTTAAATGGGGTCAAAAACTTGACAAAGGAGTCTGGGAACATAGATCACGCCCAAAACCATTTTGGGATTGTAAGGCAGTATTAAGTGAAGACGGATCGAGGAAATAATGTGAACAGACAGCTCACAAATGAAATGCTGATTAAAGTATCTTTAAAGGTGTATGAAAATATTTATTATTTAACATCATATCAACTAAAATAATGATTATAATTTTGTTAAATGAATAAAAACTTCTCGATCAACATAGCTTTTAATATAAATCTGTGAAAATGTGTTTTTTTCTAATCATAACATTTTAATTTGCTAAGTAAAGATAACAAAACATGAGTTTTTTTATCCGAAAGACTGTTTATTTTCCATTCTTTGCAACAAAACAAATACAACGATCATTAATAGGTAGTTTAATGAAATATATAAAAACCAACATTGGGGTAGGGATGGGGGCTCAAAAGCAAAGTAATACGTATCTATAAAAGAGCAAGTTGAAAATTATAGTCTTTTTTGTCAGTGTATAAACAACTTTTTCAATAAAATTTAATTAATTAACCGAAAGAGGGGTTCTCGTACATATGAATGTGTAAATTAAGTTTAAAAATCAATAGTATAAAATTTATTCATTCTTGTTTGAAACCTACATAAAAAAAACGAAAAGCGCTTTGGCTTATTAAAACACCAAATTTGTCCGCTACATTGTCTCTGACCAGGCATCTCACCCTGCTTGTCCCCTCACCTTTTGCCGGAACAGGTTGAGAGGTTTTATTTTTCATAATTGGAGAAGAAGCCAATCTGATCAAATGGTGTTATTCCATGTCTAATTCCAAAGTCAATATGCCTATTATTAGTATGTATGCATACCCGTAGGACGAGTTAAACATGAGTTCATTTTAAGGTTTTGTGTTTAATCTTCGAACAAAATGAACGACATAAATTAAAACCTTTCCATAAGAGATAACTAAAAATATTTATTATCTTAAAAAAACACAAAATTAAAATAATTAAAAATACGAATATTCTGTACATCTTTTGAACAAGACTTTGAAGTCCTTTACTTTTGAGAGGGCTTAAAAGTAATGAGGCTTATAAAATAAAAGTAGATATGTAACAATAAAATGTCATGAAAATAGCAATTAAAAAGTCAATATATTTTGTAATAATTTATTTTGCTTATAAACCAGATAAAATGGCTCTATTATGAGAGCTAAACATATACCATATGACATTTGTTTTCATTTTGCTAAAGATACAAAATAACCCCTAAAATGTATATGCCAAACATATTAATAAATCCCCTTTAAAGTGCATAAGTGAATATATATATATATATATATATATATATATATATATATATGTATGTGTGTGTGTGTTACAGAATTAAAAAATTATCCCTTTATCAGAAAGCATTTCCAAATGAAGTCCATAAATAAAATATAAATCAAAACATGATTGACCCAAAAAAGCATCCTTATAAGCGTCATACATCAAACCATAATAATAATAAGCTCACTTTCAATAACCCTGATCTACTTTTTTCGTTGTGTAGCGTAATAGTCAACCGATGTTTGATTGCTCCTTTTTGTTTGTGGGTTCGTACAAAGGGAGACAATAACAAAGGGGGTAAACAACTACATACACATACTTTCCTGATGTTATTTCGAAGTATGATATTGTTAATAACATTTGACAAATGATGTCAGAGGTCTTGAGTAGTAGTAAGGGAGCTCTTGTTATTGATCTGTGTGTGTGCTGTTGTTCTTGTTGTTGCTTCTCCTTTTTGATATAATTAAGTTTGTTAGAGATATGTTGTTTGTACATGAATAAGAGCAGAGACGCATTAGTTATGAAAGTATCATACAATACGAGAAGGAGACAGAAGAAGAAATTCCTATAAACATCAATAAGTCCCTCATATGTGGTCATATATGTATTATTGTGCACACAATACTACGCCATGCTCTGGATAATGAAGAGGCAAAAGTATCATGGGATTGGATGAAGGGCCAGCAGAGTGGGGAGAGATATTACACTCAACCACACATAATAGCCAACTGGTATATAAAGAAAAGCAGAAAAAAGTTTTCTTATTCATATTAATAATGATATTTATTATTATTGTTATTATAACAACAAATACATGGAAAATAATCATCTTACACTGGTTGATGATATTGTGTTTCCAGATAAGGGACTCTTTGATGTGAAGGTCGATTTACATAGGCACTAGAAAGCGAGAGAGAGAGCGACATCTTAATGGATGCTATTTTATTGTGCCATTCTTATAGGGACTTCTAGGATGTAAGATCTCTAAGCACTTAAGCATAACACAACCAGGAAATATAATGTGAAGAGCTCTTTGATCCTTGGAAATATTATTATTTGCCCATATGGTTCGACAGAATGTCATTTGAGCGGATATAAATAAGCATTATAACAATAAAATTAGTCTATTCAACCAATATTGCTTTGCTATTCAAGGTATTAATATTGAATATACAATGAATGATATATTTAAAGTGACGTCAGGATTTGACAAACATGTTTTTAAAATTGTTCTTAGTAAATGTTTATTTTAATATAAATTAGTATATCAATTGTTGAATACTGTTTATTGTTCAAGCTATGATTTAAATATTAAATGAAATCAATGAGTGATCTCATGTTGACTCAATATTAACTAGAGATATAGAAAATGGTGGTGCTGTTGTAAGCGTGATTGGCTAAAAGAAAAGGAGAGGGAATAATCCAAAAAAGCAGTTGACATATTGCCCCAAAGAGTCATTTCACACCCAGCTGTTGAGGAGTGAACATTAGGCATTCAGAGAGAAGAAATACATCCTGAAAAATGGTCTCCTCTTCAGTGGCCATCATCCGTGACGTCATAGTCGAATCCTTTGAATGGACTCCTTCTATCCCACCTATCAATATTAATTAAAAAGAGAAGCTCCTCAATCTCAAAGAAAAAAGAATATTTGTTTGTTCATCTGAAATATGTCGATAAATGGATTAACACATTCGGACGTCGAAAAAAATTGTATAACAGTGTTATCAAATGAAGAAATCCTGTTGTTTGATGAGTTTGTATTGTGTATATGACGTCACGCAAAACACCTCAATTTTAACTGACGTCATAGGCCGGTCAGCTGACCTGCGCCCACCTATTGCTCTCCGTGTTACCTTTTCTTATATACTATGTTATTCATACTGTTCGTAATATAGACCTTAAACTATACGAGTCCTCTTATTCGTTCCTACCTCTCTACTAAATGGCGACGAGTCTGGGATACTAATAGTCGTAATCCTTTATCATCTCAGGTATCCCTACATTCACATCAGTTTGGAGGACAATATTTTCTCTATCCCTACTGATAACACCGTTAACAATAATATTCAATACATTTTAACGTCTCTTTAAATAGATAATTACAAAGGTGGGTATCCTAGGATTATGCTTTTGTTATAAAGAATTAAACGGTAGGAAGGGTTAAGTAGACTAATCATGACTCTATGTTATAGAATAAGAAGGTCAAACTGTATGTTTTCCTCATTCCCTTTCGACTTTAATCATTTATTTATTTTTTACATTTTTGTACTAAATCTTGAGGTCATTCTTCAAA
>CP045893.1:25490740-25514029 GCA_013387185.1 Caligus rogercresseyi | reverse complement strand
ATATAACACAGGTGACCATCAAAATATTTCAGAGGTCTAGATAGCCGATTCTTAGTAGAATGACCCCTGATTCCGAATATGTGCTTAGTTTCGCTCTGTCAGGCAAGTTTCTGAGAAAATTAGCAATATATATTTTCCTAAAAAGTTATTTTTTCAAGTAGTTGAATTTTCTCCTAAAATATACGGTGTAGATTATTTTCAAAAAAAATCATTAGTTTACTGATATACCAGGGTTTTAGAACACTAACATTTATCTCTATCTAGAATGAGATTTGAGCAAATCGTTTTTAAAGTAGAAAATTGATTCATTTTTTTAAAGCTCATATCTGTCTCATTTTATTTCCATTTTTTTAATTTTCAACTAAAATCTACAGATGAGAGTTCTAAATTTGCACCAAAAAAAGTTGTATTTAAAAAAGTTAAATATTTTCCATGAAATGTGACTTTTTCTGAAAAAAGGAATACATCATTTTTTCTAAATTTTGGTAGAGGTTTAGCGAAATTTAACTTCTGCCCAGATCATAAAGCTAACACTGTGCATTAGATCCTTTCAAAATCACAGAGCTAACAGTAAGATAAAGGGGGGGGGGGGAAGGGAGATGATGAACTCTTCTCTTCTTCGTCTTACTACACTTCTGCGGGGGTGTGTGTGTATACTGTATACACACGCAGAAGTATGAAGAGACGAAGAAGAGAACAGTTCATCATCTCCCTTTTTTATTCTTCCCTTATCTTACTGTTAGCTCTGTGCCTTTGATAGAATAAGAAAAAAGGGAGATGTATATACACAAGCAGAAGTATGGAGAGACGAAAAAGGGAACAGTTTATCATCTCCCTTCCCCCCCCCCCCCCTTTATCTTAGTGTTAGCTCTGTGATTTTGAAAGGATCTAGCACAGTGTTAGCTTTATGATCTGGGCAGAAGTAAATTTCGCTAAACCTCTACCAAAATTTAGAAAAAATGATGTATTCCTTTTTTCAGAAAAAGTCACATTCATGGAAAATATTTAACTTTTTAAATACAACTTTTTTTGGTGCAAATTTAGAACTCTCATCTGTAGATTTTAGTTGAAAATTAAAAATTGGAAATAAAATGAGACAGATATGAGCTTTTAAAAAATGAATCAAGTTTTCTACTTTAAAAACGATTTGCTCAAATCTCATTCTAGATAGAGATAAATGGATTAGTGTTCTAAAAACCCTGGTATATCAGTAAACTAATGATTTTTTTGAAAATAAGTCTACACCGTATATTTTAGGAGAAAATTCAAACTACTTGAAAAAAATAGGACTTTTTAGGAAAATATATATTGCTAATTTTCTCAGAAACCTTGCCTGACAGAGCGAAACTAAGCACATATTCGGAATCAAGGGGTCATTCTACATAAGAATCGGCTATCTAGACCTCTGGAATATCGAATTTTTTTGAAACGCAGGCCTGTGTAATCTATAAAGAAAAAATATTTATAATTTCTTCGGTGCTAGGGCTCCTCTACGCATGCAGGGTCAACGGAAGATGCATTCCAGCAGGGATACGAAAATACGTGGTCCAAGCATAGAGACTCTCAGATCTGCAACAACGTAGTCAACAAACAAGGCAGTTTTCTTTAATTTTTTATATCAAAACACGATGTCACATAAATATTATTTTAAGAGTTGATAAAGCTAGCAGGCTTTTAGTTTTATTATTGCTATCTTTTAATAATGAATTTACTAGTTTTTCCATCAATCTTTTAACCCAACTCATTTATTATACCCTTTTTTAAACATATCACAAGGCATTGTAATTAGATGTATTTGAAATATTGTATTGAAATATATATTTAAAATAATAATTATAATAAAATACTTCTAATTATATGGATTGAATGATCGTGAAAATATTGATTCTCGTTTCGGCCTATTCATCCCACAGACCACGAAAAGTACTTTCATGAAGTTTTAATAAATAACTGCAGCGAAATCATTCCATGAAGAAATGACCCTGATAGCATACTAATTTGTCCAAAAAGTTCCCGACTTGTTACTGTGAGGTGCCCTTGTCACGTCAAGTTTCAATATTTTTCTTTGTTGGATTGGAACATCTATTGTTCATATTCCCTCCTATTTGTATCGATTGACATTCGACAAGTTATGTCATTTTGTGTGCATAAAACTTTTAGTGTGTTTGCGATTTTTAAAATGAAAATAATACAAGAGCAGCAACAATGTCTTAGAAATTAAAGATTGTTCTGAACAATTGGAAATGTTGAAAAAAAAATTCGTTGCTATTGCTTTGAAGCTAACAACAGTTCGTGAGTGGCAAGGACGGTTCAAAAACGGATGTATGTAGGTCATTGCCGACGATGACCGTTCAGGCAGGTCATCGACAATAGTATATGAAAAACGTCGACAAAGTTCGTAATTTGTTAGGGTATCTCATCTCTGATGTCAGAGTAATAGATGAATACACCGCCATTAGAACCAAGAAGGAGTATACTTTAAACAATTGAAGGGCATAAGTTAATTTAAACAAATATAAAGTAATTCGACTTAACGTCTGATTGTATTTACTTAAGCCAGACATATTCTAAAAAACATTGCTGATCTCATTATTATTAACACACAACTTTTAGTATTATTATTATTATATTATTTGACGCGGGCATTTAAGGCATAAGATGAAGCTTCTAGAGGTCTTAAAGAGACCATATATCCATAGCTTCATATATTCGAATACTATTTATCCATAAACCTCCGCATAATTCGTCAACCTCACACACAAGCAAACACCAAATTGTTTGCTTGAAATAACTCCAAGAACAACCTTGTGCAGGTTGCCAGTCTGTCTGCCTGCCAGTCCCTGCCCAGTAATAATAATAATATTGTTTAACATTCTTCTCCACTCCCGAAAATAGGATTAAGAAGACATAATCACTCACACTGATGAGCTATGATATGGGGGGATTAAAATTTTACACACACACACACATTAGTATATGTTTTTATACATGAAAATAAACCCTAAAGAAACTTTGAAAGGCGGCGGCAGCTGCCATTATAAGTTGTAAGAGAGGAGGTTAGACATCAAGAAAGGAAGGAAAGGGAATCAGTATTATTAATGATAATAATAGTATTATTAAAAAACTTTATTGTCCATGCATTGAGTGAATTATGATGAGGGTTTTTTAAAAAGTTTATACATTTAGAAAAGACCTATCATACAACATTCTATCGTTATCAAATTATTGAATGGAGGGCTTCTTTGATTAACTACTCAAGCATGGAGTAGGTTTATATGCGAACTGACAGCTTCACTCTCTCTCTCTCTTTATATATATAAATAGGTATAAAGTACAAGGGTAATAACAATAAAATAAAAATATGAGGATAATCCCCTAGAGGCTGATTGATTTAAATCATTAACGTATATGAAAAATCCCAAGTCCCTTCTCCTTTGGAGAGTCTATCAAGGTATCCTCTTGAGTAAGTTGCGCATATGGTTTCCTGAATGCCTTACGATATCGTATAATTGGAGAGTATATATGTTAAAATACGTGACGTAGGAGCCGCCTGGCGATTGAATTGAATCCTCAAAATTACCGATCTTATAACATACACAATGAATCAATAGACAATGGCATCATAGTGACACCTGACATCCTATATTCCGAAGGAGGTAGATGATTGCTCCAAACTACCTGAATTATGACAGTATGAATCCGAGGGACGCCTGGTTATAATTCCTAATATGCTGGGGTTATGGCTGGTGTTAAAACTTAAGTGTTCGTATGCGATGACATTGTCTTGAAATCCCCAAAATTATCAGTCTTATAGCATAATTAATGCAACAATAGACGCTGTTTTTAATTACCTATCTGGCATCATATTGACACTTGGCATCATATATTCCAAAGGAGGTATATTTATACTCCAAACAACATTATTGTGACATGGAGAACCTAAAAAGGTCCAGTGACGACTTAAATCCTAATATGCCGGGGTTGTGACTGGTGTTTAAACTTAACGATGGCGTTTGATGTCTCAATATGTCATTGTTGTGACTGGGTAAACCAGAGGGTTCATTGGCGAATGGTGGTGTAGCAGAGTCCTTCTCTCTGCTCCTTTATATATTTGATTATATTTAATTAAAATTTGTAAATAGGATTTATATTTGAAAAAGAGGTATTAGGAATACCTCTAATAAAATAAAGAACAGTTTAGACTAAGATAACCAAAGGTCTTAGACCTTCAATACCTTTTGGTTACAGTGGTACCCACAACTATCTATAATTGGGGCTTTCAGAACCTGATATATGCAAACAATGCCCTGGAGTTGCATTATTATTATATAGGTATATTATGGATTGAGAATACGCCATTCTAGACTGAAGGGATATCAAAATTAATAATTTCTCGTTGAGGTTGTTTTTCAATCGCTCCATATCAAACTCATACACCTTTCTCAGTTAATATGTCCATTATTTTAATAATTTCAGCGAAAAGATAAACTGAAATGTAGATTTATGCGAACAAAGTTATTGTTTCTACATTTATTATAACAACCGATGGTCATCAGATAATATGTCATTGAATCTATGATATTGAATAAAAAAGAAACTACTTTAACAGATGTAGTAATATTTAAAAACGAATGGTATTTGAGTTGACGTTTTGAAAATTTAAAATGAAGGCATTTTAACTATTTATCAAACTAAAGCAATATAAATACTTAATATATATATATTCATGCACAAAACAACGTAAATATATATTTGAAATATAGATCTTTGATGAAAACCATATTCTTTTATTCTTAAATGACTAAATAAAAAAATCATTGGTATTTTCATAACTAACTAAATTTCAAAATATTGTAACTTTTGTTTCATTCAACCTGGATCTAATAACTCAAGCCTTGTCGTTAACTAAACTATCAAAAATATCTTAAATAAATAATAGAGAGTTGACAACATTAAGGTCCTTCTTTTATATTTTTATATCTTTTGAGAGGTAGCTTTTTAGGCTTAGAAAGGAATAAATGCCTTCAACATTCAATATATATATTTTTTCTTATGTTCGTTTATTATGTAAATGGAATAAAATAAATAAATAAAAACTAGAGCAAATGCGTAATAAAAACATAATTTAACATTTTAGTTGTAGTTTTTTTACATCTTAGTTGAAGATTTATATTTTTAATAATAGGATAATCGGGGCTCAACGGATAATATAGTTTTGGGTAGAAGTCTTTTAGCCAAATATTATAAATGCTCCAGTAAAAGAGATTACATCAGAGATCCTCAGTATAATACCAAGTTTAAAATTAGCCAATCAAAATCTTATTAAAGTAATTCTTTAGATCCTGTCTATCTAGATTATATCCCATCCAAAAGTATATCCCTTTTTCATGTCCTGTGCATCACTAAATTATATATATATGTATATATATATACATATATATATCAAGTGTGTTAAAAAGAAAATTTATGTTATATTATTCAATTTTTTGAACCCCATTCTTATTATTTACTATAATTATGTTACAATATTTGATTTATAATAGACAGATTTTTTTTATCAAGCAACATATCTTTGGTCAAGTTCATCTTGTAAGACATTAAAACCTCCTTCTCAAACGACTCCATCGACCTCATGCCATTAATAACAGAGAGTAATATAATTTTAATAACTGAATGTATTAATTATTATTATTATTATGAATGAATCAAACTAATTACCCCCAATTAAAGGGTCCAACCAGTCAGAGAAAACGTCAAATTACTTGAATGGAACCATCCTGAAGAAGATGATGTCAAAAACAAAACAAATGAAGAAGCAAACATACAACTCTAATTAAAACCTTTTTAATAAATTGCTTATATTTATTCGTGTAATTATTGTTGTGATAGCAATAATAAAGTAGAAAATCACTATGAAGGGGGGATGAATTGAAATATTATTATTATTTTGAATTTCCCTCGCATGCTTCACGCAGATCACAATGAAGAAAGAAATCGTTGAGTCCTCTCTCTCCTCCATCAGTTCCATAATTGTTTGATAACATGATTCTCTTTTACTCTCATATACAGTCACTATTATCATTATTAAATGATTTTTTTCCTCTCTTTTTTTCTTTTTCTTTTAATTGAACACAATAATTGAATATAAAAGGTATACATGAAGATAAGAGGAGAAGGAGGAGGGTCAAGTACCCTCAATCCCAAAGTGACGAAGTTTATATAGTTCTTTCCATTCACGTCAGATGAGAATACAAAAAATATATATATTTATATATAGGAGATAGAAAGAACATCTCAAGGTTTATATAGAATCATTCTTACATAGCTTTTTTTGCTAACTAATGACAGAGATATTTGAGGCACTCTCTCTCTCCCCTCTATCTATATCTCTGTGTATGGAAGCCGTGAAGAGGATCTCTACTCGACCAATTGCTCCTTCTTCGTTCTTTATCATCCTCAAGATCTTAAGGACCCTTCTTATTCAAAAGAATCTCTCTCTTTTTTCATTGGATGATATACTTCCAATCCTACAAAATAAAGGGGGGTCCATATACTCTTTACGGTTCAAGCCATGGTCCATAAAGTGTCTTTGAAATGAAGGAGATTGAAGAAATACTAGAGAAGAATATATGAGAAGAAAAAGGCTCAAAGACTACTTAGGCTTTGATGTATTTCATATTCTTATCCTTTGTCATATTTTAGAGAAAATCAGAAGGGATTTAAATCCTTTTAAATGCTTTTCATGCTGGAAAATCTCCCGTAGCAGGCAAATACATGAGGTTCCATCCAAATACCTCACTAAAACATTCAATCGGTAGTAGCGACGGGCGGTGTGTACAAAGGGCAGGGACGTAATCAACATAAGCTTATGACTTACGCTTACTGGGAATTCCTGGTTCACGGGGAATAATTGCAAGCCCCGATCCCTACCACGAAAGGGGTTCAACGGGTTACCCGAGCCTCTCGGCCAGAGAAAACACGCTGATCCTTTCAGTGTAGCGCGCGTGCAGCCCAGAACATCTAAGGGCATCACAGACCTGTTATTGCTCAATCTCGTGTAGCAATAATAGGTCTGTGATGCCCTTAGATGTTCTGGGCTGCACGCGCGCTATTTTAAAGTCGCTCCAATTCATTGTGGACACCATATATATATATATATATATATATATATATATATATATATATATATATATATATATATATATATATATATATATATATATATATATATATATAGTGTCCACAATGAATTGGAGCGACTTTAAAATTTTAATATGGATATTTGAAGTTAAACCTTAATAATAGAAAAGACTGCATGAACAATACGCTATAACTTCCACCATAATTACTATGAGAACAAACTATGGTCATCAAGGAACCAGTAAGGAGAGACGCCATCCTAGGATTTGCTCGAGCGGGACACAATAATAGCCCTCAATAAGTCCATCAAGACCTTGCCGGGGACTTCCTCAGCCATGTTTTATTTTTTAAATACATGTTAATCCACTCATTATATGCGTTTGGATCAAAAATACCCAAGATTGTCATATTTTTCCCTTAGAGGAAGTGGAATTGTTTTTGAGCCTAAGTATATTTTGTCATTGATAGTATAAGAGATAAAAAATATACAGGGGTGTGCAGGCGAATCTAGACTAACTTTGAGTACTTGTATCTCAGAAACCAGTTAGGGTAGAAGCTTAAAAATGTATGAACTGGTTAGTATGTCCTATGAGCTTTGTTTAATAACAAAAGATTGAAAATGTCCTCGGAACTTGAGCGCAGGACGGCCATTATTATGGCGCTCCGTTGCGGCCGTGCGCCCAAGGAGATCATCGACTTCTTCAAATTCCCCAAAGCTACTGTTTACAGCATTGCCAAGTCCTTCAAGGAGTCGGAGGACATCGAGGAAGGATTCCTAACACCGGAAAGAAAGACTCCAGACCGATCCCAAGTCAGGAAGAGGAGCGCCGACTTCATTGATCGCCTCTAGTTCTGGCCCCCCAGCAGCCCTGACCTCACCCCTGCGACTACTACTTGTGGGGCGTCCTTGTGGGGACACTAACAAGCGTGCTCACAACACTGTGGACTCCTTGAAAGCTGCCATCACAGGTGGCTCATGCCGTTGGGAGGGTCAGGCACCGTGTGGAGGCTGTTATTGTGAAAGGAGGAAGTTGGATTGAATGAACATTAAGAGAAAAGTCATTTAAATTTGTGTGATATGAAAAAGTCAATTAAAAGGTCTTGTTCTTGGATATGAGTATCTTGTTTCCGTGCTTTAA
Organism: Caligus rogercresseyi; assembly: GCA_013387185.1. Taxonomy (NCBI): domain Eukaryota; kingdom Metazoa; phylum Arthropoda; class Copepoda; order Siphonostomatoida; family Caligidae; genus Caligus; species Caligus rogercresseyi. The sequence continues at coordinate 25,505,750 of CP045893.1, read as the reverse complement.
AAAAAGTCTAGATTCGCCTGCACACCCCTGTAAATAATATTTACTTATGTAATTTTTCATACATTATCTTAGGTTTTATGTATTCTTTTGTGCATATCATAAAATGAACTGTTGAATTAAAAAAAAATTAAAATGCCATTGGATTTTAAATGATTGAAAAAAATATGTCAATCCTGATTTGTCATATTTATAGTCCTAAGTTATTGGTCTAAATAGCTTTCTTCGTTGCTGAGAAGTCACGAGTCTTTGAAAATCAAATAACACCTTCAACAATAAGTTTTGAACTCTATGATTAGGTCATTTTGTATAAGTGTATTTATAATTTTCCTTGTGCGCTAAATGCATTTATAAATATCCCAGTGGATATTTAGACAATGATATATGATATATTTTATTGTATTTTTGTTGAGCTTGCAAGGTGTCTTTTACTAGTAATTAAGTTCTAAGAAATGATTACGTCGTATAGCTTAAATTAGTGACTCACTTTCGGTGTCAACCAATTATGCAAATAAACTATAAAGAAATATTATTCTTCATTTCAAATAATATATATTAATTCGGTGCCCTAAACATGCTTCGTTGTATTAATAAATTATTGTTAAGTAAGCAAGTAGAATGTTTGAATCTATGTATATACCGGAATATCCATTATTTGGTATTATTAGATAATTGCATATTAATATATGACAAGATGTTCTCCGTTCCATGTATGAAAGAAGAAAAAAACTATATTCTTAATATTTGCAAATAAACATTGCATCTAGGCTATTTTGGGCTATCTGTAAGTATAGGAAAAAGATTAACTATTTAAAAATTTCATATATAAATATATCAGTGTATATCACAATTTTTCGCGAACGTCAACAAGTCTGATATATATGTATATTTACAAAACACAATATGATTTTAACTGAAAGAAAATTTCTCCAAGATACATGTTTACCGTTTTTAAATATAAAGAGGTGTGTATATTTAAGGGTTCTTAATTGTCACGGTTTACTCCTTCGACACCTTAAAAAAATAATTGTCTCCACTGTCTTGTAGATCGTATCAACTTCATCATTAGGTCGAAAAATGATCAATCCTCAATTGTGGGACACTCAATGCTCTTTTGTATTTTTAGTTATCACTCACTCAGGGAGGAGAGAGAGGAATAGGAGGTGGTGTTGATAAGGAATCGCAGGGGAAGAGTTGACACTTCAACAACAACAACAAGAACATTCAGCTTTGATGTCTTCCTCATAGAATAATAATAAGTACTACACTTATTCAATTCTTTACAAGAACACCTCCAGTTCACTCTTTTTTTTGTTTTGAAATTCTAAGCATATAAAAATCCTCTCACTTCCTTCTTATGAAATCCTTTTGAAGTGTTCCCATTGTGGACCCTGGTCACATTTCCGTGATGAATTTTAAGTTTTTAAAACTCCTTTCATCATTTCATTATTTTACTTTCTTTCTTTAATAAATATTTATTACACATTCAAGGAAAAAGAAAAAGGGCAATGCTTACGGCTTTCTGAACTATGACGTCATTGATGATAGATGGCGCTGCTTTGGTATAATATATACATATCAAATATGGATCCAACACTTGGGCTCGGCTCATGCATTTAGCATGGTTAAATATGTCATCATTTAATTTTTTAGGCTGATTGCATTCTGTGTGATCTTTTAGGGTTTTTTCTCATGGGACTCCATCAACGGTTTTTACGAATCTTTACTAGATTGTATTATAATATTTAAGGTTAAAGCAATCAAGCAACTCTTCTTTCTAAAGAAACGAATGAATGTTTGTTCTATAATCTTGAACAATAAATGGATTCTTCCTCTCAGGATAAGCCGTATATAAAAATGAAACTAAAAAAATAGTATTTGTATTGGTGGGTTTGCGATAATTCATAATAATTAAAACATCCTTATATATAAAAGAGGATTTTTATGAGCTTTGTGTTACGTTGTTATATTTGTAATATTATTTGATTGTGTAACCCATGAAGGAGAAGAAAAATAACACTTAAATTCATGAAATAATTATGGTTTTTTTACTTAAAGAATGGACATATTGCGACTAAAAAATGACACTTCAATGACGTGTTGTCTCCGTTCCAACTTGTATTATTTGGTTCATATTAAAAGCTACTTCCATTCATAGGCACATGTAATTAATTCAGTATTTTTCATGAACTCTGCCTTTGTGAGTATCAGTTTTTATTATAATAAAATAAGCAAATTTAATTCAATCTATGAAGTGTGACCACTATATTATTTAAAGGCATGTCGGACTTTGGACGTTTAAAGTAATATCATCCAGTATTATCATGCATTTCAAGCTCAATTATCCAATCTTAATTCCATTGATGTGCTTCACAGGGGTAAGCAAATATGTTTCGAAAGCGAGCCATTCCTATGGATATAAGTTGATCACGTAAATCGTCCATTCAATCAACGCTCCGGGCAGAGAGTCCACTTCTCCATCTCTACTTCTTCTTATGATAATGATACTTATTAAAGACAAAGCATTAATCAAACATAAGTCTTAGACTTGATGTTGCCGCTATCATCTGTATATAAGCGGTATTCTGCTCTGAGATAAAACAAAGTATCATACGGACATTTTCAAAATTGAGTTTTCACATTTTCATTCAGACATAATGTTTTAATTCAACAAAACAAAAAGCTGTGGCAATTCCTCGATTCGATAATGAGTGCAACAGGGCTGTGCAGGTCGCCATAAATGACGCCGCCAGGAGCATTGTTGGATGTAAGAGGCGGGATCACATCCACATCGGGACCTCCTTGAGAGAGCAGGCCTTCCCTCCCTCAACGAGGTGGCCGCCAAGGCCGTGGCCATGGAGACTTGGAAATGTTTTTACTCGAGCGACGGGAGCGGCGGTGCCAGGAACCCGATTGGTGATTTCGTCTTCCCCATCCTGAGGAGGCCCATGAGTTCCACAACTTCAGTGGCGTACCCACTTGGGAGGGAGACAGCTACTTTTGCATGTCACGCAATATCTGTGTGGAACTTGTCTAAGGCCTTGAGGTCGGCCACTACCCTTCACACAGCCAGGACCGCAGCTAGGGTCATTGGACGCAGCGTCCCCATATAATCCATTCTGCATGGGCATTTTGTTTTTATTTATTTTATATTTTTTATATAATTTTATTGTTTCTTTATTTATTTATATATCTTAGACTAGTTACAAATGTAACTAATATGCCCAATGGCAAGAAATATACTCGATTACACGGATTCATGATTTTTCTCAATCTAATTTCCATAGGAACAGGGAAGTAATTATGTTCAGAAGTGCAAGAGTTAGCCACTATATATATATATATATATATATATTGGCCTCTCATAATAAGGCAGTCCAGCACTTAACATAAGCCTTGTCATTAAGTAAGCTCTAATGCTGGCACAGGAGGGTGTCGAAGTGTTTTAATGACTTAATTAGTGTATCATTTACTAATAACTCCTAATAATAATCATTAGTATTATTATTATATCACTGAATAAGATGTATCTCTAGAGACAGTGACAATGAAGTGTGATAACTTATTAAGCCTTTTTCCAGCTGACCGCAAGAAGACCTAGATTATTTCAGTGTGTGTATCTCTCTACATATACTTCATGATTGCCTTGTGGGATTTAATTTCTCAAGGTAAGTGCCTTTGATTATTTTCTCATAAGAGATACCTTGTCTCCTACTTTTTTATGACCGTCACCTAAACCAGAGTGGCGAAGAAGAAGAAAACAAGATAGACGCGACAGGTGTTGTGACGTGGAGACTCTCTCTCTCTCTCTCTCTCCAATTAAGAATCAGTAAGTATTTATTACTACTTTATGATGGCATTCATGCCATTCAATTCATTCGACATGCAATTTCTCTTTCCTGAATAATGAAGAAATCACTTAAGACACACACATGAATGATTTCATGTGAGTCGAGCGAGCGAGCAACGATGAATGCACACAACAAACATTATTGATGATATCATCATGGTAATCTGACAATTCACGGAAGAGGGGGGAGGGGGGAGAGATTCTATCTTTGACCGGAGTGGTGTGAAAACAAGGTGTAATTAGGTCCACAAGAGTCAAAACAAATTTTCCTCCCTTCCATTGATTCCGAGATGAGATAATGTGAATGTTCCAATGGGGCGCAAAAAAAACATCAACAAACTCTTCTATCTAGAATGCCATCACTAATACTTAAAAGGTCGATTAAATGGTGTATATATTTTGACCAATGTAGTGTGGGGGAAAACATAAAATAACTCTTTTTCTTTGAGTGTTGTCTAACAATTTAAATGTCTTAAATAATAGCTGGTAAGTTGACAATATAAATGTATTAAAAACACATCCTCTGTGGATATGAAAAGGCTTGAATATCCCATAAAATAACTATTGATCAATCCATTTGTACAAAAAATCAAATCAAGAAACTCTTCTTCTAGAATAATAGAATTAAGCTTATATTGATTAGAAGTTAACCCATTCAATGGTGCAAAAAGACCACCTCAACAAACTGAAATGTCCCATTAAATGGCTTATAAGTTGACCAATTCAAAATGAATTCAGCATTAATAAATTTGTCTCCCAATATGTTATCAAACAATATGCAACTCCATGGCTTAAACTAAATTTGACACATCCGATGGCAGAAAACACATGAAATTGTTTATCGTTTACTATGCAATAAAAAAAACTTATATATTCCATTAAATAGCAGATAAGCATAGTAATGAAGTAAATACAAAGAAACACACCAATAGACTCCTCTTCAAGAATGTTTCCTCATGGCTTAAACAGTGACAATGTGCTGACCAATTCAATGCGAGAAAAACACAAGAATAAATTTATGCATATGTCCCATGAAACGACTTATTAGTCGGCTTGCCAAAGCCTTTTGCAACTGAAATGTTAGATTCATTTGCTTATAAGTGGACCTCGCCAACTTTCCTTTAAGAATGTAATGAAAAAACATGAATGTCGCATTATATCAAGCATCTTTTAGGTTTTTATTAAAGAGATTAAATATCTCATTAAATGGTTTACATTTAATTTGACTTATCCAATGGCGCCAAACACATCAATAAATTTAAACCTCCACTTAAATGGCCTATCAGTTGACCAATACAATGAAGAGAAAAAATGCATCAATAAGTTCGTCTTCCAAAATGCTTATTTGTAGAATTAAATGGCTGTGGAGTTGACCAATACAATTGTGAAAAAATAGAACATATCAACAAATTTTTCTACAAGAATGTAATGAAAAAGTTTGAATGTCTGTTTTTAGTGTAGAATTGGATGAATGCAAAGGCACAAAATTCATCTATAGGTTTGATTGCATGAATGATATTAAAAATAATATATCTCTGAACTAATGATGATTAAGTTGACCAGTCCAATGACATAAAAACATAGCAATATCAAAAAGCGTAATATGCTGTTAGGTTGACCTATCAAATAGCGCAAAAACATAGCAACAACTCTAAATCTCGAATGGTATCAACAAACTGAAATGTTTGTTTGATTCATCCAATGCTTGGGGAATAAAACTTATTTTCATTGAAAGATATTTATAAGTTGATTAAGTCGCCGTTTATGCCCTTATGGTTTGCTAGAATTGCAATATCCTTGTGGATTAAAATTAATCTTTAGTACCTTGAATCTTTCAGATGAGGTTGGTCAAAATCGACCTTTCCCTTCCGAGATTCGAACCTGCACCCTCTCTTAATCGAACACGCTTTCATTGAGCTAACGGGCTACCCAAAGACAAGTTTTTTATCGAGGACAGTGCTCAACGAATCAATGGCAAGCATTGGGTTTGTCAAGGACTTTAATTGTTTGTTTAATATTTCTTCATCAATAAGAAATTAATTCCGTCAAATTTTGAATTTTTTTTTTTTTCATAAATATCAGGCTGGTGACTTCATGTCATACACTTGGCAACCTCCTTAAAAGTATAAAGTATGGACACATTTAAAAGATATGCTTCCTTCTCCCTTCCATGGTCTTGCAGAGTCCACCCCCCCCCCCCCTTGTTTTGTAAGCAAGTAATGAATGCAGGCTTCCCACCTTCAATGGCCATACTTTTTGGCCCATATGGTGCCCTCCAAGGAAATGACATTGTCTAATATGGAAGTTTTCCTAATAAACATACCGTTTTCTCTCTCTTTTTCTCTCTCTCGCCTTAATGGCTAATTTGTACACTTCACAAGCGTACAAGACAATCTGTGGTTTCAGTAATGAAGAAGCCCTTCAGCACAGCCCCTTCGTCTTCAAGTTACAAGAATACATTTAATACATGACCAAGATGAAGAAGACAAAAAACACATTCATTTTTCTCTGCATGTAAAAATATAAAATATTATTCATATGCAATTCACGGACTCACAAGAAATCCTTCCAATTCTTTGAAGCATGCGTTCTTTGATTCTCAGAAGATACGAGATATAAAAGGTTATAAAATCACTTCTCTTAGCCTCATAAAAACTAAAATTGTCAATAAAAGATCAGATACAGATTTATATATACAGTGCACAGTCATATAAAAAGGGGTCACTTATTCTGCGACCCGCAAAAGAACATTTACTTTGATCTTCCGCGAAAAAAAGTGTTCCACAGTTCGAGTGTACCGGAGAGAACACGGTATTTGAAGCACTTCTCTGATGATGTCAACATATCACTTCTCATCACATTTATAGCTTTTGGTATTTATAGAACGTCTTTTAAATAGTTAAGTAACGGAATCAAGTTATAATTATAAAATTATTATTTTTTGGAGTTCAACAGCCTTAGACATAGCAATATGGACGTAGTAGTACATATAAACTTTATCCAACCTCTTGCGTACCAGATTGCCCTTGAAGAGCCGGAATTCGTCTCAAAAGGGATTACTACTAGTTACACAATTAAAAGTGAGTTGATTAATATTGACAATTCCAAATTGTTCTGATTATTATTTTTTGTTATAAAAAAACCAGGAAAGGAGGAGGTTCATTTTTTCATATATATTTGCATAATGATTGATAGGTCCAGTCATATGAAATTATCTGCATCGATCTAATAGTTGATTACAGGGAAGAAGATTCATTGAAGGTTTTTTTCTTCTTTTTTTCTTTTATATTTATTATTATTATTTTGTTCTTATTATTATTACCCCCACCTCTTTCTTTTGAGGTAGTAAGTCTATAAAAATGGGACTCTATATAAAGATAGGTAGACCTAGATATGTATACATACCTTCTTCTTATATGACGTTGGGTTCTTTTTCAAAGAGTGGAATATAACCCAAAAATAATAATACGGAAACATTTAGCGTGAGTCTTCGACTCTAATACAACCCATAAATACGTAATTGATATATATATATATATATATATATATATATATATATATATATATAATACCTCTCTACATCCAGAAGAAATGGTTCAGAAACATTTCTTGGTAGTCATGAAATATCCACCTTACCTATAAAATATTTTTGCCGAAGGCGTAAATAAATATGAGTAATAATTTTGTCAAATATATATATACATAAATAAATAGACGCATAAGAAACAAACTTTAAAGAATAATTAACACAATATGAGGTAATAGGGTCTTGGGCTTCCCAATAATGTATTTAGGCACTCAAAAAAGCCTTCCTGGGTTAGAGCGCTGCTGTCCCGTCAACCTACATAATAAGGAGTTCACAGTGGACTCAATAAACGAAGTAAAAATACTCGAGAAGCAGCCATCTTATGTCGCTTGAAGGACGGAATATAATATATTCGTAAAACAACAAAGAGATGTATGAAATCTTGGTATCCCTACAGAAGTCAAGTCTAAATATCAAAGGAATATAAAAAGGGAGAAATTACAAAAAAATATCATTTTAAATCATTTTTTTAGGTGATAAGGTGACATATCTGGATATTTATTACAGGATTTCCTTTTTTCAAAACTTCTTAATTATTTCATTGGGGCAGCCATTTTGAGTTGCTATTTGTCATCAAAGAGCTCTCTCAGTCGAGGGAATGTTTCTTTTCAATAACAAAAAAGAATAATAAAAAAATACGATGAGGATTACATACATAATTTCAGAAGAGAAAAAGATCTAAGAAAACGGTGAGAGAAATACGAATATTTATGAGTCTTTTAAATAGATGAAGACTTATGAATATATGTTTGAAGCAATCATTCTGGATGTCACTCGAACTGACATGAAAAGCCATTTTCTATAACGTCGGAAGAGCACAGTAGTCTTCGAATGAAACCCGTGAGTTTGAAGGATCAAAGTATATTGAAAAACAAAGTACATATTGCCAAGAGCGGTACTTTCCACTTGCCGGCCATTTTTAATGACGTCACACCGGCAAGCGGGAAGAATAACATTACATATTGTATTTCTTCCCGATGTCTTTATCAAAAATCTATTGCTACGACATATTTTTGATGACGTGCAAAATAATAATAAGACACCTGACGTTTCACATCCATGAACACATGAAATAAACGTATATATATATATGCAAAACAACTAGAAAAAAACGTTACGCACCTCAGGTTGGTTTTTAATAGTTTAACTTATAAACAGTTTCTTTTATCTGGACGTACATGAATTTAGTCACAAACAATTGAGAAATTCCTAAACACTGAATGACATTTTTCTCGATCTTTTCAATATAATGGCAATTAATGTTATAATCAAAAAGATTGAGACGGAACCAAATAAAACGTTTTTGGATAACGTAGTGTTATTATTGAGAGTATATATCGCAAAAAGTTCAGATATCACCAAATAGACACATTACATTATTCTGTCCATTTTTTATAACTTATTGGGCACATATCAATAAAAACAGCCGTCACATGCCTCTAAATGTCAATTTTGTTCGTCACTTAATGAATGCTTCAAAAGATGTGCCTATACGCCTTTCCCTTGATTGTTTATTCAATTGGCAAGAGATTCCTTGATATTCAAATAAAAGTTATGTATGTACATAAAACGATTTTCTCTCTCTCTTCCCCTAACAACAATAACAAAGAACGTAAGAAGACACACACACACAGAGACAGAGAGATAAAGAGAGAGACGTAACAAGTATGAATATTGTACAGGCCAAGATAAAGATTTTAAAAGATGCTTGGGCATTTGTGGTAGAGGGAATAGGGGAATGAAAAAAGCCAAGAGAAGGAGGAGGAGGAGGACTGATAAGGATCTTATTCTTTATTAGACATTCCATTGGCCTTTTCATCAAGAGGAGCCAGTACACATAGAAGAGGCGGAGGGAGATGGGCGGCTACTCTCGGCCCATAACTTGATGCTTTTGATTATTATTATTCCTTCTCAAGCTCTGTCATATATATATATAATGTATATACCTATAGAGACCAAGGAGGAAGATAGGTTTTTGGGGGTTTGAAAAATATATATATATATATTCTTGCTGATTGGCCGTTATTTCACTCTTAAAATACCAGAGATATGTTTTTAATGGCATCAATGTCTGGATTTATATATAAATTTTTATAAGCGAGGGAAATGGTTTTTCTCTAGATGAAATTACAATTATATATATTTATATAGATATGAACCTGCCCACTAAAGGTAAAATCAATTGCTGAAGGCAGGGGAGTACCTAATAATGCCGTATTGAACGATTATTCGTTCTTTTGAGTATCATATAAGCTCTGTAATTGTGAGGTCTAAGAGAGTGTTCATTGAGAATGTCTATATAAGATATTAGATAAAGAAATGAATCATTTTGTAAACAGCAGTGGAATATCTATAATAATATAGTATTAGAGGGACTTTTCGTATATTGATAGACAAATGATAATAAAATTGTTTATTAGTCTTCATTACAAATGTGTAATTTTAATCGTCATCATTTATTTTATCCGTCTATATAATCTCTTCTACGTATAATAAGATAATAGCAGTGTGGAAAATAATAATTCCATTTGTGCATTTGTTAGGTTAATGTCTTCTCAAGAGCTTTTTATTGATAAATATCCATTAAAACGCACGCGCCAATATCTTGTTGTTATTATTGAATTGATATCTTCCACGGAATTTTTAGTTCTTCTTTTATTCACCCAAACTTTTCAGAAGGAAGTACAATAAGTTACAAAATATCATAGTCATCTTTGTTACAATCAGATTTTGACAACCTTCAGAGAGTGCGTGGACATAAGAAATCAATACAGAATTTGAGAGGCATCAAAAATACATTGGATTCTTAATATTGACATATTTTCCAACATATTTGATGAGAAAAGTAGATAATGTTTGAAGTCACATTTTTTACTGAAGTATATATATTGACACATCATATAATAAATATAAGGTTTTCTATATTTTAAAATATAAGGCTCCCTTGTGTTATTTCGTATAGATCGTACATACTTTCATGTCATCCATAATTGTTATTTATTGATTTAACAATTATTGTATTATCTATTAATTGTCAAAAAATATTATAATACATCACTTGAAACGTGTCATACTTCTATCAAAATCAAATTAAGTATTGAGTCATTTTTGAGTTTATTACACCTAACTTACACAAACTAATGAGTATTGACTCATTTTTCTACACATATATATGCATTGGGAAAGTTAAACAAACAAGGATAATATAATTTTTACATTTTGCAGTAACTGTAAAATATAAAATAAATCATACATTAATTGAACAAAATGAATGGTACTAAAATATTTATTTTAAAACTCAACCCTTTGTATCTATACGAAGCATTATGTAGAGCTTTTGCTTATCTTTACACATTTATTCGAAAAAATTATATTTTTCTAACCAAATTCAATTGGATGTATTCTAAAATTATATTTTTCTAACCAAATTCAATTGGATGTATTCTAAAATTATATTGAGTATACCAATACCCTCTAAATTATTATTATTATATATATATATAATAAAAATCTTTTAACCCCTTATTTATAAAGCAAGCACAAAACAAACTTAAAGATAGAAAGAGAATTGTTTACCACACTATCATTCATAATCTAAGGAATAAATTCAATAAATCTGGTTTCCTGGACTTAAATATACATATACTATCGTTACCTTGTCATTCTTTCACCAATGTTTTCATTGGTTAAAAAAATATGTATCAAGGATAGTGTATATAATTAGATGTTCATTTTAAAAATGCACTATTGAGCATTTAGTTTGAAATTTAATTTGCACACATGAAAAAAAAATACAATACTCATAAAATATCTAAAAAGAATGAATGAAATAAATAAACCATAAACTATCTATTACAATCCATCAATTCGCTTAAAAATCTATGAATGCTTTTTCACAATGAAACCAAGCTTCATCGTCGTACCGACTCCACTTCCCATCGAGTTGTGAGGGGATCTAATTATTCTTAATTATTTTAGCAAGATTCTTGCCTAAACCCCAACGGACTAATATCAAAGTGGCATGCACACATCTGAGCTATTAAGGCTTTGGCATTTAAAAATATATATATTAATTGCTCTAATTTTTAGGGGATCTACCAAGAAGTATTTTACTATTCTTCAGAAGTAACTCCTCATCGCTTTGTTCCAAAGGGGACCGAATGACACCACAGAGAAGTCACTCAGTTCCATATTTATATTTTTTTATAGAACAGCTTACGTCACATTTGACGTCACGTCAAATAATTTCATATATTGAGATTATATAGTCCATACCGTATTTACAAATAATAATGATCCAATGGGTTCAAGCCACGTAGGTAAAAGAAGAGAAAAATACAAGTCTTTCAGCGTTATGAAAAATGGCGGTAAATCTTCGTCATTCCGCCTCTTTTGAGAGATATTTATTATTATTATCACAATTCAATGACAAACAAATCTTCAGCCACTTGTATATTATTATTATATAATCCATACACGGAGTGAATTTAATGGAGCGCCCGTATGAATAGTACAAGGAGGGGGATAGAGTAATATATGAATGTGATTATATGTATACCTACTTAGGTACGTCAACAAGAGCTAATAGGCTCAGCTGTTGTGATTAAGGCATACAATATATATTAGGTCACAGCCACCGACCACGCATAATAATGCTCAACATAGAAGAAACTTAAGTCAGCTTAAAAGAGTTGCTTAATGACTCAGCTGACTGCTCCCACTTGGTAAGAAAGCAATTCATTATTATTAGGAATAGAAATCCGGCAATAAACGCGTATAGATACGTCACCCTATGTTATGTTGCAAACAAAGTAGTCCCTTGACATGCAATGAAGATTCACTTCACTACCGGCTGCTGTTGAGGAGGGATCATCAGGTATTCCGAGAGAAGAAGCTCAAACCTAAAAATATTAATTGTATCTTCTCATGGACCTCATTTCATTTTACAAATCCCTTTGAAGTGTCTCCTACGGACTCACATATTATTATCAATTAAATATAAAAGCTATTCATACTCAGGGCAAGAATAAATATTTATTTTGTTACATCATAATTGACGATAAATGGGTCATCACTCTGATACTTGACTTATAAAAGAAAGAAAACAATGTTACCAAATGAAAAAAATATGTCCATTGGTAAGTTTGCGAGAAGAATTTTATTTTGCCCTTCCTTTGTCACCCCCTACATTTACCCAAAGTGAAGAGTAATTAAAATTTGGAGGGAGCCTTGGGTGAGTCGGGGTATTAAAGGGAGTTCCTTGGATCTTGGTATATCCATTAAAATACCACATTTGTCAATGTGAAGACAACCTAATGCATTATTGTTGCATTGCCATTATGTAGTCTAATTAGTCCCGACCCCAAAAGAAGTCCTCGTCCTTGAGCCATTCAACACCAGACACACATAAAAACTTGGGTCTTCTCCTCATCTTATTATTATTATTATTTTTGGGTTCTCTTGACAGATACCTAATGAAGAACAACGCAGTAAAGCCGTGGGCGTTGAAAAGAAGGAAAAATGCAAAAGAAACAATTTCAGTTCCATTCAACGATGATGATCATTTACAAAGAGGGCTCTTTTTTGCAGTCGAGGGAGACAATAGTATTTATAGTCGAGAGTTGGAAATAAAGCTGCAGAAAAATGTAAATATATATATTTTACGCTGAATTATGCCGCCACCTTCATAATTATTATAAAATACATGAAGATCAAAACTTGGGAACAGAGGGACTTTTATACTTGAGAGACAAAGCCATAGCAGTGGGTGCCGATGGTTAAGATCTTTAATACGGCTCAAGATATTCACCCATTCGTTTTAAAGATATATTCCATCAGTGAGTCATAATATTTTTTTAAGGTCACAGTTATGTATCATAAACAATAATAAATATCAATAACATTATATGTATCTAGATGCTAATTTTGTATTTTGAAGCCGATTTTGAAGTCTCTCCGGTAAAAGAAAAACGATTTATAGTGCTTTTTCTTTAGTCACAGTTCTTTATCATAAATAATAATACACCGATAAAATTATAAGTTTAGATGTTAATAATCGTGAAAACGACTATCTAGAAAAAACTCAATTTCCTTTGAATGGGGCAGGCCCTTTCAGAAGAGTCTCTCCTTCATTCAGAGTAAGTCGGCGGTAGATGGTTGAAGTATGATATCGATGTATCTTGATGTACACTTAAAGAATTCCTTATTCGTTGAGATATCATTGGAGTACCCAACTGAAGGCTTCAAATTGTCTGCTTTCATGAAGGCTTTTGGCAGACATGTGATTGTGCGTCTGAAAGACATGTGATTCTATGATTTAATTCCATTAAGCCATCAATATCAATCCGAAGAGTTAACTCTTGAAGATGAACTATGATTATTCAACATGTTTTCTCGAGTCATAAAAGCTTCTATCAAAAAATCTGTGTCATCATTTAGTGGAATAAAATACAAACGGATATACGGAGATAAAATAACAAAAAAATAAATTACAAACCTCTCAAAACATAGTGTACACAATACAGCTAAAACTATCTATCGATATTCAGGGTTTCTTTAGATCGGTATATTGGTAATATCGGTGAATCATTACTGTGCCAACATCAATATTTTTAATTTTAAACTACTAAATACCGATCACTTTGTAACGAGACATTTTTATCAAAACCTTGATATATTGAAAATGAATTGCAATCCCCCCCACCCCTAACTACCGATTAAAAGAGCTTGCTAAAATCTAATCATAACGGCAGTTTTTTTCTTCTCTCTATTGAACCCAAGATTTAGTAAATGAGTGCCGATTGTTCTAACAACAAAACCTGATGTATCTTTAGTGTTATATTTGATATATTACTTCGTTTTAATGGGGAAAATATCATACAGCTATTGTTTACAATCAAACTAAAGAGATATCCTTAGCTATCTCCAGTCATCGTTGGCATAACGAATTTATACAAGTTTCTAGAACATTTTCTTTGCAGAATACACATATACATTATTAATATTTACAACCTCCTTCCTCTAGGTGATTAATATTATAATTGTTGTTTTTGTTGCAATTATTTGGTGTCAGCATTGATCATGGCATTGCGATGTGGTGTGTCAACTCAGAATTTGCAAGGACTGCACTTTTTACAAATCTACAAGATAAGCACAAGCCTTGAGACTCTTGCAAGTAAGATTTTTGTGTGATTTCCCCCCTGAAGTAAAGTACAAAGTAAAGACATTAACTAAGTACAGCATGCCTATGTTGTCATTTATATATTGTTGTGTGTGTGTGTGTAGGTACGTATGTGTAAATGTCAAGAACAAAGAGCCAGCTATAAAAAAGAGGCTTATTTCTTAAAGAACCATCAAAGAAGTTGCCTTCATATTCCACCTCCAATTGATATATCAGTTTTTTTCTTCATGAGCAAGGTCTTTATTCAATATATGATAAACTAGTCATATATAAATTATTCTTTACATAAAGATTGTTTTAAATAGCATAAATACTTTTTTTAGTTTAAAAATCATTTCCTTTTTATGATCATACATAAATATCCAAAGCATTAACATTCTTGATACATATATATATA
>CP045893.1:25478481-25490640 GCA_013387185.1 Caligus rogercresseyi | reverse complement strand
CCCCCAAAAAAGTGTCCTATGCGGAGTATGATAATTTTTCCGAACGGAATTTGAAATCCCTGTACGAATCGAAAGCGCAGGAGAAAGAAACCTAACAGAGGAAACTGCTCGGCGGGAGGAGGAGGAAGAAGAAGGACTCGGGGAGTTGGAAAACGGAAATGAAGGGGAGACGGACAACTCGGGGGAAGAGGAAAAGGAAGAGCCACCCAAACAACAAGACCCATCAACTATAACGGTCTCAAAATCCAAAGGAACTCTCCTAAGAAGCGACTGGCAAACTGTTTTGAGGAAACGCCCTGACGCTACAAAAGAAGACAAAACCCAAACTAAGAAAAAATAAAGAGAGGCTTGGAGAGCCCTGAGCTGAAAAAACAAAAAAAGCCAAAGGAAATGACCGTGTTGGATGAAGAAGATGATACCCTCTCCAAAGAAAACGACAACACTGAAGTTTTGCTCCCTCCCGAAGACGGGTGAGAATGTATGTTCTTTGGTTAGCGAATTATTTATTTATTTTAACTTTTATATCATGTTTCCTTTACATTTTACGTTCAACTCTGTACCCCCCAGCTTTATATGAAAAAACAATTCAATGGCTACTCTTAACTTAAACACGAATTCCCTTTTTAATGAATACAGGGGTGTACCCCAATTGAAAATTCTAACAGCAAATGTCAACTCCATTGTAAATAAGGAAAAAAGGAAAACTGTTATTTTTAATTTATTATCCCAAAAGCCTGACATCATATCTATTTGTGATACGCGCCTGACAAACATCGGCTCAGGAAACCTATTTCCTACAGAATATATTATTTTTTTAGTTCCTGCGAGGAAAAAAAAAGCAAATCACCCCTCAAGGGGTATACTTTTAGCTATAAAAAAGCATTTCAACCCAAAAATTTTGGCACTTGACGAAAAAGGAAATTATGCAGTAGTTGATTTAAAAGGAAGTGGTTTCAATATCAGGTTGATATCTGTTTATGGGCCTAATCATGATGATCCTAATTTTTTTGAGACTATTGACTCTTTGTTTCTTGTGGGCGAAGAAGAAGAGGATAAGGAATTAATTTTACTTGGGGACATGAACTTAGTTTTAGAACAAAACAGAGACACGCAAAGTTATCGAAAAGAAAACAATAAAAAAGCAAGCACGATACTTAGAGACATTTTAGAAAAAAGACGCCTCTCCGACCTAGCAATAAGATTTAAAGAGACCCCTGACCATACGTTTTTTGTTAAACAAGACAATAGCACAATTAAAAGCTCAAGACTCGACTACATATTTGCAACATCAGGACTTATTGCTAACACAACGGAATACAGAACACTAACAAATGTACTATCTGACCACCTGCCCATCTCAGCAACTTTTAAAGCGACGGTGAAATCGGATAAGAAAAGATGGAAACTTAATGTGAGTTTGCTGGATGATGATGCGACGTATTTTAAGATATCAGACATCATAACGGATGTCAATTTAAAACTGGCATCACACCAAATTAAAACTGCATCACATGCCCTCAAACTGGTTTTGGATCGCTCTCGGGGCGAATATATAAAACTTGGAATAAGGAAGAGTAACGAGAGAAAAATGATGAATCCCACATCAGAGAATGTGACCATTAGTAAAACGGAGCATTGTTCTACTCTTGATAAAAACACACAAGCTAATAAGGTTAGAGGATGCATGATCAGAGCAGGCCTCACTAAACTTGGTAAAGATCAGGTGATTTTGGGAAGGATAAGGAGCTTCGAGAGGAGCAAGGAGAAGAAGAAGGCCATCAACGTATTGCTTGGAAGAAATGGAGAGGAAATAACAACCAAAAATGAAATTCAACAAAAAATAACGGACTTCTACCAAGAGTTATACACATGTAGGGAATGTAGAATAAAAAGAACCAAGTTTGTGTTGCGTGTCCCATCCATAAACATGACTTTGCCCCCAATGTAGATTACCAAGCGACTCAGTACAAAAACGCCCAACTTCCTCAACTTCCTGATACCCTAAGATCTTACCTAGACAGAGACATCACTTCAAGCGAAATCCAGGCCTACATAACAGCCTACAAAAAAAAATAAATCTCCCGGCCCGGACGGATATCCAATGGAGTTTTATAAAAAATATATTGACTTACTGTCCCCTCTTTTGGAAAAAGTTTTTAAAGAAGCAGTTCTTCAGAGGCGCTTCGATAAACATATAAGCCTAGGAAGCCTAACACTTATTCCCAAAAACGGCAAGGATCCCCGGCATATCGGAAATCTCAGACCCCTCACCATGCTAAATTCCTCTTACAAAATTTATAGTGGAATCCTATCTCAACGGATGCGAGAAGCTTTGCCTCTTATAGTGCACACACCTCAGAGAGGTTTCATCAAAGGAAGATATATGGAGGATATCATTAGGAGAATCCTGGACTCTTTATCGGATGCGGAAGTGAAAGGGGAGAATGTTGCGCTGATGGCCATCGACTTTCGTAAAGCCTTCGACAGCATTTCCCACAATTTTATTATTGTGTGCTTGAAAGCATATGGCTTTGGAATAAACTTTATAAATATGGTTGCTGCTTGTCTTAGGGAAGCCCATACTGAGTACACCCGGGGGTTCAAGCACATCGAAATAGGCAGGGGATGTCGTCAAGGAGACCCTTTGGCTCCAAGTATTTTTGCCATAGCAGTTGACCAACTCATCAGAAGGATAGACTCATCCCCATGTATAAAAGGCTTTACAAATGGTCATAAGATAGAAGCCTTTGCCGACGACATGACCACTCTTTATTCTGGATCAAGGATGGAAATAAAACGGTCCGTGGATGAGACCATCAAAATAATGGAAGAATTCAGACTGACATCAGGATTGGAAATCAATCTTGAAAAAACGGTCATACTTTCAAATATACCGGATGATTTTGATGAGCAAGGGATAAAATGTGCTCAGGAGTTGACTTTACTAGGTGCCAAGATATCCATGGGTCGATCCTATATTGATAGTAACACCAAAGAGGTTGAGCAACGGATTAGGAGGGCATCATCAAGATACTCGAATCTCATTTCGAGCAATGTACCTGGGAGAATTCACGTATGGAACTCCCTAATCCTCCCGAAAGTGACTCATCTCCTACGTATAATCCCTTTTAGCGATAAATTAGCAACTAAAATTGACCAGTTGTGCCATGATTTTATCTGCAAAAATGAAAGAAGTGGAAGAATCACCTGGAAACGAATATCGTGTCCTAAAATATATGGAGGGCTTGGTCTACTACCCATTCAGGGATTTTGGAAGGCTTTACATTTCTCCTGGTTTAAACGGATTCTAAGTTCAGACTTCTCTTACCTTAATATTGAGTCCAATATGGAAACTAACCAAACAAGGGGAGGAGGCCCCACTAAAGTATTCCAAACCCTAGAATCCACCAATTGTTTCTGGAACAGTATTGCAAAAACCAGCAGAGACATTTCTACAAAAGTTCTTCCCCTAATGGCTTGGCAAGAACCCACCAAACTTAACTACAGACTTGACTTCCTTGACAAAACATCGATCAAAAGGAAACTAGATTTTATGGGTGAAATCTTTAATGAAAATCAAAATCTATCATTTAATGAAATTTTAGAAAAAAAGGCAATCCAAAAGAACGTTAAATTTAAAAAAAGAGAAATAGGCCCTAGGGATAGTTTTTTTAATTTTATTATTTTTTTAAAAACAAACAGATACGACTCTTACAGGTGGAGGATGAATTAAAAACAAAGTACATAGTCCAGCTTGAAAGAAGGATGAATAATCATGATGTAAAGGCACCAACAAGCAGCATTTTAAAAAGTTTATCCAACATAAAGTTCGATTTCACCTTGTATTGGTTCAAATATAAAATTTTAACGGGTACACTAACAACAGGAAGTATTTACGGCAAAACATACGACGAAAGAATGTGCTTCTTCTGCAAAACGTACAGAGAAACAACGAGCCACTTATTGTCAGGATGTGATGTCACAAAGGAGATACGAAATAGGATTTCACTACACGTATACCAGAAATTCAAAATAGTTTTAATACCGAATCACTTTAACTTTATTTATACCGGCCCTCATCAAGATGACATCAATTTTTTAATAACAAAAGCTCATAGCATTTTATATAAATTCAGATCAACAAGAACCCCCCTCCCCGATAATTTTATCAAACTTATTGAAAACTTATTGTCAATGTGTATATGAATCACAATCCGTTGTAATCTAGATATCATTTCTATTTTAATAATACGTCAGATTTTAAGATCATACGTTTTTACAATAATCCACTTACAACACTGCCCGTGCTCCTTTTGTTATTATTGTTGGAGCTACTTCATATGATTAATATTGTGCGATATAATGAATGAAATAAACACCTCAGTTTGTTGGGGGAAAAAAAAAAAACCTTGCACAAGGTGAATTACCTTAATTAATATTCATTGGAATATTCTAAGAAAAGAAGCAGTTGTGATAAGTCAGTAAGAAAAGGTAATATTTCACTACACTGAAAGAGGAAAAAACGTGAGATATACTTTAAACTCATTTATATTTTTTATGAGTTTGCCTTAACTTTAAATGCATAAAAATTTTATGTATTGTGAACATTTCATTAATTTAAAAGTAATACATAAATCATATTTTAAATACTCGTTACGGATGATGGGATTGGTGGTTAGATACTCTACGATGTGAGCTTTATAACTAGCAAATGCAGAGCTCAGGGCCTTTAGCATCAGGGGGCCGTTGTTGCCTCTGGAGATATGCCAAATATGATATGGGTCGATAAAAACTTAGCTTCATATTCAAAGCTATACAGGTGGCTAATATTAAGGGTAACGAAAGCACGAAGATACGATAGGGCAGTGCAATCTGCGAAAGCATGAATGGTCGAGTGTTGAAATTGTTTCACTGTATTCACAAGGAAAGTTGAAAAAGATACAACCAATAAAAATTTTAAATTGTACTGTAAGTTTTTCACTATATGTATGCCGAAGCTCTACTGAATATATATACCTTTGTAAGAAATGACATTTGTGTTGGGACTAATGCTATGCCAGTGATGAATAAAGGATACGCTAGTGTTGATGCTTAGACTACTAGTATATTTCTGCCTCCCTATTCAGGAAAGCTTCGTCTTTATATACACGTACTTTGGGGAGAGTCCCCGTGTAATTTATGCATACATATAAAATAATAATAATAATCAGCTATGTATAGAAATTGAGACATGTCTTAATGATTGATATATATATATATAAAGAGAGGTGCAATTAGAATAATATTTTGTTTTGTATCCAATAATTTGTAATTATAGAATGAAGCCGATTTAAATCGACCAGGATAGTCGGCGTGTGACCAAATTATCCCAAATAATGTAGGGGGCTTTCATAATTACCTCTATTCAAGATTAACAATAAAATAGTTTTTATTTGGTTATTTTTCCTTGAACCAAGTTACAAAATAAAATGTCACTACAGAAACAATGACTTTGTTACATAATATTCTAACAACCTAATTCAATTAAGTCTCTTGCTGAGGGTCACACACACCCACATGTATGATAAATGGAGTGCATAAGCAGATGGCAACAGGGATTGTACAATGGAGCCTTGCACCTTCATTAAGCGAGAGGAAATGTGCATTACATTTTAAAGTACAAATGCATTCACCATAGATCACTCTCCATCAAATGTGTCACTTGATAATATACAAATGACATAGGTAGTGCAAGCCCTATGTTTAATCTTTGCGGAAGGTTAATCCCATTGTTCTCCTTAGTGTGATTGAATTACATATTGCTTGAAGGAAAAAAATGGCATTCAGACCGTCTTACTACTCCATCCGTTATAATATTTTGTCCGTTTAAATATATGTTACTTTATTTATCGTCAACTAAATAACCGGATGAAAAAAATCAACTACGATGTCTTCATGAATATATAATCATTTGTGGTATTTGTTATAAAAAAATAACTTATGGTTATAAGATAGCTTATAAAACTTTTAATCGTTATATATATAGATTTTATGAGATTGATAGTTTATTTTCATAACTTGCATGAGTGGACGCCGTCACATGGAACATGAGATGTAATCATCCATTTTCCAACGTATGAATTATAAGTAATTCAGTCTTTCAATGAAATTTGTGGATTTGTGATGCCTAAAAAAATCATAATCTTTTCTTCCTCTTGTGCAAGTGCATCATAACAGATTTATGAGAAAATAGACAGATTTGAATAAAGTTAATTTATGAACGTGTTTTTTTTTATTCATTGTAGATATTTTATGTTTGATTGGTTAATATCGGAGTTTTATACTTGTTTGCTAATGGTTAATTCGATGGTATTTTAGGATAATTTTCAGACTTACAAATGGAATATCCTGGAAGTAAAATCAGCATTATCGACAACGGCTTTTTTTTCGCTTTTCATTGAGGACAAAAGCTGCCGAAATTAGCTCAAGGATATATGCAGTGTGTACGAAGAAGGTGTCTTTGGCGTATCTACTGCACAAAAATGGTTTTGCAAAGTTCAAAAAGGTGATTTTAACTTTGACAATGTGCATCTAAAAGCATATTGAAGGAAGATGGTCGCCAAACAAGTCTTGAATTGGCCGAAAAATTGAACTGCACTTATACGACAATGCTAAATCACCTTCATTCGATGGTATTTGTCGAAAACCTCGGAGTTTGGGTGCCGCACGAGTTGAACGAAGAAAACAAAGAAAGACATCTTCAACGTCACTTTCGTCGTGCAACACGCAGTCATAAACAGCGTCTTTTATTACCGAATCGTCACAACATATGATAAATGGTACCTAGACATCAATATCAAACAAAAAAGGAATGGGTGGCCCCAGAGACACGCCAAAGTCGTGAGTCAAGCAGGTTCTCCACTCAAAAAAGAGAATGATCGTGTTTGGTGGGACTGGAAGGGCATGGTTCAATGCAAAATGCTCGAAAGAAACGCCACAGTCAACAAAGAGCTCTTTGCGGCCTAGCTGCATCGTGCAAGTGAGGCTATTCGACTAAAAGGACAATCTCTTTAGTCGTGTATCTGATATTAGCACTACGTCAGGGTCCGTTGAGGACATTTAAGCATTTTATTCGCTTCCCCTTCTTCTTGCTGGACAGAGAGCCCATAAGATATCATGTATGATGTTAAAATTATATTACCTATTCAAAGGGTTCTTTGACTTCTACTATCGCTTGTCCTTATCTAACATTGATGACAATCTGTCTTTCCTTTGTGTGACTTTTTGAGAATGGTAGATTTCGAATAAGCAGAATCATCTTCGGGACTCAAATATTCACTAGAATCCGTCGTGAATCATCGTCTTGAGGCTTCCGGGCTTTCCAGTCCTCCTTATGTTATGTTCTTCACTATCCTTGTATTGAATTCCTCAGGGAGTTTCTCTGAAGGTTCTAGTTCCTTCTGTGGAGGTTTCATTTTTTGGTTAAAGGTTCGGGTTCCTTCTATCAAACTACGTTTAAAAAAAATCTAAAATATAACTTTAAAGTAAATATATATTAAGGAAACTGAAGGAATTTTATAACAATGAAAAAGTTAAAACCTTAAAATAAATTAAAGTAAAAAAATATCCTCTGTCCTATACATATATTTTGAATGATAAAAACGTCGTTAACATGCTTTTAATCCCTTTTCTACAAAGATAACAATGCATGTATTTAAAAGCAAGGACTTGAATAGTAGAATATAAATGGAATTTATCATCTGAAGTCTATGCATTTCGGAGAGAAGATAAAAAGACGTCCCCTTCTTTATTTGCAAAAAACCTCATATGAAAATGTCATTAATCAGCTTTTAATGACTTCAAACCAAATGAAATATAGCGCTTGGCACATGATATATATATATATATATATATATATATATATATATAGATAATATAAGGAATTTTTATTTTTCATTATTATTGAAAGCAGTATATTATTTATTTTAAACTTTTCCTTCAGGGATTGCTTTTTACATTTTGTTTAACGCCGAAGGGAGAGTTTTTCTTCCATGTACATAAGTATGTAGTTTGTTGTGTGCACATATAGTATGCATATTTAATTTAAAAAAGTATAAATAATACCAAATATATGCTATAAAAATATGAACATGTGTTTATAAATAAATGAATATATTTTTCTACTCTCAGTTATCTTTTGAGGCCTCCTTCTACTCTACTCCCCAAGACGATCCATGAATGCATTTTTTATTTTGCATTATTATTATTTCCAATATTGAAATATTTTAATATGATTTCTATTATTCATTAATGGACCCGAATGTAAAATTATTTATCTTCATATAAATTCTTGACACAATTGAGACGCCAAAACTTATTTAAATTTTTCATCTTCATATTTGATACATGCGGTTAAAATATAATTTATAAATAATATCTTTGTTATTTATGTATCCTGGTGTATTAGAGCCCCTATTTAGTGATATTATACTGGTGTGTCGTTTCTTTCTTGGTGTTTTTTTAAAAGAAGCAAAGATATATTTTACTTCTGACTTTAAAGAAATTAAATTTCGATGTATCGTCAATTTCCTTCAATTTGCAAAAGACTCTGTGCCAATTGAATAATTGAAAAACTATTTATATTAATTTATTTGTAATAATTTATAACAATTAAATTGCATTCGATAAGAGTTCCATTGATTACTCAGGTATTTCTTAAAGTTAACATATGAGAAGAATGTTTTTTATTGTATTTAGTAATAGGGTTCAAATTAAGCAATAAATCACGGAATATGATTCAAATATATATAAATTAGTACGCAATGTTTGCAATAGCTTAGATTAATTTGATTGTATATGGCAAGAGTTTCCATCGTAACTGTTTAAAATATTTGTTAAATTTAAAGTGTACGTAAGAGAAGACATTGTCTCATTGGATTTTTAATAGGGTTAAGATTTAACGATAATCACAGAATGTATTTTCTGAAATATATAAAATATAAATTTATATAACGTATAATAATAAATGCAACGTTAATAATATATAATATATCTTCAATTGAATTTGCTTATAAGAGTTTTACTTCTTTGTGAAATCCATTAGACGCTCATGTTAATTCTTTCTGTCTCCTTCATCGGAACAACGCTAAAAAAAACTTTATAATTTTCAATACGTATGGGAGTCATTATTAAATTCAAAAAAAATTAGTCAGGCACTGAGTGCTTTTTATGAAGACAAGGACTGCAAATATATACATCCAAAATCCTTATGCAATTATATGTAAAAAGTGAATTAGAAACCAATAATGAAAATAATACCAAAATTGGAACGCAATTATATATCTCTATCGTTATGCTTAACCTTCCATCATTCTTCCCTCTTCCATTCTGCTAATATAAAGCACTTTCCTATTCCGCACATTTAATTTTGTGTTTTGCTAACAATTTTTAATTAGGTTATACGAATAAATATTTAAATTTTTGTAATTGGTAAGGCAAAATTTATTTCACTCCTTAGCGAAATATTTTATCATTATCTTGATGTGGAAGGTCATGGAAACACTTCAACTTTGACAAATACAAATTACGAGAGCTAAATAACTAATTTTTTGTGTACACATATAAATCATTTAGGTTGGCTTAAGAACATTTTATTGTTTGTTGAAGTGTTAACGCTAAATAGGAGCCGAGCTAAGGACTCAGAATTACGTATTTGAGATGGATTTATATATATATATATATATATAATCCTAAAGGCCTTCGATAAAAAAATATTTTTGGAATGATGTTTTGGAGAACAATTGATTGAGTCTTAAGTCTTTTGCCAAAAATACGATATACAGTTTAAGCATAAGTAGTTTCTGACTTATTAATGAGTGGTCTCATAAAACACACACATACCAGAAGAGTGAAATATTATTGAGATTTCTTGATAAAGCTCCCTTAGCAAGCATACCGAAGCCGGAGTCTTTGAACAGAGTGTGGGAGCAATGTGAAGAATTGAGATTAAGATTTTTTATGTTAGTTCACGCAAACTAATCGATAAACATCAATTCTACAGTTGGCTACTCATTTTTTTTCTTTTCCGTCGTCATATTGTCAAATAATAAAAAATCACATTTCCTGTCAAAGTGTAGTTGTATATTTGTATTTTGTGCCATCCATTTATTTAGAAGCAAACAATAAGATAGCGACGCACCTCATATAGTGACGTCATACTTCCCATCAGCATCCATTACAATCTGTAACTTTCTGTTTTCAATGAAGCAGCACTACTTTGCTAGTACCCAATTTGTTTTCTTGGATTATTTTCAAGTGTTTCTACGATCCTGAATCGTTGGAGAATGAAGGAAGCTTCAATTTTTTCCTTGCTAATCTTTTTAAATCTCTCTTAATTAGAGTTTGTTACTGCTCACTGTTTTAGGCGCCTGGGACTCTCCTGAATCTGCCATGAAAAGAAGCGTATAAAAGGATAACTCACAAGTGGCAAAGAGAGTTACAAAACTATCCAAAGGCTTCATAAAGACCAAACTCCAGGATTTTTGGGAGTCAAATGCGCGGGTTATTGGTAATAATATATGGCAATAGTTTTCTTCGGATCTGGTCCATTGTGATTATTACTCTGAGCAGAAGTAAAAAAATCCTCAGGTAAAATAATACATTTCCCTTTCTCCCCCGATAGTTTTATAAAGATATAAAACATAGAGGGCTGATTGGATTATTCAGAGGCATACTTTTTTGTGTCCAATTTAAACAAATCTTTCTTTCTCTATGATTAGCTTAAGATGACGTAGTACAAAATTACTTTGTTTATATTGAACACAAATATACAGTTGAACGATGTTTCTCTGCTTTGGAGAGAATAAGCTCTCTATTTTCTATATCTCCACGGATAGGTTGCATGATTTTTGTTCAGAGACAGATAGGATGCAGCCTATTAAACAACTTTGTACATTACTAATGTACAATTACTCTATGACATGAAGTTAATGCACACTATTGTACATTTTTTAAATTCTAATTAGTTTTTTGCATATTATATATGTTTGCATTTGACATTATTTTATATAGTTAAAAATTGATTGATTTTCAATTGATTTTTAAAGTTTCAGCCTAGAAGTGCCTGTAAAACAAAGTAACTATGAAGTCTGTTTAAGAAAAGTGATGTGCAACAAAAGTCCTGGAGCCGTTCGCATGATAGAGGAAGGTCTATGTATCGATATGTATATATTGTACTCTTTCCAATATTTAATTACTAGTCTGAACTAAAGCTTTAAAGTAAAGTAGCGCATCGCGGCAGATAGCTTGGAAAGATTTTCATTGAGTCTCTTTTTTCTTTTGGTCCGGCAGATGTCGCTTTGGGATTAAAAAGTATGACGTCACACCGGGTTGTTTTTGATCTCTTCATAACATCCATTTAAATAATTGCATTCACTACTAATGTATGTAACTTATTTTCACAACGATAATTCATATTTTAATGTATAAAGCAACTGCATTAGAAAACATTTGATTTCACTTGAATGTTCTATAGATAATTAAGGAGGTGAGGTTTTATGTGGAGTATCGAGTGCAAAGTTCCGCAGAGCAATAAAAATAATAGACACGACAATGATATTGAGTCAATTGTTTAAGTCTACGTCACTAATACGTCACAAGGGCACTTGATGTATCTCAAAATTCCTTCATATTTATTTACTTAGCTGCATCAACATCAACGCCTCTAGCGGATAAATAAAGCGAAAGGAAGCCAAGAAATAATCAAAAAATCAGAACAAAAAGATCTTGATGCGCTATTACTTTAAAAGCTTTAGTCTGAACTAGTCATTAATAGTTGTTACTAGCAGGCTTGTGAACGGAACGCAAAATTGAACGGCGTTCCGCTGAACGCACGTTCAATGAACGGAACGCTGAATGGAACGCAACTTTTTTTGAACGCTGAACGTTGAACGCCAAAAAAAGAGTTTTGCGTTCAGCGTTCAATTTTTCCAAACATTTCTTGGACTTTTATCGGAAAACGTCATAACTACGCAGTACTTTTTTGAAATTCTTTATAAAAAAGTCATCACTACGCAGTACTTTTTTCGGGAATTCTTATAAAAAAAAACGTCATCACTACGCATACTTTTTTGGAAATTCTTCTCTAAAAAAAAAAACGTCATCACTACGCAGTACTTTATT
>CP045893.1:25411962-25478381 GCA_013387185.1 Caligus rogercresseyi | reverse complement strand
AAGAAATTTGGGGAAAACTATATTTTTACTAAATTTTTAAAACTTTGACCTCGTTGCTCGACCTCGTAATGTTGACCGATTTTGTTCAACTTTGTATGTCGTCTCTTTTTATCACCAAGAAACAAAATCCACTTGTTGCTAACATTTCAAACATTTGAAAATAAGAACAACCCATAAGATATGTATAAAAAATATATATAAATATATCAGAGCTGCGACTACCGGATATAAATTGGTATTTAGAACTGGAAGCGTTACCTGTTTGAAGAAGTTGAACTTTGCAAAATAAATAAACAACTCCGGAGCTGAAAGTGGATTTAATATCGTACAACGTATAACAAAAGACAGTTAAGGAAAAAATTGTTTGCTATTGCCTTCCATTTCATTCAAAATTCGAGTTCATTTATGATTTTATAAAAATAACAGTTTCCAAATAATCTCTAACAAAATTATAACAAAAATTTGTACTTAATTGTCTCTTGTTATCAATTGTCTGATACTAAATGTATATGAAGAAGTCCACATATGACCAAATAAATGTCTCTTTCTTTCTTATCTACTGCACCGATCGATATTTCGGTAGATATATAATAAAATCTACCGATACGAATCGGCATACCGAATCCTAGATATATCTCCTGATATATATATATATATATTCACAGATTATAAATTTTCAATATTTTGTAATTTTAATATATGTACCCCGTGTTGATTAAGATGGAGAAAACCACCTTTCAAATAAATATTTCTAAATTGAGAGGTTTGACATATAAACTTTTTGAAGATAATTTCATTTTCAAACTTTTCCCCTACTTTTTTATTCACACTTTTTATTTACTTTTTATTTATATGATATTTTTGACCATGGATCTCAAATAGAAATAAAAAGCAATGTGGAGATCAAATTAACTTAGTGTATTTAGTTCTCGATACAATGATGCAAAGAGAGTCTACAAATAGAGATAAAACAACGAAACTTTAAATAAGAGTGTGTAATAAAATATAGGATGCAAACTATATTTGAGGTCCAATGAACTCCGTTCACATTCAAAGTGCAGCCCTTTTCCCTGAAATCGTGTGTTTTAAGACCTGCTTCCTTCTGATAGGATCTCGTGGCGATCAGTCGTGGAGTAAGTGCCCTACATACGAAGAACTGCATGGATCCCGGAGTACTGTAGGGATCCAGAGTGCATCAAGGATCTATTGTAGCCGGGGAGGTTTTCCAGGTAAAAGACCATAGAGAATGCTGTCCGCAAGATGATCCAAGAGGTCCATAATTGAGAATCCTTCGTCGGAAGGAGGCCTTCTTCTCTGCATTAACATAAAAATATGAACGAAAAAGTGCTCAATATGGGTTCAGTTACTATTTTATAAAATAAAACTAAACAAATGTGCTCATTAATGCTCAAAAACTATATTGACTGATAAGCTGGGTCCAAAAGTCAGTATTTTCCTTTAAAAATGCATTTTGTACAAAAGTGTCGATAACACAAAAAATCCTATTATCAATACTTCCGGACACAAAATGCTCATCAGATTTTCTTATCCATAATTGATTTAAAATAATATTTCTAGAACCATCAATACGGGGTATATTAAAACTACAAAATAATAAAATTTATAGATCTGTGAATATCATTAATGTAGAAACGTTAAAACATATCACTAGATTAAGAAATGAATACCTTTAGCAATATGTTCTGTTCGATTGACCATACTATATATATATATATATATCTGACTTCTTCCTATACATTTTATTATCAGACAATTTTTAAGAAAAGACCTTTAGTACATAATTTGTTATAATTTGGTACATGTTATTTTATATAAATCATATATGCACTCGGATTTTGAAGAAATGGAAGGCAATAGCAAACAAATTTTTTCCTTTACTGTCTTTTGTTTTACGTTGTCCGATATTAAATCCACTTTCAGCTCCGGAGTTGTTTATTTATTTCAAAGTTCAACTTCTTCACACCAGGTAACGCTTCCAGTTCTAATACCGAAGAAAAAAAGAAGGGAGAAGTGAGGCAAAATATTCCCTCCCTCCCTTCTCTTTCTCTTTCTATCCAGGTAACACTAACAGCAGTTACCAGATGGTAATCGTATATTCTCATATCAAAAGATCAATTTTTTGGGGCGAGTACGTATTTGCTTATATCTCTTAAAGTATAGCGATTTTTAGAACACAAAATATATCAAATGAAAGCTTGGTTAACTAGCTTTAATATTTTGGTATACTAAATCATGTCAATTTAATAAGTAGAGAGTTATATGTACATTAAAAAAGCCTATCTCACGTACAAAATGACGCATATAATGGATTATAAATGCGTCAGAGACAAAGTAAAATTTGAGAGGATACCTTGACGCACATCTAAGAAACACATTATGATTTATTTTTTTCATAATCGAATTCTTATAGGTCAATACAGGCTCTGAATCATATGATGTAAACTCAGATTGTACTGAATTCTGAATTGATAGAATGCAACCAAGGTCATTTTTGGATTTATCATCTAAAGTTTTATTAAACTTAATATTACTATTTTACTCTGAGCGAACTAAGTCATGTTCTACTGAGTGAATTTAATTGAGGGAAAAGCTATGAAATACTAACAATACAACTCTATTTTTAAATTTGTTCTTTACTGAAAACTTTGTTTTTTAAAAAACATCTTTCATATCAAAAAGTAAATAAGATTTCCTTTAAATTAATAATTATTATTGAAAGTCTGTAACGTCCCCATTTTGAAGAAATTTGCGGAAAAATTTTTTACAATTTTTAATTCTTTGATCGTTGTGCGATCTATTAATGTTGACCGATTTTGTTCAAACTTTGTATTTGTCTTCGTTTATCACCAAGAAACAGAAAATCCATCTTTGTTCTAACATTTCATGCATTTTAAAGATAAGAACAACCCTAATATATATATATATATATATATATATATATATAGATATATATATATATATATATATATTATATAATTCACAACTTCTATTCTTTCGTCGACTTGATATTCTCTGGTTGAATTTTTACATGCGGGAATTCCTAAGATATGTTTGAATTCAGTGGTTTTAGTTTGTATTAAAATTTGTGACTGTACTGAACACTGACAAGTATGGTTTTTGAAATAAAACTGTATCTTTCACTATTTGAGCTAACTCCCGATTTGTTTTAGAAGCAATTGTTCTTCTTTTTTCAATATATCAGACGAATCAGAACTATAACCTTCAATATCACTTGGAGAAATTAAAGTAATCGGCAATGAAAATTTTGTAGGTGTATTCCTATTAATTCTTGTATAGTTGTGTTATAATCTATTGACTGAGTTCATGATTATATATATATATATATATATATATATATATATATATACTTTTAATTGAGTTTTTTCTTGCTTCGAGAGAACTACTTTAAATATTTCATATCTTGCAATTTCATAAATTTTTTTAAATAAATAAAAACATTTTTGATCTATGTATCTTCGCGCATGCATTTTTTTATATAAATATATATCCATTTTAAATACATTATTTCAATTAATACAGAAAATCCATTCTTTACATTATTTTTACACTTTATGTTATGAGTTTGGATAATAAATTATCGTTGTGTATATTATATCACGTTTTCCAAATTTGATATTAGGGAGTTAAGTCCGATAATAAAAATCATTGGAGGCAATTTAAAAAATCCAAATATGTTATTCCATAGTTATTATTTTTGTAATATTTGTAATTCACTCGTTAAAATCTAGCACCCCACTAATTAGAATAATTAACCTTAACTCCTTTTGTGTGAACCTGAGTTAATAGACCAAAAAGTTAAGTTAAAAGTTTAACTAATGTATTGGAAGTTCTTGATTATATTATTTTATTTAAAAATATTACATTTATTTGTAATGTTGGCATTGATTTTATAATTGCAAAATGATAATGTTTTATATTCATTTAACAAAAAAGTATACTCATAAAGATACTAGTATCTGTGTTTAATGAAATTACTATCATTTATAACATACTTTCAATCCCTTTGATTATATTGACATGAAGAAAAAAGTAGTGAAAATCTTAAGTTGATACTATCACATAAGGAATCATGTATTTTATGTTCAACGTCCTGTTAGTCCAAACAAACCGTTCAATAAAACAATTTTACAATCTTGGAAATTACGTTTTGGAGATGCCCTATCCTAATCCACAAAGTTATAAAGCTAGAGGATTCTATGAACTATATATTTATATATATATATATATATATATATATATATATATATATATATATATATATATATATATATATATATACATGACAAAAATAACAAAGTTTTGAAACGACCTGCTATCGAAAATAGTGAAGGAAATATTGAATGTTCTTGCGATATGCAAGATACTCAAATATATTTTGCAAATATGGATCACTGAAATTATTTTTAATGCTATGCACAGGATTGGCTTAGGAGATAAAGTGGTGAATATATCTATGATCATTAGAGGGTTTGGTTTGAATCCTGCTATGTCTTTAAAAGAGAATTAAGGATTTAGAATGGGCAAAATATAATGGAAGGACTCAAACCAATGTTCTTTCTAAAAATAATAGCGATAGAGAAATGATCTTCCTTTTTTTTTAATGGTTATAAATTATATTTCATTCATATAACATTTTAGTAAATATAAAAGTGGCAGGGGACAAATGGTCAATATATAAAGTATAAAACACAAAAATGCTTTAAAAAATATAACTTGGATTCAATTTGTTCATAAAATATATAAATGTTTATTAATAATTGATTCGGTCTAGGAGGGAGATGTATCTTTCTACCAATTTATCCAGTCCTATAGGGAGAGGGTTCCCCTTGACCCGCGAGGCGTACAGAATGCCATGATCTTCCTTCATTCATATAAAAGTCTAACCAAAATTCAATATCTAAAATACATCGTATACGTTTAGTCAAGATCTTTTAAAAATGTTTCTTTGTTCAGGAATTTATCATTATATTAACTTGTGGTTTCTGCAACAAACTTTTTAAAATCTTTCTATAAAGGAATACGATAATATTATTTCAAACGGATGATACGAACAAGGAATTATTTGTTTGAACTTGTGATAAACGATCTAAAAAATTATAAACTCAACTTACGAAAAAGGATAGTAAAAGAATAGACGCCTTTTGTTTTTGGCCTTAAGTAATGCCCTTATAAACACTAAAACATTTATAGCGCAAATACTAACCCTGAGTACTTCACTACTAATAAAGGTAGAAAAAGGGCTATAATAGTCAATTAAAGTGTAAAAATAATGTAAAGAATGGTTTTCTATATTCATTGAAATAATATGTAAAAAATGGAGATAGATTAAAAAAATAAATGCATGCATAAAGATGTTTAAATCAAAAATGTTTTTGTTTTATTTAAAAACTCTTTATGAATTTGCAAGATATGAAATATATAAAGTATTTCTCTCGAAGGCAAAAAAATCTATTAGAAGCTACATTTGTAGCAGATTTTCTATCTCTCTCTGCTCCTATTTGTTTATCACTCTTATTTGTTTCTTGACACCTATTTGTATACATAGAATTCCCTATCAGTTAAGATCAGATGGCCGAAGGTGTCACTTATTCACACCTCCGGTAAAATTTTGGAGAAAAAATACTAATAAACCGGGGTTTTTGACCGGCAGGATTTCCTGCCACTCGGCTATAAAATCATGTTTTTTTGTATTTTTCAAATGTAACTACTTTAAAAAATAATTGTCAACATATATACAAGATAACTGCAAATTATTTCTTTAACCTAACATACAAATATAAATATGTATTTCTATATTTCCTATTCTAAATTAATTTACTTATTTTGTATGGAAAGGTTCAGCAGATTCGGAATGTAAAGGTACATCAAACATTTTAGTGATATATTCTGGAGGAAAACTGGCGACGTTTTGAATTCGATCTACTCCCTTTTGACTTCCAATGTTGCCCTCCATTGTAACGAACAGTCATTGCAGCAGGCCCGCTGGGATGTACTCTAGGATCGGTTTTTCATAAAAATTCCAAACTGTTTTGAAATACTACTTGCTATAGTTATCTTATTTTCTCAAATTGATATGTCTTTTTTCTTTTTGATATATTCTCCTTGGACAAACGGTTTGGGAATTTACACTTCATGCCAAAATTGGCCATCCCATTTTTTTGGAACGAATTATCACTACATAATAGGATACATTCTGGTCAAAAAGGTCAACACCACCTACGAGCATATTGTAAACACTAATAGAACTGGACATTTCGACATTTATGTGTTTTCCTTTGACCTTATTCCACCTGATAGATTTTAGAAATGGATTTTAATTTTTTATTTGAGGCTACCATGACAAGCTATTTATTATTATTTTTTTATATTTTTTTCATGTAGCCTCGTTCCTTTTTCATCTTGTTCATTCTTAGTATCAATGGAGCCTGTCTTCTCTAAGAGTGCCTGTAGCACTGATTCCAAATTTGGTTAATTTAAAGGGGAATACTTGTATAAAAGTTATCAAATGTCACATAATGTTGAGGCTGTAATTGCAACTGTTGAAGAACTGTTATTTTTATACAATTCAAGAATCCGATTAGCTAAATTATTGGACAATTTTTTTCTGTGAATGAATAAAGTGAATGGCAGGAAAATCTGCCACTCGTCTTTAATGGGTTAATAAAGTAAAAAAAAGAAGTGTGAATATAAAAATATGATTTATTATTTCACTCCTGGCTAATGAGGTCTGAATATCAACTCAACGAATAATTCAATCGCCTAAAATGACATTTTAAAATTATTTGAATAGGCTCATACGCTATAACGTATTATTATTACTATTAATGAATTAGAGATCGAATTAATTTCATCTTTGTACGCACTAGGAGATCATTATGATTTCATAATATGAAACGATAAATGGATAATCACTCTTACGAATAAACGTTGAAAAATATTGCAATTAGATTTTCCAGTTTACAAAAGGATGATTTTGATGGAGCTGAAATTATGTTTACAAAATCTACAACTAATTAATTTATCAACTACTTAGATTTTTATAAACATCTCATTTTGAATTTATGAGAAATGATATACTGTTTTGGATGGATGAGAAGGGGTGTAATCCATTTTTATGTCTTTTTACGCAGACACGCTCTTTTTGTAGACATCAATGACAAGCCATTCTTAATTGGATAAAGCAATGAATATGAAAATTGAGGGGAAAGGGGGATTGAGAATAAGCGATCGAGTGCAAAATGACTGCCTGCACCTTTCAGCACATATATATATATATATATATATATATATATATATATATATATATATATATATAGCCTGTACTGTTTTTCGGTCAATTGATCCAATTTTTTCTCTCATGATCACAATTATATTAACGTTTTTTAAAAAAATATTGTGTTTATTCTTATGAAATATCATAAAAATAACCTGGCATAATGAAATTAAGCAGCGCCTCAATCGTGACTCTTGAGGTGCCATGCAAATTAGCTATATTCTTTTTATATATTGATATAAATATGTGACAATTGAATTAAGCTCACGTTATCAGAAGTTATATTACTCTTTGTTTTGGGGTATAATTAATTAAAAACAAACTTTTTCGGGCTTATATTTTCATGATAAAAACATTATATTTATTTACGAATATAAAATTGAAGCAACATTTACGAACAAGAAGCATATTATTAATTAATCGACGTATTACTCCCAATACTTTGCACTTGCTAGCTCTAAAGCTCACGTCGCAGAGTGTCTAACGTTCAATACCCTCATACTTAATGAGTAGCTTAAAAACAATAATTGTTTCTTCGGTTCTTTGCCCTGAAGATTCCACATTCTAAGCTAGTGATGTTATGGAACTTCGCCGCGGATATCGTCAAAGTTTATCCTCAGTGGTCCTGTCATTTTTACTCTCGTTTGAAACTCATTGTTAGAAGGTATAAGAGGACTTCAAATGACATCATCGAGGGAGCCTTGCAATAAAAGATGTTCTTACATACTATTTACAAAATTTGTTTCTCTTTTTCGTGTTACTCACTTCCACTTTATATAATTTAGATTATGATGTTTTAATGATGTGATGGGTCTTGCTTCAGAGGGTTTATTTTAAACTAAAATGTGTATTTATGATTTTATTATCACATTCCTTCTTGCTCTTTTTATTTATTATTGTTTATATTATGTTATGCATGATATTCAAATAAATGACCCATAAAAAATACATTAATAAAAATGAAATATGAAACTTATAATAATTTAATATCATACAACTTATTCATAAACAAATTTCACTTTGAGGTGAGACAATGAGGATAAAACTATAGTGCACTACAATGAGATAGCTTATCACCAGCTCAAAGAAAGAAAGATAAACAGACCATGACATTGAATTATGACAACTGGCAACTGTATCAGTACTTTAATTGCTGAGTTTCCTTATTTTAATTACTCATTACATAATTACAACTCAATAATTACACTTTGTCTCAAGGGGGAACAAAAAAGTATATTAGAGAATGATTAATTTTGAGAGTTTATTTATGTTGCAAAATTATTCTTTTATCTTATAGATAAAAGAACTAATTGTATTGCTTACAATTGCTCAATATGAACTGCTGATTTTTGAAAACATTTGAGTGTAAATTACAAAAAAATTCAACTCATATGACATAAGTTAGGATCCTTTGTAACATAAATATATATACTTCAAACCTCCCTATGGTTCAAAGCCATAAAAACTCCGGTATGTAACATAATTAAGTAATATATATATATATATATATATATATATATATATATATATATATATATATATATATATATATATATATATATATATATATATATATTATATCCTTCTCTTTTTTTATCTCTCCATCAGAAAAATGTTAAACAATGCCTCTGAAGTAGTCGAGAATGTAAAGCTTAACAAACTTAATAAAAAGTATATTTTTTGCCCAATCTAGCTTGTCAAAAAGTCATTGGATAATTATTTACACCTCTCTACTCCTTTGATTTTGCTTTAATAGACTCGATCTCGAGAATATAATCAAATGAATGTGTATTACTTTTTTCTTTTAGCTCTAAGTACATTTTATTAGTGGAATAACTGAGCTATGACTGACATAGCTTGCTACTCCAACACACAAAAAATGTTGGTGCCGTCATGTTCATTTTTTTTGATAAATATTTTCTATCTAGAGATGTTCCATTTAATTCCTCTATTTAATTCCTCGAGATTATATTATCAGGGAGAAGGAAAAAATCATCTATTCATGAAAAACTGTACAATTTTAGGAAATGTGACTGGTTAAAAGTAAACAACAGCTCAGATATAAGAACATCATCTTCAAGATCACATAGTAACTATAAGTGACATTTACGAATCTTCTATATGAACTTTTCCAATGGCACCTAATATTTTTATTAATTAAATAAGTTGTTAAGTCTCTCAAAGTGGACTAATAAATGCTTTTCTTTTATCATTTTTGACAATAAATGGATACCCTGACGATAGGACGATCAAGAATAAAGGATAAATAAGTATTTAATTACTCAACTAAGATGATAAATATTGTTTGTATTCTTCTCAAATACTTGTCTACCCGTGTAGTAGATCCATTTTTATTTATTTTTTGCTTCAAAAAGTTACTTGGTTCTGTTTGAATTTTGGGAGAAACATTGAACACATTATGTCTTGAAAGCAACAACACTTTAAGAAATTCCCTTTTATCCTCTTTCATGTTAATTCTTATTCATCGTTTTGGTAAAATAAATTACTCGACGGTGAGCAAAGTAGCACGAATTTTTTTAGTGGATGAGTAAATACACATAAAGTAAAAATTAAGAAATACTCTAATAAGTTTTGTTCTGTTTTAAAAACGTGGTAGCTCAATATAACTTGAGGGTTTTTTATCCGGGTTAGTTATCGCTATCAATGGTATACCCGAACTTAAGCAATGCGATTGAAGAATTGTGTGGATACAAATCATTTATCTCTTATCAGTTATGTATGAAAACTTGTTGCTTACATAAGGAAAAATATGCACAATCTTAAACATTTCTTCAGGGGCTTGCTAGTGAAGCAAAAACATGTATATATTTTAATGTCTCTTGATAACGCTTTTCTTGATCTCAAAAATGCTATTCGTGTCCAAGAACCCAATAGTGCCTACCCACATTCTATAATTAACCTAAAGCCATACATATATACCTTTAATATATAAAAATATATCAGGTTTGAACACTCATTCATTGATCGATATCATGCCATTTTTTACGTTTAATCGTAGTCAGAGTTTCTTTGATCTGCGGATATAACACTTGAAAATTTGTTTGGTTAGATTCTGTGAAAAATCTCAATTTTATAGTCTTTCAAAACGTTGTAAGTTCAGAGGATATAAATATTTGCATCTAACGACAAGATTTACTTTACAGCTTTACACCTTTTTTGATAAAATCAAGTCACATACCTATGCAGAGGTGATCATAAAACATATAAGGGAATATATAATGGTACGATTCATTAATATGAATTATAAGCAGAGCAATGAGCCGAGGATATATTTAGATTGAAAGTAAACGCTCGATTATACGTCTGATTCTGTGTATCTTGTGTACCTTATTTAACAATGAAATATATTTATTTGTGTACATCATATCAGATGGGTGCACAGATTTGAATATATTGTTGAATTGATTTATCAGTTGAGATATATGACCTCAATATGCGGAGCAATTAGCCAATGATATATTTAGATTAAAAGTAAACGCTCGATTATACGTCTGATTCTTTGTATCTTGTCTACCTTATTGAACAATGAAATATAATCGAAGCAAGTGCAGGATGCCAAATCCCCATAGGAAGAATGGAGTGTTGCATTGCCTAGGGTGAATTGTGTTTCCCTTCAATTTTCTCCAAATTTTTGCTAATAAAGGGGGTCTGAAATTTAGAATTTAAATAGTCCTAGGGACCCTCTAGAACATATCCAAAGTTTAGTTCGATCCAAAAAGTTGGTATAACATAAAAAGTTGTGACCTTAGATTTAAAATTCCAATTTCAAAGTCTAGGGTCCAATTGTCTAAGGTCTCTGAAGTAAATATTCCTGCACGAAGGAATCTTCCATGCCTATTTTATCCAATGTAAATTGAGCAAATTTTAATCTAAGGTCTTGACCCATGTTTTTTGTTTTGGGGAAATTCTCATGCAAGGAACATTTGTCTAGGGTCTTCAGATTTTGACGATTTTGGCCTCTTGGCTCTAAATGTTTCCCTTTACTTTATCAAATTGTTCGACTTTTCGAATCGAACTGGAAACTTGCTCATCGTGTAGGTTTTTTAAGTATATCAGGGATCGAAATTTTTGAATCCTACGATCTTGATTTGACCTAAAAATCGACTTCGAAAAAAAAATTCTTTAAATTTAAATAAAAAAGATTTATTTGAGCCCTACAAATCGAAAAGGACCAAAATCGAAAAAAAATCGATTCTAGCTCGTAGTGCATATGTTCGCCAGTAACTTTATTGAAGCAAAATTCTTCATAAATAGAATAAAAAACGTTTATTATCGATCCCAAAAGCTCTTCTTGCTATTGATAATATTTTGAAAATCGAAAAGCCACATTTGGTTATTGGTTCGTCGGACAGACATGATTATGAAATCAAAAGTTGTAGTATTCGTTATATGTAGGTAGATTGACTAAAACATTTCGATACCATGTACCGTTTCGGAACTATTAACGATACAAACATTAAACTGTCATTTATTCAAAAAGTATTCAATTTTTTCGAACTTCCGTTGCATAAGTATGTCTTAGATTTTAGCGTACTACAACTTTTGTTTCTATAGTTTTCCTGTAATCGCAAAAATAAATTACTTCAATATTTGCCAAAAAAATAATTACTTAATACAGAACATAAACACTCATTATAGCATTGGTAAACCTATCTTTTCTCGGAACTATTTTATTACAATGTTAATTTGTTTTAGCAATAATACTTGCAAAATGCATGTTCTACAGTTCATATTTTATTCAATTTCGTTAATTGCTAAAGCTTAGTTACATATTCAAGATGCAGTTTGCAGTACATATATGATGTGCGCAAATCATT
Source organism: Caligus rogercresseyi (assembly GCA_013387185.1). Classification (NCBI taxonomy): domain Eukaryota; kingdom Metazoa; phylum Arthropoda; class Copepoda; order Siphonostomatoida; family Caligidae; genus Caligus; species Caligus rogercresseyi. The sequence continues at coordinate 25,466,228 of CP045893.1, read as the reverse complement.
AATAACTCGCAAGATGTTGTAAAAATAACAATGTTTATAAAACAAAACCTTATTAATTTATATACGTCTACAATATTTTAAAAAGTCAAATGTCCAAAAATTGATTATTTGCGGATTTTTATTATACAGTATTGCCAAATTTAAAGACCTTCTAGTTCTAATTCATATAATTAGATTACAAAACAAGTTTTTCAAAAGGTACGTTAATATAAGTAGTTAACACATCTTATTTTATAAAATTTGCTAACTTAGTATTTTTTTCGCAAGTATATTTGCAAAAACTGCAAAACACAGTTTTCTCGTAATTTTGATAACAAATAGATTTTTTGGTTGAAGCTCAGGTTGTAGTACGTAACAAAATAATATACATGATACAAAATAACATATCGATAACTTGAATAATAATCGAGATATTGATGTTATCCCTATAGAAACAGTTATATCTCCTTAACGGTACTCAACACCGGAAAACATTGTTGCTAATTATGTCTTAGATATTGGCGTACTACAGTTTTTGTTTTAATAGTTTTCATGTAATTGTAAAAAAATTAGCACCATACTTAGGGACTTGTATATTTTTTTGCTAATAGCAGTAAAGTTCAAGTTTCGAAATATCAATATACTATATACACAAAACTTGTTCCTTGTTGAATTGTAAGACTAAATACCATGCATTCATTAAACAATATCATGTACCGATACGGAGTTATTAACGATACAAAGTGGAAATCTCGATTTTCTCGACAAGTGTTCGATTTTTTAAACCAAAAATATAATAAATATTGTAGCAGACATAGTTCTCGAATTTATTAGCTTAATAAAAATAAAAACTTAAGTAATATCGAGATATTGAACTTACTTCTATAACTGCTTGAAGGAGTGGCTTTTAAGTAATGACTTATATAATTAAGAGTGTTAATTATACACCAATTAAGAAAATAAATGACCTCAGTTTCAATTTCTAATTAAAGAAATAATACATAACATAAACAGTCATTATAGCATTACGGAGTTATTAACGATTCAAAAAGTAAACTGTCATTAATTCGAAAAGTATTCGATTTTTTAACCAAAAACATAATAAATATTGTAGCAGACATGGTTTTTGAATTTATTAGATGCTAAAATAATTTTTTGGTTGAGCCCTGAATTAATTATGAATTTTTTTCCGACACAGTATTATATACCTTCATAAAAATAATTACTTAATACAGTACATAAACACTCATTATAGCATTGATAAACCTATATTTTCTCGGAACCATTTAATTAGAATGTTAATTTGTTTTATCAATAATCCTTGCAAAATGCATGTTCTACAGTTCATATTTTATTCAATTTCGTTAATTGCAAAAGTTTAGTTACATATTCAAGATGCGGTTTGCAGTACATATATGATGTGCGCAAATCCCTAATAACTCGCAATATTTTGTAATAATAACAATGTTTATGAAACAAAACTTTATTATTTACTTACGTGTACAATATTTGTAAAAATCAAATGTGCAAAAATTGATTATTTGTGGACTTTTATTATTCAATATTGCAAAACTTAAAGACCGCCTAGTTCTAATTCATTTGATTAAATTTCAAAATAATTTTAACAAAAGGTACGTTAATCTAAGTAGTTAACACATCTTATGTTATAATATTTGCTAACTTAGTATTTCTTCGCCATTTTATTTGCAAAACTTGCAAAACATCGTTTTCTCGTAATTTTGATTAACAAATTGATTTTTTATTGAACCTAAGGTTGTAGTACGTAACAAAATAATATACATGGTACAAAATAACAATATCGATAACTCGAACAATAATCGAGATATTGATGTTAGCTCTATGGAAACGGTTATATCTCCTTAACGGTACTCAATACCGGAAAACATTGTTGCTAATTATGTCTTACAATTTTGCGTACTACAATTTTTGCTTCAATAGTTTTCCTGTAATTGTAATCGCTAATTTGCGAAATATCGATAAACTATTTACACAAAACTTGTTCCTTGTCAAATTGTAAGACTAAATTACATGGATTAATTTTTCGATATCATGTACTGTTACCGAGTTATTAACGATACAAAGTGGAAATCTCGATTTTCTCGAAAAGTATTCGACTTATCGAACTTTAGGTTTTATCAATAAGTTAGTAATTATAAAGCACTACCTTTTTGTGTTCCGATAGAAAATTCATTTTATTTGTAATTTTTTGAATAATAATAAGACCTTTGATCTATGTTATATATGCCCGAATTTTGTTTCCCTATAATAAAAATATAAACGGTTCGAAATATGCTATCTCTCGAACCTTTCGATTTATAAAAAATATGTAGTGTTACGAACTGTAGCAAATCACCCATAAATCACTTCTTATTTTATAAAAAATGTAATAAATAAGAGAGATATGTAATAAATCAATATTTATCGAATTCGAAACGGTGTTTATCCGATTTATGTAATGAATATACTAATAAATGGGTTTTTTCAAATTCAACGAACTTATAGAAAATCACAAATGCAAGAAATTGATACTTCATTTTGTGCCTCTTCACTGTAATTAATCGTTTGCAAATACGAAAATTACGATATTCGAAATAGCCATTTTTCGAAATGAAATGCGATGACAAGGGGCCTCTTTTTGGTTAATTAAAATTTTCTGTAACTAGCTAAACTTTAGTAGTTGCAAAAACGCAATTTTGATTTTCGCGAAAAACGCGTTTTTCGACAAAGTTTAATTCAACAAAGTATCTTAAAGTAAGGAGTTCTACACATCTTATTTAATGTTTTTTTTTCTATCTTAACAAAAAAAATTAATTCATAAGGCCAACACCTTATTATAGTGCTTTTTTGAAAAAATAAGTACCGGAAATAATGGGTATATTATATGAATCTTAATGTACATCAATTTCAAACAAAAAAGTTTTTTTAAAGGTTTTTAAACAATTTCGTCATTTAGGGTCAAAAAAGTGGTCGAAGGAAAAGTCTGAGACGAAAGTTTAGTAAACTGAAATTGTAGAACTCGGTGTGCGCTACAAGTTCATTGCATTTAAAAATTGTTTTTATTTTTAATTAATTCGAGCAAAATGGAATACAAGAGAGTCAAGTTCAATACACTTTTGCGCAAAGTGAAAAAATAAGAAAAAATGACAAACAAGGCGGGGGTGTTATTCCTATGACAAAAAATGCAAAAGGCCAAATACTAACGTGTCATTAAGTTTTTTTTGCAAATTCGTAGAAACTTTTGCACAATGCGATTTTTAGTGCGTTTTTTGAGGGTAAATAATAAAGTCGTCGAAATATAAAAAATATTGTTATGAATTATAGTTACAGATATGTTGCAAACTACCAGAGAAACATTTTTGCAACTATAACTGCACACCCTAAGTCTTCATATTTCGCAAATATAAAGTTGCAAAAATTAATGATTTTTGCAAAAAAATATTTTGCCAATTTTACTTTTGCATATTCTTAGTTACGTTATTGTGAACAGGTCTGCATATTTTTTTTTGAAATTCGCAAATTTTTTGGCACATGTTTCCTTTGGACAAGACCTTAGATTTTTTTATGTAGTGATGCAGGACTTTACCATAATTTATGAGAATTTTTTTGATATTTTCTCTTTTACTAATTTTTATTTATTTTTGTAGCTAGAGCAATGAAACTTTGCACGATGTTTATAGACTGCCTAAAGTGTATGCAGCTCAAGTTTAGTAAAGATCCGGTCATGTATATGGCCACCAGGTCCAAGGAAACACGATTGACCCTAGAATGCACGTCTGAAAAACGTTTTTTTTATATCTCGGGTCTCGATTGTCGGATTTCGAAACGGATGGTGGTATTTGATTCGTTTAATTCTACTGCTATTAATTGATATATACATATAAGCTATAATTACATATTAACATAATCAACAAAAAACTCAAATCTGGAAAATAATGGAATAATTGTGTATATAACTATCTATGGACTTGTTTAACTCATCGGTTTTCGCTTTTAGCGAAAAAATTTATTAAATATATCGAAAGGTAACCCCAAAAGACTCCGGACCATGACTCTCCTTTTTTCGATTTGACCATTTTTTCGATATGAAAATGTCCAGGAAACATTTGTTTCCCTTCATACCGGTATAGTCTAGGGTGGGGGTTATAAGGATTTAGAGTTCGAATTTTCGATTTTTTTGTTTCGGACGGCTCGAGCCGTCCTCTACACATTCCAAAAAAAATTAAATGTGTCCCCCAAAAAGGTCTTATGACCTTAGTCGTTTACAAATTTGACCCTAGTCTCATTTATATACATGAACGGTTCGCTACGGAGGGTACCATCGGATTCAGCGTTGAATTCTACTGCTTTTGGGTGATATTGATATATCAGCTATAATTACATATTAACATCATGATAAAAAAACTCGAATCTCCAAAATTATGGGATAATTGTGTATATAACTATACTTGGGATTATTTAACTCCGAGCTTTTTGATTTTAGAGAAAATTTTATTACATATATCGAAAGTAAAGCCAAAAAGACCCCGGACCATGACCCTCCGTTTTTCGATTTGACCATTTTTTCGATCCGAAAATGTCCAGGAAACATTTGTTTCCCTCCATCCAGGAATTGTCTAGGGTGGGGGTTATAAGGAGTTAGGGTTCGACAGTAAGAATTTTAAAGTTCGATTCGGACGGCTCTAACGGACCTCTACACGTTACAAAAATTTGTAACATATTTCCTTCGAGTTGGACTAGGTGACCCTAGACAATTCATTTTTTGACCCTAGAATCAACTACATGCTTGAACGGTTCGCTATATTGACGTTAAGTTCACTTATTTTTGATTTTTTCCCAAAAAGGCAACTAAATCTCAAATCTCCTTATAAGCTGTTCCTTCGAATACCCTTTATGAAATATGTCCTTTATATTTTCCATTTGCACTCCAAAACCATTATATTTACGATTAATTAAGGTGTTTAATTGCTCCATCGAAGCGACAAACTAGACGGGAGATACTGGACATCCTTGTCTACAGCTTTTTCCTAAAATTTTAGGGTTACCTTAAAGGCCATCAAAAACAAAAATAAAGCTACTGTTAAAAAGAAGAGAGCGTATGAGTTTAAAAAAGTATGAACTTTCCTTTGGATGTGAACTTCCTTTAACCCAGCGTATTTTTCTCCCTGATATACACACTGTATCTGGTGACATAACAGCTAATTTGAGATGTCATCCTCACTTACCGATAAGATGGCGGATAACAGATTTAAAACATTCCTCGGCAAAAATAAAATCATCCTAAGACCCTTAACCCTTGTGTGGTGTTCATATTTTTGTAACTCAGCCACTGTTCGTGGGTCTGGTGGACCCGCTGCGTTTTGGGGTTCTCAGCTAAACACAATAAAACTATTTTATGTTAGAATACTCAAATGATCTTTTCCTTATCTCAATTACAAGCAATATAAACAACATAAATGATAAATAATAGTCTTTTACCTTTATTAGGTCACATTTATAAATAAAACATCACTTCTTTTTGTTGTTGCTGGCTGTAACCTAGAATAATGAAAATATCAGAAATTTTTCCAACTCTCTCTCTCACACACAAGATATGAGTGCCAGATCAACTGCAATAGCATCACACTTACTTCAGGCTTTGCAGGTGATGGTTCTGTAGGTTGGGTGGATGGTGCACAAGACCTAAAATTTCCACTTTCATTGACCCCGGGTCCAGCAGACCCGAACACCCTCTATGTAATGTAAATGTGTAGGGGGGTGTATGGTGTGTGGTCACTGAAAACGTGTTGTGATATATGTTCTTCACAGAAAATGAGCCAAGGCCAATGAATCTGAGTTTGAAATAATAAAAATTCGTTTTACTTTTCTTTGAGACAAAAATGAAAACGGGTCCCACAGACCCGAACACCACACAAGGGTTAATACCGTTCAAAATGAAAGTATCAGCCGCTTCTACGGCTGACATAAGAAAAAGCTATAAAATAGATGCAATGATCCCATTTAAAAATTACTTAAATAGAAGAAGTATCCAAAGAGAAGCAGAAGATAGTATCAAAGCGGTTAAAAACAGGTATCTTTCCACGCCAGAAAAATGGTTGAAATACCGTCTCCTCTCGGGAACTCTGGAGGTGAGAGACAAGTTCTTCCAAGGGCAAAGGAGTGTGTGTCGCTTTTGCTAGGAATGCACACAAACAACATACCACATCTTTTGGAGTTGCACTTCGCTTCGAGAAATCTTTAACTCTGTTTCAGAAACACTCAAGGAGAAATTCGGATCGCAGATCGGAAGGGAAGATTTTTTAGTCTTCTTCCGCGCAGAAGAGGAATCAAAAGTCAATGCCATCATTAGAAAAGTACAACAAATTATATACGCGAAGAGATCGTCGGAGGACCCTGACGTAGCAAGGATTTTACCTATTGTTAAGTTATATACCAAAGTTTTACATTTTTTTAAATAGGTATTTATTTATAGGTCTCTCCCTTCTCTTTCTCTTTCTATCCAGGTAACACTAACAGCAGTTACCATATGGTAATCGTATATTCTCATATCAAAAGATCATTTTTTGGGGGAGAGTACGTGCGAAAATGTATTTGCTTATATCTCTTAAAGTATAGCGATTTTTAGAACACCAAACATATCAAATGAAAGCTTGGTTAACCAGCTTTAATATTTTGGTATACTAAATCATGTCAATTTAATAAGTAGAGAGTTATATGTACATTAAAAAAGCCTATCTCGCGTACAAAATGACGCATATAATGGATTATAAATGCGTCAGAGACAAAGTAAAATTTTGAGAGGGTACCTTGACGCAAATCTAAGAAACACATTATTTTTAACACTATATTTATAGAATGCAACCAAGGTCATTTTTGGATTTATCATCTAAAGGTTTACTAAGCTTAAAAGTACTATTTTACTCTGAAGCGAACAAATCATCTTCTACAGGCGAGTGAAGTTAATTGATACAAAAAAGCTATGAAATATGCTAACAATACACACTCCATTTTTTTCTTTGTTTTTACTGAAAACTTTGTTTTATTAAAAAACATCAAACATACGTCTGGTAGTAAATTAGATTTCCTTTAAATTAATAATTATTATTGAAGTTTGTAACGTCCTCCATTTTGAAGAAATTTGCGAAAAACTATATTTTTACTAAATTTTTAAAACTTTGACCTCGTTGCGCGACCTCGTAATGTTGACCAATTTTGTTCAAACTTTGTATGTCGTCTTCTTTTATCACCAAGAAACAGAAAATCCACTTTGTTGCTAACATTTCAAACATTTGAAAAATAAGAACAACCCTAATATACATGTATATAAATAAAGATTGTAATATAGAAACAAAGGCATCATTACTTTAATCATTGAGAAGGCATTTTTACCTCCGCCGAAGGAGGTATTGTTTTCACTGGCGTTGGTTTGTTGGTTTGTTTGTCAGCAGGATAACTCAAAAAGTGCGGAACGGATTCGAATGAAACTTTGTGGAGTTGTTGGAAATGTCAAAGGAAACAAGTGATTAAATTTTGGCATCTCTGAGTGCTTCTTTAAGATGCAAAATGAGCTATATACTACTAAATATTTCAAGTTAGCCTACTCTGCCAATAGATGTCGCTGTGTTGTGCTCTCCTCTTTGATGAACTGGAACGCCTCTTATTATTCAAGTGTGTAGAGTTAAAGGAGCAGTATGTAGAGTTAAAAGGACAGTGCGTAGAGGGTTGGAAATGACAAAAAGACCAAGTGATTCATTTGGTGGGGATCGGCGGAGGTTTGCACTATCTGAGTGTATACATGCCTCTAGTTTAATAATGTTTTCCTTACATGTTAACATATTCTATGGGAGGTGGGTTTTAGAGCACTTAAATAAATAAAGAATACTAAAAGTTTTTGTAATCATAAAATTAATTTCATTTTGATAAGAACCGAAATATATAAAAGCAAAGATATTATTATTTTAAATAATATCATACTTTTGTTGTACAAATTCTGAAATTGCATCACTGTATCTTTTGGTGACTACACATTCGGCTAAAAAATTATCTGGAGCTTGAGTAAAAGAAACAAAGTCTCTCCTCACTAGTTTTTCCACAAATACTCCCAATTGTCAGCGTGTTTGTAAGAATTCTGTATTCAAACCAATATAGTTTAAAATCAAAAAGGTCATTTTCCAATGTTATTAAAATCTTAATATGTGTTGCGGATTCATTAAAATTTTCTTTTTTTCGGTGGATTTAGCATAACTATTGTCGTTTCGTGTTTTCGTCTATTTGCTTATGCGAATATCCTTGTTTGTGAGGCTTTTTAAGAAATTAAACATAGAATCCTTTGGTCCTATCTTTCTGTTTTTAATGATTATGTTCTTTTTAATTATCATTCTCTCTAACTCTTCGGTAAAATATTCTTTAAGATCTATGTTATAAATTTATATCAATGAGTATTTTTTGTTGGCTCTCATTGTAGAAGAATTAGAAAATAAATTTGATTTGAAATAAAAAGTGCTTTAATTTTCTACCCTTTAAAAGATTTTCTAATAATTTAAAGTTCATGAATCTTGAATTTATATTTTAATGTTCGTATATCACGTCTATTTTTCTTAAGTATCTGTAAAATATGTAGATTGAAGAAAATATTATTTAAGATCAATTTACAACATGAAGAGATAATAAGTTATTATAATCCACACCTCAGCTTCTGTGGGTCATAATTGTGAAATATTGGATAAGGCCAATCACAATTAAGGCATATGAGAGTTATGTATCATACCCAACGTTAAATATCAAGTATTTGCATCTTATTCTAAACAGAGATATAAAAATTAGCTAGAATATTAAGTTTACAGTTACTCATAAAATATTATTTGACTATTACGACTTCATACAATTATTTTCCATTAAATATTTCTATATCAACAATTAATTCAGAAAAAGTAACATTGAATTTCTATAGCAATTTTGCAGGAAAACGTTAGTTTTACCAATGCAGTCCCAATGGAATCAATTACTTCAACAAATAAATGAATGCATACGAAAAAATTAATACAAACTGAAATCTACTGAAAATGAATTCATGGCGGTGAGAAACATTCATTCATATTCTTGTGTTCAAAAATGGTACACGCTAGACATAAAGTCTTAGTTTGGAGCTCATTATGCATGAAAAACATTCATTCAGGTCTTAAATATGGATAATGATTCTAGGACAACCACCCCCCGGGCATTTACCCCCGTTAGTAATATTTCTTATCTCTTAAAGTCCACTTATGAAGAAAACTATGTTTTCTAGCTATTAACAAAGGTGACGTCACTGGTTAGCTCGTAGTCACAGTTCTTTAGAATTGGAATCTGTATAAATTAAACGTGCATAACTTTGCGAATTTCGTGTCATAGACCTTATATCTGGGCTATATATGTACAACTAGACAATCATACAGTTTGTAACCTAGCAACTCAAGATCTCTTATTTATCTCATACAGGTCCTAAGCTATTTTCTAAGATTTCATCAAGGCACCACTTTGTCACAAGAAGCAATATTTGGCGGCCAACATCGGTTGGATCATCAACTGCCAGACTTCTACTGAATATATAGACGGACATGATAGAGCTGTACTGCCCAGAGGTCTTTGTGTCTCTATCAGACATATGTACATAGGCCCTTTTTAAGGGGCTGCTTCTCTACCATAGGTCCCCATTGGAAGGTGTTTGCCTTTCTCAATTCTTTTTGAATTGCTCATATTTCATATGACGAATTCAAAGCTCTACCACCCTCCACCTTACACAATAAAAGAGGCTTATATTTACCCATTACAATCAAATATCTCAAAACTTGTATAATTATTTTTTAAGATGTGAATTAAATTAGTCTATGTTTTGTAATTCTTAACTATTTTGCTTATCATCTTATAATGAAAGTAAGTTTATTCCATAATTTGCGAAAAAAGGCAGATGCTTTTTTTACTAAATAAGATTATTTTTGAGAAGAAAAGTCTAGAAACTAGTTTTATAAATAAACGTGAGGACGGGTTTTTTATAAGATTAAGATTGCAGGTTTAGATTGAGAGAAGGAGCCCCTTGTAATGTTTCAAATATACACTTGCCGTTAGTTCTTATAAGTAAAGCCTACGAATAATATTCAAAACTGTCATACTATACACATTTTTATATTACCTACAAGAGACTCGATCACTCATAAGTCGACTGAAAAAGCTATAACGTTTTTATGTTTTCAAACTTTTTATTTTCTATATTGATATTATTTACAGTATAAAAATTAAAAACTAAGATTTTTAAGGAGGAAGAATTGGAGAAGAGTTTCGTAATAAATTACCTTTGCAAAAGAGAACAGAGGCCTTTTGAATATTTTTTCTGAATTTAAAAAAATTATAATTAAGGAGCATAAAAATATTTGTTTTTTTAATTCTTCAGAAAAAAATATTCTTTAAATCAGAAAGAAAATATTTGCTTTACCATTAAATATCCATTGTGTTCGATAAATGATGTGTTTATGATAGTATATATTTACCGATACCCAAAATAAATGTCAATATAAATATGTGTGATAATTGGGAACAATAAAAACAAAAATGTATGCAATGAAATACAACAGAATATGTATAAGTTCAAAAATGACCCACTGAAACACCATGGAGGTCGAAATAAATTAACATCGTAGGAAGGTTAAATATTCTCAATTCTCCTTTTGAACAGATATAATTGGAAAAGGGAGTTGTTGTAAATGTTCAAGGTTCCTTCACCGAGATTTGATGATAGCGCTAGGTTCATCATGGGACTTATTTCATAGAAATACAGGACTGAGGAGTCCATTTGCAAATTCCACTAAGAGGAACAATTTAGAGGAGGTGATGGAAGGAGAGTCCCTTCTTGAAGACGCAAAACATAACTCCTTTCACGAAAATCAGGCATGAGACTCCTTTCACGAATACGAGGGATGGGAAGTCCTAAATGGAAGACGAGGGATGGAAAGTCCTAAAACAGAGACAAGGGAAGGAAGTCTTCTCACGAAGATGAGGCATGATATTTTTTTTACGAAGAAGAGGGGTAGGACTCCTTTCACGAAGACGAGAGATGGGAAGTCCTAAAAAACGAAGACGAGGGAAGGAACTCCTCTCACGAAGTCAAGGGACGATAATTTGGTCTCTTTCTGGAAGGGAGGAGACTGACTCGTGGGAGGTCAAGGTATTGTCTGTATATATTGAAACGCCTTTTCTTACTCATGTCAGGAGTCAAGAGCGTCCCAATCGCCCAGGGAAGACGAATCATATGTTTATATGACCGATATTAGGAACATAGGTTTTAAACACTAATGCTAAAGAAAACATAGTTAACTTCATAAGTGGACTTTAAGGGATAAGAAATAATACTAACGGGGGTAAATGTCCGGGGGTGGTTGTCCTCTTACGATGGAAAATATCATGCTGCTGTGTATATCTTTATTTTTCTTAAATTTGAAAGGGTATTTTCTTAAATTTACGCCCTCTGCTGTAGTTAATCTTTGTCTTGTATAGTTAATAATTATTTTGTTGTAATGATACGAGTTCAAACGATTGGGGTCTTATATCTTATAAGGACAAAGAATAAATATATGAAAACACACACACTATAATCTATTCTGCTAATTATATAAGAGTTCAGCGACAAAAAATGATATGCTTATTTGATACTACTACCTTAGTAACCTGTAAATAAAATTGAAAGCGATTAATTTAAGGGAAGTATTTCTTTTTTAATGCTCAAATAACTAATTATATATTCAATAATAAAATACCGTATTAATTGCAAATAATCAAAAGGCTGATATATTATTCCAAATTAAACTATTTTATTTTTAACCAACTATTTTAATATACACGTCAAAAATATGATATGATTCTTTGCTCGAAAAGATGCAGGGGTTTCTAGAATTAAATTTATCAGATCAGTGTCAGTGTTTTAAAAAAATAATCTAACACAAAATAATATTTATAAGTCTCAATTTTTTTAAACAAAAATTTAGAAAAATATTTTTGATGAGAAATCTTCCAATTTTATATTGGTAAGTATAAAAAGAGTGTTCTTTAAGTTAATAATTCATTTCTTATGATTATCAAATAATGACAACAATAAAGTAAATATATTATTACACTTTTTATACACTTAACATAATTTGAATACTTTATATTTCTCTTAAAAATAGTATATATGTATATATATATATACAGACTTGCGAGCGTTCAGCTTTTTTGGCGTTCCATTCAGCGTTCAGCGTTCAATCACTTTTTTGCGTTCCGTTCAGCATTCAACGTTTTTTTGGTGTTCCGTTCAACGTTCAATTTATTAAGCCTTCCTGGGGTGTTTTGGAACTCCATTGAAAAAGTATGAACTTATGTTATATCTATTGAGCATTTGAGAGGTTCTTTCTGAAAAGCAACCCTTCAATTGCAATATACAATACTAATGAAGTATCTTCCGCCAACAGTGAGGACATGTATAAGAAACCCTTCAAAATGAAAGAATGTAAAATTGTAAAATGAGATTTTTTTAAATGATCGTCCCAAAAATAGCCTCAGATTAGTTATTTAATTCATCATATCAAGAAAAAACGACTCCCTAAAAAAACGTTAGTAGTGATTCGATTGTTACCTCCGCCGAAGGAGGTATTGTTTTCACTGGCGTTTGTTGGTTTGTTAGTTTGTTGGTTTGTTTGTCAGCAGGATAACTCAAAAAGTACTGGACGGATTGGGATGTGGAGTTGTTGAAAATGCCAAAAGGAACAAGTGATAAAATTTTGGTATCTCTGAGTGCAGAATTAAGGTGCCAAATGAGCTAAATACTACTAAATGTTTAAAGTTAGCCTACTCTGCCAATAGATGTCGCTGTGCTGTGAAATTGGGTGCCGGGAGCGTCTTCCTCTCGGAATTTCCGTCTAGGGGAACCCTCCCCCGTCCCTCTACGCCTCCCCAGTCGTGAAAAATCCGCCTCGGAAGGCTCATAAGGACCCCGTGACGGCGGAGGTTTGCACTCTCTGAGTGTATATATGCCTCTAGTTATATTTCTATTTTACAAACGCTGACTTCATTCTTTAAAAACGAACTCACTTACGTTTTTACCATTTTTCTCTTAAGTAAACATCCTTATTATTATCTTTAGGCCAATATACAAACACTTTGAACTGTCAGTACTCCACAAGTAATTTAAAACGAAATCATCTAAAAGATTGATAATTAAAATAAAATCGGCATTTTTATAATAACTATTAGGATATTCATATGGATCCCCTCCCTTTATAAATCATTTCAAAATTCAAATACGATCCCATTAATGATTTGTCTGCCCTTTAAGCAAAAAAAATTGAGTGTAACTCATCATATTTCCATTTTTTAGGAAACACCCATCATATTTGTTCTTTTCTTGTTTCCAGGTAGCACTTCAAATTAAAACTGAAAGATAAAAAAGTCAAATAAAAGGCAACAATGTCTATTTTAAATATAGCTATATTCTTATTCTTGAAAAGTAATAAATTTATTTGATACAAGAAGGAGTTGCTCTTGAAGCAATTATCCCCCATTCGATGTCTTGTCCTCCAAAAAATCAACATGGCTTTTGAAAAAAGCCGTTCGGAACTTGCGTTGCTGGGTAGAACAACATTAAATTTACGAAATACTTTTTATTCTTTTATAAATTAGAATAGATTCCATTGACTATGATTGATCAGAAAGAAACCTATCCACTTCTTGTCAACTTCCGTCACTTAGTGAAGAAACTTCTTTCTTGGTCCACAGCCTCTTGGAGAGAGTTGACTAGTTTTAGTCATTCACATTAAGCACGCTTACAACACGAGAAATAATCTATGGGAATATTAATTCTGATTTTTTTGTTTTCAAACATACCAAAAGGCGCCAATGGAAAAGACTAAGTTTTGGAGCTCATAGGCTATGACAACATTAATTTTGATTTTTTCCCCCTAGTAAAACAGGCAACAATTGAAAAGTGTCATATTGGAGAACTTCCGAAGATGCCAAAAAGGAAGTAAAAATATATTTGGTGGATTATTTGGAGAGCCTGGAAATGATCTTGGCATATAGTAAGGTCAAAATTAGGGCAAATATTTCTGGTCCCCCGTCCCTCTAACCTTTCCATTCTAATAGTAGGAATCCTATTGCTCTCCCATCATATTATTTCTACGTTTCTTTTCTTCTCCTCCATCAAAAAGGAGAAATGCACATAGTCCCATGTATCTAAAGCCATTTAAAGCCTTTGAGGTTTATGTTAAACGTCACCAAAAGTGTCGGATGTATTCTTTATTGAAACAGCAAACTATTTTCTTTTAAAAAACTGGGGACAAAAGACATGTCCCTTTAAAAATTGGTGAACCAGTAAGACTGGGGTCTATAGAGACACAATAATACAGTGTATGGGATCCAATCACACCGTCAACAGTTAATTTGCGTAAAAGAACCCCCAGAAATAAAATTTTGTGCCCCTCAAACCCCGGCAGTGTAAATACTAGGGTATTCGTTTTCAGACCTACCACTTACAGACTAGATCAGGGGTCACCAACCTTTTTTTAACTGAGGGCTACTTCTTGGGTGTGGATTCATGTGAAGGGCTACCAATTTGATATGCGCTTCTGATATAACAAATTTACTCGGTTTACCTGTATGTTATTAATACTAATTAGTGATATTCGCCTGCTTTAGATTATTTTCATAATAAAAAATTCACAATAATAATCAATAATGACTTTAAAAGGAAGAAAAATTGTTGCTTTATTTCTGAACATTTCAAACAACTCCTTAGATTTGCAAAAGGAACAGAAATCATGGATGACAATGCACCATTTACATTAAAACAAAATTATAGGTTAGTATCTTAACATGTGTGACATAGGCCTATTACTTATGCACACAAACAAATGACATTTTACTGATCTTTTACAGAAATGAATTAACCATCACAGTTATACAACAAAACTAAACTATTTATATTTTTGAAATATCTTACAATCTTCAGAAATACATTTTAATGGGAGGCCTGACATTGCATGCTGTCTACCAGTGCATTGTAATCTGGGCTGTAACTTGAAACTGCAATTCTGAGTGAATCTTGCAAATGTGTACCTGTGAGCCTTATTCTGTGTCTATTTTTGATGTAATTCATGTCAGAAAAGGCTGATTCACAAAGGTAAGTTGAACCAAACAGGCTAGCCACCTTCATAGCTGCTGTGCATAGACCACCAAACCTTTCTATATCAACAAGGCCCAAGAAGTTTTCTGTAGCCTTATGGGCCTTGAGGTGGATGTCATTTTGTAAAGTCACTATTTCCATTTCCACCTGCCCAGCATCCAAGCTAAGCATTTCACTTAGTTGCTCAGCAATGCACGTTGTGTCCACGTTCATAAAAGGATTTGAAATGAACGACACACATGGTTCCAGCTTATCAATGTCACAAACCGACTTTGCCCTACTTTATGACTTAGTACCTGTTTGAAATCTCACTACGAAACATTGTCAGCACCATCTGCTGAGGGGCCAAAACTTTGAGAGGCTCCCATTCGTATTTACCTGTTGGTAGTGGGTTTGAAGTCCCAATACAGCGTTTTCCTCTGTCCAATAATCCAATGCAGAGCAAAAAGGGATTTGGGTTCTTTAAACGCATTTTAACTGTTTGCGGTGGATTTGTGACCACCATATCACTTTATTGTGGCTGGTGGGCTCAGATGGTTCAAAGTTTTCAGTAATGACATTTGAGGGGTGCCATTCATGGATTGAACTTTTTCAAGCAAAAGTCATTTTTTGAATCCTTTTAATTTAGCATAAAATTTATCTCCTACCTAATAATTGAACTCTAAATAAGGGCTAACTTGGCGATACGTTCAGAGTCCAAAAATAATTTGGGAAGCATCCTATATATATATATAAGCAAAAGTCTTGGGAAGGAGCAAAGTATTCCACATCGAAGAAATATTTTGTTCAGAAATATCAGAACTGCTTTGGACAAAAATTAGGCTATTGATTAAATTGATCTTAGCAAAGGTTCGATCATCTAATCATTTTTTTTTTACTGTATAAAAATATTTCCTAAGATCCCATACGCTCTCTTTTTTTTAATGGTAGTTCTATTTTTGTTTTAGATGGCCTCCAATTTAACCCAATAGTTTTAGAAAAAACTGTAGACAAGATATTCAGTATCACCCGTCTAGTTTGTCACTTCGATGGGGCAATTAAACACCTTAATTAATCTTAAATATAATGGTTTTGGTGTGCAAATGGAAATATTTAAGAACATATTTGACCTCTACGCCGACGATGTAACATTAAAGATGCAAGGGCATTTGGAGGAACAGCTTATAAGGAGATTTGAGATTTTAGTTGCCTTTTTGGAAAAATTTCAAAAACAAGTGGACTTAACGTCAATGTGGAGAAGACCTTCATTCTTCCTATGGGCATTTGACATCTTGCACTTGCTTCGATTATAGGGGGGCGCAAGGTTGTTAGATCAGTGAATATTTTAAGTGTAAAGTTGGAAATAAAGCGCCCTTCACTTTTAAATTTTGAAGGCCTAAATAGTCAAGCATATATATGGTGTCAGGCATGGATAAATTTTCTATACAAAAACGGATTGACCTATAAAATACAAAATTGATCTCTCGAATGATTTATGTATCTACTGCGATTCCATCTGAGGGGGAAAAATTCATAAAAGAAGAATTGAATATATAGTTACACCAGAATTTTTTTTCCTATCTTAATAAGAAGAAGTTTCAATTTGGTGGAGGCTTGCCTTACTACCAAAAAAAATCACATAAAATATTTTTAAAGGTTTTTTATAACCTCATTCTATAACCTGACATGGAATGGCGCGACTATTTTAGTTACCCTTTTTTAACTCTCGTGTTTGGCACTGACTTGTCTAACTACAAGATAGCTCTATATTCGAAGGAATTGGCAGCTATACAGAGAGTAATATGGAGAAATTTGCCCATATTAGACTCTAACAATTTTATTGATATTATTCATCAAAATATTAAACAAACCCCTTTTAAAAAGGGATAAAAGAAACGCCAGAGGAATTGGAAAGGATTGTGCTGATAGAAAACGGAAATTTACTGTCCAATTACAAATCTCCACTAATCAAATCAGAGGGGAAACCATTAATGTAAGAGATCTCCAGTCAATCATGGTTTCGACCACCGCTCAGTACGCGGCATTTTCCTTGAGGATCCTAATGGTATAAAGCTTGGCCTGGAATCACACTTTGGAAGTCATCAAATATTTCCCGTCTACTTCTCCCTGCACACAAAATCCCTCTAAAAAATCATAAGACAATTCAAGAAGTTTGAGAACAAAAATAATACTTTATTCATAAGCCTATATTATTTTCCTTTTTAATGTGTTTTTAGATCTTTTATCACAATTTTTTTTTAATTTGTTGATATTCACGTTTGTATTTGTTAGATATTTTATTGCAACAATTTCATGCAGGGAAATGAGCTGATATATACATAAGTTTCTCTTTTAAGGCTTTTATAAGGGAAATAATTTTAAACTATAATGTTTATTTATGTGTTGTATTATTCACAATTTTCCTTTTATATCTATTATACATGTATATATTTTATGTACGTTATAATAAAAACCCTGCAAATGAGAAAAAAAATAGGACAAAAAAAATATAAATATATTTTAATCAAAATTTATATATATTAATATGTTTTTTCTGATATTGCTTCAAAACAATATCTAGAATATAATGAGATGCCTGGAGATACATTTTTCGTCCTGATACAGTATAAACTTAAATGAAGAACTTAATGATATAATTTATGATAATAATCATTAAAATTAGACTAAACAATTTTAATATTTAAAAGATGTTATGAAGATAGAAATAAAAATTTGATGATGTGGCAAGTCAATTATAATGTGATGCCTTGAGATACTTTTTTCGTCCTGATACAGTATATACTTGAATTAAGAACTTAAGCTTGTCTAAGGATTCAGTTACAATTTTTTTGTACACACAAGTCTGCTAGTTTGCGATTCGAAATTATAATACAAACACAAGCACTTCATGGCCAAACTATTGCACTCTAACAGTTAATGATAAAATGGTGTAAACATTTAAAAACCCTTTTATAACATATATTTGAAATGAAGTCACCTCCAAATAAATATTTTTGAATGCTGCTACGCTCTCTCGATTCTCTCTAGATACTTATCCATATCAACATAATGAATGAATTAAAGCTATATATATATATATATATCAGGCTTGTGAACGGAACCCAAAATTGAACGGCGTTCAGCTGAACGCACGTTCAATGAACGGAACGCAACTTTTTTTGAACGCTGAACGTTGAACGAAAAAAAAAAGAGTTTTGCGTTCAGCGTTCAATTTTTCCAAACATTTCTTGGACTTTTTTCGGAAAAAACGTCATCACTTTTTTTGGAAATTATTTTCTAAAAAAACGACATCAGTACGCATAACTTTTTTTGAAAATTATTTTCTAAAAAAACGTCCTCACTACGCATTACTTTTTTGGAAATTCTTTTCTTTAAAAAAAAACGTCCTCACTTTGTTTCTGGAGAAAAATTGCCAACTTAACATTTTTGAGGAAGGCGACATTCACAAAAAAGTTTTATTCATGTTAAAACCCTTTAGAATACGCACAAATATGAACAAACAGTGCAAGAGTCATAACGACCCCAAGACCCTCTTGTACCTCGCAAATGAGACAATTCAAAAGTCAAGACCCTCACTCCCATCTTGGATCGAAGTGGGTGGAATCCACATGTTAAACAGCCCCCCCTCGCATCCTCATCATGACTCAAATGTTAATGTTAATACGTTTTCCTCACCGCCAAGGAGTAAGTATTTAAGCCCATAATGCTTTTTTGATGCCTCCCAAGAGATTTAATTAAAAGTGATATGTAATTATTTTTGACTTTTTATCG
This sequence comes from Caligus rogercresseyi, assembly GCA_013387185.1. Taxonomy (NCBI): domain Eukaryota; kingdom Metazoa; phylum Arthropoda; class Copepoda; order Siphonostomatoida; family Caligidae; genus Caligus; species Caligus rogercresseyi. The sequence continues at coordinate 25,447,276 of CP045893.1, read as the reverse complement.
GCTAACAATTCTGTATTCGGTATCTGTGAAAAATGTATACAGTGTAAAAGTAAAATAATAATAATAAATATATAGGGAACTGAGTAACACTATTCAGGGTAGTTGCGAAGATAGATAAATGAACATTTTGGTTCTTATTTACTGTTCTGAAGAATAACCTTATATAATTATATAAGGTTATTCTTCAGAACAGTAAATAAGAACAAAAATGTTAATTTATTTATCTTCGCAACTACCCTGAATAGTGTTACTCAGTTCCCTATATATATTTTATTATTATTTAATAAATGATGCGTCCTATTATAATAGGAAGCATCATTTATTAAATTTGTTTTAAATAAACTCGCGATGTCTTTTAAAATCTTTTTTATAGTTTTCACGTAGTTTTCAAAATCTATCAAAAAGTTTTTGTCTTTATTTTGGTATACAATATATATTGTCGTGTCTGATTGAACTGAGGGTTCTAACTTCCATAAAATTATCTGAATTGAAGCTAAAATGGTAAAAAAAAATCCAAGTCTTGATTAGTTAAAAGAGTACCCATGTAGAACCAAGTGTAAATTGCAAAGAGGTAAAATATTTTCTCTAGTCCCTGTTATAAAACGCACCCATTTTCTGCACGACTCTTATATAATATTTTGGTATAAGTTCAATAAGAAGACAAAGCCCACCTCCAACACAGGTTTTGGGACGCTTTAATGAGGGGATATATCTCCAGTCAACACTCTTCTTCTTTAAGTGCTAATTTAGCAAAAGATAGGATAGATACAAAACGAATTGAACTACATGGGAATTATACAGGTCGACTCTTTTTTGTAGAGGTAAGTTACGCCATAGTCTAATTTGCCCATATGTGTTCGTGTTTATTTGCAGCCAGCTAATATGTGAGACTCCGTTTCTCGTCCATTAAATGCCAAGAATATTGACAGATTCAACGACCCTGCAGCTCTGGACCAAAAATGTGCTTAACGGATTCGAAGATCCCAATGGGAGTATAGCAGTTTTACTTTTATTTATTGCAAGGCTAGTTTTGATCTCAAATTTATATAAAAAATTATAAAATTGTATTTATCCTCTTAATAAGTTACAACTTTGAGTTTGCCTCAATCATCAAGGTAAATATTTTTTTTAGGTCTTCTTTCTATTTTTCTTTAAATATTCATTGAAAGAAGCGTGTCTTGGCCCTTATTTTTATTATGACTTATATTAATGAAATCTTGAATATTAGCAGAGTTTCCTTCGTTCATTACATTTTTTTAAACTCCATATAATAAGACATAAAATATTGTTGAGGCACTTTCATCAATTCCATCTTTTCCTTGTACATTCCAAGCAAATTAAATATAAGAGCATAGTATTTTTTACACATTTGGATAACCTTGACTGCTTATAAACATTAATCATTGTTTTTTTGTTATTTTTTCGTAAGTTATATCTGGTTGCAAAGTATCCTTATTAATTTCTTACAGTATTTGATTTGGATTGTCCATCCTTTCTTGGTCAAGTAGGCTTTCGTCTCCAAGACTTGAAGGAATCATACTTCCATGTAAATACTAATTTTGGTTCAAACATTTTTTGGAAAGAGATAGATTAATGCTGAAATAAAGCTTCATTTCCTAAAAAGGTTATAAATCTCTTTTTTGTGAAGACATACATGGTTGTACTATCAAAAACCATGTGTCATAGTATAAAGAAATAAATTTGAATATTTCTTTTACTTCCTTGTATAGGGATGACGTATTAATAAGGATGTTAAATGGGCAAGAATCTCCAACTTAATGTAATAAATGGCATAAACCGAGCATGGTGTATTGGTCCAGAAAGCTTTATCTTTAGTTATTTTAAGTTTGGAGACTGATAAAAAGTGTTCATAGGTTGCCAATTCTGTATAGTCTCCTCTAGGCATTTTACCCTCCGGTAAGCCTTCTTTACAGGCCTACAAGCGTGATGGGAAAGATATTTGCAAGAACTCCGAGTTGGGCTGGATCAAGTTCTCTTATTTGTTTGTGAGGCAAACAGTGGAAAGATAATTGATTTCCAGCAAATGAATTTGGAGAAACTCCCTATCGACCTGAAATTATTTTAACAAAATCTCAACGTCTTGCTCCTCTAGAAGAACGAACTATCATGTGATCATGGAACTGAAAGATAAAAATGAAGAGCTGTTCAAGGCAAAGATTGAATGTCGTGATTACACTGACATGTTACAAAGAGATAGAACCTTCAATATAAGACTAAAGGGCGCTTGAGAGCATTATCATATGATGAAGTTGCAAGGCAGTTGACCCCCTTCGTTTGTGGTGAGGGATTTTTTGTCTATATGATTCGATAGGATATAAATAAGCATTACAGTATTAAAATTAGTCTACCGAACCTACGATCTTATTAATGAGGTAGACCAAAAATGACCATCCCGTCTCGGGATTTGAACCTGCGCCCCCAACATTTAGAGTTAACACGCCTTAATGCACACGGCTATCGCACTCCCTATGGGGGAATTCAGGTTGCTCAACATAAGCAGAGTGAGATGTCAGAGCTTTAAAAAACTCCAATATTTTGAAGCAATTCCTTAACCTTTTAAAACAACCAAGTTCTTCGTTGAACATATTGGTTAAGGGTACCCCTAACAATGTATCATCATTTTTACCTATGAATGGTAAGATATTTAACATGGAATTTTCAAATGCCGTAAAACAATACTCTCTCTGCTTCAATTTTGGACACGAAAACACAAAATACAGCCAAAAGATCAAGAGATACAAATCTTATGTCCAATGGACACTAGCTATAACGCATTTGAGAGGGGTACAAACATTTCAGCGCCAGCTGATTCTGGAATATTAGGGTAAAAAATATTCCACTGATGGACCATTGAGCTCCACCAATTTCTATGATAGGATATTTGGATTTCAAATCCTCCAATTGTGACGAGTTGAGTCTCGCCAGTTGCAATAACAGGGTATTGTGGCCCAAATTATCCGGTAATGGGTCCCAATAGCTACAATAACGAAGTATAAGTACTCCCAAAGTTAATCATTAAGACTGGCAGTATCTGCAAACTTATTGATGGAAAGTTAGAACATCTCCGTTATTATAACTGACGGGACCAAATGAACCATCGACGGAGGATTAAGAACCCTGATATCCCATTGTTCAGACAATGTTTTAAGCCCCAATACTCCATTATTGTAGCTGACAGGGCTCGAGGGTGACATGTTCAATAATTGACTATAATATTAAATGTATAGTCTTATAGTGTGCGCTCGGATAGAAATACTACATTTAAGTTGGTTATAATACCGAACACTTCTCAAAAGTAGAATTTCTAACACATTCCCCGGTTTCAAGTCTCATTTTTGTGTTATAATGCTAATTTATACAGTAAAATACAATTCACAAAACCACAGGGGAAAACAAAATAAAAAATTAACAATTAAAATAGATATTTCAATTGACATATAGTACATTGGACCCCTTCTCTTTATGAAAACATTTTATCAGTCAAATAATATTCTATTTATATTTTTTATTTTTTACTTGACTGTTTTTTTAGTGTTAACTCATCATATTTCCATTTTTTATAATAATATCACATGGATATCATACTTATCCTTTGCTTTTCTTGAAAGACAAATAAGTCAAATAAAATGCTACAATTTGTTTTATACATTTACTACATTCTTATTCTCGAAAAATAGAGAGAGACACAATAAATCGTTATACGGTATCGCACATTCAACAGTTAATTTATGTAAAGGGGTATCCAGAAGAAATTGACCAGGAAATTACGGCCTGTGACGAAATGGACCAGGAAAAAATGACTCAAGATAGAAAAGGAAAACGATAATTCATGGAGAAAATGGCCCAAATGCATGAATAGATAAGTATTTGAGGGAAATACACATTAAGTATTATACAAATACTATATAATGAATAAATATTGTGAGAAGTAATTAATTTTTTCCAAATATAGATAAACTATTTTTTGTTGTTATTACACGGTGCAATATTTTATTTGAGTTCTTTTTTTCCTGCTTCATCGTTTTCCTATTATATTTTGGGTTATTTTTTCCTCATTCATTTTTTCTTGTGCCATTTCTTAGTAAGCCGTATTTTCCTATGCCATTTATTCCTAATACCAAGTAAAAAAAATCGCAAAAATGTATTTTTTTGCATCCCTTAAACCCCACTAGAGTATTGGAGTTTCAAACTTACCACCTATACATAGATAAGATGTGTTCAGGGAGAAGCTTAAATGTCATTTTAGATCTTCGATTCTCTTCAGTAACTTACTTTTTTAGGTCCCACTTACTGCAAAATAATATTTGAAATTTTATTGTTGCGTACTTTCAAATTTTAGACTGGGTTTAAAATACCAATACTCAATTATGGAACCCTAATATATGAGGAGAGCAAATATGATGTGAAGATTCCTTATACGTGAATGTAAAACTGATGTTAATGAGTTTAAAGACGATGAGAGTTGAAAGAGATATAAGGGGTTATTTGAGCGTATCTTACATAAATATTGATTTGGATTCCCAACTCTAATATATCATTATAGTGGTTGGAAGGATCAAAGGGCTCGAAAGATTCATAATAACATTTTAAGATTTATTATGTAAGGGTTGTTTATTTTTAAAATAAATTCATGATTAAGCGATCATATTAGTTAAACATAAAATTTATTATATTTTTTTAAAGTGGATATTAAACTCGATGGCTATTTCTTGGCGTTCTGTTCAGCATTTTTTTTTTTTGCTTTTCGTTCACAATCTTTTTAAGTTGCATCCCGAGCTTGGATTACCTGTAAATATTCGGTACATAATACGTATTGTCTTAAATAACGAACATACCGATGTTAGAAGGGCACTATTTAAGAATTCACACCTTTTCCAGAGACTCCTTTATTTACTTTAAAAGTGACAAAGTAAGCTATACTCAAGTAAAAGAGAGATAAAAAAGGAAGTAGAAGAAGAGAAAAAGGAGCTCATCATTTAAAATAATCATGTCCATAACGGAATTAACCGAAGTGAAGAGTGATATAGAATCCTCTAGGCAGTTCCTTCAAATAAAAGGCTGCCTAAGATTTTATCCGCCTGCATGTACTACAATGTCTCTGTCTAAGTACCGGGGAGGAGCAAAGCGGTGGAAGTGTGGCAACCACCAGGACAAAAATAATAACGAGAAGAGTGGTTCCTTATGGACAAATTCAAATATCTCGTTTCCCGACGCGATCCGCTTGGCTTGGGCTTCAAAACCGTTCCCCAGGTGTTGGGCATAATCGGCTGGTGCGCTAGTGTTCAATTTTCCAGCAGATATGTTCTCCAAAATTGAGTTCCAGCGCACACAAGATTGGAATACCCGCGGGCGTGGTGGTCCAAATAGACGAATCACTCATGGCCGAACTAAAATACAATAGACGCCATCTCGTGCTTGAGAGGTGGGTGTTTGGCGGATATTGCCCAGACACAAAGGAAGGATTCCTCAATATGGTCAAAGATAGGAGAGCCACCACTCTCCTGCCTTTAATCATCAATAACATTGATTATATTATATACAGCGATGGTTAGGCTGCATATAATGGAATCCGCCAAATACCCGTTCATTTTCGATATGAGCATGAATTGGTCAACCACTCCAGGAACTTTGTGGACCCTTTGACAGGCGCTCACACTAACAATGTAGAGTGTTTTTGGAAAAATGCGAAGCAAAGGCTCAAGTCAATGGCCGGTGTCCATGACACTATGCTCTCTGGGCACTTGGATGATTTTTTATTGCGAGAGAGATGGGGCAAGAATGTTAACGACGCCTTTGACAATTGGTTGAAATATATTGCAGACTTTTATATTTATTACTAAATGTATTATGTATATGTATATATTTGCTCAATAAAAGAAAATCTGAAAACTGTTAATTGCTATACTAATTTGAATTGAATGTAGGAATTTATACTTCTATAAATGAGGGCAATCGAGTTGCGACAGAATCGTCATACTAAACAACCCAGCTCTCGATAACCAACGTTTTATATTGAACGTAGAAGAACATAAGTTTATGCATATTCAAGTTCTACGTTCTATATGAAACATTGGTCGTCGAGGGTTGGGCTGTTTTTGATTTTTTTAGTCATTAGAGCAATTATCCTGGAGTGGAATGATGTTTTATTACACAATAATTATAATATTAGAAGTTGTATCATTCATTCAGACATTGTTTTTTTATTGCCTCCACCGACATGGTCGGTGATTGGCACTGATTACTCTCTCATCCCTCTCTTTCAATTCCCTTTTTCTCCTTCCCTCTCTCTTCCTCCTTCCCCTTCCCTCTTTTCTCTCTCTTTTACTTGAGTATAGCTTACTTTGTCACTATGGACTTTTAAAATGAATAAAGAAGTCTCTGGAACAGGTACAAATTCTTAAATAGTGCCGAATATTTGTTTTATCTCTGATTTGTCGATTGATATTTCTCAAAGTAATGTTCAACATATATTTCATATTGTTTTATAAACAAAACTGTTTTAGCAAAATATTAGTATTTATTTTTAATAGTAAATACATGATAGAGTGAGAATAGATTCAAGCCGATGTTACAATTATTTTAATAGTCAACAAAAAATGAATGCCTTATTTCGATTGTGTCTGATTTTTTGGAATAAATGGAATATTATTTCATGAAAAACTCTACTTCCATGAGCACTTGTAAATTATTAATTGCCTATCATTGACTACAAAATCTATCCTTTTTTACATTTTTGAGATTTATTCTAAACAAATATTCCATTTGTAACAATCATGTCCGAAATTAGACACATATATTTCTTCTTCATTATATATTTACTATTAGAGTGTTTTTAATATCGATATAATAGTTATTTAAGACAATACGTATTGTCTACAATAATTTGTGTTATTTTTAACTACAGTGGACAACACAAAGGAAAACTTTATTTAAAATTGCAAAAAAAAACTTTCTGTCATTATTTACAAAATTTATATGATAAATAGTATTTGTGCAATACTTAGGTGTATTCCAATCAAATGCTTGCCTACTCATGTATTTGGGCCAATTCTTCAATGAGTCATCATTTGCCTTTTCTACCCTGGTCCATTTCTTCATGGTCCATTTTTTTCTTGGTCCATTTCTTCCAAGATTCTTTATGGGAAATATTATTAGTGTTTTCGAAATCAACTTGAAAAAAGATTACTCAAAGCCATACTCACCAGTAATTGAGGTAACGCATTACAAATTACATATGTACAAGACTTAACTGAAACGCTTCGATTTTTTTCTTGGTGTTACATTTTGCTAATTAAAACATATTCTTTTTGGAAAATCAATGGTTTCCAAACGTATTCTTTTTACATATGATGATTCAAAACTTAATTATTCGATAATTTTTGTATTGGTCAAAATAATCAAAATATTTTATGCATCTAATCATAATTGTATCGAACGTCTTATAATATATGTATTTCATCGATTAGCATATATAAGACAACATCATGTCTGCATGACTTATTTTTAGCGATTGCTTGATATAATAAAGTTAACTATATTTTTAATCTAAGTATCTTCTTTCAATAGCTTCTAAAACCTGAAATGTTATTAGTCAAAAACAAAACAAATATTTTTGTAATCAAATATTAAGTGTGTGAAAATCGTTTAGAATATATTTTATTCCTTAATTCACGACACATGCAAAATTAATAAAGGGTAACAATGCTGAAAATATATTTGAAATTGAATGGCCAGGATCGTTTGGGTTTGAGGGAGAGTAAAGATATCTGTCGTGAATTTCTCAGGCTTCTGGATTCATGGGAAAAGCGGATAAAAGATTCCAAGCAGAAATAATTGATTGAAACCATTTCACAGCGCAATTATTGATTTCGGTCAATATATTCGATTTTATCGCCCATGTAAAGATTGTGGCACTATTTATAACTTGATTTTACACGCTTTCGTTGAGTGTCGTTCAGTTAAAATTATAAAAAGCTTTGTTAAACTTAATGTGAGAGGTCTGGACAAAGAAAAAGCGGATAAATATTTGAAAGCGTCCGTTCGATTTGGAATCCGTGGCGGCAAAATACTGTCCTCTCGAACCAAGGCCATAAATGATGCACTTCTGGGTGCAAAATCGCTGGTTGCAAAAAGGTTAGCGGATTACCACCCTCTTCAGCCTTCAAATTTAAAGGCAATATTCCTGGCAGCTGCGGTGAGATATGGTTCGCTGGACCTTAGGATCCCATCTACAAAGGATGATTCTTGGACTTATGGAGCCCAAGAAATTCGATATTTCCCTTCCCGTTCTCCCCTCTACAAGGACATCATCAAAAGACTTTTTTTTATTCAATGATTTTAAATAATTAATGTTTTAATACGTTTATTGGAATTTTATATTGTTTTATCAGTTTTGGTTATAGTTTTTTTAAATAATAGTGTGTTCATTTGTGATGCTTAAATTTTAAACTAAAAGATTTATTCATGATTAATTCGCATTAGCATCACTTTATATATATTTCCTTTGTTTATATATATATTTATATGAACTGTGTCAATAAAAAAATATATACCTATATATATATTCATTAGAAAGGAGAACATAAGCTTTGTTCACTTAATTTCGATGAAATATCAAATTAAGAATTATTTCTAATGGATTAAAATATGCATACGTATTTGTTTTTTTGCAATATCATATTATTTAAAAACAATAATCATATTTTTCATATAAGTAAAATCTGAATATTTATATAGATTTTCATTATTAAATACGTTGTTTTACTCAACAGCCTTACATTATCCAACATTTTCCGTAGTTCACCTTCCACAATTTTTTTTTTTTTTTTTTCGGTTAAGATTTTTTATTTACCATCATCAACAAACAGTGTAAATAAAATACACATAAGATATACGATAATAAATAAATAAAAATATAAAACTAGGCAGTTGCGTAAAAAACAATACATAAATGAACATTATAGTTCATAATTACTGCCTAGAAATAAAATAACCTTTTATAAAGGGACAATGAGACGAAAAAGCTAAAAATTATCACAAAGAGGCCGTTCTTGACATAAAACGTTTATATCTTCTAGCAATTGATTTAATCAGGCTTAGATATTGTGCTGAAGTTGATGGTATGAATTTGATGATATCGCCAGCCCAAATCCAGGAGGAAGATGCCACTTGAGGGATTTTGATTCCGAGTGCCGAGTAACGCGCTGCTGCTCCTATCATGATGGATCTTAACTCTTCTTCGTGTATGGGACTGTTCATTGTTAATTTCTTCCCGATCAATGATTTAATATTCAATAAAGCACACTCAATCGCCTTGTGATGCGGTAAAGAGTTACGACTCCTCTTGTGTGCTCCAAAAAGAATAATGGCCTTCATTTGTCCTGGCAGTCCGTTCCCATCCACGCCAACATTTAGTTGGACAAATGTCTTAACAATTTTTAAAAGTGGGCAATCCACAAAAGCGTGAACTGTGGTATTAAAAATAAAACCGCAGTCCTTGCATGGATGGTAAAACCTTATAATGTCCGAGGAAATTTGAAACTGGGCTGTGAATTTATTACCGTCCGCAATTCTACAAGTTGATCCCATAATTCTCCTGTCCCATGAAGAAGGCAAATTAAGTAATTTTTATATTTACAAACTATGGAGTTAGGATCCGTTGTCCGCTCCAAAGGATATAAAAGTTTTGTATGCCATGGTCGGGTTGGGCTAAAATTGACGAGAGATCTCTCAAGGGGAAACCGGAATCTTCCATTTGAAAAAAGTGATTCGGATACCAAGTCATGCAGAGAAAACATTTCATTCTGAAGAGCAAACTTTTCTAAAGAACTAGGATCCCCAAATTTATCCGTGAAAGGCTTTTTATTTTTGTTTTGATAAACTATATCTATCGTTGAATCGGAAGAAAAGCGCGGTGTACCCCTCCAAATAATTCTCTGGATGGAAGCCAAAAAAGGAGAAGAAGTTTCCAATTCATCATTCGTCAATGGAGTGCCCATGTGCATCCAGTTGAGGTATTTTGGAGTTGTAAATCTCCTCCTCCAATCCTTTCCGTGAAGAACACCTAGTTCCTCTACCACTTTTTTGTAACATTTTGGAATAATGTTTACTAAAAGATTGAGACCACCGCCAATTCTATTTTTTGGACGTTTTAAAGAAGGGAGATATTTGTAATGAAACAGATATTTCAGCCATTTATCCTCTTCTGCCATAGCAGATTCCGCTATAAATGGTATGGAAGTGGCCTTGTAAAGAATAAGTGGGATAATTCGGGTGTTGTATATATCTATTCTTTTTTGAAGAGAAAGATTACGCCCTTGACGAATGTTGTTATACACCATGCTTTTCAGCCGATGCCAATTACTTGTAGCGATACCGTCCCGTGTCCACTCGATTCCCAAAATGTTGACGAGCTTAACTACTTGGCACCCTTCAATTACTTTTGAGCTATTAGGTTGCCAGGAACCTAATGGAAGTATCGCAGTCTTTTTGTGGTTCATTTCTAATCCAGACCTAAATCCGAATTTACCAAAACATGCTAAAACAATCTTGATGCGATGTTCCAACTGAGTTTCTGTATTGGCTTCAATCGTTAACGTAACATCATCTGCATAAAGGTCAATTAGGTGTTTCTTATCGGCAAAAGATACACCAAAACCAAGATACTTTTTTGTGATGAGTCTCGTTAGTTCATCTATCGCTGATATAAAAAGTAAGGGAGCGACAGGACAACCCTGTCTGCAGCTCTTCTTCAGTAAAATAGGTGGACTTGTAGCACCATTCAATGAGATGACTGATGAGCCGTTGGCAAGTAAAGCTCTTATGGGATTAAAAACGGATCGGGGTAAAAGTTTTTTAATGGATCTTAAAATTTGACAGTGTTTCACAGAGTCAAAGGCTTTTTTAAAATCTATGGCTATTAAGGCGCCAAATTTTTTGTTTTCTCTAAAAGATTCTATAACAGTTAAAATGTTTCTTGATATGTCCGTAATTTTTCGGTTTTTAAGGAAACCTTTTTGCTCGTCTTTTATGTTTTTATTTAAAATGGGCTCAATTTTCTTAGCAAGCACTCCGGACAGTATCCTGTAAGTATCATTTAGGACAGTGATTGGCCTCCAGTGATTAAAATTCGTTCCATCCCCTTTTTTTGGTATCAATGCAATCCTTCCTTTTGAGAGAGAGTCCGGCATTTTTCCGTGTCTTTCCATAGTCCTCCCAATCGCTAAAACAAACGGAGCAACTTCCTCTGGAACGAGCGAAAATAATCTTCCACATATCCCATCTGGACCAGCTGCTTTAGAGTCTTTATAGTCTTTTTTAATGTAATTAACTATATTTTCTAGGGTGTAGACTTCCCCTTTATGAGATCTTCTCTTCTTTGGAAAGCGTTGTCTCTCCCCTCCAAGGATCTCCGAGAATCTCTCATGAAAGTATCCGAGAATTGCAGAAGGTTTCCTAATTATTTTATTATTAGTAACAATTTTTCGTAAAGTTGAAGCAGTAAATTGGTTTTTTTGTGGAAGCAACTTATTTCTCATAGTTGGGTCAGACTCACGATCCACTTTATTTTTCATTTCTGTTTCTGCAATATCGAATATTCTATATGAGTTGACTAAGTCCGTGGTATATTGCTTCATAAAGATAGGCGCCTTATTTAAAATATTTTCCACTTGATTTTGGAGTTCAGAAGACTTCTTTTTATTTGAGTCGATGAATTTATTGACAGTCTTTGTAATAATTTCGTAAAGAAGAGTGTAAGGTCTTTTTTTAGAAATTAGAGAACGTCCTTTCACCAAATTTAAAGTAAGAGATTTTTTAAATTTGTCTTCTCTAAAACCCATCTTGGAACCTTGAACTGGCGTTTACGAGGAATAGAGCGAAATGATATGTCAATAGCTTTGTGGTCCGACGAAGGTTCCGGTCTATAGAAAGCATTTTTAATATTTTTAACTAAAACGGATGAAATCAGAGCTAAATCTATTCTTGAGGTTTTCCCTCCCCCACTCCATGATATTACATCATCAGGACTGAATTTTTTTGTCACATCAACTAGATTGAACCTTCCCATTATATCCCTCAGACTTGCTATATTTGGGTATTGACCTGAAGGTTTGTCAAGATCAACATTCAGGTCTCCAATCAAAACGAAGGGAATCTTGTCGTTATTTTGGGAATCAATAATGGTTTGAAAGAAGGTAGATGATTTTATATTTGGGCCATATGCGTTAATGAGGGAGAAAGTACATCCTGAAGTGTTGATAATTAATTTATGCCAATCGCTATCGTTCGTATGCTCCTTAACGAATAAGGGTTTGAGAGCTTTTTTTGAGAGGAGAGTTAGGACACCCCTTTTGCCGGTACCCGTGTAGAAATTGTGAAACATAATTGGCAAGCATCCGCCACAGTTATCATCACATGTTGTAGAAGTCTTTGTTTTGACGTCTTGTAAACAAATTACATCAGGGCTAAGAGATAGCAAGTGCTTCATAAGACCATGTCTTACACGCCGATCTTTTCCTCCTCTCACGTTCAACGACAGCATCTTGGAGAAACCCATGTTGGCTCCCATGTCATTTGATATCCTTTGCGGAAAAAAGTCTGTAATTAACTGTTGTTCCATTGATTTATGAATCATTTCTTGTTTTCTTGTTTTCATTTGAAGAGACCTTACTAACTTCAGAAGTATTATTCGAGTCCCGTCTGCTTCGTTTATTAGCTGATTGTGATCTAGTTCTGACAAGTAAGGCAACTTTTTCTGTCATTGGAGGCTTTTGGGGAGTTTTACCTTCATCTTGCTCTATATGGTTTGATTTTACTTTATCCTTTTCCACAGTATCAAGATTCGTGTTAAGGTCCAAGTTACATGTCAGAGTACCATTGTCAGATTTTCTTGTCGGAGTATCAATATTTTCAACGGTGGAATCGTTAGGTCCATTACGAACCTCAACTTGATCCCCTCCAGCTTGTTTGTTCCCTTCATTTTCCCCAGTTGGTTCCTGGAGAACCTCATCTTGATCCCCTCCAACTTGTTGTTTGTTTCCTTCATTTTCCCCAGTTGAGGTCGAAACCCTTTGAGTTGCTTCATCAATTATAGTGAATAACCTTTGCCCATTCTCAGCGATCTTTTTTAGTCTCGCAAGCATCCATGATTTGTAAAAACTAACAGATCTTGTTTTTTCTTTACAAGAGGAACGAAAGTGTCCAAACATGAAGCAGTTCCCACATTGTCGTGTCCGACCGAGGAACTCAAGAGTTTCGATTTCCTCACCTGAGGGAATCAATGAAGGAATATTTCTGGGATTACCTGTCACATTTATGACTAGGTCAGATCCTTTTGTGTTCCAGTGCTGAAATTTAGGATCATTAAAGATGGCAAACTTTCTTAACGTGGACTTTTCCGACTGGGAAGCATTTCCCACGCGAAAGGAGTTCACCTTACAAAAAGGATCAAGCATAGATCTCACAGCCTGTTCACATATTTTACCGTACCCATATTTCAGAGTCACATCGAAAACATGATCACCATCCCTTGCTAACATTAGTTTACGACAATCAAGCATAATCTTGAACGGGTTATTTTCTTCGTCTTTAAGGTCCATTTCAACAGGAAGAGTAATTTCATTTGAAATTCTTTCCATGGGTATTTTTTGTCTCGTAATAATGAGAGGGCGATGGGGTCTGTCCCAATTAATGCTATGAACTTCAGCTGGATTCAGCTTAAGAATATCCGTCGCTATCACTGCCAAATTACCAGGGTGCATTTGATTTTTGTTCAGAGGTCCCCGCTTGTCAAGCCTTTGAGCAAACAAGCAAAAGTTCTTCCATCCATTAGAATCATTTACAGATCCATCAGTTATATTATTGAATGACGAGAGGGTGTCTTTCTTTAGAGTTGAATTAACTGCTGCGCTATATGTCATATTTGAATCGTTTGCTTCAAGAAAAACCGCGTTCTTAGAAGCATTGGATGTTTTTTCATCACTCATACTGAGAGTGAGCGAAAACAAAAAGGGAGAAGGTAGAGAGAATCTTCCTGATCAAAACGTCAGGAGTTTAAGCAGGTTTATTTTTTTCCTCCGGAGAGGGAGAAGAGACAAAAAAGAGAAGGTCCTCTTACATGCTCCTCGATCCCGATTCCATCCACCGCCGAAGACAAAAGGGTAAACACAGTGAATCCGGAGGACCCAGAGGCGATATAGGAGTGCCCTAGTGGCCCAAAAATGTCAAAAATCTGTCCCAGTCACACGTACTTAATGAACACAGTGTAGAGGAAAAACACACACGTCCGCACGCTTCAAACACAAAAACAGAAGTCCACAATCTTTTTTTAAATAATAAGTAGGACGCAGTGGATGTGTCTAAATGTCTTTAAGTCCCTCCACAATAACATTGTATCTACGAACAAAAAATGATGACCTTTTACAAACATATAAAATCATCTGATCATATTTTTTGTGGCATATTACACGCGTTGATATCTCCAAATTCTAAATATCGAAGCTTTTTTTTTTTTGTTAACCTGTATTTTTTTTACAGAAATATATGTTGCAATGTCTATTTGACGTTCGACTAACTGTGAATTTAATTCATTTGTAAAGTCTTCTGCCTATTTCTCTGTCTCTCCAAACTTCACTCCTCTAATTTTCCCACAAGAATGAATTTCTTCTAACAAGGTGAATATGGCAATGATAAATAGTATGGAGAAATAGGGTCTCCTTGGTGACATCCTCTATTATGAGAAATTTGGCTAACTTGAAATATTTAGTAGTATTTAGCTCATTTGGCGCTTAATTCTGCACTCAGAGATGCCAAATTTTAATCACTTGTTCCTTTTGGCATTTCCAACAACTCCACAAAGTTTCATCCAGATCCGTTCAGTACTTTTGAGTTATCCTGCTGACAAACAAACCAACAAACAAACAAACGCCAGTGAAAAACTAGGTATATATACACTCAGAGAGTGTGTACCTCCGCCGATCCCCACAACATTCCCATTCAAACATTTCCTTTCACACGCCCGATTTTCTCTCTCTAATCTTTGTTTCCTCTCTGTTAGCTCATTTTGCATATTAAAAGAGCACTCAGAGACGGAAGAGGAAGAAGTTTAAGCTACGTCTCTGGGTTAACATAGTCCTGAGCTGATATATGAACAATAATACGTCAATGAATATTTTTTTAGCGTTTGTTCTTTCCTACTCACTGAATAGAGACCCATTTCATTTAGTATTTTGCTCATTTTGCATATTAAAAAGCACTCAGAGATGGGAAGACGGAAGAAGTTTAAGCTACGTCACTGGGTTAACATAGTCCTGAGCTGATATATGAACAATAATACGTCAATGAATATTTTTTTAGCGTTTTGTTCTTTCCTACTCCCTGAATAGAGACCCCATTTCATTATTATTAGTAGTAGTATTTTGCTCATTTTGCATATTAAAAAGCACTTAGAGATGCCAAAATTTAATCACTTGTTACTTTTGGTATTTCCAACAACTCCACAAAGTTTCATTCGAATCCGTTCAGTACTTTTTGAGTTATCCTGCTGACAAACAAACCAACAAACGCCAGTGAAAACAATACCTCCTTCGGCGGAGGTAACAATACCTCCTTCGGCGGAAGTAAAAATACATCTAATATTTTGATTTGTTTCTACATGTTGTACTATCATGGTATTTGCTATTACAGAGCGTTCCCCTTTCCTTACAATTACACCTTTTGGTATCACGACTGTTCGATTTCTTACAATTGCACATTTGAAAGCCTTATCCATTTCCTTCAGCGATAACTGATGCTATTTGACGTAATGACACATCCTTATTTCTCGGAACCTCTCCAATACTGAGGAATGCCTGCTTACAAGGATTAAATTGGTTTCACGCATAGAGTTGCTTTAAAACTCCGTTCTTTGTCCCTAATTTATAGAGCCCAGATTCAGTTATCTCTAGAAAATAGCCAATACGTCCCTAAGGTCTATCTTTCCACGGTATATCCCAGGTACTGGAACTTGGACACATTGGCCGACAACTGTGGCTTGAAAATGTCGGAAAGATTGTAGCTCCACTTCTCTTGTTTTTGGCAATTTTCTTTGTTTTGACAATGTGAGCATTGGACTACACCATTGCCTAGGGCAATGCTACAAGGTTGTTTAGCATGGCAGTCAAGTTGTTCTTCTGAGGACCATCCTGTCAACGTTACCAGGGAAAAGGCTTCAAGCACATAAATAATTATATTTGTACTTGTTTTTAATTAAATGACGAAAATGTATGAAAATTGGATTATAGTCTCATAGGTGTATTTGCTATGGTCATTTATTGGTCAAAAAAATATTTGTTTGATTTTTCTACTAGGAATACATAAACATTTTTTTATAATTGCATTTTGTTTATAACGTAAAAAAATTGCATAAGGAGTGCCTTCATTTATGTTGATACTACTTATAGACTAGTATACACCACTTGTATATTAAAGTAAATCTCGAAAGTGAATTTGTTGTTACATCACACTATTAACCATTTCACTGCATTCCATATTTTTGGAGTTCCTATTCAAACTCTTTATGATATAAACGTACGTTTCTGAAAACAATCGTTTCGCAAATATTGAATGTTGGTTTGTGACTTACTTGCCCCATTATTCTAGCGGACTGGGCCTGAGGACAAAAATGACAATAAATAGGGGAACCATAAAACCCTCTATAATCATGAGAGGGGTAATTAAGAATTTGGAATTATTCTCCTAATATCATAAAAAGTGTGTCCAATCGGACGTATTATAAATAAAGGTAGGGTATCAGTTTCTCAAACAAAAATGAATTATACTTACTTTACAATTTAAAAATTCGATCAAATCATCATTTTTTTATGTCTGTACATCTGTGGACTTGATTTTTTAATCGGTCAAATTTTTCATTTCATATTTGTCACATCAATACAACATAATATAAAAATACACTGAATATCAAATAAATAAATAAAGTTTTTTTAACAGTTGCGTAAAAAACATAAATGAATATTATAGTTCAAATTTACTGTTAAAAAGTGAAGACCTAAATAAAAAAGGACAATTTATTTTTTCCTTAAAAAACGACGATATTTTCGTAAAATCCTCTTGGCTGATTCTATTAATCGAATTGAATGCTATGGCACGAATCGAACGACATTTCCAGCTCACTTCCAATCATCAGATGTTGCGTTTGGTATCTTAATTTGTAGAACTGAGTAGCGGGCGGCGGTACCAATGATTATTGCCCTCAGTCTCGATGAAAGAGTTTGTCATATTTTTTTTTGCTACTAAGGACTTCATATTTTAAAGTGCTGTGTCTATTGCTTTATGATAAGGGGGGGGGGGGGGGCATTATTTTTACGTTTGTAGGTTCCAAAAGGAATATAGACTTTTGAATGATTAGAGGTAATTATTTCTTTTTCGCACACATTTAATTTAATAAAACGCTTGACCACCATAAGGACAGGACAATCAACAAAGGCATGAATGATGGAATTGAATAATAAACCACAATTATTGCATGGATAATAAAATTTAATTAATTGAGCGGAAATCTGAAATTGAGCTGTAAATTTTGCACTATAAACTATCCCACACTCGACCGAAAAATCCTCTGCTTCCATGATTGAGGAAGACCAAGCAAATTTAAATAGCTCTCTGATATAGATCCTGAAGCAAAGGAATCCTCAATTTTGGTATCAAATTTTAAAAACCAAGACTTAGAAGGACTAAAATAATTAATTGAGCGTTGCAGAGGAAAATGAATCCTTCCTACATTGAAGACCGGAACCGATTTCAGGTCAAGGAGTGTAATACCATTATGATATAAAGTGATTCTCTCCAAGGCAGCAGGATGACCAAATTTCTTGACAAAAGGTTCATTGTTCCTATTTTCATAGATTATATCTACAGCAGTATCGGAAATGAAATTAGGCTGAGTCGTCCATAAAATTCTTTGTACCGAAGCTAAAAAGGGAGAGAAGGCTTCCAATTTTCGGTTCGTCAAAGGAGTGCTCATATGGAACCAGTTGTAAAATTTAGATGATTTATAAAATATTATCCAATCTTTGTCGTGTAAAACACCCATTGCTTCTACGATTTTTATATAACATTTAGGTAAAATATAACTCAACTGGCAAGATTCACCTCCAGCAATTTTTTTCGGACGATTTAAAGACAGTAGATATGCCTTATGAAAGAGAGTACACAACCAAGAGTATTCTTCTATTATTGATTTTGCTAATATTGCATCATAACTATACCGCAAGGGATTTATCACGGTTAAAAAATTTCAGATATTCTTTCAAAAATCAGAGTTTCATATTTATTTATATATTTTATTGTGAATTTATATGGTCAGGTTCACTTCGTATAAATTTATATTTTATATTCCAAATACTCCTATAATTTATTTGGGATCTCATTGTGAAACTATATTTGAAAAGTGTTAGATTACGTTGTTAAAATTATTAAGCATAAAAATATAATTGTGAATTCAAAAATTTGATAATGAACATCGGAGTTGGCCCTAACATAGTGCTTAATGAAGTCTGATTTCAGCTCATACAGCTTCATTCGTGCAAAAACTTATTTTCATTCTCCAACAGGAAAAATAAAAGAACGATTGCGCGAGTATAATTTATTCATGAACATGTGCTAACGATAAAGTAAACAATAAGCAAAGATACTAAAACAGGGTTCAGCGAGAAGATTATAAGTTCACTTCTTCAATGACACTATTGACATAGCTTGGTATAAAGAACATCACATGCCTGTATTAATATATCCGCCGTTAAAGCAATTCAACCACATGAAGCCCCCTTAGGCATTATACAAAAATCAAAAGATAAGCACGCCGATATGAATTGAACAGTTTGTCTAGCACCGCCAAATAAGAAAAGTAGCCCATTCATGATATTCACCGCCCCCCCCCCCCCTCTTTAAATATGAAAACTGATTAAAATATAACGGTTATAATTTTTTTCTACACTTTATGAAGTATAAATATGTTTGATTAATTGAAATACGATGTTCTACACGAATAGAATGTAGGATGTCTCAAATCAATCATGCATATTTGTAAATATTTTGAACTTTATTTAAAGGTCACGTTAACGATTAATTTCTAGCCTCTTTCACCACAATTTGTGCACTATTTCGCAGAATGAAATAATAAAATGATATGATTTTTTTAGAAATTTGCTTTAGATCTATTTCGATCGATACATATTATAAAATATGTTCAAATACATTTTAATGGGATTTTTGTTTACTTTTTAAAATTTATTTTGACTGTCCAAAAAGATCACATATTTATTTATAAAAGCTTTTTCAGTTTTGTTTTTTATGTACTTTTCGTTAAGTATGATGTTGTCTTTTAAATTATTATAGAAATATTTTTATAATTTCCACTTGTTGAGCGGGAACTTTTAATAAATCATTAACAGTGTAGTTCCCTAACGCGCGTGCGAGTAATATATTACTTAGTTATATTACTGCGCAGTAACTAGAGAGAACAAACATATTAGATATTACTTTCAAGTAATATGTAATATCCTAGTTACATATTACTTTCGTGAAAAAAATATTCGACTGGCATTTTTGATGATAATGAACTGTGAATATATGTGACGTCACCCAATGGACATAATCCTGCTTATTTTAGACAGGGTTTTTCATTAGACCCAAACACACAGAACACATTTTTCGTTATTTATGGAGGATTTTATCGTAAAGAAAATAAATTCCTCAATGCACACTTTGCACAGAGCTTTCGCATGTCCAAATATTCATGCACGATATGTCCAACGTGCTCTTTCGATATCTTCAGAGTCTCAGCTATCTGGATCAACTTCACTTTACGGTCTTTTAAAATCATTTTGTGGATTATTGTTATGTTTTCTGGTGTAACCACCTCTTTTGGGCGTCCACTGCGTTTATCATCATTCGTGCTCACACGACCACGTTTGAATTCAGCAAACCATCGACATATGGTTGCTTTCGATGAGCAGAGTCCGGATAACATTCTTCAAGCCAAGTTTTAGTTTCGACAGTATTTTTTCCCATCAAAAAATAATGTTTTATCAACACACGAAATTCGTCTTTTTCCATTTTTTCCACAATAACAAAAGTAGCTTCACTTCAAACGCAATATCTCACAACTAGTTATCAGACAGCTGTTAATTTATGCATGTATGTTTTGAAGGTTGGTACCATAGAGATATAAAGATATAGAGAGCTGATTGGATCCTTCAGAGAAATACGTCATTGTGACCGTAAAAAACTTTTAAAAAGATATACAGTAAGCCCTCGATATAACGAACTATATGGGGGAGGGCAGGGTCGTTATATCCGAAAGTTCGTTAAAGAGGGGCTCTGGAGTGTAAAGTATATCCTGCAGGAGTGACGACGAACTGCCGCTGGACACATTTGGCAGATTAGTGTAGGAGGTCGAAGTCACAGACACACTGCTGGTCTAAGACTCTGTCTTAGACCTCTTCTCGGCTGGGGAGGGGCCAGCCTTGAAGAAGTCAGATATCTTCGTCTACGTCTTCCTCTGCTACACCTCACGCATGAGTTCAAACCGCATGATCCGCAGCAGCTCATAATTCGGGTTCGGTAGCCTTAAATATAACGAACTTAGGTTCGTTATATTCGGGGCTTGTTCGGTCATGGACAAAAAAGGTTCGGTAGGCCTCAAATATAACGAACTTAGGTTCGTTATAACTGAGGCTTGTTCGGTCATGAACACAAAAGGTTCGGTAGCCTCAGATATAACGAACTTAATTTCGTTATATATGAGGCTTGTTCGGCCAGCTCCAGGAAGTTCGGTATCCTCAGATATAACGAACTTAAGTTCGTTATATCTGAGGCTTGTTCGGCTAGCTCCAGGAGGTTCGTTGTATCCGAAGTTCGTTATACAAAGGGGCGTTATATCGAGGGTTTACTGTAGAGAGTGTATTCTCTACATCATTCATAGATTCTATCTCTAAGATCAGCTTACCATGACGTCGTATAAATTACTTCGTTTATTTTGCACACACAGAAACATTAAAACGCTGTTTCTCTGCCATTGAAGGGAATCAGCTCTCTATATCTTTATATATCTGTGGTTGGTACTAGCTGACAGTCATATGAAAACAAATCCATTGGCGCCATCTATGTGTTAGTCTCGGGACTTATCAGCTGACCTTGTATATAATGAATTGTCCAATAAATGTATGGTAAGAAAAGAAAAACAACAAAGATAATCAAATAGCAATTTTTAAATCATCAGCGCTGGTTCATGCAATAAATTTACATATACAATTTTACAAATATACGTAGTATTTTTGAGTATACTATTGATTTTTTGTAAACGCTTGATTATATATCTAAAAGTTGTAGGACTTTATAATGTATAATGAAGCATTGACAAAACTAAAAGCTTAATCTGAATAATACTGTATCAATTCTTCAGTTTCATTCCGTATCGTGTCCGAAAGATACGGAATGAAAATAAATGTGCTAAGTACTATGGATTAAAAAACGGAAACTTTTATTTAGAACGTGATTGATTGGAAAGAAAAGGATAGTGAATAATAAAAAGAACTGTTGACATTAATATTTTTGGCATCACTTCACTCGCGACCGTTGATGTTTGAACAGCAACTCTGAAATAATTATTTCATCCATTATTGATAAATATCCTATGAATGAACTCTCCCAATATCACCTTTTAATATCGATTCGATATAGTAACTCCTCACGCTCTGAGAAATAATTATTGTTTATCATATCATACTATAAATAGATCATCACTCTGACTGAAAAAGATAGAAAAAGAAGTAAAATTTATATACAGAATGTTTATTGGTGAGTTTGCGAGAATTATCTTTTTTAATTTCTACATTGAATCTGGTCTTCATTTTGACACTTTACTACTGCTATAGAGCAAATAAAATCTTCCCAACGACTCAAAACAATGAGACCTTTTTATCAATTTATCACTCTATCATTAAAAACAAAACCTTAAGATAACTCGTTATGAGAACCTATCACAAGTTGCAAAGTCTATATGTATATCCGAAACCGAACGAGTTGCATTTTTTAGCCGGACCGGGCAGCCCAAGAAAGCTGGACACCGGAACCGACCTATTTACTATTTTGACATAGAAAAAAAGGCTGTGGATGATTTTAATACCGACTTGACATAGAAAGAGAAAAAAACTGAAAACATAGAGACATCTCTCTGGCCTCTCTTTTATTATAGTATCACAAACCTCTCCCTTTTTCATAACAAAGCTGTTATTATTATCATTGCGTTACATTAAACAGCTCGAGTTATTTAACTCTAGATGATGAACCTTCATACGGAGTTCCCTCCTGTGTTCGGAGTCACTTATTCGACAGGATTCCTGGACGAGAGGAACTCCATCGTCTCTTGTCGGGACTGACTTGTTCTTATGGTAAGTAGTTCAATGCCTCCCTCGTCACAGAAGGCTCTCTAGGCTTCCTCTCAAAGCTTATTAATTCTCTTAGCATTTTTCTGGCCGATTTGACGACGAAAGTGAAGGAGGAAGACAGTAAGACCGCCCCTCATAATTCATCTAGAATGAAGTTATGAAAAAGGGAGAGGTTTGTGATACTATAATAAAAGAGAGGCCAGAGAGATGTCTCTATGTTTTCAGTTTTTTTCTCTTTCTATGTCAAGTCGGTATTAAAATCATCCATAGCCGAAAAAAATATTTAAAAACACCCGTGTTGATATGATCAAAACAGCCCAGTGCACGATGATTTTTAGTGACCGGACCTGGGTTGGACTGTCCTAAAACAACTGGAAACTGGACCGGGTCGAACTTGGGTGCCCGGTTGGTTTCCGATATTTAAATGTATTTATATTTATGTTAAAAGGGCATAATGATAGGTTTATATAAATAATGTACATCTAAAAAAGACCATTATGCATTGTGACTCCTGGTTAACTGCAAGAGAACTATTGAAATTCCAAGGAGATAATTTTATTCAAAACACCATAAGACAAGCAGCTTAAGGGAGTGGTCGCAGGTATTGTTATTTTCATTTTAATAAAATTTTACTACAATTTTGTTTTGTTTCTGGTCCAATTTAATATTAGACATACCTTTATCTTTTTAGATGTATGTAGTTCAAACTAACCAACATCAAGAGGAAGAACCGGAAATAGTTCAGTAGGGCATTAAGAGGCATGGACAAGCTGGGAAAGAGACTCTCTGGCTGTTCAACAATACATCTAGTTGTTTTACAAACAATCTGAGCTCTTTGATGTATTTGCTCGCGATCTCAAGGATCTTAGATCCCAGATGGAGTACAAATACTAATAATACCAAAAGACAAAGCGAAGGATGTTCTTTTCCAAAGGAATGGCTCCTGTGTGATACCATAGCAAGATGCGGACCCAAAGGAGAGGAGTGAAGAGTAACAGAGGGAGAGAGAGCAGTAGTTCTCATATCAAACTCTGGAACATATCACCGATTTCTTGTTGAATCCGTTAAGATATCCAGCTGCAGAAGCGATGAAGAGAAGGAGGACCCCCCCCCCCCCCCTAAAAAAGACCGAGATAGATGGCGTAGAGAGTTAGGTGCGAGTAGAAACCAAAGGAAGAAAAAAACCTTCACGGATGTTGCTGAACTAGGCATGAAAGAAGATTCACTACCACAAGAGTTTCAAACCATACGATTGTCTGAGAGAAAAGTCAAAGATGAATTCTATATAACTATAGCCAATCTCTCAGGACAGGGGCTGGCTATAAGTGAGGCGAACTAATCTGTGATTGAAGTAGGCAACACTATGTTCGGAAGAAAAATACTGAGGAATTTGATGAGATCTTTGACAAGAATACAGTGCCAAGTACTAAAAGCATAAGGGCAGCTCTTGATTAAATTGAGGCCCAATGTATGTGTCTAGTTGTGGAAAAGCTTGGGAAGGATAAGATGAAGAAGGATAGAATGATCACGCATGCAAACGACAGCACCAAGAAGAAAAATGTCAGTCAGCTCATGCATGATCAAAACAGCAAATGAGTTTGGAGATGCTCTTATGGCATTTCTGTGAAAGAGGAATGATCGAAATACACTGGATTAAATAAAATTTCAAGAAATTAAGAAGTTATTTCTATGTCATTGGGATTACATATAAAATTTTATCTATTTGTAATTGAAATAAAAAATCTTATCATTTATTCCACAGGAGTTCAGTCCTTTAATTTTAGTTGACGGCAAAAATAGTAAATGCAAAAACGACAAAAACATCCCAAATAGGTATACGTTTTTGTGTTCTTTTAAAAAAAGATTATTATTTATCAATTAGTAATTGTCTTCAACTATATTGTTAGTTTTAGGGGGAAACAGTAGTGTTTAATAATTCCCAAATGGGTTTAATTCAGGAACTGATCGGGTGATTGGCTCGGTCTGGTCTGAT
Source organism: Caligus rogercresseyi (assembly GCA_013387185.1). Taxonomy (NCBI): domain Eukaryota; kingdom Metazoa; phylum Arthropoda; class Copepoda; order Siphonostomatoida; family Caligidae; genus Caligus; species Caligus rogercresseyi. Next base: position 25,422,817 of record CP045893.1, on the reverse strand, counting down.
GATCAGCTATTTTTAGGCTGTCCAGCCTCTTAAAATCACTTGACCGTTTTGACTATATCAGAGTGAGTGTTTTCTTCATAATTTTTTCGGTTTTTTCATATCTTTATAGTAAATGGCCCGGTCCGTTTTTGTCGAGTTCGGGACCGTTTTGAAAGAGTTGTTGTCCATTCCCAGCACAGAAAAAAATGCTGCCCTGTCAGTTAATAGTTGAAAGTATTTATTCAGCAGTATTTTAGCAAACATAAGTTCCATTCTAGCTGGAATGTCCAGAAAAGATAACTTTTTGGGTATTTTTTCTTTCAAGGGGCGGGGGGTTATTTTCAAGATACAGAGTTACTTTTAGGGTCAAAGCTCTTGTGTTGATAGTGTTAATCAAGTCCCAAATGGGTGTTTTGAAATTTTGTACATGATTACTATCCCCCAACCTATAAAGAAAAAAATGGAAGAGTTATTGCCTTCTAAAAAAGAATAATATTTTTTTCATGTCGAACCGAACAGTAGATATTATTTTTCACCTCTAAAAAGTTTTTAAATAGCTGCATCGATATTAGGAAGAAATGACCTAGGAAAATACGGCGTAGGAAGAACAGTAGATATTATTTTTAACCTCTAAAAAGTTTTCAAAGAGCTTCATCGATATTGGGAAGAAACGGCTGAGGAAACTACGGCCTAGGAAGAAATGGATCAAGAAAAAATGGAACAAGAAGAAGTGGACCAACGTAGAATAGGAAAATGATGACCCATGGAAGAAATGGACTAAAAACATAGAGAGGCAAGTATTTTAGTGGAATACGCCTAAGTATTCTTTAAATACTATTTATCATATAAATTGAGTAAACATAGAATAATTTTATTTTTGCAATTTTAGAACTTTAGAACTCTCTTCTTTGTTGTCAACTGTAGTCCAAAATCACCCAAATAATTATAAATAATACGTATCGTATTAAATAACGAACATACCAATGTTAGAAGCACTCAAAAGTAAAGGTGTCCAGTAATTTCATCGCGAGTAAATTTGTCACGGAGCTTTTATAGCTGTTTTTTTTTGTCGCGGGTAAATACATCGCGGCGGAACACCCGAGGCTAAGGTGTGCACAACCCTTAAGCCGCGTGTCTTTTCTCCCTAAAAATGTCAGCGGTAGATTCAAACCCCATGGGACCCCAGACAGAGTCCCCATGAATAGGTCCACAAAGTAAAAAATAAACAGCGCGGAAAATGCTTCACTACAAAAAAGCTTGGTGACAAAATTACCTACGAAAAAAAGAAGAACGACAAAAATACTTCACTACAAAAATGCTTGACGACAAATTTACCCGTGACAAAAAGAAGAACTACAAAATTGACTGACTATAAAAGAGCAAGTGATGTATTTACCCGTGACAAAAAAAACGGCTATAAAAAGCTCCGCGACAAATTTACTCACGATGAAATTACAGTAAACCAAAAGTAAATATATAAAAAAGAAGAAATATATGCCTAATTTCGGACGCGATTGTTATAAATGGAATATTTCTATTTTTAATAAATTTCAACTGCAGTTTTATCTCTGATTTGTCAATTAATATTATCAACTTATTTTTCATATTTTTTTAATAAACAGGACTGTTTTATCAAAAGAATTGTATTTATTTTTATTAGTAAATACATGATAGAGTGAAAATAAGTGCAAACCAATGTTACAATCATTTTAAAAGTCAACAAAAAATGAATGTCTAATTTCGGTTGCGTTTGATTTTTATAAGGAAATGGAAAATTATTCTATGATTTAGTTCCATGAACACATGCAAATTATTAATTGCTTATTATTGACTAAAGTTTCTATTCCTGTTTTTCATTATTGAGATTTATTATAAATACAAATATTTATATTTAAACATTGTGACAATCGTGTCCGAAATTAGGCATATACTTATTCTTCGTTATATATTTAATATTAAAGTGCTTTTAATATCGGCATGTACCCGAAATTAAATCTGTATTCTCCCTCAAGTGATTTTGACATCGCGTTTGATTTTTGGAATAAATGGAATATTATTCCATTAAAAATTCTAGTTCCATGAGCACTAGTAAGTTATTAATTGCTTATCATTGACTGAAGGTTTCATCTCTTTTTTACTTTATTGACATTTATTCTAAAAACAAGTAATTGTATCTAAACATTGTGACAATCGCGTCCGAAATTAGGCATATATTTATTCTTCGTTATATATTTAATATTATAGTGCTTTTAATATCGGCATGCACCCGAAATTAGATATGTATTCTCCCTCAAGGGATTTTGACATTGATGTTAGTTATTTAAAATATTACATTATTATTAATAATATTATTTTCAATTATTTTGGTGATTTTGAACTAAAATTGACAATAAAAAAGGAAGTATTTATCTAAAACTGCCAAAATAAATAACTTTATGTTATTATTTACTCAATTTATATGAATAATTGTATTTAAAGAATACGTAGGTGCATTCCATTCCAATACTTGCCTACCTATGTATTTGGTCCATTTCTTCCATGAGTCATCATTTTCCATTTCTACCCTGGTCCATTTCTTTCTAGGCCGTATTTTCCTGATCCATTTCTTCTGGACACCCGCTACATTTTTTTTTTTTTATTTTTTTAAAGTAAAAACCGTATTCCTTCAACCTAAAACATTGAAGAGCATTTAATAAACCAAGGTTTATTAAATGCTCTTCAATGTTTTGCTGAATAATGTGAAAGCATAATTTAAAAAATATTAGGTCTGTTTATTTATATCTCAAATATTGAGCATGCTTAAATGGTCGTTATAGAAAAATCCTTAATAGACATCATTATTCCGTTTGTAACTATGGCGAGGAAATGTTTTATAGTAAATATAATCGTTCAAATTGAAGTAGACACTTCAAATGATTTTTAAATGTCATTGACCGAGGCCCATGAGACAAGAAATTATTATTTTAAAGTAATAAATTATTAGCTTTCAGTTGATGTTCACACTGATACAATTATAATAATCACTTTTTCTTTTCTTATCTATATTAAAAACAAGCAGTAGCTATTTTTACAACTTTTTTGTAGGACAAGGCTAACAATAGATTAATAATATGTTATATTTAGGGTTTTTACTATCTTAGAAACAAAATGAAAATAATTGACATCATATTATAACCAAAAATTCCTTATAAATTATTTTCTCTTAACAAATTAATTGGTAAATGACCAAATGCGTAATTATTAATGTATATATGTCGAAGTGTTAGGTCTAACTCATCATTTGATACAAATTGTTTGTTTAAATTATATTTTATTAAACCAGTGAAACCCAATTACTATTGCTAGAAAACAACATAATATATCATTTTTTTAAATCCCATCTCGGGTATATTAGGTGTTCTAGACATTCAGGGAAAATATATTGTGTATCTTGTTTAAATTAAATGCTCACATGAAACTTCAAATATTAAAGCCATACATTATGTACCAAACCTCCCTCATGTCAGAATGTTTTAAAAAAATCCCCATTTTACTTTATTTTTACTGCTAGCCATAAGATCCGAAACAAAAAATACATATGTTTTTATGGTGCCATTAACATACTTATTTTTACCCTCTTCAGCTTTTGATACATTCAAAATATAATAATTGCATTGTAATGAAACTATTATGTTTCCAGTGGCTACCGTGAGCTATAAAATTTACCATAAACGATAGTGACAGCTGAACCAGTCGGTGAAAGAGCCTTAACCCTCATCGAAAGATGAATCAACACATCATTTCCATGGATATATCTCCATCTTTCACGAAATATACCACATCCTCATTTTCGGGAAAAGACTTCAACTCTCAACATATCCTTAAATACCACTAACGTCAGAGCACTACGTCACTCAACACATTACTTCTCCTAGTTTTTTGTGTACAAACAAAGTGAAGAATAACAATATGGATTCAGGACTGTGGAAGAGAAGGTTCATCATTTAAAATTATCCCTCGGCGTCTTGTTGTCAGCGATTACAAAACGCAGTGACTCCCTGTGTAACTCCTTAATCGCCTGCAACGCTACTCCCTCCAAAGGAGAGTTCTCAATCGTGGAAGAGGCCGTAAATAGACTGATCAAAGCCAGGGATAATGTGCATTTACGCTATGATGCCCTTTCTGACCTTTGCCCACACGAAAGTGAGACATACGAGGACAAATCCATTGAGATTTTGGAGAAAGTCGGCACCCTAAGGGCCATCGCTCAAGGACAGGAAACCCTTGTGCACTCATCAACACAGGCAACCGCAAAAAAGAAATAAAACGGGAGCCAAATCAAGAGGATATCGTCATTTGATCGAGGAAGATAGCAGAAGAGATAAAACCTCCTCTCTTTCACTCTGACGCCAAAATGACCGAGTTCATCACTTGAAAAGACTCGTTCCGGATGTCATGCAGCGCAAGATCACCTAGTTCCTACGGATATCCAAAGGTCGCTTTTCCTCCGATTTTTAAGACACGACCTTGCTTCTCTAATCAAGCCAAGCTTCAACGAGCACACTTCAGTTTGCGAGGAGAAGAAGGGAGCTCCTAAAAGTGATGTGGCGATCCTTGAGTCCCACTTTGAGAAATTGCACCCCATATTCAATAGGAGGTGTGATTTTTTTAAATTTACGCTTTCCGCGAGGGAAGAAAGCCTCAGAATGGTAGGCACGGCTGAAATATCGCACAATTGCCGATTTGAAACCTTTAATATTGATAGCATATTCATGTTAAGATGGTTTCAAGAGTGTCAAGACAAAAAATTGCTCAAAGAAATCAGGAAAATCAAGTCCCTCATCACTCGAAAAAAAATATGCCTATGCATAAAAGACTATGAGGCTTCCCTCAGCCAACTCTCCATTGGAGCGTCCTCCAGTGTAATCAGACATACCATTCAAAAAGTTCTTCCGCAAATTGAACATTCAAGACACCGTCAGAATTCCCTACAGTCTTCTTCGTCTTCAAAATCTTCAGTCCCACTCACGAACAAGTTACCAAAAGGCATATGTTATTGTTCTAGCTCGCGTAAGCACATTTCTAATACGTGCCCTAAAAGAAATACAACTCAGTGCTCCTTTTGCCATCGTGATGGACACAATGTTAAATACTGTCGTGATAAAATGAATTTCATTACTGCCAAAAAGTCGACGTGTATATTCATCTTCATCCCCTCCAAATTTAAATGAAGGAAAGAATGTACACACAGGAGCTATAATGTTCATTGTTGCCCTTAATGTTTTGGAGCAGTATGGAATTTCCTTTACCTCTTCCCGAGAAATTTCATCCTCATCTTAAATATAGACGACGATCACGATTGGCCAAGAAATTTGTGTTGATAAACTGTTCTAAAAATACTATCAAAGTTATTTAATTACTTATTTATTGTTCTGTTTTTTTCCGCTTATATGTACATTGGAGCGTTTTTTCTTTTCGTCGTAAATTTTTATATGTAAATATTTCCGTGTATATTTAAATTAATAATATGCCACATCCCTTATTTATTTGTAGATACAATCAGTTGACCTAGAATATATGTAAAACTCACATGTTCGTGTTGTTGTCTCATCTTTCCTATCCTAATACTTCAACATCTTAGATGACGACCTCGCTTTTTGGAAGAAGAAAGATATTATTGGAATTCCCAATATTTATGGTCATAACACTTTGAGGATTATAGATAAACAGAAATTCGATATAAAAAGAAGCATATATTACTACATAATGAAATTAAATATTTGTATAATAATAATAAATAATCCTTATTATAAAAGGAATAATTGAATTTCATTTGTAGATAAAATAGTATTTTAGCGATCATTTATGTAGTTTATACACGCAAAATATCATCTTGGGATAGTTTATAATCGACACAACGTATTTTAAAGGTTTTATATAAACACCATATATGAGAAAAACAACTCGTTAAAAAATAATCGATTTTTTTATTTTGTTCAATAAAAAGATTAGGTTTTTTAAGGAATAATTTTTTGTGTTGGGAAGGGGGGGGGGGGGGTGAGTGCAATACTAAAATGAAAACGAACGAATCACTTATTGAAATGGCTCATGTTTAATGAAAGATTTATACATTTTAAACAATTAACTCATAAAAGACCCGTTATCATGCGGCCTTCAATGTAATTTTGATATAAACATAGAAAAGTGGTTGAAGTAAATTCATTTTTTAAATATAATAGGACCATAAATATTTAAACTCCTAGTTTTTGCTCTAATCGCAACCAGCAATTATAAATTAACAAAAAGTGTATGCCCATTTATAAAATTTGTAATTAGTCATATGAGTTAAATGTTAAAGTACAGAGCATTTTAATTATCATTATTTTACAACAAAAAAATTGAGTAGACTTGTATTATCCACACATCAAAGCACCGAACAATTGATGAGTATTGTATTATATAATAGACATTAATACATAGAGGTTATAACTCATAAAACATGTATGTGAATTTAATTTGTCATTTTCCTCAAAAACTTAAAAGGGACAAAAAGCACGACATACTCAGACAAGGGATCAACAAAAGGGAAATAAAAAAGACATTTTATAGCAAAAAAGAACCGAAATCAGTAAATGGACAGTGTTTCAAACGACTTCGCAACAAATTAAGGCTAATTTGTCTTTTAAAATGGACTGTCTACATTTTTTAAATTATTTCCTCTTTGAAGGTTCACACTTTTTTATAAATTTTACTTAAAAACTATGTTATTATTAAATAAAACTGCACATAATAGAATTTGAAGTTTTAAACTAAAAGATTTTTAAAGAGTAACCTATTCAATCATGGAATAAATAAATCTCTTATCCATTCTACTTTGGATACAATAGTTGATCGTCCATTTTAGAACAAAAAATAAAGAAACATAATCTAATTGATTAAATTTTCCTTTTTAAATCTAAACAAACTCACCTGCAAAAGAGCAACCAAATATCTCACACTATTTCAAAAGTGTTTTTCTACCAAGAGGTAAATATATACAATGATATTAGGAAGAAATTGCTCAAGATGAAATGATGACGCATGAAAAAAATGACCCATATAAATATTTGCCCCATCTAATAATAAAGAAGGAAATAATATATCTATTATTGCGCATTTTTTTTGTCATTATTAACTCAATTTATACGATAAATGGTAATAAACATGTGTATAATTATTACTTAGTACTAATTGCTGTTAATTGAAAAATGGTTGGCGCGTAGAGTTTTGAGTACATTTAATGTCACAACAAATAACAGCACAAATGTTTGTATATAAAAATGTACAATAGGAAAACAACATAGAACCATGGCTTCACGAAAGCAAATTAGATTGCTAATTGTAAAAACTAAGCTTTCAAATAATGGATGTCGAATAAAATATAGACCTTTAAAATAATATATCTCTAAATTGAGAGGTTGATTTTTTTAAATTTCATGTCTTTTTTTAAACGTTCACAGATACAATTATATCCTCAATTTGATTCACAGCTGGTTTCCGGCTTCTGTCAACGGATTACATAAATGTGATGCGTCAAAATTCATTCCTTCGATTAAAAGGGTTGTTGGTAATCGTAAATATGTTTTCCAGCAAGATTGGGCGCCTACACATACCTTTATAACCATTTAAGCCTTCAAATTTAAAAATCAGATTTTTAGGGTACATAATATGTGACCTCCTCATTGCCTTGATTTGAAACCATTTTTTACCTATGTATATAAAGCTTATTCTTCATATGTTTTAGTCTTAAAATTATAAAATTGTTTGCCATAAAATTGTGATTCGTTCAATAAGTTATCATAGAAAGTATAATTTTTTTGAGTGGCTAGACAAATATATTTCCAATTAAAGATTAATTTAAGAATATCAAATTTATACTTCGTATCATAAAACTAGTATTATATACCCAAATATCATTGTTTTTTAAAATAAGCATTCTGATAATGAAAATCTTTGTTCTGGTTACTAACGCTCAAATTAAATTAATTATGAAGTAAGTTGAAACTAAATTATGAATAAGTAGATACAAAAACTAATGATCTCCCAAGAGTCACTTTATGGCATTGTAATAATTTAAGCACAATTAGATAAACGATAAATTTAGACAAGTATCAGAGAGATACACCTAGTTAATATTCACGAATAAAATTATGATTTTGTGTTTTGATTTCGATATAAAAAAATTGTCCTAATACCTAAGAATACTAATATGTATAAAATTCAGTTATCCGAAATTAAGTTCATATTTTAGAATAATAACTTAATTGATTACAAAAGCACAATTTACATGTTTAAGTATTTATTTTCAAGCAACAGCTTCGTTATCATAACATGCCAACATATTTTTTGTAAATAATTTAACTACAGAATGGGTAAAAAATAATATAGGCTAATATGAAGAATTCTTTGAAAATAGATTCTTCCTCTAGAAAAGTGTACGCGGATGTTATTAATGCCACTCCTATTATCCCTATACTGAGAAATGACAGATGCCAATATACATTTTGATACAGTGTATATAAGGGTACGGTTACTTCGATCTCCTACCTGAGCTAGAAACAAAGAGAAACCACACTTCAACACGGCCATCGTACTAACATTCCTCACAAACCTCTCTATTATTGTACTTATTATAGAAGAAGAAGGAAAAAAAGTATTCGTCATCCAGAGTGCTCCTGCCTTGTTCTTATTATTGTTATTGTTTACATTGATTCATCATTGCTTGGGATCAAATTTCTCGAATGGGAGTGGACGGGTGACATGATATTTGCCCCGTCTCGTCTCATCCTCCTCCTCAATGATCGGAGGAGGAGACGAGACGTTTGGGAGCTCCTTCATCAATGTGGTCGCTCCTAGCACTGACTCGGCTCATGAATATGTTCAACGGGACTCGTGGATCCGGATCCTTCTATAATAAGTACAATAATAGAGAGGTTTGTGAGGAATGTTAGCACGATGGCCGTGTTGAAGTGTGGTTTCTCTTTGTTTCTAGCTCAGGTAGGAGATCGAAGTAACCGTATATCTGCTGATACAATGGTTAAATTGATAAATTTAATTAATAAATATAAATCCGTTCAGTTGTTATCAGATGCTCTAGAGATCCATACCGCTTCTTTCATAACAATATGCATGCGGATAGTTCCTACAAGGATTTTTTTGTTGAGAAACGAAGTAACACATTCCTCTGTCTTCTATGTTTTCTCGAAGAGGGATTTCATCGATGAAAATAATTCATTGTCGCATGTTGTAAGAGAGAGGACTACCCAAGGAACACATAACGTTATTCTAACGTTAGTTATTGGTTCCCTAAAGGTTAGGTTCGAACCTTACCAAAAACAAACGTTCTAATAACGTTTCCTCATGGTTACATAAAAACTAACGAAAAAAACGTTGGGGGAACGTTCTCATAACTAACGAAAATAACGTTCGCTTTTGGTTACCCTCCTAACGTTTAGGGAACATTCTCAAAACTAACGAAAGATAATATAAAATAGCTCCATCCTGGGGTTAAATAAATCGGTGTCAATGACAAAAGATGCATCCACAAGACTTTTCATCTATATAGGGTTTAGTTTTGGTTAAAAAAAATAGTTTGTCGTATGTATAAAATTTCAAATTTAACATAATTTTTATTTCTGCGAACCAAAAACTAACGTTCGGAGAACGTTCTCCGAACGTTATTTGGTTGCTTGGGTAACATTCTTCTTTCAGGACAGGCTGTCACTATTCCTATAAAAAAGGAGGAAAATCATAATCGTTTCTTGTAACAAATACTAACAAATTAAAGTTTTTACCTCAATTTTATGAAGCGTGTTGGGGTAAACTCTACGTCACATGTAATTTTTTATGAGTCCTGGACAGGTTCATAATCCAAACAGTATCCATATCCGGAGGTATTTTCAATCCCTGAAAGTATTCGAGTCCAATAAATCATTTTCACTCGACATTTCTTTTCTATTCATTCGATCCACTTCCAGTTACCTTTGAGTAGAGCTGGTATTCCAAGACGCAAGAAGATGTTGAAGATGTAAATAAACTACATTTTTCAAGAACTTTTCAGGGACTGGGATAATTTCAGAGAACAGATTCCATTCCAGACACGAGGATCGTCTTACTAATAAGTTTTGTGCGTGCCTCCACATTTTAGCACAATAGGTGGGATGAGTTAACTTCTTCCTATGGATCCATTACATATTCTTCCTCCACTGGAATCAATTTGTTGAGGATCTTCCAACCCACTTTCAGCTCCATTAAGAATCAATGATGAGATTTGTTAATTGACTATCATTTTGCTCGAAATTACAAGCTTGATGTAGACGTCACTGACAAAAGATTGTATTATCGTGCAGACCTACTTGTTTTTTTATGCTTTGGAGATACCTCCTTTACATCAATAAAGTAATTACGAAGAATAATAATGAAATGGGTCTCTATTAAGGAGTAAGGAATAACAAACGTAAAAAAATGTCCATTGACGTCATATTGTTCATTTATCAACTCAGGATTACGTCACTGGGTGTTCAAACTCGATTATCTTCCCGTCTTCCTCTTAATATTACATTACATAAAACTAAACGAAATTTCTTATCAATATAAGAAATTAAAGCTCAAGTTTATTATTTCTCTAACTCTTTGTTTACAGACCTAAGCTCATTATGCATCGTTTCATTATCCAAGTATCTGGCCGCCGCATCATTATAAAATTATAGTAATGTGGCGGCAAAACTTGCAAGTTGGACCTCAAAAATTATAAATAAGCACACTTCTTGTAGGCGTGAAGATCTTCAATGGCTCGATTAAACAGCAGAGGAATCACAAATACTTGCTCAATTATTATTATTATAGTTCCTTAAATATT
>CP045893.1:25395128-25411862 GCA_013387185.1 Caligus rogercresseyi | reverse complement strand
TAAGAAACCTTCTATTGTCGGACTCCATTCCTCTTTTTTTAGTTAATGGATACTACATACATACAGTCAAACTATTTAGTGGATCTCTTCTCTATAGCGGTCACACATCCAGAGTGGCCACCAAATTAATCCTGCAGAAAAAATATTACTAGTAAAACTTTCTGTGTATAACGGCCACCTATCTCTACAGTCCACTTTTTTCGGGTTCGCTTGAGTGGCGCTATAGAACAGGTTGGCATTATTAAATCTCTCTGAAATTAATCCTTCAATATTTTTTAACAGAGTTTTGCAAGCTATTTTTTAAAAATCACTCTTCCTAAATTAAGTCATTATTTATTTTCTTGAATTTAAGAAACAACTAATGAATATTATCTAGGGCATAGTCAAGGCCCTTTTAAAGTTCATTCTTGACTCATGGGATACTGACACCAGGAGGTAAAGCCTGGCTGACCCTTGATGATCTTCATAAGCTCAACTGTAAAGTGTAGAACGGCGTTGTGAGGGATCCCTGCGGAAGGAACTCCGGTTGTACATATACTAGATGATTTTCAGGCACTGGTCTATGTATCCTTGGTGTCAAAAGGAATCATAAATGTCAGTACGGTTTATTGGCGGCTGATGAAAGTATTACGAAGGCTTTTCGACTTGATGATTTCTTTTTCTGGTGAAGCAACTGTTTTTAATATGTACATATATTATTTAATTTATGACGCATCTATAAAACTGAAAATAATGAGTTCAAGGATCCTTTAAATGAATGAAGGGTACAAAACCAACCCAGAAAACATAACAGAATGAGCCCTCTGTAGTTTATCTCATAGTCTCAAGGATGAAGAGAGGAGACTTTTCATGTCTTTATAATAATAAAAATGCATCAGCCTTCAAGATAAATTTATTAAAGTATCTTCAAGTCGGTCAATTTTAGGTCCATGTCCTAATAATAATTCCAAAACGACATTGAAACGAAAGACATGTACCATCTTCAGAAGAAGGGTATATTTTGAAACGCGAAAAGCCGTTATATTTAACCCCCTCAGTATGATTATGTATCGGTTTTCTTAACCAATATAACATCTCTTCTACGAAATACTTGTTTTTCACATATTTGATTGGATGTAATTGCGTCTATATGGAAATATAGTACAGTAATTAATCTTCATCTAACCTAAGATCCTTTCATCGTAGTCAATAATAATTTTGAATACAATCGCCACCCTTTCACTCTAATTATTGAAAACACTTCCACTAGCAACTTCAACTTCTTTACCTTGGCTAGCTGAGCAAGCCATAGTAGAAGAAGAAATATGGCTTACTAATTTGTTCCATCAGAGGTACCTAAAGGCCCTCAAAAGACCGAGATCACACCTAGGAGGAGGTCTAAGCTTATTGTATATTATTTTACCCAAGATTTTTCAAAAGGTTTAATAGATATGTCGTCGCACCCACACGATGAATGGCGTTCAGTTTTTACAACAAGTCCCACTTTTACATGGCTAATGTTAGGAACCGATTTTACTAATGACAAGCTAGAAAATGTGTCCCAATTTTTGGCTTTTTGTCAACGCTTAATATGGAAGGGTACGCCTCTTTTTAATTCAAATTCGTCAATTGATATTATTCGACAAAATTATAAAAGAAATTTTTCTTCAAAAACACTCTTGCCCCAAAAGAGCTGGAGTGGATTGCGTTATCTCGAGATGCCTTGGATTTGGCTCTCTTAAGTTGCCGAAGTTACATTTCGCAAAGGCTTACTGGCAACGAGTTAATATCCAAATATTCAATCAAAGCCATATTGATCGCTACTGCAGCCAGGTACTCGGCCTTAGCAATTAAGATCCCAATGTGAGTTGTTCTTCTTGGACGTATGTTGGCGACTTAGTCAGGTTTTATCCTTCCTGCTCCAAAAGGTATTTTGAGTTTTTAAAACACTTAATAAAAGTTAACCGAAGGTTTAGGAAAAATCATAAATAAATAAATGTTTGCACCTTTTTGCGAAATTAATTTATCCATAGAATTGACAAAAATTATAGTACATTATTTTTTTTACCATGTATTTGTATTCATATTCGATTTTTTTTTTTTGAAATATGGTTTTTATAATTTCTGTCTCTGTCCAATGTATTATGTCCTACAATGATCTAATCTATTATGTCCTATTTTAATGTTGATGATTAACTTTTATATTTAGGGAACTAATTTTAAACTATAATGTTTATTGATACATTTCAATATGTGTAATTTCTCTGAATAAATAAAGTTTTATATTTAAAAAAAACTTCCACTAAACGCGCACATTCTTTTTAATTATTATTATTACAACTATATTATGTTAAAAACACACTAAAATATACCTTATATAACTTCAAAATTACCAAAGTTATCCTTCAAGTCAAAATGCTAATGTTTTGCTTAATGAAAATAAAAAATATTTGAGAATAAGTTGTGGAGATTCCATCCACCAAAAACAATTCAGCTTCTTCATAATAAAGTCGAAATAAATTATTATAAATGAGATTATTTTTGTTGACTGTTGCCCTTAATTTAAAAGATATGTTCAATGATATATAAAATAACATATATTATTTTAACATATTAAACTTATTTTTATTGTAAAATTCACAAATATTCTTTAAAATAATATTGAAGGCCTCCTTTTCACTCTTCCCCCATCTTTATCGCCAAAAAATCATCCGAGTGGCTGTGGAGCGTGGAGTCCTGAACGCCTGTCATTTCTTTAAATCTCCTTTTGGCGTTCTTCCATAAGCACTCCACATTGTTTGTGTGAGCGCCCGTCCTTGAATCCACAAAGTTTCCGTGAATGGTTCGTGACTTCGTGAAGATAACGGGGATAGACTGGCTCCATCGTATGCAGCTATCCATCGCTGTATATGATGGAACCCGACCTTATGTTCTCAATCACTACGGGAAGGAGGGTAGCCGCACTTCGATCCTAATATATAAATTAAGTCATTATGCATAGCAAATGTAACAATAGTAAGCAATCTTTCTCACCTTCACCATCATGATGAATCCCTCTTTAGTGGAAGGACAATATCCCCCCAAAGACCCACTCTGAGTGACGAGATGGCCTCAATTACGAAGTACTTCCTTTACTCCATGAGGGATTCGTCTATTTGTACCACAATTCCTGGGCCTCCAATTTTGCATGGTATGAATTCAATTTACGAGAGAGAGCTATGCCTCATAAAATTGAGTACCAGCGTCTGATTTCCAACGTTTCAAATTCAGGCTGTAAATCACGTATGACATTGGGTGGTGGCACTCGGACCGTAGGCAATCCTTCATTTAGAGGAATTGCCTGGAGGATTCAACATCTTTAGTGTCGTTGAAGATTGCTTCCATTGTGTTGGAATGAGTGATGATTATTTTTTCCTTCCTTCTTTCTTCTTTTCTCGCTCTTTCTCTTTTTCATACACCATCAACAGTCGTAAAATAGTATAACAAAATGACGTAAGACATTTGCGTACGGAGCGTTTAAAAAAATCGAATGGAGTGTTTAAAAAAAATCACGCAACCTCGAATTTCTTTTGCGTCAACCCTACATATTCAAAGAGTGCCGCCAAGTCCACCTCCTCTCCATTTTTTACTTTAATTCCATCGGTTTCGTAATTTTCTTAAGTTTCCGAGTCCTCTATTGAACCAAAAACTCCATCTTCCACTTCAAAATTTCCCGTCAAACCTGAAAATTTTATTATATATTTGTCGGCTTATGAGGTTCAAAATGACATATCCCGCTCCACTTTTGTTTTCATTGATTGATTTAATTTCTTCTTCCTTGAACGAGAGTATTTCCAAGATATTTTTGTAATTCATCATCGTAGGAAAGAATCCCGTGATGATTTTATTATTTCCATCCTTCCAGTCAATAAACACCTTGTCTCAAACAGGTTGCGGTTTATTGATTTCTCTCTTATAACGTGTTGACCCCACTTTTGTTGAGTAGGACTCCGTCTTTTTTCTTCCTTCTTATCTCCGCCGTTCTCCTCACTACGTCCTGCCTGCAGCCTGTCTTTCTCCGCAGGCCAGGCGGCTCGCTCCCTCTTTTCTTCTGCATCACCATCTCCTCTCACGCCCGATGGCGATGGCTCTTTATCATGTTGATCCGGTGGTCTCTCCGGAGGGGGATCCTGACTATACATCTTCTTTCATCAAGAAAGAAGAAGAGAAAAGACGTCACCCTCCAAAGAGGTGACGTAAACGTCCCCTCCAACGACAAAATTAGCCAATTACTGCTCTTATAATGCACTACAAGTGCCAATTGGCAAACCAACGAAGAGAGAAGTCCTCTATGCACTCACAGACACCAAACAATATGGGTAAGAATCACTTAATTTCACTTTAATAAATTTATTTCACACAGAGCGTAGAGTAGATGACTGCACGCAGCTGATACATAAAAAATTCTGATTATTATTATTATATATATGTATGCATAAATTACACGGGGAACTCTCCCCAAAGTACGTGTATATAAAGACGAAGCTTCCCTGAATAGGGAGGCAGAAATACACTAGTAGTCTAAGCATCAGCACTAGCGTATCCTTTATTCATCACTGGCATAGCATTAGTCCAACACAAATGTCATTTCTTACAAAGGTAATATATATTCAGTAGAGCTTCGGCATACATATAGTGAAAAACTTACAGTACAATTTTAAATTTTTATTGGTTGTATCTTTTTCAACTTTCCTTGTGAATACAGTGAAACAATTTCAACAACTCGACCATTCATGCTTTCGCTGATTGCACTGCCCTATCGTATCTTCGGGCTTTCGTTACCCTTAATATTAGCCATCTGTATAGCTTTGATATGAAGCTAAGTTTTTATCGACCCATATCATATTTGGCATATCTCCAGAGGCAACAACGGCACCCCTGATGCTAAGGCCCTGAGCTCTGCATTTGCCAGTTATAAAGCTCACATCGCAGAGTATCTAACCCCAATCCACTCATCCGTAATGAGTATTTAAAAAAATATGATTTATGTATGACTTATAAACTAATGAAATGTTCACAAATACATAAAATAAGTTTTATGCATTTAAAGTTAAGGCAAATTCATAAAAAATATAATTGAGTTTAAAGTATATCTCACATTTTCTCCTCTTTCAGTGGAGTGATATTTTACCTTTTCTTACTGACATCCTCACAACTGCTTCTTTTCTTAGAAATATTCCAATGAATATATATAAGGTTAATTCAACCTTGTGCAAGGTTATTTTTCAGTTGGAGAAACTATGGAAATCTTGGTAACTTTACAATCAACAAAATATTAATTATAAACGTAATCTGACAAAAAAGAAGTACATATTATTGATTTTGTGGATTGCCCAATTATATCTATTCAAAAAATATTAATTGGAATTAACGTAAAAGGAATAGATTAGGCCAATGAAGGCATAATTAGAGCTGTGGTCCTCTTGGGATTTTCCAGTCGTAAAATAATCGATTTAAACGTCTTAAAGGCAATTTATTTTGCGGTTTTTAAATACTAAGGGAAGAATAGCGAGCAAACTAACTTCGACTGAGCTTTTGTGTCCCTGCATATCCGCGGAAGTATCCCAGCAGTCACCGCCAGATATGGAGCTCTTAGCCTCAAAATCCTCTCCGTAAACGACAATTTGTGGAATCTCGCTTCGAGGGAAATCAAGTATTTCTCGACGAAATCTCTCAGCCATTTTATGATAATTAAGAAGTTATAATTTTTTTAATAGTTATATGATTATTATGTATGTTTTATTATTTTAATTCAACGCTTTGCTTCATTAATATAATGCTAATTTTACTTTGTTGTATAATTAGTCTGTTATACCACTGTGATATTATTGTATCAATTTATTCTAATTTGCTATAATGCTTATTTCTGTTGGATGTAATTCTATCGAACCATATATATATATATAATACCCTAATTGGTGTTAGCAAAATGTTAATAAGAAAGTAAAACATTTAAGCATCACGAAAGGAACATTAAGAATTCATTTGTAGTTAACAATGAAATACTTAAAAACATAAGGAAAAGAAGATAATAACTTTAAAAAGCATATGTCTTTGATGTAGTTTCAGAAGGAGGAACGAGAAGGAAATAATTGAATTTCGTAAGTCACGTATATTTTTTTGTTTTTTTGCCTATATGGTTCGATAGAATTGCATCCAAGGGGATATAAATAAACATAATAGCATTAAAATTAGTCTATCAAACCTATGATCGTATAAATGAGGTAGACCAAAAATGACCATCCCCTCTCGGGATTCCAACCTGCCCCCCCAACATTGAGAGTTGGACACGCCTTAACGTTATCAATGAGGTTGACCAAAAATGACCATCCCGTTTTTCTTCAGAGTCTAAAGTTTTCAGGACTTAAACCATGCATTATTGTAGCTGTTGATACAAAATTAAATCTGCAAAACTAGAAAGTTTGACAATAAATTAGCCACACAAATTGTATTTTAACTAATGCCTCGGTTAGTGATCCATAAGACAACTAATTTATTGCAAAATTTAGCCACTCACGAGTTACAAAATGAGTATGTATCTCCTACAATTAAAAGAGACTAGTAGTAAAACTTAATATTTATGAAGAATATTTTTTATATATAAAATGAAAGTTTGATTTTAAAAGTTATTTGATTATATACATATTAGAGTAAAAATAATCTTATTTAAAATATTTAATGGGGGTCAAGAAACATAAATACTAATATTTTTATTAAATTCATATAAAAGAAAACCTGTATTTATATAACCGCTATAATTATCACTCTAAAATATCGATTATGATTTATTTATCTTACAGAAAAGCATTATTATAACCCCCCTCCCCCACCCAACAATGGTGAACAATCAAATGCATAAAAAATAAAGTTTTTTCATAATATATATATATATATGTATATATATATCAGGAAACGACCAGGTACCCGGCCGGGTCCCGTCTGTTTATTTGGCGTCCCGGCCCGGCCGGTGTCTCGGTTTTTTAAGACACCGGGCCGGGACTTCAATATTTCTTTCGTTTGTCATTCATAAAATTTATTTCGAAAATAATTTCGCCAAAAAAAGTGGGGACGTTTCTTTTTCGAAATATTATTTTCTAAAAAAACGTCATCACTTTTTTTTGGAGGTTTTTTTCTAAAAAACGTCCTCACTTATTTTTGGAGATTCTTTTCTTTAAAAAAAACGTCACTGTTTTTTGGAAATTCTTTTCTTAAAAAAGTCGTCACTTCAGAATGTCGCAGGAATGAAAATAAATATTATGTCCCTGTCCGGTTTTGGTCCGCCTAGAAATTTTTTAGAATATATATATATATACAGGGCCGGCCCGTAGCATAGGCAGTATAGGCAAATGCTAAGGGCGCCGTCCATCCAGGGGGCGCCAATTTAACTGTTTAGCAAAGCTTATAGGTAGTAGTATAAAAATAATGATATTTTCTAAGATCCCGAACAGATTCCATTAGGGTTGATAATTATCCAAAGTTTACTCCAATAAATTGTTTTTAAGGATGTATAAAATTTAACCCATTAATGCCGAGAATTATCTGTGTAGAATTCACCCTAATTTTTATATTATATGCGTCAAATTGAGGACTGTAGAGGCCAATCCTATGACAACGGTGCCAATATGAGGGGGAAAAATAAAGGTGTTCAGGCAAAGTTGCTTCAGCTGAACTCAAGAGCTTTTTGTTGTCCCATGTGGTGCCCACACTTTAAATCTGGTAGTAGCTGATGCTGCAAAAAGCTCGCCAGATGCCCTTGGCTACTTTGGGCATTTAACAAAGTTATTTAAGCTCTTCTCAGCCTCCACCCATAGGTGGGATGTCCTCCTAAAATATGTTAAAATAACTCTAAAGTCATGGGCCGAGACCAGATGGGAAAGCAGAATAAAAAGTATTGAAGCAGTAAGGTATCAAGCTGGTCAAGTCAGGGAGGCTCTTCTGGAAGTGAGGGAAACAACTGCAGACCCTGTGGTGAGAGTTGAAGCCCAGTCTTTGGCTGAGGAGATTGGATCCTATCGCTTTGTATTTGTACAGTTATATGGTACGACATTCTCAGCAAGATCCAGTATGTCAGTAAACTAATGCAGCACCCTCCATGCAGTTTGATGTAGCTGTCGACTTGCTGAAGAAAACCAGAGATTCCCTCACAAGTTACAGAAACACTGGATTTTCTGATGCACAGACAACTGCAAAGGAGATGTGCGAAGAGATGAACGTGGAGGCTAAACTCAAACAAAAACGTTTGAGAACCACAAAAAGCACTTTAGCTATGATTCTCCAGATGAACACATCCATGATGCACTACGAAAAATGGAAACCACATTTTTTAATATGGTCATGGATACGGCCATCTCCTCACTAGATGAAAGATTTCAGAATCTTGGAGAAGTGAATAGAATCTTTGGTCTGCTCCTCGATTTCCCCAACTTAGGAGAAGAGGACCTGCTACTGAAGTGTCAAACTCTAAGTACCGCTTTGACCCATGACAGCCAGCCAGATATTGATGGCACATAACTTGCAAAGGAAATGCAGAATTTCCCACCATTGCCATCAAAGAAAATGACAAATATGGAACTTTTGACCTTCCTGCATGAGAAGAAGCTGGTCGAAATTTATCCTAACATGTGGGTTGCCTTGAGAATCTCTGCCACTCTTCCTGTTACAGTGGCTGCTGCTGAAAGAAGCTTCTCTAAGCTTAACCCTAACCAGGCCGGGTTTTTTTGGCTCCTCTATAGCCGTGGGGGGGGGGGGGGGGATTCCCCCCCCCCCCCTCAGATCTCGGCAACGGAGCGACGAAAATTTGTGAAATTTGGCACACAACTAGGTCTCCCCACTAATTACAACCACAACCGAAATTTCATCACCATAGAACAAGGGTTTTTTAATTATGCATGTTAATTTATTCAAATATGCAAATTTTGCATCAAAATGTGATCTTTCATACACATAACAGAAATTAATGCCACTAGCATCAATCTTTAGCATTATACATCATAGTATCATACTGATATATCATACATGTCACAGAACAGGTAAAATTAATTTGCATACAGTAATAATTATGCCCCGTTTAGTGTATGCTATGGGAAGTTCACGTTTTTGCCACGCGGACGTTCGCAAAATGACCTGCCGCGCCGTAGGGGTAGGTCCGTTTTTCGAAAATGGTATCAAAAGATGCGCAATACTTCAATCTTAAAAGTCATAAAATTTTAGTGCGTAATTATTTTTTTTCACGAAAATATCCCAGAAAAACGGAGGGGGGGGGGTGGATTCCCCCCCCCCCCCCCGCCGGTTAGGGTTAACTGATAAAAATATCTTAGATCTACCATGATTGCAAGAACGTCTCAGTGGACTTGGCATTATAAGCATAAACCATGTGTTCTCAAATCAGTTATCATATGATGATATTATAGATGACTTTGCTGCAAGAAAGACCAGGAGAGTAAATCTGTAGGAGGTTATGTGAGATTGAGGAGGTGGTTTGTTGTTTTAAAATAGTTTAAGCTAAAGCATACCAAAAAAATAAACCACGAGAAGTCATAATAAGATCACCTTTTTATATATTTATTGTATAATTTTATTTAAATCTTTGTAAAAACATCCACACTGGTTTCTTTATTATGCAGTGTCTTATTTATATTGTATTAATACGTTAATTTATTTCAATTGTTTACAGTTTATATTTTGGGAGTATTTAAATCTAATACTTTAAATGAGCTATTTTGTTATATTTAATACATTTAGTTTATTTGTTGTATTTGTTTCCTTAATTCTTTCTTAGTTTTTTAAATGTGCTATTTCTTTATTTAAATAAAACAATATCTAGAACAACGATATTCAGTTTCTTGTGAGTATATGTACACTAACAGTGGAATTTACTGCGATGCATGGGGGGGGGGGCGCCACATAAAATCTTGCCTAGGGAACCAAAGTGGTTAGAGCCGGGCCTGTAGAATATATATAGATATATATATATATATATATATATATATATATATATATATATATATATATATATATATAGACCCATTCACGTTGACAATACTCTCTAAGATCGAACCAGATTGTCCTTGTTAGTAATCTTGGCCACTGCATTATTATTATTTAATTTTTAGGCGGGTCTTTCAGAGCGGATACCAGATTAAGCAATGGTGTAGTGTGGTTTAACTGGGGGAAAACATATTTCTTTATTTGTTTGTATAAGTAATTCAATCTATTAACTTTTTCGTCACATGCTTTACATGTGTTTTAATGCACTCCGTGTATATTTATTTATAGTTGATAAAATAAGGAATTGCCGTCTCTACCTTATTTCTTTCAATGCATTTGTTTGAATAAATAATCATTGTTTTTATGGAATGCTACATCCAGAGTAATGCAATGTTTTCTCTAAATAAATAATTTTTGTATTCGTTTAAAAGCAACCAAGACTATTCATACAGGGAAAATTCGTATCCAATAGTCCTTAGAATACTTTAGGTAAACAGTTAGATAACTTTTGGTTCCTAAGACTATTCTTTTAGTTTAATACTCTATCGTTTTTTATATGTTCATGTCTAGAACTACAGTTTTATATTCGGTAGATCGGTTAAAACTGTCATTAGAGGTTCTGTAAGGATAATAATATTTTATATATGATAAAACTCTCGAATACTATACTTATCGAGAGAAATCGTTAGCTTTGAATAAAAAATAAGTGTCAATTGGCTTTATTTCATTTTTTTTCTTCTTTAATGAACTGTCGGATATCAAATTATATACAGGGAGAAGCTCTATTTAAATATTAGTCTATTCACTAAGCCGACTCTTATATGAGTTTATATACCCGTTAATTATATTTTTTTATTTTTCTTTTGGCTAAAATGAAGGACTTTTCCCGAGTTCGAGAAAAAATTCATTCTTAAATAGTCATTGCTTTTAGACCATAGTCTTTACTTATCATTAATAGATTTTCTGTAAATATAAAACGCCATTAGACTTGTAGAATCACCGCCAAGCATTCGAACGTATGAGTTCGAATTAAAATCCTTAACATTATCATCACAAGTCTCTCGATTAAGAATTCTTAACATAATCTGTTATGAGTTCGATTTTTAACATAGTCAGTCAGAAGTCCCGTAATCGATTCCAAGTCCTAACAAAACTGATAACGAGTTATGGAGTAAAATCTTAAAAAATTGAAAGAATTATTATCCGAGCCTAGATCAAAGCTTTCAACAAAACTTGCTCAAATATATTATTTTTTTGCTAAAAAAGATAGTTTTAATAAATCGATATTATAAATATGAAATTTTCTTTCTCATTCTTACCCCAAGTTCGTCCATGTTTTAAAGGAGAGTTATCCATTATGCATTTCTTATGAAAGTTTGAATTTCACATTTTTAAATATATATTGTATAACTATTTTCACTTTAAAAACTAATAATTATAATATTTTTAATTATAGTGGAAAGTTTTCTTTAATATCTATTAATTATGCATTAAAAGAAATGATATTTCTCCTCAGTAATGCGATTAAGGTCATACAGGACGCTCATATAGTATTTCATATGTTAAAACAAATTAATTTATTGCTCAGCTTTACCTAAGTAAAAAGGAGGAAATGTGCAATAAAAATTGTATAGTATTTGTATTTACGGCTTTTTCATATGTAAAAAATAAATTATAGTATATTTAAAGAAAAATACAATGATTAGTTGAATTAATACACTTTATTAAAATTAGAAACTGTGAAATGTCCTTGATGTGTTTTATATTTGTGAATTTTTTACTTGATCAAAATATTTATATTTATAGAAATTAAATACTTCTGTTTTAATTTTCAAATGGACTTCTTTCTACAAACTTTTTTTTTGTGGAAAAATCAAAGCATTCTCTAATTTATCAAAGATTGTAATAGCAATAAGTGATTATAATTTTATAAGAAACAAATAATTTTAAATACATAAAAAATAAGGAATCCACAAGGAAGAAATAAATTATAATATGTGTGTTTTGTGTCTACCCAAATATTAAAATGACTCAATGTCGATTTTCACCCCCAGCAGGCCCAAGCTTTTTTTTTTTGGGGGGGGGCCTACAGTTGTTATGGGGGGGGGGGCACAGTTGGCACATTCATAAAAAAATCGGGCCCACGTCACTCAGTGGGTGGCGGCCTATTCACTCGGTGGGCGGGCCTGGCCCCCCTCAGGCCCACCCATCCCACCGGGCCTGACCCCCAGAGAGGAAAAGGTCCATAGTGATCAACCAAATAAAAAAAAATCATTGAAAGTTCGCCTGAATCATTTTAGCGATATAATGATTGTTCATATCTTCAGAGCTGCGACTAAATTCAAGCATATAGGGAAAAATAATGGAATTATTGAAATGAATTTTAACTATTAGTCACAGGCAATTGTAAGGCAACAAAGTCCAGATGAAGAGCAAGGCATTTTACACAAGATACTTGGGATGGCATTGGCAACCTCCCAAGACGGCGTGGACACCGCTTTTCTAGTGATAAACTGCTTTGTGAAGCAATATAAATGGGCCTAGTGATTGTATAAAAGTGACATAGTCTGGATCAATAATAATCGTATAGAATGTCCGGATACAATAATCTATACTGACGGTTCTAAAGACCAAGACGGAAATACGGGCGCAGGATGGGCTATCACTAGGGGTGACATGACTCTACATCATTCACTGGCGTCATTAAAAATCGAGGCATCAGTATTTCAGGCCGAGGTCCTCGCCATTTTAAGATCTGTGGAAGACCTTCTGAAACTGGAAAAACCTACAAGGAATATTGTTGTACGACCCGACTCTCAATGGCAATTGCGGCTCTCCTCAATCCACTCACGAAGAGCTGCATAGTCAAAGAATGTAAAGAAACTTTGATAAGATCAAAAGGATAAAAACATTTACCTTGAATGTGTAAAGGTCACAGTGACATACTGGAAATGAATTCGCCGATTATCTTGCAAAAAGTGGCTGTGAGAGTCCAAATCAAATATGCACCGGAGTACCGCCGAGCTACGTGAAGAAGGCAGTAGATAGTTTGTTTTATCAAAGGTGGAGCAGCCGTCACAAAAACAGCGTAAATATGAAGCACACTCGTCTAATGTTGAAAACTCCTCAACAAAACACGGTCAAATTTCGAGGATATAATATGAAACTGCTTGTTCAAGCAGTCATGGCCATGGACCTTTTCTCTCACACTTGAGTAAATTGAAGAACATCAGTCCAATTTGTGATCTCTGCACGGAAGAACCGCAGACTGCGGATCACCTCATAAACAGATGTCCTGCTCTATCCTATGAGAGGCATAAAGTTTCTCAAGAGGAGGACGAAAACATTAGAATAATTAATTTATGCAATGTAAAATAATGAAAAATATTATTGTAAATAATTTTAGTATTTGAGTAGGAATAAGTATATGTCCATAGGTATTGTTATCATTATATTATTATTACTATTGTAACACAGATACCCCGTAGTGTGGTTGTGTTCTCTACTTAAGTGTTATATGTGCGTTTTCATGTGTATGTATATCTTGGATGATAGTAATAAATATAAAACAAACAACAAACATAGCAATTGTAAGTAGATGTCGTGATGATAAAGTTGAACTGTGAATATCCACAATATCGTTCTTTAGACAAATATAGATCATTTGCATGTGCAGTTATGGTTTAGATATGTTTTATATTCTTTGAAATAAGTTATTATTTGACACGACCAAGTGCGATTTTTTTAAATCCAGAAAATTATAATTTTTTTAATTGGTTATTACTACATATGTCGAGGGCAGAAAAAATGTAAATCATATAAATAATATTTTTTCACATATTTTCCATTTTTTAACAAATAAAAGCATTTTTTGAAAATTTGAGAAAAAAACACATTATCTTCATAATATCCCTGAAATAAAAACTTTTTTTTCTCATTTTAGAAAAACTAGCCCATTGCAGCTCCGCGGCTGTGTAACTAGGGCCTGCGGGCGGGTGGGTGGCCTACGGCCACAGCATGTATAAATGGTAACATATCTATGGATAATATGTTGAGGCAAGGATAGAACCTTGCATCAAACAATGAAGTTTTTTAAGCTTGGTGTGATTTTATCACAAACATTATTTTGTATATATATATAGGGAAAATACCTGTCATCTTTCATCAGTATAAAACATACAAAAACGTTATTTGTTAAACGTTTTTGGTTCGATGGTATATATATATATACAATAAAATAAGCTATGAACGTTATTATCAATAAAATTAATCTTTTTTTCTGTAAAAAAAGTAAGAAGGGTGTCTGTATGTATGTATGTGTGTCCGAATGAGCATCACGGCCAAACCACTGGACCAATCGAGTTAAAATTCGGCATGAAAATGTATTGGTATCCGGGGTCATTCTTGGCCAAAAACGGCAAAGGTTATTGTTGAATAATAAATCGATTTTTTTATAAAATCACTATTGGATCTTTTTTTCTAAGAACTCCAATAATTTCCTTCTTATCAACCCAAGTTGAAATCTGAAAAAATACATTTCCATTTTCCAGTTTTTATGCCAAAACTCAAAAAAATTATAAACCAAAATTCATTTTTTATATATCAGAATTTATTAGAAAATTAACCATTCTATAGATACTATTTTATAATTTTATGCGATCAATCACACAGAAAACCCATAAAAGGCCCCCCAAAATTTAAGATTTCAAAAATATTCCGCTTCATCCATGAAATTGGGCCTAATATTCAGTCCCGGATTTGAGGGTCTTAACGACCTCGGATTCGAATACTGATTATATCAAAGTTGCTCACTTTGAGAAGTTGAATATAATTTTGCAAAACTTGCAAATTGAAAAAAACCCTCATCCCATCCCAAGTATGTCCCGAAGGCCGGACATTGGCTTTACCAACCTAGGCTTATTTTGCAAGGCCTTCATTTTGTATTTTTTGACTTTAAAACACTTTTGATGTAAAAAGTCGCCCAGAGGTTTTCTTGAATTTCCCGACAGGCCGTCCAGTTTTCCGGGAAATTTATGTGGTACCGATTGGAAACCCTATTCTTGATATACTTTCGGAGTGGCTTTTTTTCGAAATGGGAAAAATCAAAAGTTAAGGAAATGTCATAGTCCAGGTCCAGGTGTGTCTGAATCCAGATTTTTTTTCTAAAAAAGGTTATTTGGGCAAAGATGCAGATAAGTTTTTTTGTGTTCTGTCTCTAGAACATCTCACTTAAGAACTATGGGCAACCCAAATTTTCCAAGCCTTTTTCCAGGCCTTTTCAAGGCCGTTAGATCTTAATTTAGTTTTTAACAAAAGATGCCTACGGCCAAAGCCCACAAAACACCTATATAGTGTCCGAGCCCTCCTAACCCTCAAAAATTCATACAAGCCGCAAACCCTCTCACATACGCAAATCTGGTTTTATCTTAATCTAACCTAGCCCAAATCCTTTCCAGGGTCATGATACATCTATGTGCCAAATTTCAGCTCTTTAGCTGCTGTAGTTTGGCCGTCTATAGAGGACAGACAGACGGACTGACAAACTCCAATTATAATATAGACTAGCCCATTGCCGCTCCGCGGCTGTGGCTAGGCACTGCGTGCGGCTAGGTGGCCTATACCACAGCATTTATACATGGTAACATATCTATGGATAATATTTTGAGGCAAGGATTGAACCTTCCATCAAACAATGAAGTTTTTTAATATGATAGAGAATGATGTGAGTATTTTTCAAAAAAAAAAACGTCAACTGTACACACCTCTCGGCATGACCATCACCGATTTGATGATTTTTGGTACACTTATTAAGGGCTATAAGATAACACCTTGTGCAAAATTTCAGATGGCTGGGGCTCCCAGGGGCATTTTAGAGGCGTGCAAAGTTTTGAAAAATGTTAAAAAACCGTGCCCATCTCATACTTCGAAAGACGATAGCTCCCTTTAATTTGAATAAAATTTCCTAATTTGGCGCTTTAGCGTGTACTTCAAAAAGGCGCCCCTAATGGGCCGCAGATTTTTTTTGCCAATTTTTTTTCTGAAGGTATAGTATGTAATATGTAATATTTTAATACTAATCTCCTTCTTTTTATACTATGCATACACTGACCTATGTTTTTAAAGATGGGAACCCCTGCGTGACAGTGTAGGTATGAAAGAAAGGAGATTAGTATCAAAATATTACATAAGCCACTAGTTATTAGCCTCTTTGGGGATGATCCCATTGAGAGCCCACTCTATTTTTTTTTGGTTTGAAAAATAATCAGTTGAACTACCTTCAGAAAAAAAATTGGCCAAAAAAATCTTACAGGGCGCCCTTTTGAAGTACAATTTTTCTTATTTTTTTATATAGTTGTTTCCAATTGGGGACACTAATGCAAATGTGAAGAAATTTTTAAAATTGGATGAAAAACAAAAAAGTTTTATTATTAAGCATTATTTCATAAGTACAATTGCTACATATATACATGTACATGTATAGCATATGAGTTGAGCATGATGTTAGTTCTTTTTACTCCCTAGGGGGCGCTCTAAATTATTAATCTAATGTAACCTCTAAGGAAACTTTTTACTGCATAATTGGTTTTTAAATCATGCATACGAAATGAAGTCTGTGAAATAAATGTCCGATACCATATGACGTCATAAATTAACACCACGGTTCACCAAAGGTCTGGGCAATAAAAAAACAAACATGTAATCCTAGCAGTATATCTACTCAATGACGTC
>CP045893.1:25373080-25395028 GCA_013387185.1 Caligus rogercresseyi | reverse complement strand
TATTATATATATATTATAATATAATATATATATTATTTATTTATTATAATAATAATATATAATATATGTTGAACAAAATGTCTATTGGCGAATTCACGAGATTACCATAATGACATTTCCATTGAAAAACTGTATTTTGAGAAAAACAAAAATTAAAAGATTGGTATCAATAATGATGAGAGGGATTCAGAGGGAGTAGATTGGGATTCGATGGGGAAAATCTACTATATTAGTCGTTTAAAACCGTATTAAAAGATAACTTAAAACATCAACATGAGTACCCTCTTTTTCTTATTCTTCTTGAAACTATAAAGAACCCTAGTAGGAGCTGTTATTTAAAAATGGTTGGTGCGTCAGCACTTATGTTCATTTATTGGCACTAAATATTATTTGACGAAATTTGAAAAAAAAAATAAGTCATCAATAATCATAGCTAAATTTTGTAAAATTAGTTTTTTCAAAATAAGTAATAACAAAAAAGTTTGCTTCATAACGAAACCTTTGACACCAGTGACGTCGATTTCTAACAATGCTAGAGATTTTTTATTTAGATACTCGTTTTTCAGCATCAAAAAGTGAACCAGAATCGCTGGGTTATGTAAAAGAACTAAAAAAGTGGTTTTTTTTTTGGGAGTCTAGTGCCCGCCTATAGTGAGAATTGGGAAGAAGGGGAATACTATCTTTTTAAATCACAAATTAATTCTATCACCAAAAGAATTTGTGTATTTTTATATTGGCCCCAATTATGAACAAATCAATTATATAGTTACAAAGATTCAAGTAATTCTCTATAAATTTAGATGTTCGAGAACCCCCTTACCAGTAAACTTTGAACCTTTTATTGAGGACGTTGTTAATAATATGTAGTTTTTTGGGTTTTTTAAATGTTTGATGTAATGTTGATATAATATAAGTGAAATAAAGTTTGTTGTACCCTGGGTACAAAAAAAAAAAAAAAAAAAACAATGAAGATCGGATAACATTAAAATATTTTTCCTAACGTGTATTGGAAGCCATTATTTTTATGTTTGAATATAATTATTATGCCACTTAAAAAAGTAACAATCAGTGAGGCATAGAATATGATTGTAAATTCAATATTCCTCCAGATAAAATTGAATTCAAACATCTCAAATCGTCCGAACTAAAAGAATGAGACAGGGAATAATTGCTGTCCTGTAAAATTGATTATAGAATATCAACTTTAAGCGATACATTGAGAGTAAAATATGAGGTATCCGCTTCATCAGGATATATATTATATAGTTTAATGCCAATCTTTAAGTCTCTAAAGCAAATAAATGTCAATTTTAAAAGTATTCAGTTGAATGATATGGTTTTATATATTTTTCATCTTATTAATACTTTTTTATCTATTTAACATGTTACTCATAATTTACGTCTCTGTATGGACATCATTTTGAAGCATTCAACGGTTCTTAAGTGTATTTTTAAAAAGGTGTAGGATGGTGAGGCATCATGTTTGTATGGAAGCAGAGGACAAGGATAAAATGAAATCTCTAAATCTGCTGTTACTTTCATTAATAAGACATCATGTAGTTAAAAGGTGAATATTTTTAATGTATACTAGTATTATTTCATAAATAACTTTATTTTCTTGGAAGAAAATGTTATTTTATGTAATGTAGTTTTAAAATAGTGATTTTGTGGAAAAAGACCAAAAATAATTATTTTAATAATTTAATTTCTTGCGTATGTATATAAAATTTAAAAAAAATATTTGAAATCCTTGATGTCCTATCTACATTTGCAGCCAATTATTTTAAAATAGCAATAATATTGAGGACATCAGGGATGATTCAAGGGCGAAAAAAAAAATATTACAAAAGTTTACTACATAATTTTTGGGTCCGTTGAGGAGATACTTAACGTTATTCGATTTAGTTCAAACTTTCACAAGATGATCTGCATGCATTAAGGTAAAATCCTAGGGGGAGCCCACTCTCAAATCCGAATGTTAAATGTTAAAATATATATATATATATATATATATATATGTATATATATATATATATATATATATATATATAGAACAACCTGTCAACTTAATCATTTTAGCAGATCAACATATTAAATATAGTTCATAATAAGCTCAGTTTCTTACTTCAGAGATCCCTTCTTAAATTTTCTATTTTATCTCAAACTTCTTTCCTTTAGGGCTTATAAGTCAAAGCATCCCTATCCACAATTGTAGAACCTAGAAATATTAGGATATTTTATAACCTTATTTGTTTTCTGTTAAATTCGTTTATGTGATGATTTTTTTTCAATGTTTGATCACCAAACTATGCATGTTTTTGTAGATAGATGTCATGACTGACTCATCTTTTAATAATTTTAAAATCAACATTTATTCGAACGTGATTGGTTCAAGAAAGGAGCGGCAATAATAAATAAAAAACAGTTGTCTTACTGCAATAAAGTATCTATTCACTCGCAGCTGCTGAGGAGGGAACATTAATTCAAAGAGAAGAATGTCAGATAAAAAAAATATGATATTTAGGAATCCTTGAATGAAATCCTCCAACATGAACTATTATAAATAACTATAAAAAAAGAAAGTCCCCGGTACAAGAATAATTATTAATTAGTTCTATATCCATGGCGATACATGGACGTCCAGTAAGAAAGGAATAAGTATTGCCAACAGGACGAAATATATTTATTGGTGAGTGTACGAACACTTCCTTCAAAGTATCCCTACATACTTCAATGGGGAAGAAGTCCAATAAAATCCATAAATAATTGGATTCCCACATCCTTGTTGTCTTGGTAATCCTCACGTGCATCTTCTTTGTCTGTGTTTTTAGATAGGCCTTAGACGGGAGACATGGAGGGTCGACCCACAGTCTATGCACATATAAACAGGGCAACAAAGGTGTCGTGAGGAGAGAAACAGGGGGGAAAAGCGTGGGAGTTTGTGTCAAGTTCAAGGGCTACCGCCTACAAATACTACAAAATGATCATCATGTTTAAGTGAAATGTGTGGGAATGATTAAAGAAGAATTATTATTCTTTTAGAAAAAAAGATTTTTAACAAAAAATATTATTACTTTTATTTATAAAAAAAAGTTAAGATACCAAAGAAGCTTAATAAATATTTAATTTTGGTTTTACTAAGTTTTGAGTGAGTGGAAGGATTCCTTAATTAAAGCAGACACCAATGAAAGTTGTTTCAGAAAGGATAACAATATTTGGAACAAACTTCTAAAAAGAGGTTCATAATACCGATTCCGAGCCAAATATATTTGTTCAAAACGCGAACAAATATTTTTTATAAAAATGGATATAAATAGTACAAAATATATATTATAGTAAGATATGCTCTTAAAATTAGTAATTTAATATTGCACGTTACAGTTGAACCAACCAAAATCTTTTTAAAATCTCAATTATATATTTCCTTCACTTATTGAATAGTCATTTTTATCATTTTAATATATTTACCATTGCTATTCACCAATAAAATCCTACTTTTATAGAAATAGTAGTTTGAAGCAATAAAAATAACTAAAACTTGATGTTTATTTTAGGATGATTGTGATGTAATTAAGAAATACGTAGAATAAATGCATTTATTATGTTAAAAATATTTTTCACAAACACGTTTTAATAGAATATATACGATTATAATATATATATTTGTACAAATCCTTTTTTAAGAATAGAGTTGGCTTTTTAAACTTGATTATAATACAAATGAGTATATACATTCTGTTACCAAGTCAATTAACATTTTGGAATGAAGATAACAAATCAGAAAACGGATTTGAATTAATGACTGTAACTGAGAGTTACATTCTTATTAAATAAATTAATCAATTTAACGAGGAAGAAGTGTTATTATAAAGCATTGGTTGTGTTTAATCATAGAGGAATTATTTTTTTAAAGCTCATTATTAAATATATTTTTAATATATATTACTATCCGTTCAATATAAAATATTGTTATTTTTATTTATATATTCAAAGCACTTTAATATCATTTTGTCAATCACTTTTTGTATATGTCACCCTTGGCGTTTCGATATCTTCCTTCTTACAGGAGTAACTCATCGACTACTAATAATAAACCGAATCAGAGCAACAGAATTTAAAAGATGTATGTCGGAGTTAGCAGCTCATAGAAGCCTTATTAATTCCCCTTATATAATTAAATTTTCTTAATGAAGATAATGAATCAGAAAGAGAAGGAAGGAACTCTTGCTATCCCTTGAGATGTTTAAGTCCAATACTAAGTTAATCAATTTTAACAAGAGTCAATTAATAGCAGGATGTTTAACTCGAGAGTTTAAAGCTCCTTTAAAGGCGGATTTTTTATATACTTCGTTCAATATCAATATTGTGAATATTCTTCCTTTATATATTCAAGGTTCTTTATATCATTTGATCCAATCACTTTTTGTATTGTCAACCTTGGCGTTTCCATCTTCTTCTTACAGGAGTAAACTCATCGACCTAACTCACTTATACAACCCGCACTCAGAGCAGACAGAATTTAAAAGATGTCCGTCGGAGTTAGCAGCTCATAGAGCCATATTAATTCCCCTTCTATAATGAACATATCTTCAAACGATGAATCAAAGAAGAAAGGAAAGAACCTTGCCAGTGAAAAACAATCCGAATACTTCGGAGGAGGTAATAAGGGCCTCAAGTCATGATACTCAGTGATGTTATTCTAATGTATATAAAACATAACACAGGACCATTGAAAAACAAGGTACGTCCATATTGGCTAGATAATGACGTCACACCGTCAAGAGGGAAGAATATTATTTTTGTAATGTTTCCGCTTACGTCATACCTCCGCCAAAGGAGGTATTGTTTTCACTGGCGTTGGTTTGTTGGTTTGTTTGTCAGCAGGATAACTCAAAAAGTACTGAACAGATTCGGATGAAACTTTGTGGAGTTGTTGGAAATGCCAAAAGAAACAAGTGATTAAATTTTGGCATCTCTGAGAGCTTCTTTAAGATGCCAAATGAGCTAAATACTAATAAATATTTCAAGTTAGCCTACTCTGCCAATAGACGTCGCTGTGCTGTGAAATGGGTGCCGGGAGCGTCTTCCTCTCGGAATTTCCTTCGAGGGGAACCCTCCCCCGTCCCTCTACGCCGCCCCAGTCGTGAAAAATCCGCCTCGGAAGGCTCATAAGGACCCCGTGACGGCGGAGGTTTACACTCTCTGAGTGTATACATGCCTCTAGTTTATGATATATTTCTACAGTATATGTTGAAATGTCACAAATAATGGTTGATTACGTTTCACTGAACAACATGAAAACACGAAATAAATGGATCTGGCATTCTGGACATTTAATACAGGATTACCTTTTCTAGATTCTCAAGCAAAAACTAAATTGTTGCATAACCAAGTGGAGTAGCCATCTCAGTTACAAAAGAGCTCCTTAATTTATCTCCTCTTTTGAGTTACCAGTCATATATAGGTCATTGAGTAAACTGTGTTTATATATATATATATATAATATATATATATATATATATATATATATATATATATATATATATATATATATATATATATCACCTGCACAAACATGGAAGCATTCTTAATTATTAAGCATCCTTGGTCAATCTTAAGGATGTCCGTGTCTATGTTTATTTCATACTTAAATGACATTTTTTTAAACCTGTAGTGATGTTTAGTCCACTTCTTGTATATCTGGTTTCTTGCCCCCTTTTCAAGGGAAAATCTCTCTCTCTCTCTTCCTTTCTCCCAAAATTTTAATTACAAGACGGATGTCCCTATTAAGTTAACACTCCAGACCATGTCCGTATGCATTTATGGTCTTTTTGAGATTGGATAAGAAGATAAGGAGGAAAATAGTATTTCTGATATCATACTCCTATATGACCAAGGTTTGTGGATTATCAATTTCCATCGGTTGTTTTTTTTTAACAAAAATTATAAAACTGATTTTATTCAATAAGTGAAGCAAATATATAACTAAGATTTTTGTTTGTTAAACTGTACTTTAAATATTAAATACGATACGATACTTTTTGCATAATGCCAACTGTTTTTGTTGTTGTCATTCCCTTTTCCATTCTTTAAAAACACCACCATTTTCTTATCCCTACTCATGATAAATAATATTATCTATCACTCTCTCTTTAGCTTTTTGAGTCGCAGCCTTTCCCCCAACAAGGGAGATAATAACTAGAGAGCGGAAAAAAATGTGATGATTTTTGCCAAAAAATGTTTTTTAATGTTACCCAAAATGATCGAAAATGTTGAAAAAATGTTAAGAAATGTTAAAAAGTATTAATTATGTATACTCCAAATTTGATTTAATGTGAATTTATAATTAAATAAAACAGTGACATACAATAATCTCTGCCAAATTTTTCGCGGTGAAGTTTTGGCGACGGTCGGATAAAACATTTTTTAACCTCAAAAATGATATCTCAACATTTACCGAGGTAATAGGACAGTATTTTATAATAGCTCCATCCATTGGGCTCATCTCATCTGGAAGAGCAGCTCCAGGTTTGCCTAGCAGCACATCTCGTACCTGTCTCAATGCTGGCAGGGCAGGATTTTCTTTTCAACGTAATCGAACTTAATTTCAAAAACCTCTCTGGCGTCACTTGGAATCTTGCGGTTCCTTTCTTAAGCATCTTCAAAGATTTTACGTCCATCTTCAAGTGTAATTTCTGTGGTCTCCAGGGTGGTAATTGAATCTTGCAAAAACGATAAATAACTTGCAATAAATGTTATGTCAACTAAGATGCTTTTCATTTTAAGAATCCGCTGACTATTGGATATACATTTGACATCCTCAAGGTCAAACATATCCACGACTAATTTGACTTGCTCGAAATTCTGACCATACCAAACAACTGCGCAGATCCAGGTTCCCTATCTGGCAGAGCTGGGATTCGGTATCGCCGATTCAGTAGATTTAATTATACATTTACCTAAAACCGAATATCGATCGGTGGGGTAGATAAGAAAGAAAGATAAATTTATTTATGAATCTGCTCTGTGACTTCTTCATATGCATTTAGTTGTTGTTGTTGTATGCTTTTATTACGGAGCTAATATAACTCTAGCCTATCATGGCTACTAAAAAAATATATAACTTTATATACAAACAAATAATTATACAATAAAATATTAATTAAAAAGAACAATATTTATATACATATATATATATAATTTTAATAATTAAATTAAACTTAATCCTCTTCAAGGGACACCTTCATAGCCTTCCAAGCGGATATGACAGCCTGCTTCACTAAAATCTCATTTACAGATGGAAGATGTGACCTGTCGAGAAGGTCAACCACACGCAACCGATCTGCTCTTCGAACTCCCAGCAAGATGCGTGCGAGATCGTTGATGGCAAGTTGCGAATCTGAGCCTGCCTTTGTCATTGTAGGGTTGTGAGGTATTTCAGCAGCGGACGAGAATTTTACACTTCTAGTCGCCCAAGCAGACGTCTGAAGTTTCCCAATAAATATGAGTCTAGATATCTCGGCCAGCAGTGACCCTCGCGATACCGTGGTGCAGAGCCGGCGGATAACTCCGATTCTTTTCCTGACATTCTAAATAATTTTTTCGTGGTGGGGGCCCAAATGTCAGGTTCCTGCTAACAGTTACGGATAAAAGACCCTAAGGTCTCGTCCACACTTCCACATATACTCAGCTGCGTCAGTCGCGATAATTTTTGCCACAAATTTGCTTCAAACTGAAGATCAATCATTCTGAGAGTATCATTGACGATCCTAGCCATGGTGTTTGAGTCAGAAGTGGGGACGAATGAGCATTTCACCACAAATGAAACATGAAAGGAGTTTTTATCTAAGCGCCCAATTAAATGCATAACTCTTCCTTTTTATTTGGGTAAAACGTTGATTGACCAAAAGCCTCATACTTCTTGAAAAGGCGTCATAAATTTAGGCGTGCATTATTTCCCTCCAAAAATCAACAAAAGAATGGAATGAATTGAAAAATTATAAAATGATGCAAGAGGTGATTAAAATAAGTTCCACAATTTTTCTAAAAAGACAAAAAAGTGTTTATTTCTGAGATATTATGAAGAAAAATGTGTTTTTTCTTAATTTTCCAAAAAAATGTCTTTATCTGTAAAAAAAAAATGGGAAGAATGTGAAAACATATTTTTTATGTGATTCACATTTTTTCCGCTCTCTAATAATAACAAATAAAGGTAGTGCAATAGCCGTGTGCGTTAAGGCGTGTTTAACGCAGTTCGAATACTCCCGAGAGGGGATGTCCATTTTTGGTCTACCCCATTGATAAGATCCTAGGTTCGATAGACTAATTTAAACGCTAGTATGCTTATTTATATCCTGTCGGATACAATTCTGTTGAACCATTTAGGCAAAAAAGTGGATTTTCAGCGTCATCATATGTTGATTCAGCTATATTATATGTGCTTATGACGAATAAGGGTTGAATTACATTTAGGGAACGAAAAAGAAGAAAAATGCTCTTTCATACGATTCGCCACTTTCAATGCAGTATGCTAGGATTCATTGTATAGGGAGCACATTTGACTCATCCAACAAATACGTCTGTTATTTTTCATAAAAAGAACGAACCAACATAGGATAAATATTGGATAAAAATGATATGATACAAAAATGGTTTTGTTAACCGATTCTCCTGTTTTTAGACTTCACAAGTGTGAAATGAATCAAGAATGAATTAGTCCTTACGAAAATTAGGAACTAAGTTGATTTTTTAAGCACTTTCATTTGACAAATGTAGTAATGTATCTATTAATGAAGGACTGGCGCGAAAAGAACAAAGCAATTTGAAAAAACATATTTCTTACCTTACCTTGGATTAAACTGTTGAGAAATAGTCGATGGAAACGCTTTCGAGAATAATCACGGATGTTTGTTTGACGGATTGGACGTAATCGTCTTTTTTCGTCTCGAAAAAAATTCCTCCTTTTCTCTATGAGCGAACCATATTTATGAGTCAACTGATTCTATTTCCTGCTGGCGTAGACTTAATAAACCATACCTTCTCTCAATTAAATCACTAAACCCTCCCTTTAAAATTCTTGTCACGCAACAGAATAATAGCAAAGTAATTAGGTGATGACGTATTTTTTTTTTTTTCATAAGAATTTAAGAAGGCTAGTTCACTATAAAAAACGAGTGCTAAAGAGTTGAAATTAATTGAATAGAGTAGTAAAAAGATTTTAAATTTAAATTTTATTTTCAGGTATGAAATTTGAGTGAACACTGATAAACAACCGAATAGTAGTAAAGAAATTGTGTGAGGACGCCATTTTTGATTTTTGTATATAATTTTTTAAAAGCTAGTTCACTTTGAAAAACGGGTGCTTAAGAGTTGAAATTAATTGCAAAGAGTAGTAAAAATAATAAATTTGATGTTCATGTATGAAATTTGAATGAACACTTATTAACAACCGAGTAATAGCAAATAAATTGTGTGATGACGTCATTTTTGATTTTGCATAATTATTTTTAAAAGGCTAGTTAATTATGAAAAACGGGTGCTAAAGAGTTGAAATTAATTGCAAAGGGTAGTAAAAAGAATAAATTTTATATTCAGGTATAAACATTTGCGTAGACAATAATAAATTTATTTTTGAAAGAAAAGAAACCATGAATCGTCGAGAAATCTTCAACAGCTAACCGGAAATTCATTTTTTTACTTAGGGAGAAAAACACCAGGTGGCAGCACCTTCGTTTTAACATACCTACTTGTAAGCACTTGTTTATATATATATATATATATATAACCTGGGATTCGATAGAAAAATCTACCGCCGGTTCGATATTCGGTAAATACCTTCTACCGATCGATATCGGTATTCACTAGATTTTATTATATATCAACAGTATCGATCGATATTCGGTACGGTAGATAAGAAAGAGAGATAAATTTATTTATGTATCTGCAGTGGGACTTCTTCATATGCATTTAATATCGGACAATTTATAACAAAGGACGATGAAGTACATAATTTGTTATAATTTATTAGATATCATTTGAAATATAAAACATACTAATCTTATATAAATTATATATGTAATTGGATTTTGTAGGAAATGGAAGGCTATAGATTTTTTTTCATTTACTGTCCTTATTGTCCGATATTTAATGCACTTACAGGTACTCTAGTATTCAATGCATACCATAAACTTATATTGAATGTATATGTATATATATATAATATATATATATATATATATATATATATATATATATATATATATATATATATATATATATATATATATATATATATATATATATATATATATATATAAGACCTTCATTGAGTCATAGACAAAAAAATAAAGTCCCTGGTTGACAAGTTCGTTGAACTACTTAAGTACAACCAATTGTACTAACTAATTGTGTTATCAATGTTTTCAAGGGTCACAACACTTATGTAGGAGCTCCTGCATTTAACCTTATCCACCGATGATGAATATTGCGGCTTGAATCTCCTTCAAGTGCATGTCAATCTAATCAAAAGATTAACCTTCCTCTCTTTTCATCTCCATCAAGGACGGGACTGTTTGTATGTGGTTTGAGGGTCAATAAAAAGGGGTTCAGAAAGTGAGAGAGAGAGAGAGAGAGTCAACAAGGATCAATTAGTCAGAGGATAGATTGTTGTAATTATTTAGAGGAAGCGTGTCATTCTGAGACTAGTACTAACAGATCACCGACGTACCCCATAACTGAATGCAAAGGCAGTGCCTTAGAGTAGTAGAGTCTGGACGAAAGACTGATGAGTCATAACATAAGCTGACAAAAACCCATAACAAACAAATTTCATATCATAAATTAATGGGTGTTTGGATGTAATAGCAAATTTAATGTAATTTGTATAAATCAACGGGGATATATTTTAATGTAAAAAGATGGCAATTGAGTTGAATTTGCTATGAGTTGCATTATTTTTATGATTTTGCCACTATTTTGAGCAGAAATAGGATTTATATGTTGAATAACAATATTATTGAATTTCTAATTTTATTCGTAATGTAGGCAGCCCTTCATCAATCACGAAACCTTTTGTTTTTATGTTTATATCTCTAGGATCAGTCATCAAAATAGGTTTCTCTTAAAACTATACCCAGAATAAGAGCAACAAATGATATTTCCCGGATTTAGGTCGGATTCATGGAAATATGCAATCGACTTGGTTTCGTACATGGTACCTTCTTCGAGCCGTGACCTCACCTTGATGAAGAAGATAGTCCTTCAATATTACCGTTTTTATAACCCCTTATGATTTGTTTTGTTTTATAGTTTTGTTTTTATATTACATATTATTTCTGTTTAGTTGAGTTTGAGTCTTTTTAGGTAGATTAATTTTAAATTATAATGTATAACCAAATATCTACTGATTTGATCATGTGGACATTAAAAACATCAGCTGACTGATCCTCTACTATTTTCTGTAGTAGTTAAGCTCCTTCATATATCATAATCAAACAACAAACGACATTAGGTCGTATTTCTTTGATTCAATAAAATGTAACATATTTGAAATGATAGTTAAAACTGAATATATAAATTGTATTTTTATACCCCTTTATGTGACACCTTTCCCGAAAGTGTTCCTAAAGCCCCCCTTCCACCCTTCTACCACAATATTTTTATGTTGAATCGAAGGTCAAATTATATTCCATAATAAGCGGTAAAAAAAGAGTTAGACTCTTCACTTCATGCGTTAGGTGGAATACAGAAAGGGGCCACCAGTAGGTACTCAATTGTGTTCAGGGACTCCGGAAAACCTCCCACCTTCCTCTCTGTTACTGCCAGTCCGTTAACACTAGAACTACCAAGGGGTCATTTTTGACATTTTACAGATTAAAGCAAGGATTTCTGGGCTCACAGATATGGCTAAATTCTGATTTTTCGTGTAGCTCTTTAATTTTATGTTACGTTTGACATACTAAAAATTTGCATTTGTAGCTCTATTGATAACCAAGAAATGCAGATTCAAAGAAACGCAGGCTTGCCAAATTGACAATTGTAATAATAAAACTGTCAATAAATGTACTGTATGTGAATGCTCTGTTTGTGGAAAATGTAGTAAAATTACTGACAAAACTACCAAATACAAAGGTCAAAACTGTTTAGAAGAAAATATATATATGTGAATTTAATGTTCTTAATATTTTACATGTAAATATAAAGTTATGACATAAAACTATTAAATTTATTATATGGGTCATATTGACCCTTAATTGTTGTTCAAGGGTCGTTCTGTCTGGTAGATATAGTGTTAAAGCAGTCTGAATCCTCCGTTCCTCCAGCCATAATAGTGAAATTGACTCCCGATTCAACGAAGAAATGTCCGATGTACATCATTTTTTGCCCCTCCCCTTCTGAATAGAATCCAGTGTGATTGGCTACGTTCATTGTTCTTCATAATCTTTTCTGCATGGGTGATAGCTAAAATCCTTCCATTTACAGGGTATGTAGAATGTCTAGAAAATGTTGTACAATACCGTCTTAGATCCATTACATTTGTGGTAAAACAAGGCCACTATCACACACATACCTTATTACACGAGTACACTACTTAATTTATGAAACACATGGCAATCAAACAAGATATTAATTTAACGAAAAATTTAATTATATTTTTAATGATATAATATTTTCATGATACTTCTCTGGTTTGCTTAAGGAAAGGCTGTTAAATTTTTAAGATTTTTATGTTTAGATTTTTATATTAAGTCATTGAAAGAAAAATGGTTTAGAATTAAAATCATTTTGAAAAATATATATTTCAGTGGCTGCAAAACAGTCGTGTTACATTATTTGTTTTGTACAAGCAATATGATTGTCTAATCAGTTTTAATTAAGACCTACTAGATAAAAAAACTGAATACTAAATAAAATTTAGGGTCTACATACTATTATGAAATTATTTATCAGGTTAAGTTACCATGTTTTTATGCGCATTTTTTTATATATATATATTACGTAAATTATATAAGCATCGTTGGTTCAGTGGTAGAATGCTCGCCTGCCACGCGGGCGGCCCGGGTTCGATTCCCGGACGATGCAATGTTTTATTTTATTATACATTTTCATATATCACTATAAGTATGTCTTATGAATCTTTTTATTAAAGACACGTAAAAGCTAAGAATGAAATTGATGTTCCATGTTATATTTGACAGATTATAGGAATAGGATCATATTCTTTTAACAACAATGTCTAAGAACACAACGTTGCAGACATTTTTGACAAGTTTTAGACAATTTTTTTGTCACAGTTGATAAAATAAATCATTTATTCTATTATATATATATACATAATGATGATAAATTTCTTAAAATTTGTTGTATTTAGGCCAATCAGCTTTTGTTTTCTTTTTGGTATGGTCTTTAATTTTGTTAATAAGCAAATGATATTCTTGACCATGGATCTCAAATAGAAATAAGAAGCAATGTGGAGATCAAATTAACTTAGTGTATTTAGTTCTTCGATACAAGGATGCATAGAGATACACAAATAGAGATAAAACAATAAAACTTTAAATAAGAGTGTGTAATAAAATATAGGATGCAAACTATATTTGAGGTCCAATGAACTCCGTTCATATTCAAAGTGCAGTCCTTTTTCCTGAGCTCTACACATCGTGTGTATTTAAGACCTGCTTCCTTCTGATAGGGCTCTCGTGGGGATCAGTCGTGGAGTAAGTGCCCTAATATACGAAGAACTGTATTGATCCCGAGAGTGCCTGGGGATCCAGACCGGTGGGAATCCAGAGTACTGTAGGGATCCGGAGTGCATCAAGGATCTATTGTAGCCAGGAGAGGTTCACCAGGTAAAATACCGTAGAGAAATGTCGTCCAGCAAAGATGATTCGAGAAGTCCGTAATTGAGAATCCTTCGTCGGTAGGAGGCCTCCTTCTCTGCAAAAGTTCTGTTAGTCTGAGCTTATTATTATTATTAGGTATGTTACACGAAATTTGAAAAAACATATTTCTTACCGCACTTTGGATTAAACTGTTGAGAAATGGTCGATGGAAACGCTTTCGAGAAATCACGAATATTTGATTGACAGATTGGACGTAATCGTCTTTTTTCGTCTCGAAAAAATTCCTCCTTTTCTCTATGAGCGGAGCATATTTTTGAGTCAACTGATTCTACTTCCTGCTGGCGTAGACTTAATAAACCATACCTTCTCCAAACTAAACCCTCCCTTTTAAATTTTTGTCACGCAACAGAATAATAGCAAATAATTGTGTGATGACGTCATTTGTGATTTTTTTCATATAAATTTTATAAAGGCTAGTTCACTTTGAAAACGAGTTCTAAAGAGTTAAAATTAATGGCAAAGGTAGTAAAAAGAATAAATTTGATGTTCTGGTATGAAACTTGAGTCAACACTTATAAACAACCGAATAATAGCAAATAAATTGTGTGTGGACGTCATTTTTGATTTTTGCATATAATTTTTTTAAAAGGCTAGTGCACCTGGAAAAAAGGGTGCTAAATAGTTGAAATTAATTGCAAAGAGTAGTATAAACATTAAATTTGATTTTTGCTATAAAATTTGCGTAGACAATAATAAAGACCAGAATAATTTTATGTTGTGAAAAAAAACCATGAAAAATCTTCAAGAGAGGCAGCACCTTCGTTTTAAAATACCTATATTTATTATGTTATTGTTTTTTCTTCCTTACCTTACCGTAGCTTATGTTTTATATGTACTCTCATGGGTCTATTTTATATTAATATTCTCCTTTATATATGAACGAAAAAGTGCTCAAAATGGGCTCATTTTCTAATTTTATAAAATAAAACAAAACAAATGTGCTCATTAATGCTCAATAAAGCTATTTTGACTGATAAGCTGGGCTCAAAAGTCAGTAGTTTCCATTAAAAAGGCATTTTGTACAAAAGTGTCGTTAAGGAAAAATTCCTACTATCAATAATTCCGAACACAAAAATGTGCCATCAAATTTTCCTTATGCATATTAGATATAAATAATAACAATATTAGGTGTTATATATAAATATTCCTAGAACCATATTGTCATTCACATATTCTCGGACACTTGATGCAAATATAAACAATAATATAGCCATCCATCACAGTGAAGTCTTGTTATTAAAATTGTTAATATTTCTTAATTTTACATTTATGTTTTCCAAAATGATTGATTAATACCAAAAATGCTTCACCTCTTAACGAAACCCTTGGTCGCAAATAGAGGTGGCGGGGGTAACAAAGGTTTCTTTAAAATCCCCGTGTCTAGGATCCTTAACTTTCACAAAGATCAACTTTTGCCGGACTTACAATTTTGATATCT
This sequence comes from Caligus rogercresseyi, assembly GCA_013387185.1. Lineage (NCBI taxonomy): Eukaryota > Metazoa > Arthropoda > Copepoda > Siphonostomatoida > Caligidae > Caligus > Caligus rogercresseyi. The sequence continues at coordinate 25,379,689 of CP045893.1, read as the reverse complement.
TAAACTTTTACTAACAACTTTATTTATTAATTTTTTAAAAGCTCAATTTATGATAGGGAAATCACTGGAATAAACGTGTGATAAGGAAACGCCAACCTACTTAATTGTGGCATCACAATGCAGGAGATAGCTGAATTGGCGGCAACCCCCCCAAGAAAGAAATCTATCCATGGAGGACCAACTCATAAAGATCTACAACCTTTTATATGGATATCAATTATTTAACTATAAAGATGTTTTCTCTTAGGTAGAACTACCGAGCTATATTAGATTAAGTTCTTGTGTGGTGAGGCTGCTCCAGAAGTAAAACAAGCCAACAAACTGTATTAATTTAATCCTTTTAACAGTCCATCAAATGGTATTGATATTATTATCAAGGAATTCAAATACTTGTAAAAAATATATAAGTTTCGATTTTATCTATGGGAGATATGTTTTCATAGTGAATGTTTTTGAAGTACTTCTTACAAACTTAGCAATCCATGTTTATTTGGTAACCCCAGTTTCTTTATTTTTTATGTCTTATCGTCGGAGAGAATGGATCCCTTTATCGTCAATCATGATTTAATAAAAATAGGCACTATTTATAAGATCTTGAGAGTTGGTTAAAATGATTAATAATAATTTACGAGTCTTCTCATACAAATAGAAATGGAAATTAGTGTATAAACTTTGATGAAATCCTTCTTAAGTTTGAAAATATGATCGAGCCATAGCCACAAAGAGGGAAACGACGAAGCATTACGATGTGATAACTACTTTTTATTGGCCGTACTAATTTAGAGAACAGAATCCCAGTTTGGTATTCTTAATCTGCATATTAAAAACTGTCACTATCTTTTGAAATAATGTTTTAAAAGCTTATAAATCCCAAGATATATATGGAAAATGAGGCTAAGAGAGCTGACTACTCGCTTGCCGGCGATTTTTAATGACGTCACGCCGGCAAGCGGTAAGAAATACATTTAGTAATGACATTCTTCCCACTGTCGTCATCAAAATCTATTGCTACATTATACTTATGATGACGTCACAAATATTAATAAGATATATGAAACTATGCATGAAATCATAAAAATGTACCTTGGTGGACCTTTTATATGTCGACCAATTCAGCTTTAAAAATTATTGCCATCATTCCTTTTCCAACAAATCAATTAAAAACTCGTTTTTATCATTTCCATATACGGTTTCATTGCAGCTGGTCGCCGAGTGGGTAGGTAAGAGGAGGAGGATGGCCTTTGCTGCTTACATCATTGAACAAATGGGAAGGTCTTTAAAAACAAAGTCCTTGATTCAAACACATTCACCAAGTGAAGAATGTATGCACGTGTGAAAACAAAGCAACAGCCATCGACGAAATTGTCACGTAGTCAACACTTGTTTCACGGTGGTGCTTCAAGGTACATATTATTGCAAGAAAAAACTGATTTGACCTTGAAGAAGACAGAGAAGGAATGTACTTCTTGAAGAAAAGAAGAAATAAAAACTTGATTTGACATGCCAAACCAAAGAATATAATAATAATAAATTTGATAACAGAGGTTTGCACTTGATGGAGATTGTTCAAAAAGTTTTACTTGAATGGTACTCCTTTGAAACTAATATTTTATTTTTGTGAGCGGATCGTTTTTAACCAAATATATATGTATGCTGAAAGATAACCAGTCTTTGGAATCAAAATTCTGAACACAGATTACTCATCGTGGAAACATATTTCATATGGAAATATTTTCCTTCAAGTGACTACAACTTTTGTAAGCAATTGTACTCACGAAATGATAAAAAGCTTTTTTTCTAATATGGATTGTGAAACCATTTTAAAGCTCTTTTTATTTTAGAAAATATATTTATTTTTAAAATATATTTTTAAATTAAAGCATCAATTTACATATATTATTGTAAAAATAGTTTTTTGGATTTGAGTGTGGAGCATCCCCATGGATTTTATCTCAGTGCGTTTAAAACATCTTGTGAAAGTTATAACGAAATTAAATAACGTTAAGTATCTCCTCAACGGAACCAAAAGATATGTAGCAAACTTATGAAGTATTTTTTGTGTCCACTCGATTGCCCCTCATGTTTTTAATATAAATGTAATTTTATAATAATTGAGTGCAAATTGTAAAAATGATCTTAAGGAATAAAAAGTAAGTTTTATTTTATACAAAAATACGTGAGTAAGAAAAGTTTTGGATTTTTTATTTTAAGAAAAATGTTCCAAAAATGACGAATTTAGTCTGTTTTTTAAATAAATTACTTCACAAAAGAATTACACTGAAACCTAAAAATTTGGCCGTTAGAGACAGGCGACCGCTAGTGAAAGAAGGTTAGGGTACCAAAGTTATCTTCTGACGTGAAATTTTGTGTGACTACTATGAACGAATGACCGTTCATACAGGTTTCATATTTGATTGTTGCTAGACTTATAGAGAATACATCAACCCAGATATAACGTAATACAGTAATTCTCACTCACTTTCTCTCTTATGTTCTTTCTGTGTGTGTCTATTCTCCAACAATGGAGAGCACAGAAATACCCCGAAGTTCATCGCTACCCGTCGTTACTTCGTCACTCTATAGTCTGTATGAAAAAGGGGTATGAAAACAGTTGACATTATGAAATAATGTATCATTCATTTCGTGTCTTTGGAAGAGCAAATGTATTTTCTCAAGGGGCAAAATAAATGTCATTTCAGAATCCTTATCAATCATTATGATCATTAATGAATTTATTATTTTTATAAAGTTTTCACAATTATGAATATAATGTATGTTTTTTACATCCATTGATGATAAATAAGTAATAAATCTCTGTCGTTAAGATAAACAAATTAAAAGCGTATTGAAAAAAGATGCTATATCGATGAATTACCGTGAACCCATATATATAAATATATATATATATGAATCTCGTATCCTCTTGCAAGGAATCAAACCAATATTTTTTTGTATAAATTCTATTATTTCAGCTCATTAGCGGACGATAAAGCTTAGAGGTCAATAATTTGTTATCAGAGTTTTCCAGCTATATAGCAATAATCATAGGCGTAGGAGACAGGGGGGGGGGTAACTATTCCCCCAAAAATTCGGGGAGTTCTCAAATTCGGGCCAATTGGTTGAGGTATTCGGGCATTTAAGTTGAAGAAAAAAATATGACATTATGAAAGTAACCGGAATTTGAATTATAACCAAATAAATATAATGTAATGAATAGTATGTAATTACTATAAAGAAAATATGAGTCTACATAACTTTCTTCATTCGATTATTTTTTCACCGATTTAACAGTTCTTGTTAAAATTCGGGCAAATTGAATGCTGCCCCCCAAACCAAACATCTCCCCTACGCCTATGGTAAGTATCATTAATGATGGCTCGGACTAAACGCCCGTCCTCATGCTGTCGCTCAAACACGGGCTTTATGGCTTAAAGATACGTAGAGCCCTACAATTCACATCTGGACCTCTGTGGCCGATTCCTGTTTCGGAAGTTGAAGCATCTCCTCCAGAATGACGAGTTTGGGGTGTATGAGGAAGTCACTAATGCCGTGCAGCAGGCGATGAAGAGGGTGAGCAAAGATTAGCTGATCGACCAACTCAAGAAGAATAACTGGGAACACTGTCAGGACGTTATTACAGCCGTAGGGGATTATATTTTGTTATTTATTAAGTTTTTTTATTGATGTAAGTCCTGACTTTTTCATGGTACACCCTTCATTATGGTACACCCTAATACTTGCTCATCCCGTCCCTCTATCATTTTTATTTTGATATAAATATAGATTACTATGGATACTATGGATATATATAAATATATATATATATATCAGGAAACAACCGGGACAATTTTTTTGTGCTGGGACCTGGGCCGGGACTTAAATTTTTCAAGCCGGGCTTTCAGTATATTTTCGTTCCTTCGTCCTTCTGAAAGTGACGACAATTTTTTTAGAAAATAATTCCCCCCAAAAAAGTGCGTCCGGCCGGGACGTTCAAAAAACAGCCGGGACCTGGCCGGGTACCCGTCGTTTTCCTTATATATCTTATATATATATATATATATATTTGATAATTAAAGTAATAATATCCATGGCTTTAAATACAACATATCTACTTTTAATTTACCAATTCAACCAAAAACATATGTCAACATTTTAAAATTGAATATAGGCCAAATGATATTCCATAATGATTCTCAATCAATAGTTATATTCTAATCACATTTATGAACCATATGAATTAAAATAAATATTTGTTTTTTCATATATTTTGTTATTCCAAAAATATATATTTTCACCAAAAATATTATTTTTTTCCTTTGCCAAAGAAGTTATTCTTTTTTGCATCTCCTCGAGCAAGTCTATAAGACAAAGAGACCTGGAATATTTAGTTTTAAACGGTGTCTTGGGTGTGGTGGGTCATTGAATCTCTCTCTCTCTCTCTCTCTTTATTATCCATCTCCTTTTGGGAACCATTCATAAGCACTAACGGTTCGTCGTCTTTGTCCCTCAGTCTCTTGCTACTCTTGATAACCATCCCTCGTGACAGAGGTCTTAAAATGTACTTGGTCCTAGTTGGGGGGAAGATATGTATGTATAACAAGCTATGCTTATTCTTTGCTTGTTGCCGACGCGGCAAGTGAGAGGGTGACATCCGTTTCTTCAATTTTTTACAGAGTGAAAACGAATCATTTAAGAGGTTCTACTCTCTTTCTCTCCTAACACTGTTACATAATCATAAATAAGGTTTTGAATCCCATCTTCCTTAGCAACCTTTTTTTCAAGCCCTAATGACGCTGTCAGATTCGTCTATTTCCATTATTTGCAATATATAAAAGTCGTGATAATGGATTTTGAAACCCTTCTCAATCCGCTTTTCATGCCTTAATATTTCTGTCAGAATTCGTATATTTACATTATTTAGAACATTAAAAAGTCGTGGCCATAATGGATTTTTTGAGAGACATCTTGAGTCCAAAGAAGAATTAAAAATATTTTATTGTTTTATACAGAAAAAGTAAGTTAATACCTATTATTTTTTGGTGGTGTTATTTGGATATCAGGCTTTAAATCAGGTGAATAATTTATCATCTGCCTGAATCACTCTTTCATGTTTGTTAATATTTCATTTCTTGTATGTTTGAAGATTCATTTATTGTATTCTAGGAATTGAAAATAATTTAGATGTTACTTGTGTGTGATATATTTTGAACCGACTTTAACACACTATTTAAGAGTTATTTTGATATTATGGACATTTTATCCATAGTTACATGAGGAATTAGTGAATAAATTTACACTAATAAATATTACTGAAATTTATTTTGTTTATTTTTCTTCATCTCTAAAAAAAAATAAGTCATTCACAAGGGCATATTTTTAATCCTGAGTGGATTTTTTAAAGACATTTTCCGTCCAAAGAAGTTTTTAAATAATGTTTGTTGTCCTATACAAATGAGGTAATCTACAGACTCATACAAATATTGGATATCTAACTTAGAAAAATGTCATAAATATTTATATCTGTTAGCAAATCAATATTTTAGGAATGTTATACGATTAATCTAAGTACAATATATTTATATATATATAAATGCATTATCTTTAAAATATAATTAGTCCATTAAGGAGAACCACGTAAGAGTTATTAATGTTTATTTGTAGATTTATTACAAAATAAAGGTTTCCTCCTGCAATCTTTTATTAGTGTTGTGTCGGGTCCTTGTCTAGGACCGAGGACTGCAGTCCGGTCCGGCTCGATCCAGTCTTTTTGTCGGTCCTTAAAAACGAAAAAATGTTTCCTTGTGACGTCATAGCCTACGTCATGTAATCAACATCTCTTAATGCTATGAAAAGGAAAAAATCCTTTATATGAGGAAAGTAACATCTCAATAAGCTGATGATGACAAATATTACATTTTCAAATGATGTCATTCTCAATTTTATGATACAATGATATAATGTCTGTCTCTTAAGTTTTATTTCCTCCAGTAATGAAGAGTGCACCAATACCCCAATATTCAGCACTACTGTTCCTTGCTTCGATAATCGCTATAAGTTCTCTATGATAGAAGTTCTCTAGGGATCAGGGAAATAAAGATAATGATTTTTATATATGTGATATCATGCATAATATCACGATGTTACAATTAATTACTCCTGAGAGAAAAAACAACTTTTAATTGCAATCATAAACATGCTTTATACGATTCATTGTGGTAAGTATTATTGTATGGGCATAATAATATTTTTGGTTTCAATTATGTTAATACACCAATCAAAACACATGAATGCCTTTGCGTAAGATGAAAACAATGTTGAACAATCCCAAGTGCCATGTTGCCGTGATATTCCCATTTCAAACTCAACACTGAGGATTACATAACGACGTGATCTATCAAATCAACTAGGTTCCTTGCTTTTCAGCGGACTAATTACGATAAAAGACACTTTTGACGAACTAATAAAAATTAAGTCGTATATTTATAGAACAAAGACGAGTGAGGCGCTCATAGAGAAAAGTATGCAGACCTATGACACAATCTCAATTATTATCAATACAATAACTGGATAGTTATAGAAGAAAATCATTGCTGAGTTGTAAACCCATGT
>CP045893.1:25313296-25372980 GCA_013387185.1 Caligus rogercresseyi | reverse complement strand
ATATATATATATATATATAAATATATATATATATATATATATAATATATATATATATATACAGGGAAGCTATTCATTATGGTCCCATGGAAAAAGTTGAATAACTCAAAGACTACTCGAATAAATGACTTGAAAATTACATATATTGTTCCTGGATATGGAGAAAAACTAAAATGTATTCACTCGAAATGTCCGCATTTGGCCTTGATAATCTTGTTTAAGTGCTTGGGGACATCGGCGAATCTAGTACGCCCCACCTCCTCCGGAATATTGGTCTAGGCCCACTCAATGTGACGGACCAAATCATTTCTGTTGCATCTGTGGGTGGCGTTGGACTCCCTCTCAACTAGTGACTACATGATGAAGTCAAGGGATTGAAGTCTGTGAAGAAGTAGGCCAAAGTTCCTTTGGCCAAAAGTTGTCGAAATGAGCCTTACACCACGACTGTACGAGATTTGCGCTGTGTGCGGGAGCAGAGTCTCGAGTAAGCAGACCGCGTCATCGTGGAACTCTTCTTGGATCCATAGCATCACTTTGTCTTTCAAAAACTCCCATCCTTATTGATCTTCACCCCATCTAAAAATTGGTCATTTTTTGCCGTTGCCCAAATCATCACGGATTCCGGTTATTGACGCCTGAAGACGTACCTGATGTTTGGATCCACTTTGGAATGTCTCGGCTGAGTACACGGTTATTTTGGGGGTTGATTTTTTTTACTATTTTAAATAATTTCTCGTCGCTGAAGATGACTACCACACCAGGATTTGCTGCGTACTACTTCTTAGCTTTTTTACTTCGACAAAGTCTTTTTAGCTTTGTGTCTCCAAAAAGGCACTGGCGTTTTCGTAGCTTGTTTGGGTGGAGATGGATGTCTTTTTCATTATATCTTGAATGGTTTCCGACTAACGTTGCACACCCTGGCTAACTTGTTCATGGATCGTGAAGGAATTCGCTTCACTCAGTTTGTCATGGCCTTGATGAAGGCCAGAGTCCTCACGTTGCGACCCGATCATGGGGGCGAGCGACCCCAATTCCATCCTCCAATCGCATCTTGCACCTCCAGACGAATTTCTGATTCACTTTGAGTAGATTGACGATGTCCTTGGTGCAATTATTTTGCTTCAAAGTTCAATCACAGCGCTTCCTCTTGATTACAAAGAAAAATTCTCAGCAATGACCAAATCAACTGCAAACTTTGTTATTGTTTGGCATTCAGATGACGTGGTTGTATATATGGGTAAAAAAATAACTCCCATGTAATAACAAATTATGAAGTTATTAACATTTAAAGTTGGTGGACCATAATTGATAGCCACCCTGTATTCATCTAACACTCAATGGAAATTAGACTAAATGTAATTTGTAATTATAATTGTATATATTTATAATCTAAACCATATTCCTATTTCATCTCCGAAGCAAGGAACATCTGATTCCTCAGACCAATGGACTATATAAACATCAAAGTATTTATTTGGGATGCTTTGTAAAGTTTGAATATGTATATTATGGTAGTGTTCTTTGAGCAAAATTTGAATTTCGAGTCTAAAGCGTCTTATTTTGTAAGCTCATAAAATTGAAATAATTAAAAATAAAACATTATAGTGATTTACTTTACTCCCAAAAAGTACAAACAACTATTTTTACAACCAAAAATTGAACAAAAGGTAAAATATGTGTTTTCAAACCTCTTATTTTCTCATATTTTCAATAGTATCTGGACGCTAATGGCTACAAATTTTTAGATCCAATCGATAAACTCCGAACATTTTCTCAAATGAAATTCCTTATATATCCTACAAAGATTTGATGAAAAAAATCTCTGTCATTTACAAAATTGTGAAATTATGAACGGTACAATTACGGGGTAACTTGGTACTATGTTTTGAACCATAAAATATAAGTACGTCAATTAACACTCACTCTCATAATTGTCTCTTAATGATTATACCTATATTAATTTTATCAATGTAGTATAAATTCAACCAATATCTATACTACATTTTTGCACATACCATGATGGAAAGAGACGGAGAGGGAAAATAAAAAAGGGGTTTGTTTTATCTTAAGTGATTGTTCTTTTGTCATTGTATTAATGAAAGACTAAAATGTTTTCTTATGTATTTGATAGGCAAATACTTCGACTATATGTACACTGAAATACAGGAAGGAAAAAAACAATGTTCCCATAGAAAAACAAAATCATATCCATTGTGGAGTTTGAAAGAACATCATTTTTGCATTAATGAGTGCAAGTACGTGCGTTGAGGTTATGGCAGGCCACTGACGTCATGAGTCAAGTATATCAAACTGATGACGTCACTTGCCTCACTGCTTGTGATTGGTTTTTATGTATCAATCCTCCTCTAGTTATATAAGTGCATTCAAATGGATATTCCATATACAATAATAATAATAGGTATATGTGCCTGTCTGTTTCATCGTCTACTACTTCAGGATCCATATATGTAGAGTAACCTGTTTCTCCATCGTTTTAATTTAATTTATCGAGAAGCCCTGCTGTGAGGAACTTCACTTCATCTGAGTAGTATACACACATATATATATATACATGTGAATTGTTCCCTTCTTGCAAGCAAGACATTCACGGTTGCAGCAAGGTTGAAGCCTAACTGCCTAAATGTACGCTTTGATCCCTAGACCTTAAATGCAACGGAGTATTGAATGGCCATCCATTGAATGCAAGCCACCCCGTTGACAAAATGAAAGAGAAAGAGAGCTTCTTTTTTCATGATGAACCCCCTGATTAAGAATGATAAACGTTTTCCCCATACAAATCAATTAACAAAATTTAATTTTATTTTTCTCCTATTTATGGTCTGAGTCATTTATCGACAGATAGGAGCAAACAAAATAAACATTAATTACTTAGCTTGAGGAGTTTCTTTAAAAATCTAAGTGAATGCTTACATAATAAGGTAGAGTGTCACTCAAGGGATGATTCGACATGGAAGGCGATACAAATTTGTGTTCTTAAGGATAAATTAAGAACTCTGAGTTGAGTCACATTTTTCAACAGTCAGAAAAACAAATGATGCTCCATTTTTGCAGCATAATTTATCTTTCTATGAATAACTGAAAGTTGTGTTTTTAATCCATATACATAATGAAAAAACAATGTTAGATATATGTGTTTATTTTTATCTGTTTTATAACGGTTCCACATGATCATTCTACTACTAATATAATACATACTTTTTGACTTTTGTTGCTTTATATAATGTTTTAATATGCAATATCAAAGCAATCAATTAAATACTTTATATCTCAGATAATTAAATGCATAATCCCGTACGGTGAAGGAAAACATAGTGCCAGAGTCACGGTTTGGACGCGCTCAGGGTATTTGTGTGTTCTACATTGTCGGAAGAAAGACAGCCACAGAAGAAACACAAGACACAATAACAAAAGATGCTTCACTTAAAACGCAATATCTCACAAGCTAGTGTCACAGAGCTGTTATATTTATGCGTATGCTTTGAAGGTTGGTACTAGCTGACAGTCATATGAAAGCAAATCCACTGGCGCCATCTATGTGTTAGTCTTGGGACTTATCAGCGACCTAGTATATGAGGTCTCACTATGTCCTCCCTTCTTTCTGTGTCTATCTTTCCCTCAACTATAATGGAGAGCATAACAAAGTCCTCGAATTTCAGGCCTACCAATCCTATTTTTGGCACTCTATATTCTCTTTGCCCATTACATCCATGCTAATTTCAATCCACGTAACACTTGTCAATACGCCAACAAACATAAGATACTTTACTAGCCTTTGACCCATGGGGTCAACCGGGCTTTTGGACACAATATTTGCTTCAGAGCATCCTTTCAATTACCCCCCCCCCCCCCCTCAAAAAGGCATTTCATGACAAAATGTGTATATATATTTTTGCTGGATGATCTCAAGGTCATTCCTTAATTATATATGTACATAACCCAAGCGTGGTTTTTGTATCTCTCTGTATAAATATGTGTTTGTGAGAGACCCCCTCACTCACATATTTTGCAAGGCAGTTGTTGTTGTTTACCTCTCTATAATCTCGCCTAACGACTTTGAAGGTCAACCAATGTAACCATTAGACGGCCATTATATCATATATATTTTGCACAATAAGCGGGCGGATAGTTTATCCAACCCTTCCACTCACACACAACAACGATTCCTCTTTTTTGTAATAACTTTTTGGTCAATTTCAATTCTCATTATTAATACTTCTTCTTTTGAAGGAGAATGTAAAAAAATGGTGGGGTTAATTTATGATAATGGGTCCTCCTTGGGTCTTCTTCTTCGTTGTCTTGTAGATCAAAAGCAATAATAATAATAGAATGAAGAAAAGAAGAAAAAAAAACTTGGGCGGAGAAGTATAATAATACTTAAAAGAATAATCTTTTGTTCTTTCCTTCTCCTTAATGAATTCTATAACAGCAATTAATTCAGCAAAACCTCTCTCTCTCTCTCTCTCTCTATGTCTAGCCCTTAATCAAAGTAAAGGGTTTTTCTAAGAAAAGAATAATAATAATCATAATATAATACATTGTGACCCTAAAAAAATGGTGACCCCTTGCGCTCACACACCTGAATAGAAACCCACCTGAAGCAGCCTCGTCAGCCACCTGTGACTCCCATAAATGGTAGTGGTTCTCCAGGGGCCCTTTTGCATGGCTATTGTACATTATATTTACATACATACATATGTTTATGTGAAACACCTTTCCTTCGAGATAAATTTTATCCCTTCAAATATGTTATATGTACAGGTTTTTCTACACCCAACATTTTTTTGCTCCCCAATTCTACGGCTTACTCCAACATGAGATATCATATATATATACATATATATTTATATATATCATATATATAGATATATATATATATATATATTATATATATATTATATATATATATATAATATATATAAATTAAAACAAACATTAAAATTTAAATATTTAAATAAAGGCCAAAGGTTTTTCGAAGAAAGAAAAACAACCTTAAATTAAAAAATAAAAAAATATTAAAAACACTACTGTCTGCTAGGGATTATATAGGGCACATTTTTCCATAGACCTGGCAACTACATATGCTTCCCTCATGGTTTTGGCGTTGCGAAGTGTAGGACTACTATTCCAAATAGCTGCAGCACTGGTGACCATTGGCGTAGGAGACAGGGGGCAAGGGGGGCAACTGCCCCCAAAATTCGGATGAGTTCTCAAATTCGGGCAAATTGATTGAGGTATTCGGGCATTTAAGTTATAGAAAAAATGAAATTATGAAAGCAACCGGATTTTTACCTATTACCAAATAAATATGAAATTAGTATAAACAAAATATTAATCTACATAGCTTTCTTCATTTGATAATTTTTTCACTGATTTAACAGTTCTTGTTAAAATTCGGACAAATTGAATGCTGCCCCCCTCCCCCCCAAACCAAACACCTCCCCTACGCTTATGCTGGTGACAAATGTGCTCTCTGACTTAGGGAGAGGAGATCGGATGAGGCCGGCAGTCCGAGAACGAGTAGATCTGACCCCACCTTGGCACCGAATAAAATCTTGCCTACCGGGTTTGATCGCCATTGCTACCATCCCGTCTTGCAAATATATATATATATATATATATATATATTATATAGATATATATATAGATATAGACTATATATATATTATATATATATTTATAAAAGATATATATATATATGAATAACAACTATAATCACCTTTAATTCCAATGTAACATAACTTTTAACACTCTAATGGTTGAGTTTGGCAGTTTATATATATATATATATATATATATATATATATATATTCATGAATAAAACATTGAGGGCAGGCAAAGGTAGAAGGTGGTTACTTAGAATTGCATTACTATGTGCATACTTAAACAATTAAAAATGCAATGTAAGCAGTAATAAATTAATTAAATAAACATTTGGATATAGAATAAAACAATTAGTTTTAATAAAAAAATGAATATCATTTGTAGGACTTTCTATGGGTAGTTTGATATTAAAAAATCCCTAAAACCAAAGTTGCTTAATTGTTCGGATTTGATTTCATTTTATCTATATTTTCTAGCCAATTTCATATTTTATTTTAGAAAATTTGCCCCGCAAAAAAAAACTTTTCTGATTTTTTTTCTTCTCCTTTATTGTTTAGATAATAGATATAAAATTATTTAAAAAATATAATATATAAGTAAAATAAACATTATAGTTTATATAAAAATCTAAACAAGAGGTATATCAATAAACACTATCATACGGGTAACTATTTATAATATTTCACTATTTTTTTCATATTTTAAAATACACGTCTGATTTTGAAGGATAAAATTTGATGACGTTCCCCGCACGAACCCATGAATCCTCGGAGACGGAGGGGATCTAGAGAGTGAGGGAGGCGGTTCAGGCAGCAGCAGAGATCATCACGGACCGAAGAATAGACGGTTTTATAGTTTCTTTTTTGTCAAACAACTCGCTATGTAGGCTATGGAGTTTGACAGAGCAAACTCCATTGCCTGACTTTTAGCGGAGTTGTGTCCTCTTTTCTTGGGAGACCGAATAGGATCGTTGCTTGGTATACTTGTCGTCGTTGGTCTTCACGTTGAATGACAGAAACTTTTTTTAAATTGAGATAACGGGCAATCCACAAATGTATTTTCAACGTTGTTGTACAGTTTGCCACAATTAAGGCAATGGAAATCGTAAGAACTACAACCACAGAATCTGCAACTGAGCCGTGAACTTTTTACCGTGATAAATTCCAGGGAGAGATTTGAGTATCCTTGAGTATCTCCAGTCTTCTGAAAGAGAAAGCCTTTTCAAATGGACGTTGGCAATAGACTCGGCTTCCTTCATAGAAGCTTAACGATGACATTTTACTCTCAAAAACATAATTGAATGTCATTTTATTCTATTTTAAACTATATTTTGTTTTTCTTTGTATTAAATTATTATAAGTCTGAATTGCATGGGTAAATCAACTACATGAATATATTTATCAGCCTTTAATTTTATACGCCTACAAAAGAACAATAGCTGCTGAGAAGGCGGTTACGTGCTTATCGTTAAAGTATCGAAGTGTCGATAGAGAGCTATATACACTGGTATTTTTCTTCTAAAAAGGATTTTATTGTCACTGTGTTCCACTTCTGTATATATATATATATATATATATATATATATATATATATATAGCTTTATCGGTATATATATTGCGTAAATTGCGACTGTTTCAGGGTATAATTTAAGTAACATCTGGTTTGCATTTGGCGCCACTTCCTACACTATTGGAATCAGCTGACAATTTTCTCATAAATCCAATATTTAATTCGGGACTAAGTGTTCCTTTATAATGGTGTGTTAGATTTGGGACAAATTATATAGAGAGTATTTGCGGTTGCTGGATAAGTTTTAGGTGGGCATTATGAGCAAAGCCGAGTAGCATCCTCTAGTAGGTAACTTAATGAAGTCTCTTCTTAAAACAGTCCCTTGGCCCATCCTATTCAAATGCTTGTCTATATATAAAGATAAGAAAACACATACTATGGATGTGTGGCAACCGGTTAAGGTGAAAATGGAACTTGTTCAATTCTTTGTTATTATTATTATTATTGTTATTATTTACCTTTGGAATCATGGTCCAGAGAGAGGCACAGCCTTCTACAACTATGTATCTCTTACCTGTGCCTTTTACTGCGTATATTTTAATTAGTATCATTTTTTATGATAAATAATTTTCATCATTTCGCAGATTTATTAAGCGATTAAAAATTTAAGTACCTTCCATTATTTATATGTGTGTGTGTAGCTGGTGGTTGGCCCGAGAGGCAGATAAAAAGGGAAAAATAATAACCTTAGAGTCATCAGCATCCTCAATGAAAAATGTAGCATCAAGCCATAAAAATGAGGGGGGAAATCGGGGGATTTTTTTGGTAGTGAATGTGGGCCTCGACACGCCCCCCTTCAGGGGGTTTTGATCTTAAGATACCAGAGAAAAATGAGAGAGAGAGAGTATATATATATATAGTATTTGGCTTAGATTTCCTTTATTTTGCTTACTTTTACGACTAATGAAACGCCTAAATCATGCATTCAGATGACTGATGTGATGCTGCTGAAATGGGTGCTAGAAGGAATATATATATATATACAGGGTCCCGACGGTAAATCGGGAATAACTTTAAATGCATATAGCGCATCCTGTATCAGTGATAAAATATTTTATTTATATCTTTTTTAAAGTCATAATTAATGTTAATTATTACTCATAATGAGAGCCCCCGTTCTTGACCACGGAGTCCACACGGCGCCGGAAAGAGATGCAGGCTCTGGACACCTCTTGCGGATCCAGCTCTTTCATGGTCTTGATGATGGACTGCTTCAGGGTTTCAACAGAGGTGTGATATTTTTTGCAGGCCAACCCCTCAACCTTCCCCCATAGATAATAGTCGCAGGGATTCAGATCCGGACTGTTGGCGGGCCAAAAAGAGGGAGGCCAGAAGTTAGGAGTTTTCAAAGCCAAAAAATCAAGAACAATTTTGGCCCTGTGGGCCGGTGCTGAGTCCTGTTGGAATGTGTAAGGCCTTCCATCAGCCACATCATCCATCCAGGGGACAACTACCTCCTCCAAGACTCGCTTGTACACCTCCTTGTTGACTGTTTCCTTTTTCTGGAAGAAGTAGGGGGGCATGACATCACCCTCCGTACTGATGACGGCTAGGACCATGTTAGATGCTGGATTCTTGGTCTTCATGAAGGGTTTGACCTCATCAGCGTCCAGGCAGATCCATCTGTCGTTTCTCCGATTGTGGCTGGCATCAATAGTGAATATTTTTTCATCAGAAAAGAATCGAAGAAAACCACTTTTGCTCTTCATCTGGTTGATCAGGATCTTGCCTTTGGAGACTCTATCAGCCATGTTCTGCTCCGTGAGCAGGTGCTTTGTAGCCCTGGCCCTGCTCCTGTATCTAAGGTCGATCTTGATAGCCTTTTCAATTGTGCTCCTGTGCACATTTCGGTCCTTGGCTAGCTTGGAGATAGGGGTGTCTGGATGAGCATCAATGGACCTCTTGAGACCTGCCAAGAACCTTGGAGTCCGGATTTTGTCTGCTCTTGAGCTGTGGTCAGCTCTCCTGTCCTTCCCCTCATTGTCAAATGCCTTGACAACCTTATACACAGTAGATTTTGGGTAATGAAAGAACTCAATAATCTCTTGAGGCGTCCGCCCCGCACGACGAGCTTCGCATATAGCATCTCTCCGGACTTGTTCCATTCTTAGGCCACGTGCTACTGAAAATCTCATAAAATAAAAACGTCAGCTGTTGAATGCAGCTTGTCGCAAGTTTTTAATTTTTTCCAATGCAACATCTCAAACAATCACAATCGGCATTTGAAATAATTCCCGATTTACCGTCGGGACCCTGTATATATATATATATATATATATATATATATATATATATATATATATATCTATATATAATAGTATATATATTATATATATTATATATATATATATAGATATAATATATATATATATATATATAAGCGTAGGGGAGATCGGTGAAAAAAATGATCGAATGAAGGAAGTTATGTAGATTAAGATTTTCTTTATTTTTTAATACAGTCTATTCATTGCATTGTATTTATTTGGTTATAATTCAAATCCGGTTGTTTTCATAATTTCAAATTTTTTTCTTCAACTTAAATGCCCCAATACCTCAACCAACTCGCCAAAAAAAATATCCTACGCCTATATTATATATATATATATCTATATATATAGATAGATATATAGATAGATATAGATGATATAATATTATATATATATATGATATTATGAAGATAGCTTATTACCCACCCCCCCCCCCACCCCGTCTCCTACGATATATATAAGATAGATATATATATATCTATTATATTGCAGGTGTCTGTTTTTAGGGTGTCAGATATTTAGCCTTATTTCAGCCAATATTTATTTTCCGCTAAAGTCCCTGGTTCATTGATATTCCAAAAATACAATCGACATTTTATTGACTTTTTTCTGCAGACATTTCAAGCCTAAATTTTACAATCTAAATCAAAATCACATCTCCCAACACATTTACCCAGATTTTAATAGGTACTTTTATAAGTACATATATATAGAGAAGAGAAGAGAGAGAGTGACTAGGAACCTCTTTCCTTCCGGATCACTTTCCCCCCATCCGTCACTCTGAGGGAAACAGAAATGCAGAGACAGAATAATAATAATAATATATAAAAAATCCATGAGTGTGCCTATCAATAACGTATCAGTGAAGAAGAAGATAGAAGTACATACAAGAGATCCCTCACTTTCTTTCTCATGACTTCTCCTTCCTCATAAATGATCTGGAGTGGCATCCATCATCATTTCTAAAGAGGGAGGAAGGGTGACCCCTAGAGAAGAAGAAAAGTAAGCAAAAGAAGGCCTTGGGCCCATTGTTGAACCCTCAGAAGAACTAGAAGAAGTCAGCAAGAAGTCAACCAATGAACCTAGAAAAGGGGAGAAAAAATGAAATATAAGTTGTAAAAGAGTGGATTTTTAAATAAATTATTCATGTTTCAGACGCTTCTAGGAATATTTGTATAAAACACTTATGCAAACGGAATTTCTGACAACGCATTTTGGTAAAAGGAATTTTTGATAAAGACACTTTTGTATTATATGCATTTTTAAAGGACAATAGGACGCTGGGCCCAAAAGTCAGTAGTTAAAAATGCATTCATACAAAAGTGTCCTATTATCAATAATTCCTTATACAAAAATGGGTTATCAGATATTCCTGATGTATAAGTGTTGTATACAAATATTCCTAGACAGGTTGTTTCAATTAAAAGGATCTCTGGGGGGAAAGAATAGATATGTACATATGACATACAGATGAGCTGTCCATTTCTTTTGCTAACGGATAGGCTTAAATTAGACAGCTGATCATGGGTCCCAAAGGGAGGGAATTTGAAACCCATGAACCATATTGAGGTCCTTAAGCTGAAACACATATATGTAATCATGATAATGAGAAATATTTATTCACAGGGCCCCTGATTGACAAATGATGGGTTGATCGCCATTAATTAAAGAACACTTTAAGTTGATGCATGTTTGTTATCAGTTGGTAATAAACTGCGTAGGAGCTAACCTTTATTACGAAATGAGTCGAATTTACACAAAAGGAAAAAGGTTCTTAGAAGATCCAAGGAGTTTTTCCTTCTCTTCATCTCCATCTCGGCCAGATCCTCCATCGCCATCCACGATCGGAGACACGCACAGATAAGGTAGAGAGAGGTTTCGTCCTCTTCTGTTTCATAGAGTCGGGAACCGGGGTAGACGACTGTCCCATCAAGGCATATTAAAAAACAAGGTACCTCCTACATATTGCCAAGAGAGCAGATTACTCGCTTGTCAGGGGTTTTTAATGAGTGTTTTGGCAAATAAATAAATACGGCGATAAGGATTTTTTCGGGATGTTCACCCACCTCGATCACAACATTGACTAGAGGCATATATACACTAAGAGAGTGCAAACCTCCGCCGTCACGGGGTCCTTATGAGGCTTCGAGGCGGATTTTTCACGACTGGGGCGGCGTAGAGGGACGGGGGAGGGTTCCCCTCGACGGAAATTCCGAGAGGAAGACGCTCCTGGCACCCGATTTCACAGCACAGCGACATCTATTGGCAGAGTAGGCTAACTTGAAATATTTATTAGTATTTAGCTCGTTTGCATCTTAATTCTGCACTCAGAGATGCCAAATTTAATCCTTGTTACTTTTTGGCATTTCCAACAACTCCACAAAGTTTCATCCAAATCCGTTTGGTACTTTTTGAGTTATCCTGCTGACAAACAAACAAACAAACAAACAAACCAACGCCAGTGAAAACAATACCTCCTTCGGTGGAGGTAAAAATGTCTTAAAGATCTCTTGAATCGCTCAGGCGATTGAGGAAAGCGAACGAAGCGAAGAACCATGGGATTGACCTTTTCTCTATAATTATCAAATACAAATGTCATCAGGAACAAAATAAACAATACTATAAGAATTAAGCTTTAAGGGTCTAGAGAAACAAGATGCATATAAAAACAATAAATATGTTTTAATGAATATATACTCATCAAGGTATTGGATATTCATCCATTAAATATACATATATAAGCTGAATAAAAATCCTTTCATATTCCATACTATTTTCATTCTTTTTTTACCCTTTTTAATAAGGTAATATTTCATGATTCTTCTTCGCCCTCCCGAACAAAAATTATTAATATTCTTTTTTTCTAAAAAAAAAAGTCGTTATGGAAATGGAACTTTTAAATGGTTGAAAAATCCTCCATGTTTCATTAACCACGAGTCTCACATTTCTTTTTATTATTATTTTCCTCCTTGGACATCCTCATACTTATTTCTATGTGACACATCAACTTAAAAAGATTAGAGAATGGAAAGGAGGTTCAAATTGAATCCTATTGAATAAGGACGATTAGAAAACGTTTCTTGGTTATTTAGAGTCAAATCTTTAGACATTTAATTAGTGATGGATTTATATGATTGTTAAGAACAGAGAGGCATAATGATGATGATAGCCCTGGTGTCTTACACAAATGAAAGGAGTGAATAAACGTTCATTAATATGTAGATTCTTTATCCATGGGCATTCTCACAAACTGGAAGTGTATAAGAAAATACGTGTTCTTCAGAAAGAATGACAAGATCCAACAATCACACTTGAAGCCAATCATTCTTTTAAACAACACGAACAAGAATCCGAACAAGCAAACATCTTTTAAAAAAAACATATTTACAAACAACCGTATTTACAAACAACCATATTACAAACAACTATATTTACAAACAACCACATTAACAAACACCCCTTTACGAACAACCACCCTTACAAACAAACACCCTTTCAAACAACCACCTTAACAAACAACCATCTAAGCAAACAACTACTCATATATAAACAACTGCCTTTACAAACAAACACTTTAAAAACAAATCACCCTCACAAACTCCATCCTTCATAATAATATCATCTCTAACAACCACCCTAAACTATCATTTAAACGAACAATCACCCTTACAAACAACGGCCTAGTCAAACAACCATCTTGGCAAACAATCACTCATATAAACATTCCGCCTTTACAAAACCACCTTAATGAACAATCATGCTCACGAAATCCATCCTTAAAATAATCCCATTTACTAACAACCACCCTAAACTATCATTTAAACGAACAATCACCCTACAAACAACACCCAAGTCAAACAACCACCTTAACAAAGAACCATCCTTATAGGCAATCCTCATTTCAAACGACCATATTTACAAACAACCATACTTACAATCAACCTTGTTTACTAACAACCATACTTACAAACAACCTCGTTACTAACAACCACCCTTACAAACAACCACCTTCACGAATGATCACCATTAATAAAAAAATACTTTAACACACAATCTTTGAATGAAAGGCCCAATAACCACCAGATATAAATTTATTAATATATAAAAAAGCATGATGTTTGCTCGTGTCTCTCAGGATCTTACAAGCCAATGGCTCTCAAGCTGATGTTTCACAATTGATACTCAACGACCATCCAAGACATTCCAACCCAAATTACTTTTTTATTCTTTTTTTTCCTCTTGGGGTTTTCTTCTTATTATTATTATTATTCTCCCGCGAAAATTCAAATATTCTTTTTTTTTTTCATTTTACTTGAGTGCCTCCTTCTGAACCAGACACATTCCTTTAAAATGAAAGCCTCCTCTTTTGAGGACTATGGCTGTATGTATGACAACTTGACAAGGAAGGAAGGAAGAAAAGAAAGGGTTAAGAAGTATGAGTATAAAGAAAGAAGTAAAAAAAAGGCCAAAAAAAAGGGAATGAGAATTTTTCTTAATAGAAGTCAGCTGTCAGTCAGAAAGGGAAGAAGAAGAAGAAGAAGAAAGTAGTGTTGTGGCCTCTTTTCTTGAGAGAGAGAGAAAATGGGAGAAAATAATGTTCCCTTTGTTTATAAGACTACTACTACGACTAAGTATCTGTTCAAGGAGAGGAAAAAAAGGAGGAAAATGGGGTCTTATATACTTATATATAGTTTTAAAGAATAAAGGGATGTTTATTTGTTAGGGTGGTTGTTTGTTAGGGTGTTGTTGTGGTTGTTGTACATTTGGTTGGTGTGTAAAGGTAGTTGATTATAGAGGTGAAAGCTAGTTGTTTGATTCTTAGGGGTTCTGATATATTCATTATTTTAGTCTGTTGGGCTGTTTGTAAAAATATTGGTTTCAAGGGTGGTTGTTCGTGTTAGGTTTCTGATATCCTATTTTTATAATGAAGGGTTGATTGTCTTGCTGTTTGTTATGCCGGCTGTTTGTAAATATGAATGTTACTTAAAGTGTTTGTTACGGTTTGTCTGGGCTTTTTGAAGGGTTTTTTCTTTTGCTGATTGAACAGTTGGTTTTTACCTTTTGACTCGGGTTCTTATATAATATTTTTAAGAAGGGTTGCTTGTTTGTAGGGTTAAGAGGGGTTGTTGTCAGGAGTTTCTTTCATATATTTAAATATGAAAGGTTGCTTGTTTGTAAGAATGTTTTCGTAAATATGTTTGAAGTTACTTGTCTTGTTTCATTTTTAAACATATTTTAAGCATGAAAAGATTTTGCTTGAAGGGCAGGTTGGTTATACGAGTGGTTGTTACTAATTGTATAACGACTGTTTTGTATATACTTTATTAATAAAGGGTTGTTATTTTTAACTTTTGTCTAGAGTTTTATATATTTTTTTAGAATGAAAGGGTTCATTGTTAGTAGACGGGTTGTTTGTAATAAAAAAAACCATGTGAGGTTGGAGTTTCGTTTTTGTTACAGCAATTATGCGTAGCTTTAGATTAACAATAACATATCAAATTATATCCCCTAATATATTCGATTATATCGCCTATATTTTTCTACCGATATTGATAATTCAGAAATATATCTATCTATCTATCAGGAAACGACCGGGTACCGGCCTGGGTCCCGGCTGTTTTATTAGTGTCCCGGCCCGATGTCTAAAAATCACCGGGCCGGGACTTTTTTAGGAAATTATTTTCTAAAAAAAATGTCGTCACTTTTTTCCAGAATATTTTTTTGTAGGTTTTTTTTAAACGTCGTCACTTTTTCGGGAATCTTTTTCTAAATAAACGTCGTCACTTTTTTGGAAATTCTTTTCTAAAAATAAACGTCGTCACTTCAGAATGACGAAGGAACAAAAATATACTGAAGTCCCGGCCCGGCTTGAAATATTTAAGTCCCTGCCCGTCCCGGTTCCAGCGAATATAAGTGTCCCGTCGTTTCCTGATTATATATATATATATATATAAGTGTCTCTAGTGACCATTCTAAGAGCCAAAAAATGGTGGTTATACAATGGTGACCGCAATTAGCTGAATGTCTATAATACTGACTTTTCCTATACGTTACAATTTGTGTGACCCCCCTAGACAGGCTTGACAGTATTTTCTTTTTAAAGTCTCCTACTTTTTCTAACATTGATAGATTTCTTAAATATATTTTTTCTTTTACTGCAAGATTAATGTTGACAGTCCCTTAGATAGTATTATCGACTTATTTAGTTAAAAATGGTTGGACTCAATGTCATAGATTATGGATGATTGAATATGTAAAATGTCAGGTGCATAATTGCATAATGTTTCACTTCTGTTGGTGTTGGTACTTATGGGCGCTTCTGAAAAGTGTGTTTGTCTCTGGGCGCTTGAATATATGTTATCTATATACGGTTGTATGGTTGTCGTTTTATTGGTGGTAATCTATGTTATATTTGCGATAAACACAACTTTAGCCTTCTTGATTACTTATACATGCATATAAAGTATAAATAACAAATTAAAAAACATGTAGGAACAATGATATTGTATGATAATCAATATATATATAATTCAATAAATTACAAAGAGAATTTGAAAATGTCAAGCCATGCAAATCTAAAACTTTGCCGCTCTCCGCCCACTTGATATTCTGCGTGCCAGTGGCGGAGATAGGCCCTTGAGAGGTTGACAGCAGGGAAGCAGTTGACGCTGGCTTATTAAGGCTATTTGAAGACCAGAGGTTGCACCGTTGAGGTCCTCGAACATTCTCTACAGTGGGCGAGCTGCTGTTCACTGCGGCCATAACATTCTGCTTATAAACAACAGCCGATCTTATCCGATGTATATATTTAAGGTGGTTTGTGACTATCTAGGTTGTATGGTGATTCTGAGCTATTAGTATATTTTAAGATTGTAAAGTGGTTTGTAGTTTCATATTAATATCTACTGTCTATACATGAATATAAGGTTCGATGTATATATTAGAGCAAGGATGCCGAAGCGATGGAAGACCCTTCGATTCGGTTCGGCACCGAAAGTGGCGTTCGAACTTGGCAAAAAATCGAAAATTCTTTCTCAGTCTCATAGCAATATTGGAAGTATTTACCCCCAATCCATGAGCGACAATTGTATTATTATCATTATTTTAAGAACGCGTTAGTTATTATTTAGCTTTATGAAAGGTTCAAACAAATATATACAACTTCATACTCGTAACTTGTATGTTGTGTCAGTCTGGCGCCAAAATATCCGTTCTGTTCTCCTTTGTATTTTCTCAACGCCAAGGAAAAACCTAGCACCAATTATCTCTCCTCTGTCAACGGAATTAATGGACAGATTAAAAGAGAGTTCAGCAGCTTCGATGCGACGGGAACTCTACCGCCACCCTCTCCAAAGTCTTTCACGCTCTCAAAACAATTCCTCCCACTAGTGTGGAAGCAGAAAGAGCATTTTCCGCCGCAGGATTATTTCTGACAAAACTTCGCAGCTGTTTAGATGACAGAGCCTAGACACCCTTTGCATGCTGCGACATTTCTTCTTGCATAATAAAAGTGATCTCACTCTCTCTAACGCACATTTTTCGTTTTTCGTGGCATTCTGTCATTTAAAATATTCGTTGATAATAGTTTTTTCTATGTGCCATAAATATCTTTAATTATAATATACCCAGGTAGTTTTTCTTTCAAAATTGTTTCTATGTGCCATACATCTGTAATTGTAGTATAACAGTTTAGTTTTGCTCTCAAAATTGTTTGCCTGAAAAACAAATTGTCAATGAAACTAAACCTTTGGATTTCCTTAGCATCTATTATTATAATTGTAAAACTGATGTCTAACATCTCATCATTATGATTAACAAACATCATATTGCTCGCTATAGTTTTTTATTGTTAAAGGTATAATAAGAATATCATTTTCGATTTTTTTCGTTTTTTTTCGATTGCCGAAAGAAGGTGTTTCAATTTCGGCAGAGGCGAAAAAAAACTTCGATTTTGCTATACCCTAGTATATATATATATACCTATATGTATATATAGTAAAATAAATGAATGTCTGGTTGTTTGATTAGATGTATGGTTGTTAATGTTGGGTGTTTGTGTGTATGAACGGTAGATTTATCATGAATCATATTCAAATCTCTAGGATGACCAGAGAGATTACAAGGATCTATATGCATATATACATATGATTGTATATATGCCTGTATTGTATGTATGTATGCATGTGATTAAAATTTCAAGTGTATGAATGTATGTGGACCTATATATGTTGATGAAGGTAATTTTACTCTACAGAGTATATATAGCACCTAGTCAAACTGTGTTTCCTATAAACTAATATTTATATATACAATAATAAAAGGAATATTGAGGATATCTTCTTCTCTTTCGTGCAAAATCCTAGTTCAAGCAAAATATTTAAAAGCTGCTACTATGACACGTTTTTAGCACTCCGGAGCTCTATGGAAGAACTACCGTCATTACCCAAGGCGCATTGCTGCCAAAAAGCTCAATATGTCAGGTCTTCACAAGTCAGACAATGCTGAACCATTTGCCTAAGCAATTTACACCTCCCTCTAGGATGACATGACAGATTTACAAACTACCGATTCGAACCACAAGTTAATTCAAGGCCATGAACGTGTTCTGATCTTTACAGTATGTCCTTAACTATACATCAAACAGCCAGTAAAAAACCACATCTTTAATTTCAACGTTTTCAACACCCCTTTTCGTACCCTGATTTATATTATTACCCAACAACCCCCCCCCCCTAAACCAATGCGCTATATATAAGCCCCTATTAGCCCTCAAGACATTAGATCACAAATACCTGTGACCTTCTAGTCCTAACCATTCTATATATATTTATTCCTAACACCCCACACACACAAAATCACAAAACAAAAAACCAATCAATCTCACTAAGGGCATAGTAACTTTTTAAAAAATATTCATTTAAAAACTTGTGAAACCAAATAAATAAATAAAATTGCCGTCAATTTTTTGTATATGTGGAGGGGGGAGAGAGTAAGAATTGTCGTTTTAATATTTTTATTGGCTTCCTTTTTAGGTCCCTCCCTCTTTTTCTCCTCTTATTTTATTATTATTCTTTATTATTGCTATGTGACATATAGTAATAATAATAATAAAGAAAAGCGACAGAAAATAATATTGTCGCAGAATAAAAATGTCTCTGCGGGAAGGAAAGGCAACTTCAATGAGGAGAGAAGACTGAGAGTCAGAAGATTCGGGCGTGTGTATTGCGGGTGCTCCCGGCGTGCATAAAAGGGAGACAATTATTAAGGCAAGACTGCTTGAGGTGGGGGGGGGGGGGCAGCAAAAATAAAAAAGAAATTTTTATATAATGAAACGCAGAATGACGTCGCCTGTTTTTTTTTGTTAGACGACGACGAAAAAAGAAGAATTTTTTGTCGGTGTGTCGTCGGTGATGTGAGGGGGGCAGAAAAAAAAGTTGAGAAGCCGAGAGGGACAAACAGTGTCAAGTCGTTGCTCTTGGAAGTAGGATTTGGAGAGAGAGAGACACAAGAGGAAAGAGACAACAGAGAGAGAGAGAGAGACAAAGAGAGTGAGTTATCTACAAGGAAGGAGTACAGAAGTCTTTCACCTGGAATGTGATTCTTATTGTGTTGTGAGCGTGATTCTTCTTTGGAAGGCAGAGGACAAATTCATCGGCTATACAGGAACTCATTTAGCCTCCTGACTTTGGACACATCATGGACATGGAACTCTTACAAAGGCACTCTTTAACCTGCCACGGCTTCAAGCAGAGAATAACTCACCCAACAGACGTAAGAACTTTACTTTTTAATTAACAAAATTGTCAAAAGCTCTACTTTTATAAATATTCATTTGGCAACATTAAAAAAGCATCAAAAAATGTATTTTGGGGGGGAGGAAATATTTGTATAATACATTGTCAAACGGGTTACTGGTTGTATTGGTGGATATGGAAAATTTTATGTGTCCAAAAATTGTCAAATATTTATTTAGTGGTTTTATTAATATATATTTATAAATTGTCAAATGGTACTTTTAGTTCTTCTTTGAGTATTTGTATTATAAAATTGTCAATGACGTATTTTATTTAAATTATATTTGTCAAAATTTGTCAAAAACTACATTTAAATATTGTCATATGAAAACGTTGTCATATAACTTTTAGTGGATTAATTCGGTATATTTGCAAATTGAGGACTTCCAGTAAATATTATGATGGTCAAGATTTATATAACATTCAAAATTATCAAATGGTTTAATTTAAAAAATGCTAAATTCATCATCAATAAAATATACATAAAAATTGTCAAGTTAAAGAAATACACATTTTGTCACATTCAAATATTGTCAAATGGTTTATTTTATACATTATAAAGGTCTAAATAAAAAAATATATTCAAAATGGAATATTTGAATGTGTATATTAATTTATACCTATATATTATATATAAATGTAAATTGGTGAATTTTATAAATATTTATTTGTTCGTTACTGAAACAAAACTTATCATGGACTTGTAATTTTTTTAAGATATCAATAAAAACTGTTAAATGACTTTTGTGGGAAATATTCAACGGACAGACATTAAAAAAATGTCAACTGATATATGTATATATATATATATATATATATATATTGATAATATTAACTTTGTGGAAGATTGAAGTTTGTATTGAAATGCTCAATGACCATCTTGCACTCCATAATTTGGATACATTTGAGCAACAGAATAATGATTTTGTTTGTCACGTCCACATCATTAATTATATTAAACAATTTGTTCATTCCTTCATAAATTATAATACATCTTGAGGTCACGTTTCATATATTATTCATTGAATCAAATACAAAATAGACTTCTCATAGTTATTAATCAGTTTTCTGTGTTCAATGTGGGGGGTTTTAAACTTGCAAAATATGTATTTATAATTCATTATTTGTGGCCATAGATAGAAAGCTCACAGAGAGAGCTTCCATCTTTTCAATTGCACTGCATTTCTTCAAGTCTTTTTAAGATGAAAGTATTTTACTTAGTTGCCCAAAAGTGATTTACTATTTATACAAAATTCATGAGACCTTTAATTAATAGGACCCATAACATAATTGTTCTAATAGCTTTCATATTTAGCACATCAGAGAACCGTTAAGTCTCTTAAAAATACGCATATAGTTCCGTCTAAGAAAAATCGTTACTTCCATTGAATTAGATTATCTCTTCAAACTTTTAAAATTCAATAATTCGCAGCTGGTATTCACTAACAAATATTTGATTCTTTTTCATATATGTTGAAATCTTGAATAGATTTACACCCAAAATATGAAGAAAAAGAGATGTTTTAAAGCTAAAAGACAAAATAAATCTTGGCAAATGATATATATATATATATAATGCAAAAACTGTCAAATGGTATATTTTTTTATAATTATTTGATCTACATGAAAATATATATGTACAAAAATGTCAAATTCATAGCAATAAATGTTAATGATAATTATATAATTATAAGATTGCTGGTGTTATTAGGGCCAAAAGGTCATTATATTACAATATTTTATAAACACTTTTAAAGTGTTTATAAAATACTTAATCTCAATAATATATATTTTTTAAATAGATCATTTATTTTAATTAGTACATTAAAAACATTATTTTTATGATATAGAGAAGTTATACCTGATTTAATATGATTCATTTAATACGTATTATATATATATATATGATGTTAAGAAAAAACATTAAATATATAAGAACCATTACCCTAATGACGTATTTTTCTTTTCCTTTAAAACATAATGAGTTACATGTAGATTAAATAAGAATTTATTAAATCTTGACTGGCATATATGTATATATTGTAAGTAAACTACATAACTCGAAACATATCCTTTGAAGAGACTTTACGTCAATTTAAAAGCTCCATTCAAACACTTTAAAAATGTGGTATTCAATATGTACCAACCTCTGGTTATGAATCAGCTGTTTTTTTAAAGCATGTATAAGCAGGAAGGGTTTTTAAAAGCCTCATATATATATATATATATATATATATATATATATATATATATATATATATATATATATATATATATATATATATATATATATATATATATATATATATATATATATATATATCACGTTTTCATTTGTATAATATCCAGTTGAAGGATTCTAGGATTCTTTATTCCTTCTTTTTCTTGTCTCAACGTATCATTATTTTTTAACTGTGATTTGTTTGACAAGTTCCATTCAAATTATTTATAAGTAGAATTATAATGCGTTTTTATTTCTTAATTTTAGTATCATGATTGGTTTTTTTCTGTTGTATATTGGTTGTATTTGTCAGTTCTTTTCACTATATTTTGCTAAGATAATTAATAGCCTTTACGAATTTTAAAGAGAAATACACTGAATGCATATTGATTTAATTATATTATAAATATTGCCATTTGGCGAGTATTTGAGGGACTTATTGCGGTTTGTAGTAGAATACAATATACACTCATTTGACAAGTTTTTTTTTCTAATTACTTTTGGTAAATTATATTTTATGGACTATTTTTTGAATAATAGTGTAGATTTAGCTATTGTGTAAGTTGATTAATGTCTTTTGTCTCTGACAGCCTTTGTTCCTTTTTTAAAGAAATATTGTCCACTTTAGACATTTTCTTTTTATGGCCCATAAAAACGCTCCCTTTAAATATTTGTGCTTTTAATAACATTAGAATCCTTTGCAATGGTTTTAAAGCCATTTCTCATTATTTGGTTGTATCTTGAAATCTGCCATTTGCCGGCCGTAGGTTTTTATAAGTAAAGCAGGATTGTTTAACAAATTTATTAATTGATTTTAGTATATGAATGTTTCTATAATATTTCGTATTTCAAACCAAGAGAAAAAAACTAAATTGATTTCTAAATGGTTTAATAATGCATTATTTATTTTCCTTCTTTCTTTTTTATTTTATAATGAATTCCCTGTTTGACAATTTTTGATGCTTATTTATTTAGAAATTGACGAATTGACAAGTTTTAATTATTATTCTTTTTATATACTATATATTCATTTGCATAGAGACTCGATTCAACATCCTTTCAATGCTGGTGTCCATTTTGATCCTGAATTCAATATGAAGCCTTGAAAACGTAAACAATTGAAATGTTGGATTGTGTCTTAATGGATAATATTTCATTTAATGAGTGATTTTATCACTCTTATGATTATAGTAGGTTACTTTAAGTTCATGGAATAGTTTTTACGAGTTATTAATGGATTTTTTTTGTTACTTTTTCGGAAATTTTAGAGCAGAAAGTGAATCTTAATCAAGTGACAATTATTACTTTTTTTAATTTTATAAAAGTATTATCTTTAAAAAAGTGGTTTTGTTCTGGACAAAGGTTTATCTTGAGTTCTACTGATTATTGATGTTATTTTAATTTTTGGTAATGAAATAGTTCACATTTGCCAAATATCCAAGAAAAAACATTGAAAAACAGCTTTTCAAACAAACAATATATATTTTCCATTAATTGTAATACAGAAATTATTACGTCGATTTTTTAGATGCTTTCTTGTAATTATCTCATTTTACACAATTCGACATATAATTTTGCTATATTTTCATATACTTCCATATATATATATATAGGGTTTTTCATTCGCCGCTTAAAATTTCGTTTTCCTACATATTTCATGAAGAATAATAGTTTCCCGTATTTATCCATTTCACATGAAGCGATTTGACAACTTTTTTAAATAAAATCTTTTCTCTCTCTCTCTCTGTCATACATGAAAACCAACAAATTTGCCGATTTTGTTATTTATTTCCAACTTTTTTTACTTTAACAAGTTTTCAAATAACATTTTTCCTTTTATAATTAAATAATAACAAAAAAAATATGTAATAACATTCTTTCTCTCATACATAAATATACAATATACTAATTGCCAAGTTTCTTATTTATTTCCAACAGATCACATTTGGGAAAATGCATTTTTTCATTCCTTAATATATTTTTAAATATACATATTTTGCCTTACTACTGTCGAAACATTATCTTTTAATAATTAAAAAACATATTACAATACACATTTGTGGGACGTCAAGAGTTATAGGAAATTAAAAAACCGTGTGGATATGAACCAGCGTCCCTCTATGTAAACGAATCTAGCACTAAGATAGTATATTTTTTTGTTTTTCCTCCCATAGTAACATATAATACATATATATTCCATATACTTACAAACTAGAGTCTGAATGCATAGGGCAGGATTAGACAATATCATTTACTTCAGCAGGTCTCAAAAGACACAATATTAGCATTCCAAGCGTCCAAAACCACCACCATCTCAGAGCTTGGCCTTTTTCTAGTGCTCTAAATAATGTTCCAAGTAAAGGAGTTTTTGAGGGATGTCAAGGCAACCTCCAAAGGAAACTCCAATGCTCCAAGTATGGCCTCTTATGATTTCAAAAAACGATGTCATTTACTGAGTCATGAGATTCTAAATTATTACTTAAGTGGAGAGTCAAAGCAACTGCTCTTCCAAGTCATGTGTCCCCTCTGTAACATATAATTTTTAATATAGCTCTGCTTGTTTGTATTTAAAGATTGTTGTTTGTATATAAAGATGGTTGTTTGTAGAGATGGTTGTTTGTAAAAATGGTTGTTTGGGTGTATATGGTTTTATCAGAATGCTTATTAGGCAGGATGGATGTTTGAAAGGATAGTTGCTCGTATTCTTCGATACCCAGTGAAGCATTCTATTGAAATAAAAAACGACGCTTTAACAAGTTTTTATTTATATTTCTCTTCGTATATATCCATTTTTTTATTTGCTAGGATGATGTTTGAAGAGAGACCAGTGAGTCAGCCAGCCACCAGCTAGCTAGCTAGCATCTGTCTGATGATGGCATATCTCATTAAGCATTCATCTCAGGTCGCTGTTGTTTCCCCCCAAGAGAATGGGAGATAGAAGATGCTCACAGTTGGGCATCAGGAGCAGTTAAAAAAGAAGAGAGAAGAAAAAAAGCTTTTTTATTGGATATTCAAGAGAAAGAAGAATATATATATAAAACGGTTTTTCTTTCTCTTATTGCCTATGATCCCACAAAGACATTTCCTTATTTGTGCCATAGGCAGCCTGGCTGCCCCTCTCTCTAACCTCCCCCCCCCCCCCTCTTCTTTTTCCTCTTCTTTTTGACCCAAAAATCAAGAAAAAAGGAGGACATTTTGTTTTTCTATCCTCTCTGGCTGTTTCATTATTATTCACTAAAGACCGCCCCCTTTTCTCTTTCTCTCTCTCTCTCTGTTCATAGGGAAGGGCGACAATAATAATAATAATAAGAGAGAGAAGAATTGTCAACCCCTCTCTCAGAGTGTCGCAGAGAGCGAGAGAGCCAATGACAATATTTGAGGAAGAAGAAGAAAAGGGAAGGAAGGAAGGAAGAAATAAAAATCTCCGCCCACCATTTTTTAGTCACATAAGCAACAAAGAATGTCGCCATTTTCTTTTTTTTTCCTTCTTGAGAGAGACGTTGGAAATAGTGGTTGGATATTGGGATGTAGCTCTTTGGGGGGGGGGGGGAAGTATGTTTGAGCTTTTCCTCAAGTTATATGTGACTTGAATACGAGAAATCGATTCAGGGCTCAGTAGCAGTCTTACGGTATGGAATTATAGATGTTTTTTAGTGTTGCTTAGAGCCCCATTTACTGGTTAACTTTGGTTCAGACCATACAGATCACTTCTATTACTTTACAGAATAGTTTATTAATATTATCAATCTTTCAACATTCAGGGGCTCGCTATGCTTTAATTTTAAAATTCTTTATAGTATTTTTATCTTGTACTTTTTTTAAACTCATGCCATTATTGGAAAATAAAAACCCTCATTAAATCTTTAAAATAAAACATCATGTGGTGATTGCTTTTGTCATCCAGTTTCAGACGTCAGTGTAAAAAATGCTGCAATTTGATAAATGTGTTCTCTGAATATCCTTGCCATTTTTTATAAGAATACAAATTCAAGTATGCCATTTTTTGCAATAGAAAAGCTACTCCAGCAGCTATAATTTATATATCACATAGAAAGCTTCGCTCATAAAAAGACAATTTCATCTTTTTACTCGTATATGTCATAATAATATCATTCCACCAATTGATAAATGTTTTGAAATAAATGCTTTATAAAATTATATATTTTTTTATTGAATAACCCACAAAAAAATATTGTTATTTTATCAATGTTTTTATTATTGGAATCATTGATAACAATAAAATGCCATACAAGAAGTTGGAATCAATTTATGCAATGACTAAGGAATACATTATAAATATATATTCATATTACTATTTTTACTTGATTTAAAAATATATATATATATATCATTTGACAAATATTTATAGTTATTTTCTTAATGATTTTCACAAAAATACGTATACATTTTGACAACTTTTTATATGTATTATCACGTCATACTTTTCTTTTTCCTCCTTCAGCAGTTGAGAAGCTGTGTCAGCTGAATTGGCCCTCTTCCCCTGAGGCGGCCTCGGCTGTGGAGGCTGTGAGCCCCAACGTCGTTTTCGAGCTCGCCTCTCTCGTACTGTATGGGAGCCACGCCGTTCCCGTGCGGCTCAAGATCCTCCTGGACCGTCTCTTCAGTGTTCTCAACACGGATGACGTTGCACAGATACTCAAGGGCTATGGATGGACCCTGGAAGACTATCAGAGAGGATATATTCTCAAGGTAAGAAGAGATCAAAGCTGTCTAAGCAATAATGGAGCGATCATGTCCTAGGAAGAACCCTAGAAATATTATATCGTCAATATATGATAATAATTTCATATAGACAAAGCAATTCACTTGCGATATGCATCATATTGATGGCAAACTAGTGGCAAATAGAGCCTTTAAAGGTTGTTTTCAATTCTACCCATAGTAAGGATAAACAATTAATCCTGGCAAATCGGCACTAAGACATATATTTTATTACACTCCATTTTCCTTTATTCAAAGTGCAAAGAAGAGACAATTACTATATTGAAGATGGATTTCTTCTCTCTTTGAAGTGCTGATGTTCACTCTTCAATAAAAATTGTGAGTGGTGAAGTGATACTTTGGGGCAGTATACCAACTGCATTAATCATCGATCTCTAGCAATCATCCAACGAATACTTTACTCCTATTAGTAATTGAGAGCATTGTTATTTAATAAGGATACATTTTCTCAGCTTATAGTAAGTTTTGATTGGTTTTTTATTTGTAGGACTCTCGTGGCACCCCTCTTGAGCGTTGGCAGATGTGTTCCAAGGAAGAGGAGCCCCTCGTCCTCCAGCAGTTCCTTCGCTTTGGGGAGACCCGCCCCTAAGCCAAGCCTTACTCCTTCAGGAGCTCAGCGAGAAGAGCTCATCCGAAGAGGCCCGGGCACGCAGTGAAATCAAGAAGATCCTCGAGCGCAACGCCGCCGTGGCTGTCGCCGCTGCCGCCAACAACTCCCACCACCGCTCCTCCCCCTCCCCTCAGAATCTCCTCAGTCCGCCGCCCAGCAACGGAGCCCCCGCACAACCCCCATTATCACCCCACAACAACAACCACATGTACACAATAATAGCCTCCCTCCCTTCGACTACCGGAACAGGAAGGGCCTCGAAAGAGCCCATCTGAAGTACCAGCCTCCATGCGGATACCCCCGACCTCCATGGCAGCTGCCGTGGGACTCGCAGCCGTTGGGGGACTCCCACCCATGTTGCCAAACGTCTCACTAGCTAATTACCACAATATGGCAAAGGTAAGATGTGACCCTCACGATGTCACCACATATATTATTTTTCAATTCTTGGTTGGAGTAGTAGTGTTCAAATTATATTCTTGGCTATTTTAGAGAGACAAGACATAGTTTATAGTATGCCATATACTAAAAGTGGAATCCCTTTTGAAACAAACAAAAGACGTCATTTAATAGAGTAAAAAAAATAATGAGTTGTTTTCTTCCAGGCCCAACAGGAGCTGTCCCGCGTCAACAGCAAGCCCGTGGAGGCCGAGCAGCATCCCAAGGAGTCCACATCTTCCTCAGCTTCTTCCCCACCCATCGAAAGCGGCAAGGCCTCCCCCGAGGCCGTTAACGGGTGCCGCCTCATGAGCGTGGAGATCCGCAAAAAGATGCGTGACAACATTGGCATTTCCTACGTGAACCCTGCAACCGGCAAGAAGCGCGTCCAGTGCAACGTCTGCCTCAAGACCTTCTGTGACAAAGGAGCACTCAAAATCCACTTCAGCGCCGTACACCTTCGAGAAATGCACAAATGCTCCGTGGAGGGATGTAACATGATGTTCAGCTCACGACGAAGTCGGAATCGACACTCCGCTAACCCTAACCCAAAGCTACACACACCACACCTACGAAGAAAGATCTCACCACACGACGGACGAACACATCAGGGACCAAGTATTCTTCCATACCACGCGGCAGCTGTCGCCATGAGCGGCGGGAAGGGCTCACCATTCCCACCACACGGCAACACCTTCAGCAACCTCTCTGGCCTACTTCCGCCAGAGCTCATTCAGCGACAAACCCTGGAGCTGCAGCGGATACAGCAAATGAACAAACGGATCCGAATGGCTGAAGAGGGTTCAGAGGATGGGGGTGGCCCACCGCCATCATGCAGTAGCCCTACTGGGCCATCACAACCGCACACGCCAACATCTGGTCTGACAGGCCACCCACCTTCTTCTTCATCCTCCTCTGGGGGTCGAAAGCGGAAGTCACAAAACCCCACGCGGCTTAAGGTGAGCTCAGACGGGGACGGGGAGGAGATGTTTAGCTCTGACGAAGACGATGAGGGATTCGAAAACCCCATGGATGACATCGACGATGACTCGGAAGAGGAAAGCAAGGGCAATGCACCTAAAGAAGGCTTGCTCAAGGTCATTTCCGATGAAAAACTCCTTCTTCTCCCACCTGGGAGTGAAGAAGAGGAAGACCCCATCCCCCTGGACGCCGAGAACCCCACGCGATGCTTGGAGTGCGCCAAAGAGTTTGAGAGTCATTTCCTACTCAAGGCCCACTACACGGCAGATCACCTCAAGCATCTACACAAGTGCAGCATCGAGGGCTGCAACGCGGGATTCCCCTCCAAACGCTCCCGGGACCGCCATTCCGCGAACCATAACCTACATCGCAAGCTCCTCTCCACGGAAAGCTCCTTTCAGCAAGAGGTCATGAGCCGTCTCTACGCAGGGGAGCTTAAGGTGCCGCCCATGCTGCCGACAGCCCCTGCACCCTCACACCCTCTCTTCTTTGGAATGCCATTCTTCGGGAATGGACCCTTTTTCCGACCCCCTCTCCTACCACCACCCCCAAACACGGCCTCACTTGGAGCCAGCTCACCCTTCAACCCCCACGCAGCAAATGCAGGGCCCCAGGGTCCCAAGGGACTACTCAATGACGTCAGCCCCTCCTGATACGGATGTAGGATCTCATAGATGTAATAACACTACCTTAACAACTTTATAATACTATTTATTTCCGTTTGTATGTATATATATATTTAAATATATATATATATATAGCCCCCCCCCCCCTCTCTTCCCTTCAAAACATCAGCATTTAAATACCTCCCCCCCCCCTTCCTTATCCACCCATTAAGTCCATCATCTGTGATTGTTTCGTATTAGATCCCAACCCCCTCCCCCCCCCCCCATTGCAAAAGAGTCAGCTTTAAGTAGTCTCTCTCAGTTTTATTTTGGTTTAAGTAAAAAAACTCTTTTTCCCAATTTTTCTATTCCTTTTTTCTCTTTTTGTCAGTCAAACATATAAATATATTTTTCCCCTTCAATGTTTTTCAACTCTCAACTTGATTATTATTATACTTATATAATAATAATTATTATTATTAGTGTATGATCCAATTTTATATATACATATAAATGCCCCATCTTCCTCTAGAAG
The DNA here is from genome assembly GCA_013387185.1 of Caligus rogercresseyi. Lineage (NCBI taxonomy): Eukaryota > Metazoa > Arthropoda > Copepoda > Siphonostomatoida > Caligidae > Caligus > Caligus rogercresseyi. The sequence continues at coordinate 25,343,596 of CP045893.1, read as the reverse complement.
CAAGCAAGCAAGCTCTCCCCCTTTTAATTGTTTATGAATGGGTTCTTAAGGGATCCCAAACCTTTTTAAAGACATACCACCCTACTACTTGTGCCAATGAAATTATCATATTATTATATATTATTATCATCAATGTTTCAATGTTCTTCCAATTATTCAAAGAAAAACCCAGCAATTTATTCGTCAAGGAACAAAAATATAATAATAATTATATTATAATAACTTCTTACCTATTACTATATACTATATATATAGAAATTAGTCCTCCTATTACCTATGTGTTTGTGTTATTAAGAAAAAAAGCCTGTTTTTTCTCCTTATCTCATGTATCACGACTGTTTAACAGTTATTTTATTAATAATATTATTATTATCGTCGTCGTCGTCGTCTTTTAAATAAATATAAAATTTGTCAGAGGACGTTCCTTACACCAATCAATGTGTGAGCTATTAATATAATCTATAAATAAGGTCATCACTTCTACGAGTGAAGGGTTAAAGTATGATGGGAATACACTAGTTATATTTTATTTTACCAAATTGATTGAAATGATTTTCTCTCCTTTGTATGCCTACACTTGTAGAGTAATGAGAAAGTGTTCATCACTGGTACGGGTGGAGGTATAAATTAATGAAGAAGTTGACATATTTTAGTTGTATATTAAGAGGATGTTTATAGTATGGTTTTCTCTCCTTTTTATACCTACACGCGTAGAGTTTTATGTTGTAGTAATAGAAAGAGGAATGGGCAGGCAAATGGGGATGCCAGCAATGTAGGGAGGTTATTGTCTTTCTTTCTCTCTGTATGTATCTTTAGTAACCAAGGAGCTTCTTTCTACGCCCAAATATATACATACATATATAACATCATGAAGATGATCAAAAAGAGAAGAGGGCTCGGGTAAAGGTAGATAGATTAATAAAGAGAGAGTGATAGAAAGTATGTGTGATTGAAAAAAGGGAAGAAATAGAAAGGAAGAGAGAGAGGAGAAGAAGAAGAGAGCATCACATATTATATATATAAAAAACGACCTGATCCGGCCCCCACCATCCCTTCTTATCTCACGTATGTTGTTCACATGTAGCGAATCGCAGCAAGATCCTTTTCTACATATAGGTACACACACACACACATTTCTGATCATCTCTAAACCATCAACCCTCTAGACAAGAGGATGAAAATAACAAGAATAACAAGAGGCATAACCGACATGGTGGTTTTCATTTTTGGGGGGTTGCAAGAAGAAGAGGGAGAATTGAATTATTATTATTTTTACCCCAAGCAGATGGCGAGTTTTTAATTCATATTATCCCTTCCCTACATACGTACTTCTTTGGAAGACGGTCCCATGACCCATGGAGTCCATTATCCTAACATACTTTTTGTATCTTTTGAGGGGTACATAGGGATTTACTCAGGCATGTAATGATAGGTATTATGATGAATGCAATACAGACCCCGTGTGTGACTGTTGGTTTCATCATTTGATCCCCTTACAAATTATACTATCCGTGGAAACTTAAGGGACCTGGACACACAAAAAAAATTGAGATCTTTAAACTCAAAAGCAAATTTATAATAATAATTCTTAATAATAAAAAGTCATGGAGCTACTGATGGGAATGCAGCCAGGCAGCAGGCCCAGGATTTTTTTTTTTGGGGGGGGGGGGTACAGTTGGCACATTCATAAAAAATCGGGCCCACGTCACTCAGTGGGTGGGCAGGCCTGTGGGAATGGCAATTACTCGACTTTGCCCAGTTGAGAGGACCTCCTCTGGCACAATGATACTACTAAAGCTAGTGTTTTGTATATTACTAAGACCTTAAAGAGGAAATTGAGATGATTCATACTGATGTACGCTATTCTAATATATATATATATATATATATATATATATATATATATATATATATATATATATATATATATATATATATATATATATATATATATATATAGCTGGGATTCGGAAAAAAAATCTACCACCGGTTCGGTATTCGGTATATACCTTCTACCGATCGGTATTCGTTAGATTTTATTATATCTACAGTATCGATCGATATTCGGTACGGTAGATAAGAAAATATAAAAATTTATTTATGTATCTGCTTTACTTCTTCATATGTATTTAATATCGGACTGTTTATAACAAAGGACAAGGAATACATAATTTGTTATAATTTATTAGAGATTATTGGAAATTTTATACAAACTAATCTTATATAAATTATATATGTACTTGGATTTTGTAGGAAATGGAAGGCTATAGATTTTTTTTTCATATACTGTCTCTTATTGTCCGATATTAATGCACTTTCAAGTATTCAATGCATAGCATGTGCTTCTTTGAATGTATATTTATGTATCTGCTCTATAATAAGTTGTCCATTGGAACTACGTAGTTGTTTATTTATTTTTCAAAATTTAAGTTCTTCACACAAGGGAGCGCTTCCACTTTTACCTTAGTACTTAGAAAAACAAAACGTTAATTTCATTCAAATATTTGTTCATTTTTTATGAAACAATATATAATCTACTTCTTTCCAAATATCAACTTACGATGACGTAGTACAAATTACTTTGTTTATGTTAGATAAAGCGACAGTTGAACGATGTTTCTCTACTATTGAAGGGAATAAGCTATCTATATCTTTATGTCTCATTGTGGGTGTCACAAAAGTCATACTTTCAAATATACGGTATTTGGTAGTTTTTACCGAATATCGAATAATCGGTTCGGTATTTGAAATCTACCGTCGGTAGTATCGAATACCGATTTACATTCGATAGTCGCAGCTCTGATATATATATATATATATAACTTGTTGATTTGTCGTTCATTTGTAATCGTTCGTCGTTCGCGAGGAAAAAAAGTCGTCATTTTTTTTTCAGAATGACGAACGACAAACGAACGACGAGCGATAACTTTTGGTGAACGACAAACGAACGACAATTTTTGCGAAAGTCAACAAGTTCATTCCATTGGCTAATCCAACGATTCATGAGATCTTTATAAAATTTTCATTGAATAATTTTGATGGCTCAGGGAGTGTTTTAGGTTTGGGGGACTCTCCCGGAAAATTTATTATTTCTATGTTTATTTTATCAGTCAAACTGTTGTTTTGCGATTTCTTAAGATTGTCAAGTATGATTTGGAACGAATTTTCAGTGGATGACTTTGAGGTGTGTAGGTGTCTATAAGACTCTTTTGTACGACCCCGGAAAATTCATTTTTCATAATTTATTTTATGCAGAAAAGACTTTTGTATATTCTTATTTAATATGAAAAAATTCTTCCATATTTCTACTTTATGTGGAAAAGCGTATTCTACGATTTCTTTGATTAATGGCGACTTAAATTTGGATTATGGGGATGATTTTGGGTTTCTAAGATATTTTTTTGAGGAGGTAGTTGTTCCCGGAAAATATATATTTTAATGATAAATAGTTTATTTGTTTGTTTTATTAATTTCTTAACCTATTTATATGTTGATCAACTTTTCTATGGATAATACCGCACCAATATAAATGTTCTTTATATTGTGGTCCACTCTAAAATTGTAAATAATGAATTTTATATTTGATTGAAGCAAAGGTTATTGTGCAATGGATTAGTTCAGTAGACACTTGAGTGTATATATTTTGTGTTGTTAGGAGTTATTCGCTTAACTTCTTTATAAAAAGTATAATTCTATATATATGAAGTCCACTCACTTACTTTTCAATTTTACCTAAGTTGACAATGGTTGATTTTAGATTGTTTGGCCAAGATAGGAAAATCTTTTACCTTTGTATTGTGTGAGGCAGGCTTAAAACAGGTAGGATAATCAGGCCAGCAATCCTTCGGGTATTGAATGGGTATGTGATAAAATGTGTGTTTGAATTCCATATTTGCTATAGTTGTGATTTCGTAGTCCGAGGTCCACTGGCAATGGATTTAAAACCACAATATTGCTTCATAATTGTGACTGGCAGAATAGGAGGCCTGTTGGCGATGAGTTTAAAGTTTTAATATGCTATAATTGAAACTTATGGAACTTTAGGGCCTATTAGCTTAGGTTTAGAAACCCTAATATCCTATTCTTATGACAAGTTGAATCCGACATTTTTTTAAACGCCAATATGCCACAATTAATCCCAGAAGAATCTGAAGGCCAATTGATGGTGACTTGAAATTAAATATGATATAGACTTGTTGGACTCAATAGCCTATAGACCATGGGTTTAAACTAGAACATGCTATAACTATGATGAGCAAATCCTACATTTGGTTAGAACACCGAAACTCTACGATTGAAACTCAAATGTACTGTAGGTGAGATTGGCAGAACTCTAGATCCACTTGGTGGTGGGCTTGAAATAAATATATATGGCATATTTGTGATTGGCAATATCTGAGGGCTCATTATCGACAGGTTTGGAATCCAATATGTTATAGGCGTGACTTGCGGAATCCGAAAGCCAATTGGTAGTTGTTTAGCCTAGTAAACCTGAGAGCCCATTCGCGATGAGTTTGAAGCCCCAATATGCGGTGAATGGGATCTCAGGGCCCTAAAAATAATGTACCATTTCTTCAATGATTACGTATATGCTGGTTGGAACCCTACGATTTTTTTGGATGGGCCTGCGAGGCTACATCTAGCATGTTTCATATATTTCCTATGTTTGGGTTGAGGGCAATTTATATTACCACTCATTTTGTATAAGTTACACTTTCAATACTGTCTTGATTAATAATTAATTAATGTTACATGTTTTGTGTTACATTAAGAGTGCAAATCTAGGGATAAAGCGTAACTGCGAACATCAAGATAGAGAGATCAAAATCATAGTTTCTTGAGAGGCCATTGCCAATGAATCCTCAAATTTTACTGGACGTCAAAATACTGGCAGTTTGGGGTTTTTAAACAAAGCGTCATCCTTGGGGATCTACATTATATCGTCAAATTTAGCTCCAAAGGAACATTGGGTTCCAAGTGTCACAATTATATTATGTTAGGACTTAGAAACAAGAGTCTCTTGGTGCTCGGGCTCCGCAATCGACAAATAGTATGCCATATCGGTGTTTCAAATCAACCGACAGTTGGCCCTAGCTACGCTTCATGCTACAACATATATGCATATTAGTATATATCCCATATGTAGATCGATATTTCATACTATATTGATTAAAATAAAGAAATGTCGGATATCCTGAAGTTTTTATTCATGTAATAACAAGTTCATTTTTGCGTGCCAATGCGTTTTGATTGTGTTTTATACTTAATGCCAGAGCAGGAGTGACAGAATTTCCATGGTGCAAATACTTTTGTAACCAAAGGGAATGAGTGACTTACACCTTTGGTTATCTATTCTAAACTGATCTTTATTTAATTAGCGGTATTTCTTTTATACCTCTTTTACAAATATAAATATTATTTTACAAGTTTTAGTTAAATATAATCAAATATATTAAAGGCACATAAAGGAGCAGAAATAAGGACTCTGCTACACTTTAATTATTAATTGCGTGTAATTATTATATTTATATGTTAGTATGAACCTACGGCCACGTTTTCTTCGTGCTTTCTCCCTCTTTATTGAGAGGTCACTATTTTTGTTCCTCAAATTGACTCCTTCGTATCGTATTACGACACCTCATTCATGCTAAAATTAATAAAATAGAAGTCAACATTATTAAACAACATCGGAAAGAAGAGAAGACGAAAACAAAAGCATGAGTCAGTCGTTTGAATATAAATACTTACATATTTTGAACAATGATTATAATTATGCTGAACACTGGGGATGTTCAGAGGAAATGGCCCAGTAAAAAAGCAGCCTAACTCAAAGTGTCATGATAATATAACTTTGACTCCATTCGTTGGTATGTCTACTTACTCAAAGTTGGGACCCCTTTCATTGTTATTTGGAAAACTAAATTATTCATCAAATGTCCACTCTAGTTCCCTTTGATCCGATAATAAATAGTCTCCCGTAGGTGTGTATATAACTATTTACTGTCGACATGATTTTCAATATAAATATTATTGGCAGAGCTGGAATTCGGTAACGTCGATTCGGTAGATTTATTATATATTTACCGAATATCGATGGTAGATAAGAAAGAAAGAGAAATTTATTTATGTATCTTCTCTGTGACTTCTTCATATGCATTTAGTATCGGAACATTTATAACAAAAGACAATTAAGTACATAATTTGTTTGAGAGATTATTTGAAATGTATTACATGTTATTTTTATATAAATCAGTTATGCACTCGGGTTTTGAAGGAAATGGAAGGCAATAGCAGACAAATATTTTTCTTAACTGTCTTTGTCAGTCAATGTCCGATATTAAATGCGCTTTCAGTTATTTATTTATTTTGCCAAGTTCAATTTCTTCACACCAGGTAACAACGCTTCCAGATCTAAATACCGATTTACATTCCGTAGTCGCAGCTCTGATTATTATTGACAAATATTATAACTAAAATAGTATACCCTAAGTAAGACAAAGGCCGAGACAACAGAAGCATTTCAATGGAGAGAGTAAATATTCAATATCTAAGAAGGCATCCGTTATTATATTCTTGCCCTCCCATCGTTAATGTCTATTAAAAGAGAGAGAGAGAGAGGATGCTAAGATAGGATCTCTCCTTCTATTTAATCAGAGCAAAGATCCATTTATAAGCACATGGGTCGTCCCTTGTTTTTGGCATTGGAAAGGTCTCTCTCTCTCTCTCTCTCTATCTGACTCACCCCTCCTCACACAGAGAGGAAGAAACCTCCTCATAATTATGATAGGTATTTGGCATCTTCATGGGAAAGAAAAAAGGAGCAATTAAAATTAAATCAGTTACCCAGTTATTATTATTATTATTACTATTAGTCCTACTGCCATTATTGTTATTATTATTACAAGTATAATCCCGAGTAAGTCAAAGATCTTTGTCCTCTTAGACTCTTGTGATTTCTTTTTCTAAATAATTGAATAACCATGAAGCTGAGGAGGCTCACTAGGATGGAGAAAAGGTGGCGTATATGTGATTGGCTAAAAAAAAGGAGAGGGAATTATTCAAAAAAGCAGTTGACATTATTTGCCGACAAAGTATCACTTGACTACCGGCTGCTGCTGTTGGAGAGTGAACATCAAGTATTCAGAGAGGATAAATAAATCCTTTAAAATATTAATTGTCTTCAGTGGCCATCATCCATGACGTCATTGTCGAGTCCTTTGAAATGACTCCTCCATAGAGATTTAAAGACATAGAGAGCTTATTGGATTCTTCAGAGAAATACGTCATTGTGTCCAGAAACAGCTGAACGATGTTTCTCTGCTATTGGATGTAATAAGCCCTCTATATCTTTATATCTCTATGGACTCCTCCTATTAATATCAATTGAATAAGGAACTGCTCATACAGAAGAAACACTGAAGGTTTAATTAGAGCAGTGGTGCCATGGTGATGGGCCCGAATGGACATTCGGCCCGTTACGTCAGTGGTCGGGAAGTATTTTAATGCATAAATAATACTATGATACAATATCAACAAATTTAAATCTACTTTTGGTTATTGTTTGGTCTTGCCAGGCCAAAAATGTACCGGTAATTTGCCCTCCCCCGAGGTCCCACTTGAAAACAATCTGGCCCCCTGACCGATTTCCCCCTGGCATCCCTGATTTAGAGGTAAGTCCATATTGCCGCGAGAACTGATGATATTAAAAACTACTTGCAAGAGGGAAGAATAACATAACAAAATATTTTTTATGACGTTACAATAATAAGATATATGACCGTTCCACTTAACAAAAATATGAAATGAATATACGATGTATTCTATATACCTTGGTCGCTTAATGAAAGTTGTTATTATCTAAAATAAAAGGGCGGCAATCTTAGCATCCTCTAATTTGATTATAACAAAAATTCCTAAGCTCTGTTCAAAATTTGGTTGTATGTTCAGTAAAAATTAGCTTTTAATATAACAAAAGTCTTGTATGTTGTCGAGCTATTATGCTGATATCACGAGGGATGACGTTTGTGGCATGATTAAACCTCTCGTTGACTTTTGTAATTGTCACAATAAGCCTCTTTTGATATGTGAGGACTTCAATGCTAGGAGTCTTTTGTGGATGGACACTCTCACAAATCATCGTGGGGAAAAACTTGAAGAGTTCATGTCGTTGTATGATCTGAGTCTACAAAATGTCGGATGTACTCCGACTTTTGTGGGCGGAATGGGCCAGTCCATAATAGATCTGACCTTGACAAACCATTGGAGTCACCACCTTGTTTCGGAATGGAGAACTGAAGAACAATACTCAGGATCTGACCACAGGTTCTGTATCTTCAAAATCAATGCAAGCAGGACCTTTTCCGGAGGTTTGAATCTGAAGAGCATAGATTGGTGCAAGTTTGCATCCATACTAGAGACTAAAACACTTCCCTTGGGAAGTAGCTGTTTGGACACATGTGCAATGGATCTAGAGGCTTCCAACATAGCTGGTGAAATCTCTGAATCTTTGAAGAATTCAAGTAGGGTGATGTCTGGTACCTTGAGAAAGGTAAACCCTTGGTGGAGCAATGAGCTTAGGGTACAGCGACGCAAAGTCAAATTTCTTCAGCGTAAGAAGCAGTATGAAATGTACAAAGTCGAAAAACAATTGTATAAAACAATGATTATAAAGGCCAAGAGGGAGGCATTCAAAGCGTGGATTGGCACTTTGGAAGGTCCAAGAGATATATCTCGGCTAATGAAGACCAAAATAAATCATACCAATGCTCGTGTAGGTATCTTGAACGGACTTTTGGACGAAAAAGAGAGCTTGAAGTCGCTTCTAAGAGAGCATTTTCCTAATTCTAAGGACGTCAACGATACTAACCATGAAGACGGTACTTCCATTAACCTTGAACCCCATATAAAATACTTTGACGAAGATCTTGTGAAGTGCGCCATTTTAAGTCTTAAGTCAAACAAAAAGCCAGGCCCTGATCTAATTCCTCCACAAGCTTTTAAGAATCTGCCCCATGGTTTTATAGTGAGATTAACGGATCTCTATAATTTAGTTTATTACTCGGGGTATACTCCCAAATGTTGGAGGATAAGTAAAGTAATATTCATTCCCAAACCGGGTAAGGATAATTATTCCGAACCTCGAGCCTTCCGCCCCATTTCACTCACCAATGTGGCACTAAAATCTTAGAACGAATGCTGCAGTGGAAGATCTTTGAGAAATGTAGTTTGGCTCTGCCGAACCAATTTGCATTTACAAGAGGAAGGTCCACTGATACAGCCATCAGCAAACTCGTGGACTCAATTGAGAGCAGCTACCACCGGAATGAAGAGGCCCTTGTAGTATTCTTGGATATCGAGGGTGCTTTTGATCGGATTAGCTTTGATCATATCATAGATGGAATGAGGAAGTATGGAGTGGACAATATGACAATCCGATGGTATGCCAACCTACTGAAGAATAGAACTGTTTTTGCAGAATTGGGTGGCGAACGTGTTTCAGTTTCACCAACCAAAGGATGCCCACAAGGAGGAATCCTATCGGCCCTTGCATGGAACCTTGCTTTCCAAGAAGCTATAGACCTTCTCAAACCACCGGTTTATACAGTTGCTTACGCTGATGATCTGGCTTTGTGTGTTCGTGGTACGGATCGTCAAACCATTAACAACTTGATGCAAGGTGCCCTTAATAGGCTTAAAAGTTGGGCAAACACTAGAGACACTACCTTCAGTTCAACCAAAACAAAATATATGCTTTTTTCAAAAAGAAGAAAATGCAAGGATACTTCCCTCTACCTGAATGGAGCCAAGATTGAGGGAGTTCGAACATTTAAATATCTTGGCGTAATAATTGACGATAGTCTAAACTGGAGAAAGCACATAGAATATGCAATCTCTAAGGCTAAGAGGAGTCTCTTTGCCCTGCGAACTTTTGTTGGATCCGACTGGGGGCTTAGCCCACGAAAGTCTAAATGGATCTACGAGACCTATGTTCGATCTATAGTGAGCTATGGCGCTATTGTTTTTGCACCTAAACTTCTAGGCACTAGGTTCATCAAAAATGAACTTAGTAAACTACAGAGACTTGGTCTGATGAGCATAACAGGAGCTATGAGGTCTACACCTACTGCGACTATGGAAGTACTATGTGGGCTCCTTCCACTTCATCTATTTGTAATGGAGCGTGCGAGTTTAATTAGGCTTCGGACTAAAAAGGAAACTCCACTGAAATGGTTCGACCACCTACAAAGAGGACACTTGCAATATTTAGATAAATATTTGCAAGTAAAAAATATCCCAACTCCTCCACTTCGGATCCCTTTCTGGTCCAATAATCTGGGTTACGACATCAAAAAATATTGGTGTATCAATGATTTTGATCTCATCGGTTACACTGACGGGTCAAGAATCAAGGATCAAACAGGTGCTGGATGGGCTATAACGTGTGGGGACAAAGTACTTGATCAAAAGTTCTTAAAACTTGAAGACACAAACACAGTGTACCAAGCTGAAGTGGAAGCCATCAGAAACATATGTAGTAATCTCAATGGGGAAAAATTGAACGAAAGAGAATAATAATCCTTTCTGACAGCATGTCGGCTATCAATAGTCTGGACATTAAACCAGGTGACCTTTTGAGTGCAGAAATTCTCGCGTGTAAAGACGCCATCAATAATTCTAATTGTAAAATCACGTTAGGATGGATCAGAGGACACAATGATAGCACCGGGAATGAATACGCCGATATGTTGGCAAAGAATGGCGCCATGAGAGGTACACCAATCTCAGTACCAGTATCTATGTGCCAATCAAAGAATTCCCTAAGACAAGAATCTTTGAAAGAATGGCGAATTGCTTGGCAAAGTATGAAGTGCTGTCGTCAAACAAAACAGTTCATCACTGAGCCCTATGTTGGGAAGAAGATATTCAGTTTCAAGAGAAACCAAATTTCTGTCATTGTTGGAATGGTGAGCGGTCACATTCATCTAAATCGGCATCTCTTTAAGATGGGGAAGGTTGAGAGCCCAACTTGCCGGCTCTGTAACGACGACGAGGAAACTCCATATCACCTCATCTACAATTGTCCTTTTACACGACAGAAGATAAGACAACTCGAGGGAAATATCGGTGAAAGAAGGTTGTCTCTGGAGGAATATATTTTTAGAACATTTAAATGTTTATGCACTTTTAATGATATTTTTATTAATAAAGACAATAGCTACTAGATAGGTCACTACCGGCTGATACCGGATTAGGTTCCGGTGAGGTGGGTCTATTCTAGGAGCTAAACAAACAAACAAGATATATGACCGTTCCACTTAACAAAAAATATGAAATGAAAATATACGATGTATTCTATATACTTTGGTCGCGTAATGAAAGTTGTTTTATCTAAAATAAAGGGAGGAAAATGCAAAATGGGTCCCCACCTCGCGTGAGTAGATTCCATAACAACTGAATAATGTGTACAAAAGAAATAAAGCTAAAAAGGAAGGATTTCATCATTAGAGAAGAGGCATCTTCCATTTTGTGTGTGTGTCTATTAGGTTCAATGGAATGCACTGTGGAGTTAAATAAGCATACTAGATAAAAATGAGTCAAACGAACAATCCATTTTCGAGAATCATTCATAGGTATAGGAAAAAGGTCTAGAGATTACTTTAACCCAGCTCAGCAGCAGGCCCAGGCTGTTGGGGAAGCCCTACAGTTGTTATGGGTGGCACAATTGACACATTCATTTAAAAATCGGACCCACGTCAATCAGTGGGGGGGGGGGGGCAGGCCCGCCCATCCCGCCGGGCCTGCTTTAAACCCTGCCCTGACATAGAAAGAGAAAAGCAGCTGTTGATATGAAAAACAAAGAGACATATTTCCTTGTGATTCTAGAGCAATCACCCCCCCGACAATCACCCCCTGGACTAGCACCCCCCGTGCCAATCACCCCCCGGGCATTTACCCCCCGTTAGTAAATATTTCTTATCTCATAAGTCCACTTATGAAGCTAACTATGTTTTCTAGTTATTAACAAAGATGACGTCACTGGTTAGTACGCAGTCCCAGTCCTTTAGAATTGGAATATGTATTAATTAAATGTGCATAAATTTGCAAATTTCGTGTCTTAGACCTTATATCTGGGCTACTTATGTACAACTAGACAATCATACAGTTTGTAACCTATCAACTCAAGATATCTTATTTATCTCATATAGGTCCTAATCTAGGTATTTTCTAAGATTTCATCAAGAACCACTTGTCCTAATCGAAGACTATGATCAAAAACTCATCCACTCAATTAGTTGACATATAAATTTTATTTTCAATCTATTATATTCATTTTCTTCACACCCAAAAACGTGTTCCTGTGGCTTTTTTTAAAGATATCCAAGTCCCCATTAGACTTCGCAAGCAGCGGAAAAGGAGATCAAGAAAGTGGTTAACCAGTGACGTCACCTTTGTTAATAGCTGGAAACATAGTTAACTTCATAAGTGGACTTTAAGAGATAAGAATATTACTAACGGGGGGTGCTAGTCCAGGGGGTGATTGTCAGGGTACTAGTCCGGGGGGTGATTGTCGGGGGGGTGCGAGTCCTGTTACGATTTCTTGTATCTCTCTGGCATCTCTTTGATTATAGTATCAAATCATCACAACCTCTCCCTTTTTATTATTTAATAAGCTACCGCTATTATTATTTTTGTTACCAATAACAGCTTAAGTTTTGTATTCTTGAGGAGAAACCTGATATGAAGAATAGAAGAACTAAAGTGGTTTTTTTTCTTTAAAAATGTTATTGATAATTTACAATGGGACATGTTTGTTCTCTCGTCCACGAGTCCTCTGGAATAAGCAACTCCGGGCACAGGAGGGAACTCTGTATCAAAAGCTCTTTCTCCAGAATAAAAGAACTTAGGCTGTTTAATAACCAACAGCTTATTATCATAGAAAAAATGGAGAGGTTTGTGATTGATTTGATACTATAATCAAAGATATGCCAAGAGATACAAGAAAGTGTCTCTTTGTTTTGTATCAACAGCTGTTTTTCTCTTTCGTTGTCAGGGCGGGTTTTAGATTAGAAAATGTTTGTACAATACTTAGATGTTTTGGGCCAATTTGGTGCATGTACCAATATTTCCTTTTCTACCTTGGACCATTCCTTCCAAGGATCAAGATAGAAAACTCAGTTTCTAATGAAAACGCAAAAAAATAATTAGCGACAGCTTATTAATATATAAAAAAGGGAGAGGTTTTGTGATTAATTTGATACTATAGTCAAGAGGGCTGTGGACGATTTTAATACCGACTTGACATAGAAAGAGAAAAAAACTGAAAACATAGAGACATCTCTCTGGCCTCTCTTTTATATAGTATTAAACCTCACAAACTTCTCCCTTTTTAATAACAAAGCTGTTATTATTATTATTGCGTTACATTAAACAGCTTGAGTTATTTAACTCTAGAGGAGGAACCTTGATACGGATTTCCCCCCTGTGTCCGGAGTCACTTATTCGACAGGATTCCTGAATGAGAGGAACTCCATCGTCTCTTGTCGGGACTGACTTGTTCTTATGGTAAGTAGTTCAATGCCTCCCTCGTCACGGAAGGCTCTCTAGGCTTCTTCTCAAAGCTTATTAATTCTCTTAGCATTTTTCTGGCCGATTTGCGACGAAAGTGAAGGAGGAAGACAATAAGACCGCCCCTCATAATCATCTAGAAGATAAAAGACAACGCATCAAAATGTATTGATTTTTTGTAATAAATGTAAAAAATTAATAAAATAGTAGTAAAAATCTGTTATGAAAGGGAGAGGTTTGTGAGGTTTAATACTATATAAAAGAGAGGCCAGAGAGATGTCTCTATGTTTTCAGTTTTTTTCTCTCTTCTATGTCAGTCGGTTTAAATTCATCCACCCCGTCAGAGATCCATAGAGATACAAGAAAGATGTCTCTTTGTTTTTTAATCAACAGCTGTTTTTCTCTTTCTTGTCAGGTCGGGGATAAAGCAAAGAAATATAAAAGAACTAGAAGCGCAATGCAGCTGGAAAAGGAGTATTGGCTGGTTTGCCTTCAATAGAGTTACACAGCTGACCTCATAATTCCAAAATGTACACAAATTGAGTTTAAGAACTATTTTTCAGTATAAGTATGACTCCTATATTCGATCATCTGGGCAATACAAAAATAAACTGTAGCAGTGCGACTATCAAGACTCACTGTCGATTATAATACTCTATATATATAATCAATCTCTCTATCTATCTATACATATATTACATATATATATATGTATGTGTGTTTTGTAAAATAATTAAAAAATAAAAATAATATTTATTTAAATGTAATAATGTGTAAATATTCGTTCTCACTGACCGTCAGGAGTACTACTGCTAGATTAATGATTGTGTTTGTATATTTTATTTTTTTTTTTTAATATTTATGCTATACACATATTTACATAATATTCCGTACGGGCACCATGTTAATGTATAAATATATGTATATCTATTAGCAATAAACTATAAAATAAAAATTACAATACAATATGTAATATAATTATAGATTAATATTCGTTCTACACTGACGTCATGGAGTAGTCATACTGCTAGATTACATGATTGTGTTTGTATTGCCCAGACCAAACGGAAAAGGGAAAGGCATATGAAGTGAAAGAGGATGAAGAAGAAATGCAAATCCTTTAATTAAAAAGATTTTAATTTATCCATCACAAGATGTAATAACTGTTTGTCAAGAAGCGGAAAGAGTCTTTGTCACTTTTTAATCATTGACAAAGCTGCTTTATTAAGAAGATAAAATTCACTTGCATATTGCTGCCCAAGTTTTGCAAAACATTTGTGAAAACAACGGTAGGTTTTTAATGATCTTAATGAACATATGCTAGACGTTAGAAGAACAAAATCACGTTTATTTTCATAAAAGATTTGGCAGCAACTTATTCCCGAATAAGACTTTATCTCAAGGAAGAGTCCTCTGGAATAAGCAACTATGGCACAGGAGGGAACTCTGTATCAAAAGCTCCTTCGCCAGGACAGTAAAGTATTCATAATATTATTAAAAATATAACATTGTTATTCTCATGTTTATTTATGATATGCAATATATATACAATAATTACAATCTTTAAATTGTAATCAACAGCTGTTTTTCCTAAATTATCAGGCGGGTTTTAGATTAGAAAAATGTTTATACAATACTAAAAAATATAGCGAATTTGTGCATGTCGTACACATAAAAATCTCAGTTTTCATTCTTCATTATGGTTACTAAGTTTTCTTCTCTTCTGTTGTTCATGATTTTCCTTCGGCAGACGCGTTGCGCTTCTAGTTCTTTATATTTTCTTTGGGTTAAATTCAGGCTTGTGAGCGTTCAGCTTTTTTTGCGTTCAGCGTTAAGCGTTAAAAAAATAGCGTTCCGTTCAGCGTTCCGTTAGCGTTCAAATATTTAAAAAGAATTTCCCAAAAAAGTACTGCGTAGAGATGACTTTTTTTTTTTAGAAAAGAATTTCCCAAAAAAGTACTGCGTAGTGATGACGTTTTTTTTTAGAAAAGAATTTCCAAAAAAAGTACTGCGTAGGGATGACGTTTTTTTTTTAGAAAAGAATTTCCAAAAAAGTACTGTGTAGTGATGACGTTTTTTTTTTAAGTCCAAAAAAGTACTGCGGAGTGATGACTTTTTTCCGAAAAAATTCCAAAAAAATGTTTGAAAAATTGAACGCTAAACGCAAAACTCTTTTTTTTGCGTTCAACGTTCAAAAAAAGTTGCGTTCCGTTCATTGAACGTGCGTTCAGCTGAACGCCGTTCAATTTTGCGTTCCGTTCACAAGCCTGGGTTAAATTAATCCCTAGCCTCAGAGTATATTATTTAGTGTACCATTGGTCAATGACATTATTTTTATGTAGGAGGAAAATGATCAAAAAAAGGAAGATGGTTCGCTTAATGCAGTTTCTTTTTTCTCTATAAAGAAGGCCATCAAAGTAGATACTCAAGCTTCCTTCCTTGGAGGCATATATATCCTAAAGGGCTGAAAAAGGATCCCCCCTCTTGCCTACACATGGTCACAGCTTTGCGGTTGTCCAGAATTTGCGCAGAGTGCCAATTGTCCTTCAGTCCAACAACTAATAGACAAATAATAATATGTTCCTTTGTACAGAAGAAAAAAAATAACCACAAGAATATTTATAATAGGTATTATTAGCAAGAAAAAAATGGCCGCTATTAGAGGTCACACTTCTTTATTTAGAAATGCCATTGGGAATAATTTAAGGCATTATGCTAGGAGACAATATACAGAGTCCATATTGAAGTTAACAAGCATAAGGAATCATATGATTTAATGGTGTCCAGAAGAAATGGACCAGGAAAATATGGACTAGGAAGAAATGGACCAGGAAAATATGGACCAGGAAGGAATGGACCAAGGTAGAAAAGGAGAATTATGACTCATGGAAGAAATGGACCAAATACATAGGTAGGCAAGTTTTTTGTGGAATGTATCTAAGTATTGTACAAATACTATTTCTTATATAAACTGAGTATATAATGACATAGAATGATTTTATTTTTGAAATTTTAGATAAATAATCTCTTCTTTGTGTCAATTATAGTTCAAAATCCCCCGAATTATGGTAAATAATAACGTATTGTCTTCAATATCGAACATACCGATGTTAGAAGCACTCAAAAAGTAAATACATAAAGAAGAAGAAATATATGCCTAATTTCGGGCGCGATTGTTATAAA
Organism: Caligus rogercresseyi; assembly: GCA_013387185.1. Classification (NCBI taxonomy): domain Eukaryota; kingdom Metazoa; phylum Arthropoda; class Copepoda; order Siphonostomatoida; family Caligidae; genus Caligus; species Caligus rogercresseyi. The sequence continues at coordinate 25,326,847 of CP045893.1, read as the reverse complement.
TGGAATATTTGAAAGGATAGAGTGAGGTGAGGTGATAGTCAGAGTCAACAATAATAAAATGAGAGAGCCTCTAATGATCCGAGTCGAGTATTCAAACTTTGCAATCCGGCCGAATGAAGGCATCTCAACACATACAGACAATGCCTTGGACCCCTCGAGTCAGTCGTCTCCCTTCCAGAAAGGCACCAAATTCCTGCCCCTCGTCTTCGTTAAAGGAGTCTCATCCCTCGTCCTCGAAAGGAGTCCAATCCTTCGTCTTCATGAGAGGAATCCCTTCCCTCGTCTTTGATTTAAACTTCCCATCCCTCGTCTCCGTTATAAGATTTCCCATCCTCATCTTCGTGAGAGGAGTTATAGTCCTCGTCTTCAGGAAGGGGCCCTCCTACCATCACCTTCTCCATATTGTAGACTTGTTCCTCTTACATAATGGAATTCGCTAATGAACTCCTCAGTCCTGTAATTCTATTTAAAGTCTAATCTGGAGAATGTCAAGATCTTAAAGGACCTCAATAACCTTTGCCCTATTATATATTTTCTATTTATATTCATGAAAATAATTGATTTACATAAATTGACAAATACATTTAATTCAAAATTTGTTAAATTGTAAGACAAACATAATTTCAATATTACTACAGATTAAAAATGAGCATTTAAAACTAGTCTAAGGTTCCCTCACTTTAATTTCTCCTCACTTTTTCTGAAGAGATTCTGGTCATTAAGAGACGTTGGCTTTTCGGACCCTTCTTGGTGATACTGCAACTCAAACATGTGATGTGTCTAATAGACACTGTCTATCAGCATTTTAAAAGTTTATCCAACATAAAGTTCGATTTCACCTTATATTGGTTCAAATATAAAATTTTAACGGGCACACTAACAACAGGAAGTATTTACGGCAAAACATACGACGAAAGAATGGGCTTCTTCTGCAAAACGTACAGAGAAACAACGAGCCACTTATTGTCAGGATGTGATGTCACAAAGGAGATACGAAATAGGATTTCACTACACGTATACCAGAAATTCAAAATAATTTTAATACCGAATCACTTCAACTTTATTTATACCGGCCCTCATCAAGATGACATCAATTTTTTAACAAAAGCTCATAGCATTTTATATAAATTCAGATCAACAAGAACCCCCTCCCCGATAATTTTATCAAACTTATTGAAAACTTATTGTCAATGTGTATATGAATCACAATCCGTTGTAATCTAGATATCATTTCTATTTTAATAATACGTCAGATTTTAAGATCATACGTTTTTACAATAATCCACTTACAACACTGCCCGTGCTCCTTTTGTTATTATTGTTGGAGCTACTTCATATGATTAATATTGTGCGATATAATGAATGAAATAAACACCTCAATTTATTGGGGAAAAAAAAAAAGAGACGTTGGCTTTTCGGACCCTTCTTGGTGATACTGCAACTCAAACATGTGATGTGTTTATCACTGGTATACTTCCTGAAAAATACCGTCTTACCCTTTTACCCACCTCTCATAGTATCTCAGCTCTCATACCCCACCCTTAAAAAGCTTGAATTCTTTTTAATTTTCGGTTTCCTCCCGGATAATGAACTGGCGAGTCTGCGCTCCCAGGACGAAATAAAAAGTCTCTGCCCAGAATCGGTCAAATACTTCCCCTTTATTCTAGACGTCCCCCGAGTTTGCTTTGTCCTTTCCTGGAAAGTCTGAATCATCCCCATAATACTCCCTCCTGGACAAAATTGTTACAAAATAAATTTGGTATAGAAGTATATATAAATAGGTTTTAATTGGTTTATATATTTACTAATGCTAACTGGTGTATTGTTCAGATTTTTATTAGTTAATATATTGACTAATGATTCATAAGATATTGTTCAGTTCAATGGCACACTGAAAGATTTCGTGTCCAGAGCGCTTCTTTTTCCTCACTCACGAAAAGGGACCCACTAAAATAATGGACGTGGAAATAAATTAACATCGTAGCAAAGTTAAATATTCTCGATTTTCCTTTTGAATAGATATAATAGGAAGAGGAGTTGATGTTCAAGACTGTTTCATCAGGAATTTGATGATCTTCAAGTCATTTGGACTACCATGGAGCAAGGTTCATTAGGAGATCATGAGGCTTCTTTAATAGAAATACAGGACTGATGAGTTCGTTAGCGAATTCCACTATGTAAGAGGAACAAGTCTTCAATATGGAGGAGGTGATGGTAGGAGGGGCCCTTCCTGAAGACGATGAATATAACTCCTCTCACGAAGATGAAAATGGGAAATCCTATAATGGAGACGAGGGATGGGAAGTTTTAAATCAAAGACGAGGGAAGGGATTCCTCTCATGAAGACGAGGATTGGACTCCTTTCGAGACGAGGGATGGGACTCCTTTAACGAAGACGAGGGGCGGGAATTTGGTGCCTTTCTGGAAGGGAGGCGACTGACTCGAGGGGGTCCAAGGCATTGTCTGTTTGTGTTGAGATGCCTTCATTCGGCCGGATTGCAAAGTTTGAATACTCGACTCGGATCATTGGAGGCTATTTCACTTTATTATTGTTGACTCTGACGTCACCCTCACTATTCTTTCAAATATTCCATTTATAATAATCGTGCCCGAAATTAGGCATATATTTCTTCTTCTTTATGTATTTACTTTTTGAGTGCTTCTAACATCGGTATGTTTTATATTTAAGACAACACGTATTATTTACCATAATTCGGGGGATTTTGAACTATAATTGACACAAAGATGATATTATTTATCTAAAATTGCAAAAATAATATCATTCTATGTCATTATATACTCAGTTTATATAAGAAATAGTATTTGTACAATACTTAGATACATTCCACAAAAAACTTGCCTACCTATGTATTTGGTCCATTTCTTCCATGAGTCATAATTCTCCTTTTCTACCTTGGTCCATTCCTTCCTGGTCCATATTTCCTGGTCCATTTCTTCCTAGTCCATATTTTCCTGGTCCATTTCTTCCTAATATCGATTTTAATATGTGTAGAGGAAAGTCGTCAAACTTCACCGCCAGATGAAGACTCAATAGCTCACTTATAGCGAGAGAACAATTACGCCTGTGGTATTGTATGTTCATGCATAATAATATCAACTGAATGTCAGCACTGCAATTGTTGTTCTCGTTTTTATATAAATACTCAATTATTAACTCATTATATTAACTGTTAAATAATAAAAGTCGGAAGGTTGGGCGGTCAAAGCCAATTTATAATGCCTTCGACCTTCTCCACCCTCTATTTTCCCACTACTCAAATTAGATGTAAATCATTACATCCACATATGTATTATCTTCTTCGATGATTAAAATATAAATTACCAAAAATTATCGACTGTGTTTTTTGCATTCCTCAGTCAGAAGTGTTCCTACCTACTGGACAAGATCGGGCAATTGGCCAGTGCACTTCTCCACACCCTGGCTTCAACAGGGTTAATTGAAGCTGAGTTGTCTAATCTGTGGACCATCAAACACTTTTTATCTGATTGCTCTTTCAAAAAGCATAAATTTCTAACAAGATCGCTTAGCTCTTCCTGTTAAATGGTGACAGTTGCAATGAGATCGAAATATAGAAATGAATATGAGTTACCATGTCGTCTTCGCCTTGTGAACTGCTGGAGTCTTCACTCCGCAAGCCAGAAAACAAAAGAATTGATACTTCTACACAATGTAAAATTGGTCTTCGAGCTGATAAAATACCTGGGTAGATTAACCATACAAAAATAAGCATAAGTAAAATGGTATTTTGGCTCACGCAAAACCATGAGGACTCCAAATTTCAAATGGCATTTTGTCCTCTCGACCAGTCACTCAAGCTCCACAAACTTTGTGAGTGACCCGCTGCTTGTCCTAGTAACCAAGTATTACTTTAAAGCAGGTGAAATATTATTTTATTTAGAAATAAGTGATTGGGAGACGTTTCTTCACTGTCATGTACGCCCCCATATATATATATCACAATGAATTCGATTCATTCTAACATTTCCTTTAAGAACAGGAGCCATTTATGATCAAATCAAAATGCAACTGAAACAAGGCCTTAATGTTAGGATCAATCAGAAGCCTTATACTACTTGCGCTTAGAGAACAATACAAATATATATTTTCAGTTACATAATGCAGTAGGTTAACTAAAATAGATTCAAATCGATCAATACACAATTTTATGACACAAATTTACAAATACTTTGGTTCCTCTCCGTAAAACCACCGAATACTTCAAATAGGCAACAACAATTTATAAACTAACAGTATAAGAGTCTTTAATACTACGAACTACCGAAAAAACGAAATAAAATATGTGGCCTTACATTCCGGGATGATTCATCAGACAAATATTTCTTCGTGGCGACAAGTTTTGCAAAAAGACATTGAGATACTGAAAACCTGTTAAAAAGTAACAATGCTACATAAAACAAACTTTATCCTATTGAGCAGCATTTTGCTTCAAACTGTAGTTAAAATTTGTTTTGTGTAGCGAAACATCAAGCATGTTCCTACATTTAATGCACTACAGTGATACGGTATTACTCTATCGGTACGGTATCTGCTTATAGATCTCATTATTCCATTTTTTTTACTAGTTCGAAGCTACCATTCCTATGTAATTACTTGAATTGAAATAACAGCATTAATTTTTTTGGTTCATGAAGGTAAAGAATGATTAAAAATCAAATAAATTTTGGTTAAATATGACAATTAACGATGAGGGAAAACTTGACGCAATGGAGATAAATTAATGCAATAATTGGATAATGGTACTTCAAATGTAATGTATCAAGTCTGTTCCTGTTCTCTTTAATGTCTGAACTATGATTGGCTGGAGTGAAATTATATTAAAATATGCTGCTCGATAAAAGATGTTAGTTAAGAGAATGGAGTTAATTTTATAGTGGACCCCAAAATGAGGTCGTGCTTTTAGAAATAAAATAAACTGGAGGAGTTATGATTGTATTTTGCCATTATTTAATGGGTGTGATGTTTATTTAAACATCGCAAGATTTTATATATACAACACTGGGGAGGGGGAATAAGATGCCCTTATTTTGAGGAGGAAGTTTATAAGGTGTTCATCATATGTACAAAGTCTTCTTCTCGTTTGCTCTCTCAGCCGCTGGACTTCATTTTACAGAGGTACTTCAGCTGGAGCATTTTAACTTCTCCGTTATTGTCCAGTTTGACGACGCCTTCCTGGTTATCAATGGAGAGAAGACTGCCCATGGCATCACGATCCTCACCTAAGAGAAAAGAAAGAGAGCATTAGCCAATTTTTCTAAACGTAATACATGGAACGAAAAGAAACAATTTAAAATTTATATCCTTTTAAGACTTTATGGGCAAGTTAACGCTCATGTGGGATAAATAAGGCTAAATAAGATGAGGCATTGATGTCATGAGTTTTTAATCAACTTAGACCTTTCACTCTCTCGGGAGGAGACGAACTTGCGCCCTCAACATGAAGAGGTGAACACGCCTTATGACATCCCTCAAGAAATGTTTTTAACTACTTTTCAACATGACTCATGGATTTAATTTCATCTATTTTAAGTTTATTTTATTATTTATTTTAGCATAATAAAATAAATATTTTCAAAATATATCTTGGCAGATAAATACCTCACACAAAAAACCCTCCACTGATAGCCATTGATTTAGGCTGATGTAGCCCCCCAATAATCCCATTTCAATCAATATATTAATTGTTATATCATTTGAACTTTGACTTGTGTGCAAGTGGGTGAGGAGAAAGGGGGTAGAAAACACACATTATTTATCTCAGGAAGATAGATGTGTGTAGTAGGTAGGGGCAATGCTGCTCAAAATAGAGAAGGAGGGATTATTTTAATGCATACCCACCATGAGAACCTCCACCACTAATGACTCCCTTAATACCCATTAAAATGAGAAAAAAAAGTTTAAATTGATGACTTGTATTGTAGGTCAACGGGATAAGATAAGAAGTACAGAGGAATTGATCATGGCATAATATATTTATTTAATTGTTAATGGGTGTTTGAGGATTTGAAAAAAATAATATGCTCGAGGTTTTCGACACATATTTCTTCCTTTCAATTATAGATTTTATTTGTGAGATGATTTTTTAAAATGAAATATAGACATTAAATATAAATAAATATAAAATACGATTAATAAGTGTTGATTATTCCTATGTAAGAAGTATCATCATCTACAATAGTAGATATCCATAGAGATATCCATAGATTAATCATTTTATAATCAAAGCCCAATTTCATACAGGAACATCCAGAGAGAAATAAAGACATCAAATGTGTATTCATAGAAATATATGGGCCTGTCAGCTGTTGACGAAGGAGGCCCCCCCAAAGCAAAGAGAGCTTCTATACTGGGATAAATAAATCAAACACAGTCACGGAACCTTTTATTTGCAAAGTAGATTTTAGGGTTTGTTATAGGCCGCCTACATAGACAGCTGATTGATTTACTAAAATATTAATGTTATTTTAATGTTTTTTATTTATCTGTTGATAACTCTAGTACTTCATCTGGTTATCATCTATGTACGATGATGCTTTATTTACTGTTTTTCCATAGATATATAAAAACAATTAAATAACATATTAATACTTTAGTAAATCAATCAGCTGTAGGCTATGTAGGCCTCCTTCTTCAACAGCTCTCAAGCTTATAACTTAAGGAACCCCCATACAAATCTTTGCCATTATCCAAGGGCTTAGAATTAAAATGTATATCCTTTTTGTGACTGCTTGTGTTGATTATTTAATAGAGACAATCTGCCATGGAATAATTTATATATGTGCCCATTTCTTAATAAGCAAAATAGGTAGAAACTGATAATTGTTTTTTCTCTTATTTTTCTCACAAACATTATTTTCAGAAGCATTTATACATGTATAAACAAACACTCCTCAATGTGATGGACAATCATATGAGTATTCTTCTTGTGGTAATTCTTTTAAAGTCGGGTTTATTGATAGTTTTGCTTAGTTACCAATATGGTTGAATGGAATTACATTATCCTTTGGATAAGCTTCTAAATTAGAATATCGATCTTTTCAATGAGGCTGGCCAATATTGGCCTCTAGGAAGGAGTCGAACCACGTCCCTCAACATTGAGTGTCAAGCACGCTTCTACTGAGCACACCCTTGCAAATCAAAACTTCCCTGTGATCTTGCGTAGAACAACAACAGTGTAAAAGAATTCATAAATGTAAAAAGGAAGAGAAAAACGACGCATAAAATGTTCATTTTAATACTGGAGACATATTTGATGCCTCTAGAGAAATAAAGTTGCTTCCATGAGTGCTGGCTGATGTCCCGTTTATAGATTTTGTCCCAAGAGACAAATGGATACTCAACTGACAGTACAAGAATGTTAACTTCAAAACGGGAGGCCAAGACATATAAACATAGGAATATTTAGCCAGGAAAGTAATTTCTATTCATTAACCTTTAATGATGTATCTGGGGGAAATACTACCTTTGGGAGGGGAAAATCCTCTCTATGAAGATGAGTCAATGTCATAAAAAGTGTGATGTTTGTTGCATTCCTCTGAATAATAAAATTAAATCGTAAATAATAATAATTATGATTATGTTCCTGTGAGAGCAATCAAAGAGTATGCAATACACATTGCACTCATTTGAATGCATTTGCCTCAATGACTCAACGTGACAAGGAAACACATGCCTATTACCTTTAAAAAAAGTGAGCTTCAGACCTCCATTATTTTCAATCTGCTCTTTTAAGAAATATTGAATTTCGTGTTCTAAAAAAATGACACGAGAAAAATATTTTTTCAACTTCTTAAGAATGTCTTCTGCATTGTCCGTTTCCAGTTGCACTAATGAAAATTGAGCATGACATAGGGTTCTGATCATAAAAAATAGATATATTATATTCGGTCTATAATATCTGAATTTATGACAGTAATGTGTCAGAATATGAGAAAATACAAAGAATAATATCAGTTATTAATTATTTGAGTGGTCGTTTTAAGTGTTGTTACCCTCAAACAAACAAATAATACCAGATATATTCTAAACGCGACTACTATTCGGTTTTACAGGATTCAGCAGCACCCTGTCTGTGAAATTAATGTTAGTAAAACTGAGTGAAGACTGGCGAAAATCCTATTATTTTTGTAAGGCGAAATGTAGCCTGTCATACCCATCTTACCCAGAATAACTTTCACTTTGTCTCCTCGAACGGGCATCACGGGTTGCAGGTGATCCGCAGCAATGGACACGGTGCGATGTTCGTCCGGAAGGAAAACAGAGCACATCCCTGGGGTAACCCCACGGACATCTCCAATCTGTCCAACAAGTCGCATGTCGTCATGAGTATCGCAAATCAAGACCTCGATGTCGGGAGAGTACCAGTCCTAAAAAAACAAGAATAATAATATTTAGTCATCCCATAGGTGTAAAATGATCACTTCACAGAGAAGAAGTGTTCTAACTTCATTATTACCCAAAGTAATTTTTTGGGGGGGAATTAAAAAAAACCTAGTTTATTATCATGAAATACTTTTTCATACGTATAAATTTGGCTATTTCCATGGTGTAAAGAAAATTGTATTTTGTCTTGAAGGATTGGTTATAATTGTGATAATATATTAAACATGGTTTCATCAATATAGTTAGAACATGAGAAATATAATATATGCGTATCGTTAAATGGAAGCAAAGTAATAAAAAAACCTTATGCAATATGTACATACATTTTCAAACATTCATATATATATATATATATGGCATTAGAAATATACCATTATATGTTTATCTAAGACTAAATTTACATCTAAATACCAAACAACATTATTTGAACATCATATGAATATGAACATAGGTATACATCATATTAATATGAACATACATCATATATTATCTAATAATTGTATTAGAACCACATAACATTATCTAAATTAGAGTCAACATCTTCATATCATTATATTTAAAGCATCTTTAGTTATATAATATTAATTTGTTGTTGAGAAACTTCTTCATGGTCTTAGCCCACATAAAATTAATCAAAATCTTTTGAATTGAGTAATTTGAAATCGACACGGAAACAAATTTTCAAATAATCAAAAAAAAAAAATTCTAGTAGATACACTCCTATTCTTCAGTAGACAATTCTTTAATTCTGAGTTTCTATATCTTTTTTTGCTGTTAAAATTGAGAAAAATGATACTCGTTCTATATAGACGGATCAACAACTCATTTTAAATTACTAAAGAAAATTGTTCATTTTGTTAATGTAAGCTGTCATTACTTAAACTTAGGATTAAAATATAAAAGGTGTCGAGAGTGACCCCTGAACAGTTTATAGCTCGATGTGATGAAATTAAGTCATTTGAATGAGGGTACTCACAGTGGACTCCAGTTCGGACTGTGAGACTTGTCCCGGCGTGCCCGAGTATGGAGAGGGAGCATGATGGCTGCTGCTGCTTCCTGGAGTCATGGGACTGTATCCCAGGCCGGGAGACGGGGCCGCATAGCCAGGGCTAGGACTGGGCTGATAGTTTTGCCCAGGGCTGGGAGTTGGAACATATGAATTGGGACTCGGAGTGGCTGGAAAGTGACAAAAAAGGAATAAAATATAATATATATTCAGAGAGTTATACTCAACATTTAAGATAAAAATATTATATAAGGATAAAAATCATTCTTGATTCTTAAAGAACATCTTTTTTGTTTGACATATACGCTTTAACTCCCTAGATGTTCATTCTGAGCATTTTAAAGTTATAAAAATCCATTGTATGTTATTGATGGGATATGCCATAGCAAGAAATTTAATATATTTAGGGTCAAACATAATTATATATCACCAGTGTTTAAGTAGTAATGTTATATTTTATTCATAGCATGATTATGCATCTGTAATTCTGCCTCTCAACTAATCTTAGTGTTATCCATTTGTTTTGGAATTTATATATATATATATATGGAACTTATATCTGAGATATTTTAATCTGCCAGCTTAAAAAGTCAAGAATTGGCATAATGTTAACTAAGGAATGAATTGCATTCATCGATACATGTTTCAATTGTTAACTGATGATGATATCTGATTATATTTTTGCTAGATTTCTAAGTCTTATTAAACTTTTTTTTAGTTCTTTTAAAATTGTAATGATTTATTTAATAGCAATTCCTCAAATGGCTTCGTTTAATAAACCAGATACATAAATGAATCAATTTCTGAACCTTTATAAACTCCTAAATATTGGTCAAAGAATACTCCTATTAAAATCCATAATTGTTACTACAATATGAAAATCATTGACTTGATACGAAAAAATAAATTACATTATGTAAAATAAGTAATTAACCGAGCGGGGAATGCTGATTGAATATGGTAGTAATGGCGGAAGTTTTTCTACCAGTAAATAATTTTGCATTTAAAGAAATGTAACGAATACTTACTAATTTGTACATTTGTACCAGTAGATTTTTAAATACCGCTACATCTCATTTTAAAGTCTTATGAATCTACCAAATACAGCTACCGATTACATGATCCGAACTTTTGATTTCTTAAAAAAATCCCGATCTACCAATACAGATTACTCCCAAATACTGACTTTTGATATAGAGTGCTACTATCTCTGGCTATTAAGCAACTAATGAACATTCCGCTTGGACATTGAAACATATTAAGAATGAATGTATAAGCTTATAAAGTATTACGCGGTTAAATAATAATTATGCCATAGTACTTACATTGATATCCCGCGGGAGAGGGGGATGCTTGGTAGGGTGAGTATCCCTCTCCAGGATTATACACAGATCCTGGCGTGGCAGGAGTATAGGGCGTGGAAGGGGACTCCTGTGCATATCCCGGCGTACCCGGATTATAATTCGGTGAGGGGGAATCGTCAAAAGCCCCTCCTCCCCCACCAGAGGATCCCTCTCGTCCATCAAAGTCATACTCCCGCAGGGGTGCAGGCGTGTTTGTGACCGAAGGATCCAAGCCCCTGAGCGCCCAGGTGTCCGTGAGCCGTCTTCGTGCGAGGGAGTTGTTGAGCCATAATGCGGCGTCCGGGATCCATCGTACATAGGCGTCTGTGAGCCGTACATTGGCGTGCGAGAGCCAGGGGCGTACATGGGCGTTCCTGATGCAGATGAAGACCCGTAGGAAGGCGTACGCGTGTAGGTAGACACACTCCCACTGCTCTTGCTTCCTCCAATGACCTCAATGCGTCCGCGGTCCACGGATATGGTCTGGCACTTGGCGTGGAGCTCCACTCTCGCAGTGGACTCCGTAGCATCCTTTACAATCCCGATGTGGCTCTTATAGGGTCCTTGTGTGATTTTAATGGTCTTCCCTATGAGCTCTCGGTCACGGCCAATGCCTCCGCGACCACGTCCTCGACCCCCACGTCCTCCTCCATTGTTATTATTCCCTGCCCCACGACCTCCCTGTGAGGGATGCATAGGGGAGCTCAATCTAGGGCTCATGAATCCAGGGAGCATTCCCCCGGGTCCACCTCTTCCAGCAGCTCCGCCCTTCCCCCCTGCAGTCACCAAATGCCGACACTTGCAAACAAATATTCCCCCGTTATCAATCATCTTCCGACTATGTAGGAATGCATAGGTCCTATACAAATGCCGAATCTCCCCCTGAAGCCCATTATGAGGTCCATCAATCACCTTCACTATGTCCTTTTTGATAATTTGATTCTGCTCAGAGTCCAGGGCCACGGCGTTTCGATGCTCTCGCTTCTTCTGTAGTGCTTGAGGCTTGACGCTCACTACTTTACCATTCATGTTGAGGACTTGGAAGTTTTCCTTTTGGATTTGAACGATGACGCCCAAGGTTGAATCGTCTATTTGGACCAAGTCCCCGAATTGGAATTGACCCAGACTGTCTACTCCAGTGGCCATGTCTGTGCATAGCTGAAGATCACGGGGGAGGACTTTTAGCTCGTGCATAGTGAGGTCGGAGAAGAGTACGATCATGTTTTCCTGCACGCGGACGATGAGTCCTGTGTCCCCTTCATATCTAGGAAAATGGAGGAAGAGAATTAATATTTTATAGAAGAAGGAAGAGGAGCAAAGGAATTGATTGAATTTCTAAGGATGTTTCATTACAGCACTATTAGTTGTCTCTGAGATAATTGTTCTCTAAAACTTACGACAACGATAGGCAATAAATGTATTTTTTTATGTGTCATAAACAATTTTAAAGAGTATAAAAATTGATTTAAAAAATCGATGACAAAAAAGATAAAAAGGTATAACAGCATTTTTGTCTCAAGAGAGGAGGGGGTGGTCCTATCCTGCTGTATGATAAATAATGCGTTTTTAAACATGTTTTTACCAATCTATCATTCCTCAATTATGGCAATAAGTGATGCATGATAAACTTTTAAAACTTAGTAATAAACAATAATAAATATGGCGCACGTAAAGCACGAAATCATTTGCTAGAAGCTCATTTTAATTCAATAAAAGGATTCCATTCTGGAATATATTTAAGTGTTAACATATAATTAAAGCAAATTGCGACAAGTTTTTGACTGTAAGGATGCAAGGATATTTATTTGTATCCTTTGTAGAATGACTTGAATTTTTTAATTATTTCATTAAACTAATCTCATTTTGCCATATCAATATATCAAAGAAAGCGCCCAAAAATATACTATTAATTAGTTTGATTACAAATGAAACATACAAATGATTTAAAATGGCTTTATATAATAAAAGTAAATTAAATAATTAGGTCAATAATGAAATGAAATAATCATATGTGCAATTTATCTACTTATTATCATTAAAACTATATATTATGTATTCAAGCCCATTTTGTATGTTTTTTACATTATAAATAAGAATGATATAAACCTGTGAATGCAAGCCCTTAATTCTTATATATCCCTGTCACCAATATATATTGAAAAACAAGTTACATTCATATTGGCAAGAGGGTTGATTCTTTTTTTTTCCTTTTTTTTTGTTGCTTGCCAGTGATTTTGAATGTGGTCTGAAAGAATAAAATTTTCTAATATGTCATAATACATATAATACTAAATAGACTTTTTGATAACATGAAAATAATGAAAATATCTGCCTCTAACTAGTATGCTAATCCCACTACTATTTTAATTCATTCTTACCTCCTCCGATAACGCGAACCCGATTTCCTAGAGAGAAGAACTTCCTCAGATCTGACGCCTGAAACTCAATGGGCTCCTTGAGATCCTCATGCTTGGGCAGAATGGTGACCTTGCTCCCGTCAATGGCAATGACCTTTCCCTGCAGATTCACCAACTCCCCTTCCATGACCTCCACATTATCCCCATTTGAAAAGCAATGAACGGCATCATCCTTATCTCCAGAGGAGAGCTCAATGTCAAGGCCCTCGGGCGTCTCCTCAAATCGCTCGAGCTCAGCCAACGTGGGCTTCACCCCCTCGGATATAATGGCATTCATGGCAAAGTCCTTGTAGAGATAGCCTTTGTGAGAATAGCGATTTCCCTCAAATAACATGAAATCCCCATCATGCGACACATCCCCCC
>CP045893.1:25277962-25313196 GCA_013387185.1 Caligus rogercresseyi | reverse complement strand
TTTTATACATGTACTAGCGAATATTACCCGGCGCTGCCCGGGATTTTCCAACTTGAAAATAGTCTGGAATGAAAAAAAATCACACAATAATTTTAGTGATGTCATCGCGTGTGATTTTATTTTAAAATCAGTTTCTTAAAAAGTTATCATTGGTTTTCATTGCCATTTTTCCGTTTTATATTCTTTAAGGCTGGTATTTAAACATCGTAAAAAGAAGATGAATAATTTTAGTGATGTCATCGCATGTGACTTTCATATTAAAATAAGTTCCTTCACAGTTGTCATTGGGTCTTCCTTACCATTTTTTCGTTTGTATTCCTTAAGGCTGGGAATTTAAACATCGTAAATGAAGAAATCACACGAAATATTTCACTGATGTCATCACTTTTCTTTTCATATTCAAATCAGTTCCTTCAACAGGTGTCATTGGGTCAGGGCTTTCATTTTGGATTTATAATTTAAAAACACTTAGGCAGTAAAAGTCTCCCTAGAGGTTACATTAGATTCATAAGTTAATAAGCAACCCCAGGGAGCAAAAAAGAACTACATTATAACCAACTCCTATGCTCTATATATGTAGCATATGTACTTATGAAATAATGCTTACAAATAAAACTTTTTTGTTTTTCATCCAATTTTAAAAATTTCTTCACATTTGCATTATACTCCCCATTGGGAACAACTTATAACAAAAAAAAAAAAAAAAAAAAATGCCAAAAATCATGGGGAACCCCCTAAGTTTTTGAAAAATCAGTTTTTTGGGTTTTCTGAAAAAAATATAAAACAATTGAGAAGGACTTTTTTATAATGTATTGCCAGGCTTTTAAGCTCCTTCTTATGAACTCAAGTTGAAATCTGTGAGTTTCCCAGGAGCGGAGAAAACAACCCTTTTCCATTTTGCCAGTTTTTATGCCAAAACTCAAAAAATTATTAACTAAAATTAATTTTAAATGCGACACGAACGTATTAGAAATGCAAAACTCTATAGATACTATTTTATAACTTGATGCGATCAATCTAACTGACAACCCACAGAAGGCCCTCCAGAATTTAGGATTTCAAAAATATTCCGCTTCGTCCATGAAATTCGACCTAATATTCAATCCCGGATTTGAGGCTCTTAATGACCTCGGATTCGGATACTGACAACATCAAAGTTGCTCCCTTTGTGAAGTTGAATATGATTGTGCAAAAATATATTGCGAAAACTTGCAAATTGAAAAAAATCCGGATCCCGCCCAAATATGTCCGGAGGCCGGACATGACTTAACCAACCTAGGCTTATTTTGCAAGGCCTTCGTTTCGTATCTTTTGTTTTGAACTTTTTTTTTGTATTAAAAAGTCGTCCCAGAGTTTTCTTGAATTTCCCGACAGGCCGGTCCGGTTTCCGGGAAATTCTTTTGGACCCGATTGTAAACTCTATTCTTGATGTATTTTAGAGTAGCGTTTTTTCGAAATGGGAAAGAATCAAAAGTTAAGGAAATGACATAATCCGGGCGGGAGTTTCTGGATCCGGAATTTTTTTCCGGATCCAGGTTCTTTGAGTAGAGATGCAGATAACTTTTAGTTTGCGTTCTGTCTCTAAAACATCTCACTTACAAACTATGGACAACCAAAATTTTCAAGCCTTTTTTCAAGGTGTCAAACGAATTTTCCGGGAAACACTCAAAAAAAAAAAAACACGTCTTTGTACCTCAATCTTATCCACAGAAAATTGGGGCAAATCTAACTCGCAAATTTTAAAAAATCCACAAAAATCGTTTTGGGGCGAATAAATAAGCATGTCGATGACGAATTTTCCGGGAGTTGACAACCCCACTAAAACACTCCCTGAGCTCCAAAACTATTCACTGAAAATTTCGTCAATACTAATGACCCGTTCGGGAGATATAGGGAAACGAACGAACGCACAAACGAACGCACAAACGAACGAACGAACGAACGGAATTCTTTTTTATAAGTATATGTATAAACAAACACTCCTCAATGTGATGGACAATCATATGAGTATTCTTCTTGTGGTAATTCTTTTAAAGTCGGGTTTATTGATAGTTTTGCTTAGTTACCAATATGGTTGAATGGAATTACATTATCCTTTGGATAAGCTTCTAAATTAGAATATCGATCTTTTCAATGAGGCTGGCCAATATTGGCCTCTAGGAAGGAGTCGAACCACGTCCCTCAACATTGAGTGTCAAGCACGCTTCTACTGAGCACACCCTTGCAAATCAAAACTTCCCTGTGATCTTGCGTAGAACAACAACAGTGTAAAAGAATTCATAAATGTAAAAAGGAAGAGAAAAACGACGCATAAAATGTTCATTTTAATACTGGAGACATATTTGATGCCTCTAGAGAAATAAAGTTGCTTCCATGAGTGCTGGCTGATGTCCCGTTTATAGATTTTGTCCCAAGAGACAAATGGATACTCAACTGACAGTACAAGAATGTTAACTTCAAAACGGGAGGCCAAGACATATAACATAGGAATATTTAGCCAGGAAAGTAATTTCTATTCATTAACCTTTAATGATGTATCTGGGGGAAATACTACCTTTGGGAGGGGAAAAATCCTCTCTATGAAGATGAGTCAATGTCATAAAAAGTGTGATGTTTTGTTGCATTCCTCTGAATAATAAAATTAAATCGTAAATAATAATAATTATGATTATGTTCCTGTGAGAGCAATCAAAGAGTATGCAATACACATTGCACTCATTTGAATGCATTTGCCTCAATGACTCAACGTGACAAGGAAACACATGCCTATTACCTTTTAAAAAAGTGAGCTTCAGACCTCCATTATTTTCAATCTGCTCTTTTAAGAAATATTGAATTTCGTGTTCTAAAAAAATGACACGAGAAAAATATTTTTTCAACTTCTTAAGAATGTCTTCTGCATTCTCCGTTTCCAGTTGCACTAATGAAAATTGAGCATGACATAGGGTTCTGATCATAAAAAATAGATATATTATATTCGGTCTATAATATCTGAATTTATGACAGTAATGTGTCAGAATATGAGAAAATACAAAGAATAATATCAGTTATTAATTATTTGAGTGGTCGTTTTAAGTGTTGTTACCCTCAAACAAACAAATAATACCAGATATTATTCTAAACGCGACTACTATTCGGTTTTACAGGATTCAGCAGCACCCTGTCTGTGAAATTAATGTTAGTAAAACTGAGTGAAGACTGGCGAAAATCCTATTATTTTTGTAAGGCGAAATGTAGCCTGTCATACCCATCTTACCCAGAATAACTTTCACTTTGTCTCCTCGAACGGGCATCACGGGTTGCAGGTGATCCGCAGCAATGGACACGGTGCGATGTTCGTCCGGAAGGAAAACAGAGCACATCCCTGGGGTAACCCCACGGACATCTCCAATCTGTCCAACAAGTCGCATGTCGTCATGAGTATCGCAAATCAAGACCTCGATGTCGGGAGAGTACCAGTCCTAAAAAAACAAGAATAATAATATTTAGTCATCCCATAGGTGTAAAATGATCACTTCACAGAGAAGAAGTGTTCTAACTTCATTATTACCCAAAGTAATTTTTTGGGGGGGAATTTAAAAAAAACCTAGTTTATTATCATGAAATACTTTTTCATACGTATAAATTTGGCTATTTCCATGGTGTAAAGAAAATTGTATTTTGTCTTGAAGGATTGGTTATAATTGTGATAATATATTAAACATGGTTTCATCAATATAGTTAGAACATGAGAAATATAATATATGCGTATCGTTAAATGGAAGCAAAGTAATAAAAAAACCTTATGCAATATGTACATACATTTTCAAACATTCATATATATATATATATATGGCATTAGAAATATACCATTATATGTTTATCTAAGACTAAATTTACATCTAAATACCAAACAACATTATTTGAACATCATATGAATATGAACATAGGTATACATCATATTAATATGAACATACATCATATATTATCTAATAATTGTATTAGAACCACATAACATTATCTAAATTAGAGTCAACATCTTCATATCATTATATTTAAAGCATCTTTAGTTATATAATATTAATTTGTTGTTGAGAAACTTCTTCATGGTCTTAGCCCACATAAAATTAATCAAAATCTTTTGAATTGAGTAATTTGAAATCGACACGGAAACAAATTTTCAAATAATCAAAAAAAAAAAATTCTAGTAGATACACTCCTATTCTTCAGTAGACAATTCTTTAATTCTGAGTTTCTATATCTTTTTTGCTGTTAAAATTGAGAAAAATGATACTCGTTCTATATAGACGGATCAACAACTCATTTTAAATTACTAAAGAAAATTGTTCATTTTGTTAATGTAAGCTGTCATTACTTAAACTTAGGATTAAAAATATAAAAGGTGTCGAGAGTGACCCCTGAACAGTTTATAGCTCGATGTGATGAAATTAAGTCATTTGAATGAGGGTACTCACAGTGGACTCCAGTTCGGACTGTGAGACTTGTCCCGGCGTGCCCGAGTATGGAGAGGGAGCATGATGGCTGCTGCTGCTTCCTGGAGTCATGGGACTGTATCCCAGGCCGGGAGACGGGGCCGCATAGCCAGGGCTAGGACTGGGCTGATAGTTTTGCCCAGGGCTGGGAGTTGGAACATATGAATTGGGACTCGGAGTGGCTGGAAAGTGACAAAAAAGGAATAAAATATATATATATTCAGAGAGTTATACTCAACATTTAAGATAAAAAATTATATAAGGATAAAAATCATTCTTGATTCTTAAAGAACATCTTTTTTGTTTGACATATACGCTTTAACTCCCTAGATGTTCATTCTGAGCATTTTAAAGTTATAAAATCCATTGTATGTTATTGATGGGATATGCCATAGCAAGAAATTTAATATATTTAGGGTCAAACATAATTATATATCACCAGTGTTTAAGTAGTAATGTTATATTTTATTCATAGCATGATTATGCATCTGTATTCTGCCCTCAACTAATCTTAGTGTTATCCATTTGTTTTGGAATTTATATATATATATATATATGGAACTTATATCTGAGATATTTTAATCTGCCAGCTTAAAAAGTCAAGAATTGGCATAATGTTAACTAAGGAATGAATTGCATTCATCGATACATGTTTCAATTGTTAACTGATGATGATATCTGATTATATTTTTTGCTAGATTTCTAAGTCTTATTAAACTTTTTTTTAGTTCTTTTAAAATTGTAATGATTATTTTAATAGCAATTCCTCAAAATGGCTTCGTTTAATAAACCAGATACATAAATGAATCAATTTCTGAACCTTTATAAACTCCTAAATATTGGTCAAGAATACTCCTATTAAAATCCATAATTGTTACTACAATATGAAAATCATTGACTTGATACGAAAAAAAAATTACATTATGTAAAATAAGTAATTAACCGAGCGGGGAATGCTGATTGAATATTGGTAGTAATGGCGGAAGTTTTTCTACCAGTAAATAATTTTGCATTTAAAGAAATGTAACGAATACTTACTAATTTGTACATTTGTACCAGTAGATTTTTAAATACCGCTACATCTCATTTTAAAGTCTTATGAATCTACCAAATACAGCTACCGATTACATGATCCGAACTTTTGATTTCTTAAAAAAATCCCGATCTACCAATACAGATTACTCCCAAATACTGACTTTTGATTATAGAGTGCTACTATCTCTGGCTATTAAGCAACTAATGAACATTCCGCTTGGACATTGAAACATATTAAGAATGAATGTATAAGCTTATAAAGTATTACGCGGTTAAATAATAATTATGCCATAGTACTTACATTGATATCCCGCGGGAGAGGGGGATGCTTGGTAGGGTGAGTATCCCTCTCCAGGATTATACACAGATCCTGGCGTGGCAGGAGTATAGGGCGTGGAAGGGGACTCCTGTGCATATCCCGGCGTACCCGGATTATAATTCGGTGAGGGGGAATCGTCAAAAGCCCCTCCTCCCCCACCAGAGGATCCCTCTCGTCCATCAAAGTCATACTCCCGCAGGGGTGCAGGCGTGTTTGTGACCGAAGGATCCAAGCCCCTGAGCGCCCAGGTGTCCGTGAGCCGTCTTCGTGCGAGGGAGTTGTTGAGCCATAATGCGGCGTCCGGGATCCATCGTACATAGGCGTCTGTGAGCCGTACATTGGCGTGCGAGAGCCAGGGGCGTACATGGGCGTTCCTGATGCAGATGAAGACCCGTAGGAAGGCGTACGCGTGTAGGTAGACACACTCCCACTGCTCTTGCTTCCTCCAATGACCTCAATGCGTCCGCGGTCCACGGATATGGTCTGGCACTTGGCGTGGAGCTCCACTCTCGCAGTGGACTCCGTAGCATCCTTTACAATCCCGATGTGGCTCTTATAGGGTCCTTGTGTGATTTTAATGGTCTTCCCTATGAGCTCTCGGTCACGGCCAATGCCTCCGCGACCACGTCCTCGACCCCCACGTCCTCCTCCATTGTTATTATTCCCTGCCCCACGACCTCCCTGTGAGGGATGCATAGGGGAGCTCAATCTAGGGCTCATGAATCCAGGGAGCATTCCCCCGGGTCCACCTCTTCCAGCAGCTCCGCCCTTCCCCCCTGCAGTCACCAAATGCCGACACTTGCAAACAAATATTCCCCGTTATCAATCATCTTCCGACTATGTAGGAATGCATAGGTCCTATACAAATGCCGAATCTCCCCCTGAAGCCCATTATGAGGTCCATCAATCACCTTCACTATGTCCTTTTTGATAATTTGATTCTGCTCAGAGTCCAGGGCCACGGCGTTTCGATGCTCTCGCTTCTTCTGTAGTGCTTGAGGCTTGACGCTCACTACTTTACCATTCATGTTGAGGACTTGGAAGTTTTCCTTTTGGATTTGAACGATGACGCCCAAGGTTGAATCGTCTATTTGGACCAAGTCCCCAAATTGGAATTGACCCAGACTGTCTACTCCAGTGGCCATGTCTGTGCATAGCTGAAGATCACGGGGGAGGACTTTTAGCTCGTGCATAGTGAGGTCGGAGAAGAGTACGATCATGTTTTCCTGCACGCGGACGATGAGTCCTGTGTCCCCTTCATATCTAGGAAATGGAGGAAGAGAATTAATATTTTATAGAAGAAGGAAGAGGAGCAAAGGAATTGATTGAATTTCTAAGGATGTTTCATTACAGCACTATTAGTTGTCTCTGAGATAATTGTTCTCTAAAACTTACGACAACGATAGGCAATAAATGTATTTTTTTATGTGTCATAAACAATTTTAAAGAGTATAAAAATTGATTTAAAAAATCGACGACAAAAAAGATAAAAAGGTATAACAGCATTTTTGTCTCAAGAGAGGAGGGGGTGGTCCTATCCTGCTGTATGATAAATAATGCGTTTTTAAACATGTTTTTACCAATCTATCATTCCTCAATTATGGCAATAAGTGATGCATGATAAACTTTTAAAACTTAGTAATAAACAATAATAAATATGGCGCACGTAAAGCACGAAATCATTTGCTAGAAGCTCATTTTAATTCAATAAAAGGATTCCATTCTGGAATATATTTAAGTGTTAACATATAATTAAAGCAAATTGCGACAAGTTTTTGACTGTAAGGATGCAAGGATATTTATTTGTATCCTTTGTAGAATGACTTGAATTTTTTAATTATTTCATTAAACTATATCTCATTTTGCCATATCAATATATCAAAGAAAGCGCCCAAAAATATACTATTAATTAGTTTGATTACAAATGAAACATACAAATGATTTAAAATGGCTTTATATAATAAAAGTAAATTAAATAATTAGGTCAATAATGAAATGAAATAATCATATGTGCATTTTATCTACTTATTATCATTAAAACTATATATTATGTATTCAAGCCCATTTTGTATGTTTTTTACATTATAAATAAGAATGATATAAACCTGTGAATGCAAGCCCTTAATTCTTATATATCCCTGTCACCAATATATATTGAAAAACAAGTTACATTCATATTGGCAAGAGGGTTGATTCTTTTTTTTCCTTTTTTTTGTTGCTTGCCAGTGATTTTGAATGTGGTCTGAAAGAATAAAATTTTCTAATATGTCATAATACATATAATACTAAAATAGACTTTTTGATAACATGAAAATCTTGCCTCTAACTAGTATGCTAATCCCACTACTATTTTAATTCATTCTTACCTTCCTCCGATAACGCGAACCCGATTTCCTAGAGAGAAGAACTTCCTCAGATCTGACGCCTGAAACTCAATGGGCTCCTTGAGATCCTCATGCTTGGGCAGAATGGTGACCTTGCTCCCGTCAATGGCAATGAACCTTTCCCTGCAGATTCACCAACTCCCCTTCCATGACCTCCACATTATCCCCATTTGAAAAGCAATGAACGGCATCATCCTTATCTCCAGAGGAGAGCTCAATGTCAAGGCCCTCGGGCGTCTCCTCAAATCGCTCGAGCTCAGCCAACGTGGGCTTCACCCCCTCGGATATAATGGCATTCATGGC
Organism: Caligus rogercresseyi; assembly: GCA_013387185.1. Taxonomy (NCBI): domain Eukaryota; kingdom Metazoa; phylum Arthropoda; class Copepoda; order Siphonostomatoida; family Caligidae; genus Caligus; species Caligus rogercresseyi. The sequence continues at coordinate 25,304,683 of CP045893.1, read as the reverse complement.
AAAGTCCTTGTAGAGATAGCCTTTGTGAGAATAGCGATTTCCCTCAAATAACATGAAATCCCCATCATGCGACACATCCCCCCCAATGGAACGAATCTTCTCCTTATCAAATAACTTGGCGGGCGGGGACTTCTTCTTGAGCTTCTTGGACTCTTCCGACGCCGGCGTTCGAAGCGGACCCTCAGGCGCGTATAGTCAATCCGCGGCATCAGCTTGAGATGCACCGAGTTCTGTGAGGTGTCGACAAAGTCCACCTGCGCCAGATCGTCTTTAAACATCCCTCGCTTGAGGCGTACCCACTGCTTGGGCTTCAGGATCCCGGAGGGCTTCTTCATGACACGCAGCACATCCGTCATTTCCTTGATGGGCACCATTTTCTGTGAATATTGCCCGAGTCGAAGTGATCCAATGCCCTCAATGAGTTCCTTGACGTGGGACTGCTTAAAGGCCTCGATATAGATGTATCCCTTGACGTGCTCATGGGCCACGATGGATCGAATTTGAAGTCGCGTGCTCTCATCTGCATAGTGCGCAAAGTATTTGTTCATAACGCGGAAGACCGTTTCCTTCTCGGTGCCCAGGGTGCACTTGACCATCCAGAGATTGGGGTCCTTCACCCCGGGCAGCATGGTTTGCTGCGTTATCTCTTCAGACATGTGCTTCTCATGGGCATCACCGTAGATGTCCAGGACCTCTTGCTCCTCGTTGTAACGCGAGTTGTAGTAACGCTCGATCTCCTCCTCGTCCAGACCCTCTTCATCTCCGGAGCCCCCACGACCGAATCCCAGGTGGTCCCTCTGGGCGGCACGCATACGGGCGTCGATCTCACGAGCCGTCTGACCCGCCTCTTCGGCCTCATTGTTCAAATCACCCGCCTCGTAGTCGTCATAGCCTTCTTCATCGTCCTCCACGTCGTCGTCCACCTCGGCCTCATCGATGATGAAGTCACTCTTCTTGCTCTTCTTCTTCTTGGGACGGGAGGAAGCGTAGTCATCCTCCTCCTCGGAATCAACATCCTCTTCTTCTTCCTCTTCCTCCTCACTCTCCACGGGACGACGACGACGCTGACTCTTGCCTCCACGACCTCGCACGGAGGGGAAGGGGAGGGGCTGGGGGAGGGGCTCTCCTCACCCGAACCGCTTCCATCCTCGCTCTCGGAAGACATTCTTCACTCACAAAAAAGACTAACAAATCGAGTGCTTATGGACGGTAGAAGGAGAAACTCAAGAATGCTTCAGAGATCTTGAGAAAGAGAGAGAAAGTGTGTGTGTGTCACGTGACTTCATGACGTAAAAGAAATAACAGAATACAGTTGAATCAAATCAAATATTATATGGATATATTTTCTTTGCGAGGGATACACATTTTTAAAAAGGCCCTGAAACAATGATGATGGCCTTCATGAGTTCAAGTTGAAAGGGTATTCAAATGCCTAAAACTTTTATTAAATGAATAATTTGATAATATCATACAAGAAAAAGGAGGAGAAATTGTAAGCCCCTTATATATAAAATATCTTAATAAATAAATATTTAAAATGAACTTGAATGTAAATAATGTATGAAAAAAAGGTGAAGCGTTGATTATTTCATTTTCTATTAAAATATATATACCAAGGCTATAGGCTTTTATATTTTTATTTAGCGTTATAGAAAAATTTATCCGTTGATATTAAATGGACTACGTTCTACCATTTTAAAGACAACAACAGTGCTAGGCGCTGGATTTTTAAAAGCTATGTTGACCATCATTTGCAACTAATATTAGTCAACAAGGGGTTCCGATTGATGTGACGTGTAAATTTGTTATATATTTAATATATAGAATCATTGAGTTTCAAGCCGTCCTTTAAAAAAAGTTTATTTATTGGTGTGACGTCATTCCTCAGGAAATTGGAGGCTAAAAAAATAAAAAGCAACTGACGTAGGCAGGAAATATAAATATTGCTTAGGGATTTTTTTAGTCATGGTTTCTAAAAGTTCGGACAAAACCATTTATCGGATATATTAGGACATTCAAATGCATAGAAACGACGAAAATGTGTATTGGTTAGTGTTGGCTTTTGCTTCTATTTCATGATAAATTGTAAATGTATCTACATTCGTAGTTATTTAGTGAACAAATAGTGGTGTCCATGTGTCCGGTATAACCTAATTTTTCAGCTTTTTATAAATTGAATTATTTTCAATAAAATGGGAAATTTCCTCACCTCTATATTGCTGGACTATGTTGCAACTATCGCCTGGGATCGATCTTGATGTATTTGTGATAAAGTTCACCGATGGAAGCCAGTGACTATGGACAAAAATATATGTATAAAAGGAAAACGCTCTTAATAAAGACCCGCCACATCATTTATAACATACCTCAAAAGTATTTAATTTTAGATATTTAATAAATCAGATAAATTTACTGCTACCAAGCTTTAACCACAAATAAAGTAATCGGTAGTGGTATTCGATGGTTTATCAGAATAAGAATGGTCGGCATTGGTGGCAGAAGCATACCATGTATATGAATCGGTAGTCCCCAGCCCTGAAAATTGGATATTAATATGCATTTATGGTTATATGAATACCTATATTTTTTAAAGCAAAGGATACACTGAATATGATCCGTAATGAAGAAGGACGCAATACATAATATAAATCGATAGAATTATTTTTTTAAATTATTTATATAAATCAAGATTCTGGGGTGGACACGTCCAATGAAGTTGGATTTTGGCAGAGTTATGAATTGAACGGAAAAACGAACGCCGTTCACAAACACACGTAATTTTTTTTTGTTGGCGTTTGTTCGTAATAATAAACCCGGACATAATATAATTTCTCATAATCTCAAACTTGTATGAAAATATTCTTTTTTTTCTTCTGTCGATAGTAAGTGGGCTTGTTGGATACAAGATGTATCTAGATCATGATGTACTAAAACTGCTGAGAGGAATATCAAAAATCGTTTTAAGATTTCAGAAAAATTGTGCATATTGCTAGTCCACTATTAAGATTTGAAGAAATATCCACGAATTGACGTCTCTCTGAATTATACAGTGGAGGTATAAATGAAACTTGCTGACCGACACCAGAAATAAATACTTCACTCTTAACGTATGAACAAAACTTTTGTGTGGCTAAATATATAGAAGAAAAGCGCACAGTTATAAAAAGTGGTGCGTTGGCTTGTGAGACTTATAAATTATATTCTTTCCCATAAGCTTTTATGTCTTCCCAAAGGGTTGGCTTATAAAAAAGCCAGACAAAATATGACACAGTTTATTTTTTCGGCGTCAGTGAAACACTCAATGCTACTCGATCTTCCGTGGGAGACAATGACAAATCATTTGAATTGCATACCCTAAAAAACCAGCCCGGGTGGGTAACTCTGTGAGTATCCGGGGAGCTACCCACTCCAACTCTGGTTCATACCCATTATATCATCTTCTAGGAGTTAAATAATTTAATACATTTGGAATCTTCATGATAGAGTAATTTTTATACAAAACAATCTATAAATTAGTTTTAATTTGAGCGAAGAAAAAAGTTGTAAATGTCTCAGTAACACTTTATATTGCGCCAAATATAAGGCCGAATTTGAATTCAACCATAAATATATATTTATATACATCATATGCAGTTTCTCCTCCAATGGTTTTTCGAGCAATTTTTATCCAATGAAATAAGCCGGATCCGAGATACCAGGTCGATATTAAATGTTACTTTTTATTTTTCTTATAAACTAATTATTTGATATTCGAAAATTAGTTTATTTATTTAGTGGATTGCAAAAAAAAATACAAATTTTCAGCTTTTACAATTCAATAGCTTCTTGTTAATAACAATAAAATCTCCACGCCGGGGCTTACACACCCGCTGTTATTTCTATGGTTAAATACTAATTTCGTCACAGTTTATTTATTCTACTCATTGTAGCCATAGAGATATAAAGATATAGAGAGCTGATTCCATTCAATAGCAGAGAAACAGCGTTCTATTGCTTATGTGTGTCCACTATAAACACAAAGTAATAGATACTACGTTATCGTAAGCTGAACATAGAGATATAAACATAACACAATGACGTATTTCTCTTCCCTCCAATAGCAGAGAAACATCGTTCAGGTATATTCTTGACACAATGACGTATTTCTCTGACTAGTCCAATAAGCTCTCTATATCTCTATGACTGTAGCCACTAGCCAGTAATACATTCAGTGTATGTAAATGGCCTTGTAATATACGGATCTCAACCTTAGCCTAATCAGGAGTCACATTGACGAAAAAATATATTTTTGCAAAAGCCATGTAGCGCCACATTATGTAATAACACCGCATTATGTAATAATCAGGAAACGACCGGGACACTTTTTTCCGCCGGGAGCCGGAAAAAAACTTCGGATTTCTGAAAGTGACGACGTTTTTATTAGAAAATAATTTTTGCTATTAATTTTTTAAATTATTTTCTAAAAACACGTCATCACTTTCAGAATGACAAAAATACCCGGTCGTTTCCTGGTAATAATTTAATAAATTTTCAGTGGGACTTCAAAGAGCCACGGGTTGAGTATCGCTGATTAAAGGTATCCCGAAATGATGAGCAAAAAGATAAGCCTTGTTGGTTAAAATTCATAGACTATTGTATTTAGTAGTAGAAATGATGCACCCAAAAATAAATGCTAACAAAAATTATAAACATGATAAAACAAGGAATAAAATATGGTATCATCAAATAGTTTTAATAATAATAATAATTATTAGTTTCATGTTGTAATGGGTGTGATACGTTATAATCTGCGGCAAAAAAGAATCACATATGTTTGTCTTATTATTACCCATATCTAAAATCCACTTCATTATTATTATTATTAACTCAATAAGTATCATTTGTTAATTATTTTTTTATGCAGAGGTCACTACTCCTCCTTCTTCTTTTTTCTTATCAAAGAGTAAGTTGATGTGAGCCAGGGAGTTATCAAAGTGTAGCCGGAGTTGATCATGCTCATCGTCCATTTCAATGGCGGCAATTTCTTCCTTGATTTTGGATCGAAGTTCGTCTATCATGTCTTGACTGATGAGCTCATTTCCCTTCTCAAAGAAGTAGACGTACTTGTTCAAGAGCTCGATGAAGAGCTGGACCCTTGAGGCGGAGTCAATGCATTGGGAAGCGATTTTGATGCCTTTTTTGAGACAGTCCAGAACGCGTTTTCCGTCTTTAATCTGAGTGCGAAATAAAGAAAAGAAGATATGATGAGTTCAATTAGTATAATTAAGGATATTTAACTGGGGAATTTTTCCCTAATAAGTGAACGATGGAAAGGAAAAGAGCGCAAAATATTGAAAAGCAGTTGACATCACTTCACTCGTAGAGTGAACATCAATTAAAACAGAATAAATCTATGCTTTAAATACTAATAATGTTTTCTTCATGGCCTACAACCATTTTATTGTCAAATTCTCCTTTAAATGAACTCCTCTTATATATTATTACTATTAATAGAATAAAGAACTCATCATGCTACGAGACCGACGGCATGATTGATTTTTGTTGGCTCTTCATCACTCTGACTATTAAAAAATGCCTTCCCCTCCACTTTTAATATTCCGTAAGCACTCGGATCTCCATGGCTTACACTCATTTGAGGTTCAAAGCCTTACCTCTTCTCCATTTGTATTTTTCGTTTTTCCCGACCAGAATAAGTGTGAGCAGACTTGAAGGCTCCTACACTGGTCTGGCTTCTTAAGAAGCTTTGAGGCGGCAAGCGCACATTGGGTTCGAAGGGATCGTGATTTTCCTCGGTGAAGCAGGTCATTTGCTCCAGGGTTCCGATAATGAGGCTGATGGCAGTCAACTGCGCTCGGGACTCACTTATTTCCTCCTCATATATAGAAAATGCCTGCCAAGAAAAAAAGAAGAATGAAATTAAAGCATCACTTGGGATATTTCTTATTAAAATAATTTTCTCTACGACCAAAACTCTTTCAACCCCCCCATGAACAAAATAACCAAGCTCTCTCATTGGGCAAATAATAATGGCGGATTATTTTGATCCTTACCTGTGACATAAACTCATAGGCAAGCGTTTCCTGATTTTCCCACTTGATTTTATCCATAGTGGATGCACCCTGCAGATAGAGTCGCAGCGGTAGCTCCGACATTTCTGCCTTGACAAGGGATGAGATCGTGTTATGACTAAACTGTAGAATCCGATCCACATCCTTCTCCCATTGGTCATTCTTCTCCCGGGCATCATATACCATAACGGCGAGTCGATAGGACTGTAGCACGAGGGAAGGAAGGGTCAAGCCGATCCTCTTGGGACCCCCTTGATCAGATGGGTTTTTGAGGTAAGGAGTATGTCGAAGAACTCCTTGAGGTCTTCACTACTAAACATGTGCACGAGGCGACCGATGAGGCTTTGCTCCTCGGCAAAGTCCTCGGACCATACGTCTTCTTCTTCGGCACTCTCTTCTCCGGAGATGAGTGGGGCTGTCATGGAGAGAATGAGCTCTACTTGGTCCTTTGTGGGGATCCGGGTCTCATTGTCGATGATGTTGTTGGCGATAAAATGTGCAAGGGATCGGCGGCCCTCGATGTCCAGGGTGGAGAGAAGGGGAAGGAAGTGTTCCAGGTGGGAGACAGTGATGATGTCGTTGTAATTGATGATGGGGATCTTGAGAAGCTTCTCCAGCTCACAACCCACGGGAGTGTCGTACTCAACTCTAAAGAAAAATGTAATGTAAGTTATTTTATACTATAAAATAAATTGACAATAAACTATAAAAATGTTCACAATTAAGATGTATGCATATATTTACTGTGACGTCAGAGATGTTATTGTTAAGGAGACCATTTTTTCCTTCTAAAACGTGATTGCTTGAAAGAAAAGGAGTTTGAACCATAAAAAGAAGCTTGCATAGTGGAATTTGTCTTATGGCTCTTGAGATGTCAACATCAATCTAAAAAGCGTCCTTTCAAATGGACCAACATCCATGTCGTCATTTACAAATCCTATGAAGTGACTCTTACAGTATCAATCATACATACGAATTAGTTATAGCAACGCCTCGCGTTCAAATAAAGAATACATTGTGGCGGTTGCTAACCTCTCTCCCTCCCTCAGTCGTATTATCCAGTAAATCTATTTGTAATACTTTGTAGATATACGATGCGTAAATAAAGTTAGTGTATATCATGAGTTCAAAGTGGTTACTTCTCACACGCTTTAACATGTTTATTTTGTTTCATCATATGTGGTGATATCTGACGCTAAGGTATACATATATAAGATAAAGAAAAGCCAAGTCCTCAAATGCACAAACGTATGTGCTTATTAGGGCTGTCAAAATTGCTCAAAAATGACATGCAAATATTCGTTTGAAAAAAAAATCACGAGTTCGAACTATATCTGGTTGCCCATTTTACGCATTAGTCGTGTAATAATGCGGCAAAAAACATTGTTAAAATCAGATCATTAAATCATCATATTAAGCATATATAATATTACAATTCAATAACGCACACATATAATCATGAAAAAAGCTTATTTCCGATCACTGTAGCCCGGAGTCACAACTTTGTTTCACTTGCATTTCACCACCACACCACCAAGCGCGCAAACCCTTGTAATCCGAAGAATAACATGTTTCAAAGTAGCCTTTGCTGCTACTGGTACCGCACGAGTGTTTTTTTCACATTCAAATATTAATTAGTCGCTTGTACCGCGGGAGTGTTTTTTAAAATTCGAATATTAATTTTCACGTTAGAATTCGCTTTTTGGGATATATTCTAACTTCGAATATTCATTGACAGCCCTAGTGCTTATTGAGTCGATAAACATCTGAAATTGTCCTTTTCTATTGGTAATAATGTGGATCGTAAAAAATTATTAGCATTAGGGAAAGTATTGTTTGAAAAGTTACCACCATAAATGAAAGCTTTGATTGATGACCGTTTTGTCATGGCTACGGATTTACTTATCCCAGCATAATTATATCTTTAATCTTTCTTGTATATTTAGAAACAGCCCCTCACCTTTCCAGCTGTATGTTATCAAAGAGTTGTTTGGTGACGTGTAGAACGGTATCGACGTAGTCGACGCGCTCGGGGTAGCACTTGTATGCCATGTTTGAGAGTGAGACCTGGAGAGACACGATGTCCTCTGGGGGCATGCTCTCTCCACGCCCAGAAATGATGGAGGCCACCTCCTGGCTGAAGATATCAAAGAGCTGGACGTCCTTGGGGATCCAGCCAACGTCCTCACGGGAAGCATAGAGGGCCAAACGGTCGATCAGAGAGATGATGACGTTCTTCACGTTCACTTTCTCGTGAAGCTGACCACAGGCATTCAGGAAAGGCCGCAGGGTGACGAGATGCATATCGTCCGGAAAGACCTGAGATGATTCACAATACATTAGGATATGTAGAATTCTAACATTCTTTGATATATAGAAGGGCATGATCGATACAATTTTAAAATAGACTTGAAATGACCCTTTCATGGTGTTGATATTTTTGCTATTCAGGGAGTGTTTGGTGGTCTATGTTACTCAGTCCATTTGTAGGCTTTTAAATCAGCACAATATAACCACCATTTATTATCATACTCAACAGATTTCAATTTTATTACAATCTCAAGCCATATTGGCTGACTATATGGTGCATATTTGTCCTTTACCCTAGTTAGATCACATTTATGAATTAACACTAGAAAGACGGTGAAGTCAATTTGACTGTTTTTTCAACTTTAGAAGCTAATATCTTAAATGTCAGTGGTCCGATATGCTTCAAATTTTATTACTTTTAATTATTTCACAAAATAAAGGTTTCTATCAAATATCTTATAAATATTTTAACTCAGTGAAGAGTTATGACAATTTATACCTAGAATGACGGAGAAGTCAAAATGACTTCTTTTTTATAGATTTAGAAAACATACTGTTTGTGTTACAAGTATAAACCTGTTAAAACGCTATTGCTGCAAGTTGATATACTTGTATGTGCAACAAGTTTGAATCTCTTATGATTCATTGCCAAAGGACACCCAATTAATGATCTTTGGTCCAAAGTTTGGGTTCCACCGTATTTCAGAGAGACCATGAGTCGCGATCGATGTAAAGAGCTCCTGAAATATATCCGGTTCGACATCAAATCTTCAGGAGTTCAAAGAGATCATAGTGAAAAATTTGCATTGATTTCTACAATTTGGAACCGATTGATAGAAAATTGCATTGACTGCTGCAAACCTGGTACCAATATCATGGTCGATAAACAATTATTTCCAACGAAGTCACGTTCCCCATTTACACAATAAATGGCAATCAAGCCCAATAAATTCGGAATAAAGTTTTGGTTTGCTGTAGATGTTGAGTCCCATTACTTAGTCAAAAATGAAAAATGACCATCGGCCAAAAATCAGTCGTTCTCAGAGTACGTTGTAATGAAACTTGCAGAGCGATATCTCAACGAAAGACGAAACATCAACAGTGATAATTTCTTCACTACACTGAATCTGGCTAAATCACTGAAAAAAAGAATATGAGCATTGTGGGAACTATGAAAAGAATGAGGAGGGAGGTGTCCAAAGCAATCAAGAACATGAAACAACCTCTGAATTCTGCAATAGTATTGAAGCATGAAGACTTTACTTTTACGGTCTATCAAGGCAAGCCTAAAAAAACGTTATAGTCCTATGTTCAGTACACAATTCGGTTGGTATTCCTGATACTCAAAAAACATTCCAGAAAGTGTTTCTTATTACAACCAGACCAAATCTGGAGTTGATAATATAGATCAGATGGTTCGTTTATATACCAAGGTGGCATCAAGACGATGGCCCTACAGGTTTTCTATAGTATTTTAGATATGGCGGCCATCAAAACTAAAATAATATACAAATAGATCAATGGAACAAAAAAAAGTCGAAGGATGTTTATCTTGCAACTCATGCAAGAACTACAATCCATGAACAAAGCCAAATATGGTGGAAACGATGAAGATGTTAGTGGTGTAGAAAATGATAATGAAGAAGAGACCCCAATGAAGAGAAAAGCTTGCTATGTGCGAAAATGCAAGAATAATAAATCTAGCATCAAATGTTTTAGATGTAAGAGAATCGTATGCGGAAATGTACCGCAAAAGTGGAACATCTTTCAAATCCTCTCGAATACCTCAAACTCAACAAATCGACAATAAGACGACATCAACGTTTTATATCGAAAAATAAATAATTTTTAATGAGTCATTTTATATCATGGTGTTATCTTTAGACAGTAATTTTGAATTATAATATTCATTTATGTTTTGTTTTTAACGTAATTGTCTAAAGATTGTGTTTTTTATCTCCTACTTTCTAGTGTATTATTATTTTTTTACACTGAATGGATTTTAGAAAAAAATAAACATATTAACCAAAAAAATCGAAAATTATGTAAGATTCGTCACTCTTAAAATGTAAGCCAATTACTATAATAATAATAAAAAATCTAGCTTATATTTTTTATTTGACTATTCTTATTTACCAAATTTTATAGTCTCAATATATTGATAAATATTCATTCCAATATCAAGAATAGTTTGAGAACAAATTGAAAAATTAACAGAGAAGTCAAAATGACTGTTTCGTCTTTCTAGGTAGAAATACTTTGCCGTCTTTCTAGTGTTAAATTGCTACTCGTTTTGTCTCTTTGATACCAAATGAAAAGATATTTCCGACCCAATTACCAATTTCATAACATGAACAGACTATAGGTTTTCCCTTGGCAAAATGAGTCCTATAGACTCTAATATCATAGAAAGATTAAGCTCTACTGTTTACAGCTGCAAACTTTCTAGAGTACAAATAGTGTTACCATCATATTTTTTTTTAGAGAATTGTATAACACTAGATAAATATTTGATATAAAATTTGAAAAACAACGTGAGCCTCACAAATTAGTATAAATGTGTAAATACTGTAGAATGTCTTAAAAATACTGAAGCCCATAAATTTCAAGAATCAGAATTTGACATTCCTGTCCTGGCAAATCTATCATTTTACTACGAGTTATTAATTTAGCCCGCATTAGCACTATGATTAATATAAAGCTGTGGCTTCTAACTCTCTCTCTCTCTCTTCCAGAGTGACTGCATTTACCGTCAATATGAAAAATACTTTCATAAGTAATAGATTATCAGAGTGTGAACTGTTGGCTATTATTATTGACATTAATTCTCTCTTCAGCCTTTAATTAAGAATTACCTATTCTCCCTATGTCTAGTGTATTTATATATTCCACTATAATTTATTTCATATCTCTATTGTTATCTGTCATACCTGAATGATACACTCCATAAGATATTCCTGAGCAATTGGCTCTCGACAGGAGACAACCTGCTCCAGGATCCCGGTAGAACAATCCTCTTATACATATCCACATTCACGCTCTCCAGCTGTGAGAGTCGAACCAAATTTGTTCCCACGAGGATTCTCAGCTCCATCCTCTCCTTTTCGTTTCGCTCCCGATCCCGGGAGTGTCCCTGGTAGTGCATCCGGACCCAGAGCTTGTTCATCTCTGCAAAGTTGAGCTGAATGAAGTCGATGGAGTCTTCCACGGTGCCTTCTCCGGGGATCTCCTCAGAAAGAGTATCCGGAAGGATGTTACGCGTGCACTGGAGGAGGTAGTTCCGAAGGAAAAGACCTCGAAGAGGGTGTTGCACACCCGACACATCTCCACGAGATCTCTGAGAAATAAGAAAATAATAATTTAATGATGGGTGGGTAATATTAGTAATAATAAGAAATGGAGAACAAAAAATTATTAAATATTTTACTACACAATCATTGACAAGAAAAATAAAGAATGTTTTTGTCTAAATAACAGTACTTAACACGTCTTGGGTCTACCCTCTCTTGATGAAACAAATGAATGAAGACCCACTGAATCCAAATGCGGCCTCAGATTTTATTATTGGGACTTCCATATTCTTATTAAATACTTTTTTGAAATCACATTTTTCTTAAGAGTTGCATCTCCGAATGCATAAAAATAGAATTTCAAATTGACATCTATGTCTTTTCTTAATTTGTCCCTATATATATTTCAAATTATCGAAGAATTGTTTATTCCGAGTCTTTAATTCTCCATTCTCTTAATTTAGAAAAAGTATAAGATAAGCGTTATTAAATACAATATTTTTCTTTCAATTCCTTCGCATAAGAAACAGCTCTATATTGAATAAAAAAAACTATTAAAACTCCTCCCCGTATTACTAAAAAAATGCATGGAGGGTGGAGCAAATATTATTGAGGCAGGAGTTATTATTTATATCTAAGAATGTATTTTTGGGATATAAAATTATAAATCAATTATTTTATGGTAAATAATAGCGTAGGATATCATTTTTATATACAATCAATGTTCCGCTCAATGTATAAAAACTTAGCTACACCATCTGCAGAATAAGCAGTCGTTATGCAATGAGGGCACAACGTTTCTTTTGAGTGGTCATTTGATTACGGGTTTTGGGTATATTATTTTAAAAATATAGAAAAACAGAAAAAGTAAAAAAATGACATTCCATCATTTTTAATAAATAATATAAATCGTACTAATTAGTAATATTTATAGCACAAGTGTATATTGAATGATCATCATCAATATCTAGTAAGCAATCGATACTTTAATTCGGCGTCAAAAATCCTTCAGAGCCATGTTCAAAATATTAAAAATGAGTGTCTTTATTTGGAAATACATCTTCAGATTATTAATCATTCATCTCTTCCTTTAAATCTCACAAAAACGGTTCCCATTGAATCCAATGGTTTAATTCATGAGGCCATTTATTTCAGACAATGGTTATGGGGACCGTTCATGATAAATCTATGAGAACGTTTAATGAAAAAAATATCCGCTACAAGAGGATGTTTCACGGCCTGTTTTTCCTGGAATGTTTCCTTGGATCTTATGTTTCTTATCCATAGAAAAGTTGATACATATATAACTAAGTGTTAAGGATATACAAATGTCTGAGCAAACACATTTTATCCGTATATATTTTTCGAGGACCCCTCTCAAAAATATTTCTTAACAGTTTTTTTCCAAATCTAATGCACCATTATCAAGAAATCGTAGAAAAGTTTTTTTCACATAAAAAGGTATCGGGAAGTCATGACGTCAAATTTGTTCTTAATCTAACTTGTTAGTTTAAAGCTATTTCCCAACAGTATTTTTGGGACTGCAATGCATATGGCGATACTAATGCATGTTCTTGGGCGTTCCATCCCAGCACAAAGCCTCCCTTGAAATTAGCCCTCAAACGTATTCACTGTTGTCATCTATCTGACTGACTTGACTTGTCTGTCTTTGAAGGACTCGTCTCTGTCTCTTTGTCTCTGTTGTTCGTCTTCAATAAGTGCTTTCAAGTCTTTGTCCCATTTCCCTTCTACCTGAGAATGTCTTTTTGGGATATTCCTTAGTTTGAATGTAGACGAGTCCCACGGTGATGAGGAGATACATTCTGGGGAGGATTTGCCCCGCATACTGCACCAGCTCATAGAGATCCTCCACCTTTCGATCCTTGGAGAACTCCTCGCTCAAAAAGGACTCCAAGTGACGAAGCTCATCACAAATGCTCATGTAGAGCGTGTAGTAGCTCTTGGGGCTCAGGGAAGACGTGCGAAGACGGCTCAGCATCTCGGAGGCAAACTTGAGGCCGTCCATGAGCTTGCTCTTGTCCAGGCAGCGCTTCATCTGAAAGGAACCCGTCTTCACGGAGCTCAGAGTCTCTTCCAGGAGCTTCTCCTGACCCTCGCTCTCCAATCGCATCCTCAACACTTACTACTACTTATTCTACGCCCACCTACAAAATAACCAAAGTACTCCTCACTTTATTATGAAAATGATGATTATGAAGACTGAAAGGCTCAATCAAGAAGAGGAGAGATAGAATAAAAAGGAAAAAAACAAATCACTCCCTATCTATACCTATAATCCCGGACAACCCATCCTCCTTGCCATAGTGTGGCCTTAAACTAGAGACTTTATGGAAGTCATATAGGGACAACACCCAAAAAGGATGGGTTTTGGATATGTAGATGAAAAAAATCATTTTAATCTTCTTTGAGCCTTATTTTTGAATGGGTGTCCAATATTTGAGGCTAAGGGGTCTTATAATGACGGAACATGCTCAGTATTATCACGCAACCTTTATCTTTCCTAAAAATCACTGCTTATATAATATATATGGGATTTACACTTTAATTTAAAGAACCTCTTATGTTCTTTAATTTATTCGATTAAAGCGATGAATTGAGTTCGATATTTTGAGATTATGGATGATGATGTCTATTACTCTAAGTTATAGTGCAAAATCTGACTTCTATGGGTCTTTTAAATAATAAAAACAGGCTTGTGAGCGTTTTAGCGTTCCTTGGCGTCAAAAAATTAGCTTCCTTCAAATTTTTTGCGTTCAAAGCGTTCAATATTTAAAAAGAATTTCCAAAAAAAGTATGCGTAGTGATGACGTTTTTTTTTTTTAAAAAGAATTTCCAAAGTACTGCGTAGTGATGACTTTTTTTTAGAAAAAATTTCCAAAAAAAATACTGCGTAATGATTTTTTTTTTTTTAGAAAGAATTCCAAAAAAAATTACTGCGTATTTTTTAGAAAATAATTCCAAAAAAAGTACTGCGTTAGTGATGACTTTTTTATATTAAGAATTTCCAAAAAAACAAAGAAAGTTGGAAAAATTGAACGCTGAACGCTGAACGCAAAACTCTTTTTTTTGCGTCAACGTTCAGCGTTCAAAAAAAGTTGCGTTCCGTTCAGCGTTCGTTCATTGAACGTGCGTTCAGCTGAACGCCGTAATTTTGCGTTCCGTTCACAAGCTGATAAAAACATATTTAATAAAGGCTTTGGAAAAAGAGTTGACATTCATTGAATGGCTAAACTTGTATATCATTCCTCAAGGGGTGAATGGCTAAAAGAATTGACTAAAAATCAATGGAACAAACGACGCCGTTCGTGAACGCACGTCCAAAATCGAACGCCCCAACAATAATAAATGATCGGACGAACGCAATTTTTTTGTTGGCGTTCGTCCGTTCAATTTATATGTTATTATGTATATTTTGTACGAAAAGTGTGGACGTTTTTTTAAAAAGAAGTTCGATCAATGTTTCTTAAGTCACACACAAAAAGGAGAATGTTTCTTTTACAAACCGAAGTTCAATTGCAATTACTGAGAGTCAAAAGTGACAACATTTTTTTACCATGGATTTTTTTTTTCTTCTAAAAAGCTAAAACGACGGGTCTTTATTCAAAGGAGACAACACAACTGGCTATGAAGAGTATTTTTCCTATTTTGGTCCAAAGGGTAGACTTCATGAAGATATATTGAATAAGAACAAACCTGCAAGTTATAAACGAACGTTTACAAAAACGACTAATCAACAAGTCTGATTCAGTTTATTTAATTCAAATTTGAAATAGGAACAAATTAATAATAATTGATATTTTTTCAACAAACGGACGAACGCAAAAAAATTGAACGGACGAACGACTGAACGGATTTTTTTTCAAATTGAACGGATGAACGCATGGGTTGTGAACGCTCACAAGCCTGCAAAAACTACTGTTATCTTATTAATTATAAATAAAGTTAATGTTTTGATCATTCTTCAGTAGTTTCCCATCAAATTGATTTATGGTCACTTTTGAAAGTTAGTTATTCCTTAATTTTGATATAATTCGCACCTACAATGCACATATCAAAATATGTATTTAATTTTGAAGGGACAATATGATAGCTATCAAATTAATTGATCAAATCAGGTCATACAATTGTTTACTTGTGATTTCAATTAGCTTGCTGCAACACTTATCTCATTGAAATGACTATACATAATTTCCTTATAAGTAGAGGACGAAAATAAGATAATCATACATACAAAATACTTACTTCCATAATTGCTTATATTCAGACTTGTGAGCGTTCAGCGTTCAAAAAAAATTAGCGTTCCGTTCAATTTTTTACGTCCAGCGTTCCGTTAGCGTTCATGTTCAAATATTTAAAAAAGAATTTCCCAAAAAGTACTGCGTAGTGATAACTTTTTTTCTAGAAAATAATTTCCAAAAAAGTACTGCGTAGGGATGACGTTTTTTTTTAGAAAGTAATGCGTAGTGATGACGTTTTTCCGAAAAGTCCAAGAAATGTTTGGAAAAATTGAACGCTGAACGCAAAACTCTTTTTTTTGCGTTCAACGTTCAGCGTTCAAAAAAAGTTGCGTTCCATTCATGACGTGCGTTCAGCTGAACGGCGTTCAATTTTGCGTTCCGTTCACAAGCTTGCTTATATTTCATTCCTCAAGATGACCTCAATCTCTGGTGTCATCGCTGAAAGTTTCCACCTTCGGTTCTGGAGGGTGAACCTTATGAGGGATGTTCTCTTTGAAAAAGAGCCGAGACTATCGACTGATGTTGGGTATATCCTTGATTCTGTGCACTAAAACTCATAATTAATATAACTAATACGAGTTTATATATAGAGATTATATTATTATGATTCAATGTCTTCATTAAATACAAAATCACGTTTAAATCGTCAATTAATAATTAAAATAATATTTATAAAATAATTCATACTTATGTTGGATATTAAACTTGTGAAGTAAGATTTTTTTATGTGAAAGATGAAGTAAATGGAAGTACTTTCCTCATATGTGAATTAAAAAATGAATTATAACCATCAATCTTTTTTTTTATTGAAGAGAAAAAAAAATCTTGAGTTTCATTGAGACTATCATACTACATATTGAACACTTAGGTCTAAAGTGGGAGCTTGGGCCTAGGACAAGATATGTCGTATTAAAAAGTACTATGATTTAATTTTAAAATGTCAGAGTAATCTAATTTGTAAATTGTCAATACTAAAATTATTGAGGTTTTTTTTTGTTTTTAATAAATAGAAGCAATTTATATAGTGTCAAGAATTGGCCTAGAAAAAAGATTGCATCGTCCGGGAATCGAACCGGGCCGCCCGCGTGGCAGGCGAGCATTCTACCACTGAACCAACGATGCTTGTTGAAAATGAGTGAGATATATATAATTTATACTTTTTTTTTTTAAAGCCTAAAATTTCCCCTCCTCTCGAAGATTAATGCAGTATCTCTTAAATAAGAAGGACCATGCACTATTCTTTTTGGAATATTGATTGCCTAGGTTTTATTTTCATATTTTTATGTGTAAAAGTACTTTGGTTCCAAAATAAATATTAAAATAGTGGCTTTTACGTAAGCTACTCATTTTTTGAATAACTAACTAAATTTGATTCTATCACATGACAAACTGAGCACTTTGAACCAAAAAAACGAACATTAAACATAGGTATTGATAGACACGGACATGATTCGAAAGCACTGTTTTGAACAGATTTTTTTCATAAATCTTTTTAATTGTTTGGTGTCAATCATCTCTTCATACCGGTCAAATATTTTACAGCCTTTTTCAAAAACCGTTCAAAGGCCATGAGCCGAGGCTGGAAACACAATCATAAATATTTGTGGTTTTCTCAAGGTGAATCAAGGTATATTGACAAACAAAATAAGTTCATATTTCATTATTTTATTTTTTTGGGTTAAAATATATATTTTATAATCTAAAAAAATATAGTGAAATACCCGGGGGAGTCAGAACTCATGTAAACAAAGAGTATATTTCCAAAACAAAAATGTGACGTCATCACAGCTACGTTTGCCTATGTATCTATACTCTAAGACAGCTAAGCTAAGAACGTAAATAAACGCTCTCAAAGGAATAACGTCCGGAGCTCGCACAGCTTCAGCATCAGAGATGAAGTGGAAGTCCTGAAACACCGCACGGACTCTGAGGCTTTGGCCTGGTAGCCCGCACGCATCTAGGAGCTCCGGAGCAACGTGGCCGCCTCTGCAGCTCCGCCTCCGCTGGAGAGCTCCCGGGTTTCAAATTTTTATTTCCTTTTGAAAATTAATCACTGTTTTAAAATGTACCTTTGATTTTATTTAATAACAAATAGCTACTGTGACGTTTCAGTTTTTCTTTCTAATCAGAGGAATCTAAACATTGCGTTCTGCGCATCTGTATTATCTATATCTTTGGGAAATACACAATAACATAGTAAACAAATATAAAATATAAAAACTCTAAAGACAGTTACGTTAAAAACAGAAACATAAATGAAACATTGTAATTCAAAATACTGTCTAAAGAAAAAAAAACCTAATATATAATTATTACCTAAAAAACAAAAAAACTTAATCTCTATTCAATCTGTAACGGCGGTGTCATACGTATGGTAGATGGATGATATTGATGTATTGGAGGGATTGGAGGGGAATGAACCTTATTAGGTCACCAGCACATGTCCACGAAGATGCAGAGACGCTGGAATTTTAATTGCCATAGCGCAATACGAGCAGCTGTCCCAATCATTATAGCTCTGAGGTCTTCAATTTTTATACGAATGATTTGTCATTTCTTTGCTATAAAGATTTTATGCTTAACAGCAAATATCAATTGCCTTATGATGATGCCAGCTTCTGTTTCGCGCCTGATATCCAAACAAATCGATGCCTTAATGATATTGGAGTCGATATCTTCTTGCGGAAAGACATTTAATTGAATAAAATACCTCACAGTCCCTTAATAAATGACAATCTACAAAAGCGTGTATATTCATTATTTGCTAGTAGTTATTAAATTTTATGAGAAATAGTACTTGTACAATACTTAAGTATTCCACTCAAATACTAGGCCATTTTTCCATGAGTCATCATTTCCTTTTCTGTTTTTTCTTGGGCCATTTCTTTCTAGACCATATGTTCCGGTCCTTTTTCTTCGCCGTTATACTATTACCGTTAGGTAATAAATTGAATGAAATATAACAAATAAACAGAAAAGTTGACCAACAAATGTGGCAATTGCTCCTTTAGTTTTAAAGCATTTGTGATTCAAACATAGAATGAATCCTTTGGTACTCATTAAATGCTAACTTGTATTACCCTGAATGCTAATTTTGAGGCACGTAATAGTGGGGAAATGTAATAATAATAATAATACTTATTAGATGATGGAACTTAATGGTTTACATATCCATGCTGTATGCGATAAAGAACCTATTACAGTATTACCGCAATAGAAGGAAGCGTTCAATAATCTTTCATTCTCATAACACCGAGCATCATTGAAAGACCCGCGTTGCTTCCTTGTTTCTGGTTATAGGATGTCCCTTTTAAACCCAGACACACATCACTTGGAATTCCGATTAAAAATCTTATAAATGAACAATAAAATGTTTATTTAGCCCCCTAGATTACCACACCACCGGAACTCAATCCGGTACAGCCGATAACAAAGTGTGTAGAAGCAAATCTTTATTTCGAAATAGATTATGATATTAACTCAAAGTATTAAAAAAAAGCTATTAGAAGATGCTCCTTCATGACTTGCCTTTTCTTCATCTCCTCGGCCATTGGTCCATCTCCATCCTCGTTTAAGGGACACGCACAGATAATATGGAGTAGGATTTTGTCATCTTCTTCTTCTCTTCCTTCACAGAGTAGGGAAATAGGGATTGATGACATAAGCCTGGTAACCGTAGCAACAACGGTCCTCGAGTTTTCTTTTGAAATGATTATTTTCTCCTAATATATAGCTTTGGGACGATATGTTTCGATTGTTACCGAGCCGCCGAGGAGGATTGTTACTCCGCCGAAGGAGGTATTGTTTTCAGTGGCGTTGTTGGTTGTTTATTTTTTTGTCAGCAGGATAACTCAAAAAGTACTGAACGGAGTCAATGAAACTCTGTGGTAGTTTGGAAATGTTAAAAGAAACAAGTGATTACATTTTGGCATCTCTAAGTGCTTTTTTTAATATGCAAATGAGCAAAATACTACTAATAATAATAATGAAATGGGGTCTCTATTCAGGGAGTAGGAAAAGAAACAAACGCTAAAAAAATATCATGACGTATTATGTTCATATATCAGCTCAGGACTATGTTAACCCAGTGACGTATTTAAACTTCTTTCTTCCGTCTTCCCATCTGAGTGCTGTTTTAATATGCAAATGAGCTAACGAGAGGAAACCAAGATTAGAGATAGAAAATCGGGCGTGTGAAAGGGAGAATGTTTGAATAGATGTTGTGGGGATCGGCGGAGGTACACAATCTCTGAGTGTATATATTTCTTTTATTATTTTCTTTGGCTCCTCCTCACTCATTATTCACCAAACACAGCTACTTATGTAGACATATATATTGGATTGTAATTACCTCCGCCGAAGGAGGTATGTTTCACATGGGCGTTTGTTGGTTGTTAGTTTTGTTGGTTTGTCAGCAGGATACTCAAAAAGTACTGAACGGATTTGGATGAAATGTTGTGGAGTTGTTGAAAGTGCCAAAAGGAAGAATGATTAATTTTAGCATCTCTGAGTGCAGAATTAAGGCGCCAAAGAGCTAAATACTACTAAATTTTTTCAAGTTAGCCTACTCTGCTCAAAGATGTCGCTGTGCTGCAATTGGGTGCCGGTAGCGTCTTCCTCTCGGAATTTCCGTCTAGGGGAACCCTCCCGTCTCTCTACGCTCCCCAGTCCGTGAAAAATCCACTCAGAAGGCCAAACGGCGGAGGTTTGCACTCTCTGAGTGTATATGCCACTAGTTCTGTTAAGTGATTCATTAGGTGGGGATCGGCGGAGGTTTGCACTCTCTGAGTGTATCTATGCCTCGAGTTTTCACTGGCGTTGGTTTGTTGGTTAGTTGTTGTTGGTTTGTCAGCAGGTAACTCAAAAAGTACGGAAACGGATTCGGATGAAACTTTTTGGAGTTGTTGGAAATCCAAAAGGAACAAGTGATTAAATTTTGCATCCCTGAGTGTTCTTTAAGATGCCAAATGAGCTAAATCTACTAATAAATATTTCAAGTTAGCCTACTCTGCCATAGATTTCGCTGTGCTGTGAAATTGGTTGCCGGAGCGTCTATCCTCTTGAAATTCCTTCGAGGGGACCCTCCTCCGTCCCTCTACGCCGCCCCAGTCGTGAAACATCCGCCTCGGAAGGCTCATAAGGACCCCGTGACGGCGGAGTTTACACTCTCTGAGTGTAACATGCCTATTTTAGTTTTTTTGTTTTTTTGTTCCAGATTTGAGCTTAAAAGCGCTATTTTATCTATATTTGCCCAGCTCTAATGGGATCCATTTGAGTTTCCACCAAGCGCCAATGCGATCTCGTTATATTTGGTCACAATCATGACACTGAGAGGCCCACTGCCAATGAACTCTCGGTTTATCCCTCACAATCATGGCAAAGTTGATCCATTGATCCGCTTACGGAAAAAATGTCCGTCTAGAAAATCTTTCGAATCCCAATATTACTTTCAAATTTAAGTATGGTCAAACAAAAACGTAATAATGAAGTTATAATTATTATTTTTTCATTTGTATAGCTAAATTTTTTTTAGTTTGGTACTTAATTAAAATTTAAATAATATCTGTTCAAAACGCTTTCGAATCAGGTCCATGTCTATCTATACCTATGTTTAATGTTCGTTTTTTGGTTCAAAGCACTAGTATGTACCGAATGGGGAGCTGAAATAACGTATCCGCGAGACAGCGAGTTATTCAGTAAAAGAGATTCATTTATTCACCAAATGACGACCATATAGTTTGACAGAGATTGGGATGTTCTTCTTGTGACTGACATCCAGAATGGAGGGAGCAAGGGCTTAAATACTCAAACAGAGATGTACACAAAAGAGTCTTGCTTGAGCAAGAGTAAAGAGTAAAGAGATGTACATAAGGGAAGAAGAGGATTAGAGTTTGAGGAGCAGGGGGAGGAAACACAGATAATATAATTGGGAGTTTGGGTTGAGAGCAGGAGCAAAGAGCTACTACTACATGCCCCCCTGGGGAGCCTGGGAAAAGCATTTTCATCACGGCTGAAATCTTACAGGGGCTTTCTTCTGTCTCTTGCTTCTCCTTGGCTGCTTGACTTCCTCTTGACTTTCCGGGATGTCCTTGGCAACTCCAATCGGCGGCGCGTACAGCTTCAGGTAGCGGCGGTTCCTCCAGTAGAGACGACCAGACTCTGTCTTGACCAGATAGCTGCGACCACGCGGCCTGATTTCCAGAACCTCGGCGATGAGATTCCATTTCTTGGTGAGTCCATGCTGAACTCGGACGATGTCTCCGACCTTGAGCTCCGACAGCTCCTTGGATCCGACGTCGTAAGCAGCTTTGGCTTTGGCGCGAAAGGATACTGCTTTCCTGTCGGCCTTGATGACGCGGTCCGGTCGGTGCGGTTGTAGACCACCGGATGAGCAGGTAGAGACGTCCTGGCTGGGCGACCGTATAATCTCTCAGCAGGGCTCAGCCCGTCACTCCGAGGTGTGTTGCGGTAGGTGAGGAGGGCTTTGAAAAACTTGGAAGACCGGACATCAGGACTAACCTTCTTGACCAGGCTCTTCATCGACTTGACCGCTGCCTCAGCATAACCATTGGCGATGTGATGATAGGGCGATGAAGGATCATGCAGGATGCCCCACCGGCGGCAGAACTCCTTGAACGCTTCACCCTTGAACTGTGGACCTCCATCAGTGGTGAGGCGAACGGGCACACCCAAGGCAGCCATCCAACGGGCTATGGCTTTCTCCACGTCCTTGGTGTTGACGCCGCTCTTTCCACAATCGTAGACTTCTGGCCAGCCACTGTACTTGTCCGTGATGACGAGGTACTCACGCCCTTCATAAAAAACAGGTCAGCTGCCACAGCTTCTCCAGGCCGGCTTGGCTGCTCATCTTGTACCAGCGGCTCCTTGGCTTGACTCGCTTTGTGGGTCGCACAATCGTCACAGCCCTTACTGAGGTTGGAGAGATCCTCGTGGATTCTTGGCCAATGCACGCTCTGTCTTGCCAGCTGCAGCATACGCTCCCTTCCCTGGTGTGCGGCATGCAGCTCATCTAGGACTTGTCTTCGCAGCGATGTCGGGATGACAATCCTGTTGGAGCCGTACATGATGAGGCCGTCAACGATGGAAAGCTTGTCACGGATCCCCCAGTAGTCCCGGAGCTCGGTGTCCAGGTTTGCCTTGTGCTCTGGGAACCCGTCGACGATCACTTCCTTCAGCTTCAGCAGCACCGGGTCCGTCTCGGTCTTCAGCCTGACTTCTTCCAGCTTGGGATCCTGGAGAGAAACCGCGTTGAGGGTGAGCTTCACGGACTTCTCCATCTCCTCATCCCCCTCCAGATCATCCTCCGTGGGTTCGGAAACAGGATACCGAGAGAACGCGTCGGCGACGGTGTGCTTGACTCCAGGTCTCCAGATGGCGGTGGCGAGATACATGTTTATCTTCTCTTTCATCCGCTGGATCCTGGGTGTTCGATCTCATCGAGAGCTTTGTGGTTGATTATGGAGACAATAGGTTTATGGTCAACAATAACCTCGAATGCCTTACCACGCAAGTAGAACTTCAGCTTCTTGGTGGCCCAGACGACTCCTTGCAACTCGATCTCGGTGACGGAGTACCTTGTCTCGGCGGGGGCGAGTGTCCTTGATCCGACTCGCAGGATCTTCCAGACTTTGCCTTCTTCTTGGTAGAGCGCAAATCCTAGCCCAAACTCTGGGATGCATCGGTTTCCAGCCGTAGGTTGGCTCCTGGTCGGAACTGAGTGAGGACTCTTGGACTGGTGAGCTCGGCGATCGTCTTCTCGAAGGCTTGCTGCTGCAGACCCTCCCACACAAACGCTGACCTTGCCGGGAGCAAGGCCCTGATGGGTTCAAGTAGGCCGGTGAGATCCGCAGAGAGTGCTTCGAACTGTTGTACTAGTCCGCAGAAGCTCCTGACATCAGTCCTGTTCTTGGGTACAGGGAACTTGGTGAGGGCGTCGACCAGCCCGGGTTCGCCGTGTAGCCATCTTTGGAGATTCGGTAGCCGCACCAGGTAACGCTCGGTTCTGCAATGGTGGACTTTCTCCTCCCAAGGGTAATACCATGCTCGTCGCAGCGCTGGATGACCTCCTTGACACGCTGGAGATGAGTATCCTCGTCCTTGTCGTAGATGATAATATCCTCGACGATCTTCTTCACGTTGGGGATTCCGGCGATAGCGTCATCGCCGCGTCTGTTGAACTCGTCCCCGGCGGAGATGAGTCCCATGGCATTCCTCAGGTAACGGAACATCCCCCATGGGGTGTTGAACGTCATAATCTTGCTGCTGGGCTTGTCAAGCAAGACTTGCCAGTATCCGTGCCTGCCATCCAGAACCGTGAAGTGAGTCATTCCTGGCGGGATCTGGGCAACCTCCTCAGCGGGAACTCTGCACGGGTACATTGGGCGTTTCACAAACGGGTTGAGCGGTGAGAAATCGACTGTCACCCTTGGCTCATCCGTTCCAGCTTTTGGCACCACCACCATGGAGAACAACCATTCCGGCGCTTCACCTTGCGGGACCCGCTCGATGATCTGCTTCTGCACCATGGTCTCCAGGTGGGCTTTGACCTTGTCCTGCCAATGTAAAGGAATCGTGTTGCATCTGTACCTTCTTATCGGGCTTGTACCTGGGAGTAACTCGATCTTCATGGGCGGACCCTTCATTGGTTTCAGAGGTAGGACTTCATCATCTGGTGGAAAGACCTCTGGAAACTCTTGGAACAGTTGCTCACGGATCGATGCGGCTGACTGGCTCTTGAGCAGCATGTCCACGCCATTACCTTCATCAGGGCTGCTCAGTGAAAGCTTGTTCACCACGTGAGGCCAACCCGTCGGGATGAGTCCAAGCGCTATACATCCGACCTTGCTCAGTATCGGTCCAGTGCCCTTCTCCAGCACGTGAAGCTCCGTCTTGTACTTCATTCCTTCTCTCTCCAGAGTCGCTGTCACCTTGCCCAAGGACTTCAGTCTGCCTTGGTCCGGTCCGCACAGCTCCGCCTTGTCCTTCCTGAGGTCCTTAACCTTGGTCCCAACCTTCTTCAGGCAATCCGCGGTGATCACGTCGCACTCAGCACCGGTGTCCGGCAGCCACTCGACTTCTTGGTGGTCCGCGTTGCCGATCTTGGCGGTGATCTTGACGAGGTCATCTGACGTCTTGACTTGTCCGATCGTCATCCGGTTGACCTCCTTCTTGGGCTCAGACCTGCACATATGCTTAAGATGTCCTGTCTTACCACAGTTGTTGCAGTCCTTGTCTCTCGCCCAGCATTGGTCAGGCTTCTGATGCTTCTTCCGACCGCAGTTGGAACACCTCTCATCCGCCTTCTGAGCTGACTTGCTCAGGGGGTTGTTGTCGATCTTGCCCTTCTTGTAGGAAGACCTCTCTTTGAGACGATTGACTTGCCTCTCGGACTTGTTCAGGGACGCTTGGGTCTCCTTCGATGCTGCCTCCACCCTGCACACTTCCAGTGCCTTCTTCAGTGTGAGGTCCTTAAAAGGGATGGCGAGCACCTTCTGCTGGATGGCCTGGTCCTTCAAACCACAGATGAGGCGATCCCGAAGGCGTTCCTGCTGTAGTTCATCTCCGTGTCCGCAAGCATCGTCACAAACCTTGCACGTGGGATTGACGTCATACCCGCAGCTTTCATCAATGGACTTCAGGGCGGAGTAGTACACGTCGATGCTCTCACCAGCGTGCTGATTCCTCTCCAGGAATTCCTTCCTGTCTAAAAGAGGGTTGCGATGTTCTCGGATGTAGTGGAGGATCTTCTTGATGATGTCGTTGATGTCATCCTTTCTGTCGTCGATCTCCAGGATGCCCGTTGACCAGAGCTTGGTCCAAGCAGGATCCAATCCGGAACGCAGTAGCGACTGACGACCGCTCAGGGTGCATTCTTCCATAATCTTCTGTACTTCCGTGTAGTCGGCGAACCGTTGCTGCCAATCGCGGAAATCGGCTAAGTTGATGTCCTCCGGGCACTTCAGCACCGGCACGTCCATCTTCTTCGACTTTGTGGATCCACCAGCGTTGCCTCTGTTTGTCTGTAGAGCCGCCGCGAAGTCCTGTGCCTGCTCCTGCAGCTGTCGCATCAGCTGATCTTCTCTTTTCTTGGCCTCCTCCTTCATCTCCTTCATCATGGCCATCATGAGCTGAACCGGATCTGTAGGGGTTTGGTCCTCCTCCTTCATGGCACCTTCGCTTCTGGTGTTCGGCATGGTGTCAGTTGAGGTCCTGGGAGACGATCTTGTCACAGAGGTCGGTGTAGAACAGCACGGGGAACTTCTTGTTGGTGGTGCACCTGGGGGCCAGCCTGTAGACGCTGTCGTTGATCGCCAATCTCCGTCCGTCTAGGTGTCAATGGTGTTCGTAGACTGCGCCATGTACGAGTATGTACCGAATGGGGAGCTGAAATAACGTATCCGCGAGACAGCGAGTTATTCAGTAAAAGAGATTCATTTATTCACCAAATGACGACCATATAGTTTGACAGAGATTGGGATGTTCTTCTTGTGACTGACATACAGAATGGAGGGAGCAAGGGCTTAAATACTCAAACAGAGATGTACACAAAAGAGTCTTGCTTGAGCAAGAGTAAAGAGTAAAGAGATGTACATAAGGGAAGAAGAGGATTAGAGTTTGAGGAGCAGGGGGAGGAAACACAGATAATATAATTGGG
Organism: Caligus rogercresseyi; assembly: GCA_013387185.1. Taxonomy (NCBI): domain Eukaryota; kingdom Metazoa; phylum Arthropoda; class Copepoda; order Siphonostomatoida; family Caligidae; genus Caligus; species Caligus rogercresseyi. The sequence continues at coordinate 25,278,081 of CP045893.1, read as the reverse complement.
AGTCTGGGTTAAGAGCAGGAGCAAAGAGCTACTACTACAATTCATGTGATAGAATCAAATTTAGTTAGTTATTCAAAAAGATGAGTAGCTTACGTAAAAGCCACTATTTTAATATTTAT
>CP045893.1:25209989-25277862 GCA_013387185.1 Caligus rogercresseyi | reverse complement strand
AAAATATACATACTACATACTATAAGCCGCATAAATGCCTTTTCTTTATTTTGTATTTTCCCCCCTCCCAGAATAATTTATGAATAAAGATTCTTTTTTAGGTGCCCTCTCCACCTCCTTGACTAGATCTCGCAAAGTCACGATGAAGTATAAAAATATACATACATACAACATATATATTTGAAAAACACCCAGTTGAATGATGTGAATAAGGAGTATCTCTTGCAGCAGCCACCACTACCTATGAAACGAAAATTGTCTAAAGATGCCTTAACTAAGCGTAACGAAGCAGAATTAAGAGGAAGAAGGAGACCCAACTCGCTTCTGTGTAGAGTCTTTTTTTCTATGGAAGCATCCCCCTTACTCTATGTAGATATGATAGATAGAATGAGGATGATAATAGGCCTAATCATATCTCTAGTACTCATTATCATCTTATTTTGGCCCACGAACTCTGTGTGTTTTTCTTCCTCTTGCATAATGCTGCTGCTGTAATGATTCATCTAAATTATAATAACGCCTATTAAATGTATATTAAAGGGGGCCCCCAACACAAAACTGGATATCAACAGAGAAGAAAAAATTCAGTCCACCTACTAGCTGTTTGAATACATACATGGAGATGGCCGCCCCAATAGGAAAATCCAGCAATAAATGTAATGTTTCGTATAAAATAGCCTCATGACGTCACGAGGTATTATTACTTGGGTCCTACCTTCCTTTTTCTATTCCTTTTTGGACTTTGCACTTTTAATTTGAATGCTTAAGGATAATAATTAGCATTCTTTTTTGTGTTCAGCAGCTCTGCCCACGCGACATTGATCTTTCTCTTTGTATTTAGTTTATAGGGCATCCAGTATTAGTTAGTTTTACTTAGTTAGGCTGATGCCTATTTTCAAAAAATTTATTATTATATTATAGAAATTGTTTAACAATTTATGATTATTAGAAAATATTGCATTTGTATATATTTAACTCATTATATTTTTGTCATATTCTCACTGATTCATAGAGCTGCCAAAAATTTATACAAACTCCCTCATAGAGATGGACGGCCCAGAGTGACGAACCGGCCCAGTTCATGGTTCGAACTCTTGCTATAGATACAACTATGGCAGCTCGGGCTGCCAAATCTATCTCAAATGTAAATATTAACCCTGTGGTTTTACCTGCCCAACTATGATTTAGTGAAATTTGAAGCCAAAAATATAAATTAGCCTTTGGGTTGTAAATGTTGTCATAATTAAAGTCGTTAGGAGGTTCAAATCCGCCGTCAATGAAACCTCAGATTCTACCAGTCACACCAGTTGTGGATGCAAAATTTATCCTCAAGGACAACCCGGGCTCTACATGTCACAATTATGTCATATTTGTGGCTTGAAACAAAGCGTCATTGAGCATTTAGCTCATGAATGCCTCAACTATGACACTTTGGATTACTAACAAACCGACAGTGGACCCTGCGTCGTGGTATCCCTAGAAACGAGTTTTTACTCTATCATTTACATTTATCCTTTTGTTGTATATATATTATAAAAAATATGGAGGAAAGTCCAACAAAGTTTAAGTCATATTTAAAATGTCAAAATGTCTTTATTTAAGAAAGAAAAAACACAACATTCCCATGCTTAAAAGTATATACAAGCTCTGTCCAAGTATCTTCCCTTGAATGTCCTCCAAACTAGAACAAAGAAAGTGAAATCTCATTATTGATTCTTCTCATTATTATTATCATTCACTTCCAAGTCATAGTTCAAATATAGGGGGGGAGGGGGCTTATTCGTCTTGGGCAGACTCCAATCATCCCTTTCACCTTCCTATACTTCCAGTCACTTCTTAAGGAACAAGAAGCCCTTTGATTGCTCCACATTGTTCAGTCCTTTTTTTCTATATATCATCCTTCAAAATAATCTATATTCTTGGTGTATTACTTGCCCCAAAAGAAGACTGTCAAGCCTGGACTGATTTTTTATCATTCATGTTCAAATTTGACTTCAATATTAATGAAAAGGAAGGGTTATGGAAGATATGATTTGTGGACACTTAAACCTCAGACAATTCAAGGATACTTATAATAATAAATCCCATTATTATTATTGCAAATGCAACAAATGAAAAAAAATACGTCCGTCAAACTCATCTGTATTATTTTATATGAAAGGAGTTGTGCTCTTATACTCAAATATAGTAAAATAAAAAAATAATTCTGAACTTCTTTTAGATCAAATTTTAAACATTTTTATATTTCATTATAATCCATTTATTTGTGTCGTGAAATTAAATTCCTCATTTAAAACTTTATTTCTGAGAAACTTCCTCGCCATAAGGCCTATATATATCCTCCGAAGAGGTGAAACTTTTAATTGTTAATTATAATTATTTGCATGAAAAATTTACTCCAGAATAAATTTAAAAGATATTCAATTAAGTGCTGAATTGTGTATATGAGTAAAGTTTAAAAAATCCTTGTGTCACGTATCAGATGCTTTTGGTGCTGAATGATCTTATTTTGTGAGGAATAGTTTCTTAAAAGACGACTTTTTTAGTCTCAAAATTCTCAGAGATCTCTTATATTGGAATCTTTTCTGGAAGGCATGAGTTTAGTTCATATGACGTAGATCATACTCTTCTTTAAACTATTGTACTCTTGAATACTTTATCTCATTGTATGAATATTTTTACCGGTAAGTCGGATGACATGTGGACGACGTTATTATTATCGTTGGTCTTATGTCATGTTGAAATCGATAAGAACCATTTTATATATATATATATATATATATATATATATATATATATATATATATATATATATATATATATATATATATATACCGGGTGACAATTATGTCTTAGGACAGTACATATGCGTGTGTTATTGGGTCCAATTCTAGATTTTTCCTCTCTCTATCACCTGTATATTATAAAAGAGATAGTTTTAATACATATTTACTTTACTTGTTATTGTGTACTCCTTTGGTCATCCTCAAGATGGAGAAACGTGAAGCCATCGTAAAGTTCTACCAATAGGGACATAGCTGCAGGGCAATTGTGGAAGCCTTGAAGCCCATGAAGGTGTCGAAATCAAATGTCTCGTACACGATACAGCGTTTTAAGGAGACAAACAGCTTCGCTGACAGGCCTAAATCAGGACGTCCAAGGTCTGTGCGGATCAAAAAGCTGGTAGAAGCAACACGAATCAAGATTCATCGAAACAATAAGCGATCCATTAGGAAAAAATGGCACTCGAGGTAGGAGTTAACCGTGAAATGATGAGGAAAATAGTCAGAGAGGACCTTGGAGTCAAGCCCTATCACCTTCAGAAACAACAGCTCCTCAGTGACGCGACTGTGGACAAGAGGCTAGGAAGATCCAAGGTCGTACGCGAATTTGCATTATCTGGACGGACGAAAAGGTTTTCATCCTTCAAGCTGCTTTCAACAGCTAGAACGACCGCATTCTGGCAAAAAACATCCGGCAAGTGCCTGTGAAGGACAAAACCGTCTTTAAGCGCCAAAAGCCAGCTTTCGTCATGGTGTGGGCTGGCGTCACCACCTGTGGTAGGAAAACTCCGCTTATCTTCATTCCAGAGGGGGTAAGAGTAATCAAAAGGTTTACCTCGATATGATGAACATGCAAGTGCTTCCTTGGATCAAAAGCATTCGTATTGCCTCCAGCAAGATGGCGCACCGTCTCATATTCAAAATTAGTTCAGGACTGGTGTCATCGTTCATTTGAGCACTTCTGGTCAAAGGATATGTGGCCGCCTTCCTCACCAGACTTGAATCCTATGGACTTTTCAATTTAGTCAATTCTGGAGAAGAAGGCGTGCACGAAGAGCCATAAGAATTTGGGGGTGCTGAAGGCCTCATTGGAGGTGGCATGGGCAGAAATTGATTCGAATGTTATCCGTACAGCCTGTCAGTCATTTAAGAAGAGGCTCAACGCTGTGGCGGTCGCCAAAGGTGGATATATTGAATAAATTATATACAAATATGTTTTTGAATATGCCCAATATTTTTGATAAAATAATTTTGTATCTAAGCAAGCTATTGGTTAGTTGTAATTAATTTAAAGTGTCCCTACACATAGTTGTCACCCGGTATATAGGTATATATATTACTCAAAGAAACACTAAGTGACTTCTCACCCATCCTTAATTCCCTTAAGAGTGGACAACTTCAGATGATCAAGGATCATTCAGGGTTTGTCACTCAGTTTCATGAAATAAACATGAATACCAGCCTACGCGCCACATATGACGTCACGTTAAATAGATTCATAACATGGACTATGTAGGACCCACCCCAGCTTCTACATATAGGTATGGGGGTTTGTCCACATTTGAATGCATAACAAGCTGAAGGATTCTTTGAGTGTACAAGAAGGAGCTCCCATTGTCCTGATAGGAAAGAAAGAGAGAGTTGTTCATTTTTGGAATAAGGACCAAATAAGGTTTGATATCAAAGGAAGGGGCTCCTAAGGAAGGTTGGAGTGGTAGGAGAAGTGAACCTTGAATTTTCATGATACTGGAATCATTCCATAAGAACATGAATTAAAAGTGAAAAAATCTATATGTGAATGTATGTAAATTATTTTACGTGTTCACAGAACGTTATTCTAAGAGGAAATGGAAACAAACATCTGGAGATGTCATATTAAAAAAATAAAAGCTATTTTATATTAAAATATTAAAAGCGTGGCTTGAGATGTATACTTATCGCCACGCTAAACTTTCATTTTAACTCTCAGAGGCTTTTTTTACTATTGGAATGATCAGTGAACACATCAGCTAAAAGATGATGGTAAGGTCACTATTTCTCGATCCCGAGACTCTTCAGGATGGGAGTAAGTTAATTATCTCTCTTTCTGCCTTTATCTATCTGTGTGTCTCTCTCTCTGACTCTCCCTCTTATTCCAAGTCATAAGCCCAATTGCCACATTTGCTAAGGCGACGAAACTTCTACATATCACCCCATTTTTGATTGACTCGTCTGACAGGAAACAAAATGATGGTCCTTGAGTGAAAAAATGAAGTTCATCTTTCATAGACCTTACTAACCGGTTGATACTAATTAAGTTTGATGAGGCAGGCTATATCTATGAACTAAATAAGCATATAAGTATAACGGACGACATGAATGAATATTTTTACATGGAGTTACTCTATTTTTCTAAGGTATATGTAGCTATACTATTAAAACCATTAAAAAGGGTTATTCCAAGTCTTTGTGAATCATTTTAAGTGGACCTAGTTTATACTTCAATGAACAGAATTTGTCATATACTGAATTCATTGGACTGAGGTTCTTTAACAAAGTAAATAATTCTTTTGATGTATAAGATTACCGTTCACCTTATATGGCTATTCTTTACACATTATCTTAGATTATTGTGTTTTCCCTTTGTATATAAAAGGAAATGTCGTGTTTAATTGGTATCTTTTATAATCATTTTTCACCTCTCAAACCCCTTCAATGTCTTTTAAAAATATAAAGTGGAGTTGAAAACACTTTATTGATGGTACTATGTACTAAAAGGTATATACTTTTATAACAAAGGATGTTCAAATCAATCATTTTACGTACTAGGTAATAAAAACAACAGAAGAAGTGTGAACTATATTCAAATATATACGTTCATGACTACGGATGCAATAGGAAACCGTCTGGACAACTAGCCGCAGGAAAGCCTATTATCACATAATGCTCTGCCGAGCATTCCTTGACAGGAAATCAAATTAGTGTATATTTGAAATGAGGAACATAATTAAAATATGTTCTATTTGCTTCTATTCTTGGACAAACTATATGAATACGTTTAAAACCAAAAATATACTTTTTCCCTATATATAAAGCAATAAAGATACAGAAAGTGTAATACTTCCTTTTTTAAATTGTTCCTTTATTTATATAATTTTTGCTGTAATAATATAATTATATACATTTTTCTAAAGTAAAAAAGTTGGGGTTCCATTTTTTACAAATCACTTTAATACGTCCAAATTTAATAAAAGTAGCAAAAGAACTGCGGCATTTTTGGTTATACAAAATAGCCGCTAATTATTATAAACAACAAAATACACAATCTTATTGGACAAGAAAGATTTAGACCTCGAACATTTGCAGCTTAAAACCTAATTTAAAAATGTAAATAATATATATTGATTTTCCCCCAAATCTCATTTATTATTTAGATAGTTATATAAAAAGTATATATAAATAAAATAAACATTATAGTTAATAATAAATATCTAAATAAAAGGCGTTAAAATAAAAATATAACATGAGTTGATTAATTAAAATGTTTCATTATTCTTTTCAAAATTGTAATTGATTTGTTTGGAGATGCCAAAAACACATAAATGGAGGTTAAAACTATGTACGCTATTTTTTCTACAAAGTAATTTGATGTTTTATTGCTATTAATATCCAAGCATATGCAAATGAACACAAAATCCCAAGGAACAAGAAAGATCATTCATAAATTGTAGGGACTCCAACATGTTAGTTATTTGGAATCAAAACTACACCAAATATTTTTTTGCATTTTTTTAGGTTTCCAAATGAGATAAAAACGATAAAATAATTTTAAAATACCCTACTTAAAACGAAAAAAGTCATATGGGTAGAGGTATGAGCTTAATTATATAATTAATAACGTGTCTGAGTTCATATATTTGTTGATTTTAGTATTTCTCTTGCATTAACTGTTAATGGCGATTCTAATTACGCAATTAATTACTTTTGAAAGATATTACGATGCGGAAGTGTCCGATAAAAAGGGGGCTAAATAAAAAGAAACAACCACATAATTTTGGAAGTAATAAGAATTTTTGCTTTGGTGCAAAGTGTCCGATTTAAATTTTTAGGAGGGAAATATTTAAAAGATAGTCTGTTTTCCTTTACAGATTGATAAATTAATAAATGGTATTTTCGAATTATATTATGTTGTCGGATGTTAGGGGATTTAAACCTCTCAATCCTGCTTGAACTAAGGTGTTATTCCTCTTTATCAGTGCATAATAATAATAATGCTATAGGAACACTCCATAGAAACCTTTACATAACTTTGAAATCCGATCTGCCCTTCTTTTAAAGAGCAGAATGGAAAATCCTCCTCCTCCTCTCATAAATCAGGCCATGTACAACACACACACTCTGTATTCTTTTTTGGTGTTAAGTTCTTCTTCTTATCAAGTACTCCAATCATAATCAAATGACGAAATCTTCGAGCTATCCATATCTACTATCTCTCTCTATATATCTATATCTATCTATCTTCATGTGTTTGACTGTGTGAACTTGATATAGTGTGTTTGACTCCTTGCCTCTTCTTTTTGTTTGTTAATGACTCTCTCCTCTTCTATAAGAGGTCATGCCTCTCTACAATGTCTTTTCCGCACCTTGACATGCTGAAATGTGATTTTCCCACATTTGAAGGAAATGAGGGATTAATCTTTCTTGTGTGCTGACGCAGCTTTAAAGGAGCCTGTAAAAAACAGCCGCTATATTTTGGTAGATCGGTACACTTAGTACAGACATCCATCATTCTATAACTGGTACTAACGATTATATCGGTATAAAGGGTAGATTGGACCACCTGAAGGTAGATTTCTGCTACCCATGAAGATCAATTTCATAGCTGAGACTACCGGAAATACACACACACAAATATATATATATATATCAGACTTGTTGATTTATCGTTAATTTGTTGTCGCTCGTCGTTTGCGAACGATGAACGACGAACGACAAAATGTTTGACGAAGGACGAACGAAAAGGAAAATTCCTTATCGTTCGTCGTCGTTTTTGGCGCCAAAAAAGACAAATATTTTTCATAGACAAATTTCTTTTCTAAAAAAATCACTTTTTAAAGAATTCTGTCTAAAAAACGTCGTCAATTTTTTTCAGAATGGTTAACGACAAACGATAACTTTTGGCGAACGACGAATGATAACTTTTGGCGAAACGACGAACGACAATTTTTCGCGAACGTTAACAAGTCTGATATATATATATAGCTATATATATACATACATCTTTACCGATTATTTTCCGAGCTTGGACTTCCAATGGGCATTTAAAAGTTTGGCCTTACTACACTTCCGTGCAATCTACAACGACTATAACTCATGAGATATCAAAATTTCAAACAGTTGACCTATATGATTTATGAGTGAGGAGTCACAGCAAACGTACTTGTTAGTGTATCCAGACTCTTCTGTGTATTCTTTCTTCCCAATGCATTGCCTTCATTGCTCTTATTTTTGTTGTTGCTTTTGATGAGAATGACTATTGACTTAACCCGGGTGTCATTGAGAGACACAAAGCAGAGCGCCTATGAATTTATGGCAATATTAAGCGGAATCCTTGTGTAAGTCACACATAAAAAAGGAAACATGAGGACAATGAAGCTTGCCTATGTGCTTGATAGGATAGATATGAAGTATCATATTAATATAATATATATATATATATATATAAACAATTGATATTTTGAGATTTTGAGAAATCGAAATCTCTGCAACCAAAACCGATCAATGGATTGTGCCCTCTGTAAACGATATAAAAAACATATAACAATTAATCCTTTCAATAACAAAATATAATTTTGAAAATCGGTCAACTGTCGTTGAAAGTCGCCAGCAAACTAATCAATAGTTAAAATTTACTGCTTTAATGAGTGGGCCCTTCTAATTGGATATTTTAGACTCAACTTTTAAATATAAATTCACTAATGTTACTATCTCCATATTTTAAAGCTTACATTTGAAATATTTGTGTATACACCATTTTACCTAAAAATTAGTTGGAATTAGTTAAAATATTAGCTAAAAAATTGCTTTGAATTTATTTCCGTAAAACATACTAATTTGATTAAAATGTAACCTTTTTTTAATAACTCATCATTTATCTACCCCTTAAATTAAATTATTTCATTGCTGAAATATTATAATATTTTAGATTCAGTAGCTATTTAATAATATTTTTAATTGAATCTCCTTTTTTATATTTTAAAATGAGTATATCTTTCACTCTATTTTTTCATATATCATTATGTTAACCATGATACGCTGAGTAAGAATTTTCTTTGGTTCTTATGTCATTTTCAGACTCAAAGGGGCAAATGTCTTCCGCATATCACAGAGCATTCAGGAATGACATCTCAAAGTGAACTCTCTCCTTCTTCCTTACATTCACGGCAAAAGCTCATTGTGTCACGGTCTTCATCTCTTGTGTCAAGCAATTTTCTTGATCATGAAGAATGAAATAATGAAAATGTGATCTCCCTTATGTATGTACACATTACATTCCTCTGTCAACTCTCACTAATATATAATAATAGGGAACAGTTTTTTGGTTGTAGGAATACCAAAGAAAGTTATTCATAGGCTTCAAAATAAGATGCGTCTTGGAAAAAAATTGCTAGAAAAGAGGGCAATATATTTTATTAAAACTCCTCCACTTTATGACGTCACAGGATGTCAGTACGGCTGCTATATATATTTCTGGACAAACCAACACTTATTATTGCTAGATGCAATCTGGCAATCCCAGTGTTAAATTTGGCATTTTTGTAGCACAATCGTACAGTGAATGTATTAACGACGACCATCATATGTGTTGTTTACATGAAAAAAGTTATTTTGGCAACTTTAAACCTGGATTATAACGACAAGAGTGCATTGATGAACTTAAATATTTGTATGACAATGAAGCATATTGATAACTGATTCAATGAATTTAATCCTGGCCTACACTCGCTCAAACACAAATGCAGTGAAGGTCGCCCAAGAATGACCTTTGTGTCAAAGAACATTGATGCAGTGCATGAAGAGAATTTTATATTTAAAAAGTTGAGTCTAAATATCAACAACATCGTCAATTGGCATACTGTGAGGTAGAAGTATCCTTCGGCATTTTTCCAAGAGGGTTTACATTCGATATTGCATGAACATCTGGCCGTAAAAAGCTTTGTTCTCGTCGGATCCCATACAATTTGGCAATCATTTAAAAGAAGGTTTGTGTCGATAGGTATAAAAAAGTTGTAAATGCGCTCGCAGTACTTTAAAAGACGTTTACAAGATCATCACCCATGAAGAGTCATGGATATATGTGTATGAGCCCGAAAGAAAACGATAATCGACCGCCTGGGCCTTCGAAAACGAGCCAAATTCAACGTTAGCTTTTCGTGGAAGAAGCATTTGAAGCAAATGGTCCCCTGTTTCTTCGGAAAAACTGGTCATGTGGCGACTGTTTCATTTGAGCCTCGTAGGATGGTCAATTTTGAGTTGTACAATTTGTTAACCTTAGGTCTTCGGAGAAATTCGAAAACTGAACAAGAGAGGTCGGTTCCACACATTGACATAAACCAGCGCCTTTTTGAACAACCAAAACATTGAATTGATGAATCATCCGCTGTACATCCCTGACTTGAACCCCCCATGACTTTCTCTTATTCCAGCATTTCAAAAAATAATCGTGGTCAGTGATTTTGTAACCACAAGATGCTAAAGAAGCGTTAAAAAACATGTTTAGGAGATGTCTCAATCGGAGTGAAAAAGGGTGTACAAACCAATGCTGCAGAATAATTTGAAAAGGATAACATCATTTTAGATCATAGAAGTTCGCATTTTCATTAATAGACTATAAATATGTAGAGCCGTATTGTCGTATTTGGCAGTGATTGAAATGAACGAAATATCTGTACAATCTTGTTTGCATAATCGAGTCATTAGCAATGGAATACATTTGTTGAAATATTTTTACATCAACTATTTATTCATTTTAAAATCATTCTGAGCGTCTAATTGAGTCATGTTCAGGAATCCCTTTTTAAAGTCACTCACTCCAGCCCAAATATCAACTTATTATTTCAGCACCTATGAACTCAAAAATGAAGCAATCCCCTTATGTGTATGTATATATTTATATAAAGTACAATACCATTAAATACCTTTAAATGCTGGATGCACCATGGATATAACTATATATATATATAGGTATATGATTCATATTCAATAATGCCAAGGTTTATATATATACATATAAAACAAATTCCAAGCCTTCTTCTTATTTCTCAAAGCCACCTAATATTGTGAGCAGTAGCTTCAACTTCATAAAATATACCTAATTCATACCCTGATGATCCTTTTAAATGCATCCCATCATCATCAGCAGGAGTAGAAGAGGCATCTTTGGCACACCTGTATCTTCTACTTAATGCCATGAAGAAAATCTCCTTTTTTACAGCCATGATAGGAATAATAATAATACTTGGAGGCCGATAAATTGGCGTGAAAGAGTATAAACTTACAAATTAATGATTATCCACCCGCCCCTCCCCCCCCCCCACTTCATATTCAGAGACTCTGATCATATATGGACCATGTACATACATGGGCGAGCAAATCTTGAGCTCTTTGTAGTAGCTTTTGATCTTATGCAGTTTTTGGTGACACAGTTTAAGAGACTTTGTTATCCCTTTTTCCGTTATAAAAATAATCAGGTAATTGTGGCTTTATGTATAAATGTTATCGGTTTATATAAATGAACTGCTTGCATCCTTTAGAACATGAATAAGCAGTCCAGTATTAAATAGTTCAATCGAACCTAACATATTCTTTCTTTAGTGGAGCTGATTAATTATGGCTCTTCCCTCTCGGGACGCGTCCCCAACATTGAGAGTTGAACACGCCTAAAAGTGTCATCTTGTATCTCGTTGTATGGCCAATAAAAGGTTTAACAGGAAAAATAACTTTTTTTGGTTTGCTTATAACTTTATTCGTCTTAATAGATAAGAAACTCATTAAATTATTTGAGATTGTTTTCTAACTGATTTTCGAATGGTTACTCAAATAAAGGTATTTTACAAAACAAAAACAAAAAAAACGTACGTAGGTCCCTACTAGATCCTTTTGATTATTAACTTCATAGTATCTTTGATTTTAATGGCATGGATGAGCCTACTCTGGTATAAGCCACATACCGCTTAGGGAATCAAAAACTTTTCTTATTGCTTACTTGACTCGTCTATGCATTATTTACCGTGACGTCAGAGAGGAAGTAAGTCAATGCTTCAGTCATTTAATGACGTAAGTAAGAGTCATTCAGTCTCTTGATGGATGTTTTTAATCATATACAAATGATCTGATATAAAGGTTGGCAATACCCTACTCATCTCTGACGTCACACTAAAAAAATCACTCTTCATCACATCAACTCTCCTCTCTAAGTTTCCAATCCTTTTTTTCTAGAAAAACGAAACAAAGATTCCTCTGAATATTTAAGATCAATTTGTATAATCCTATATTTGTATTTGAAGTGTAGGAACCCAGTTGTAGGATTTCTAGTAGTTGTTGAAAGCTGCATCTCCTTTGTCACCTGAGTCCCCTGTCAAACCACTAATTATGACCATTTCCCTGATCACAACAACATCAATACAAACCAAGAAGAGAAACCCGACGCATCCCCCCCCTTCTGTCATCATATACATCCCCAAAAGACCAAATAACAATAAGGAGAAGACAAACAACAACCTGTCCACAGAGAACATTGTATCAGTCAACCACGTTGACCTCCACAGAGAGAGAGACAAAAAATAAGAAGAATAAAAAAAGTGATTCGTCATTCCTTGACACCTATAATTAGCTACAGAGGAAAAAGTTCTTTTTACAAACTATGTCCTTATATGTTCCTCAGCGGGCTTTTTAAAATAAAAATATGAATGTGGTAATCACGTATATAAAAAATACATGTTTGATATCATGGCTGCCGACGCTAGGGCGGCAGTTTGCCTCGTCATACTAACTTCATTTGTCCATATTTAAATGTCATGTGAATTTAACTGTCAGTTCTTTGATATGAATGGATTTACATGATGTGTGTGTGTGTGTGAAGTCCCCCGACTTGATATGTGGCCTTAACGGAGTGAAAAATGATACATATCTATGAGGAAACTTCATTTCTTTATTTGTTTATTAGAATGGTGGAGAGTAAGAGGTTGCGGTATTAACATAGGGTATCTAAAGGAACTATAAATCTCTGCGGTCTACCTTTTGGAATAACAAAAGATATAATACTACAAGACCATTTACGACCATTCCAGAGACTTTGAAGGAAATCAGCAATGATAGTGAGGTACTTTAACTAACTTTAAATAAGTAACTCAGAGACATTGAGTTACTTCATATCTGGCAGTATCTGCGGCAAATACAACTGGATTGAGTACATGCCAATGAACGGTCAGTAGTCCTACGATTTTGAAGGAAGCTTGCAATGATGTTAAAGTTACTTTATATGTTGAATAATAGTTGGATTGACAACAGATAAGCAGTCTGAAGACTTTGAAGGGAATGCTGAATATTATAACTTAGTTATCTATACGATAATTAACGGTCAGTCCCAAATAGTTGCAGGAATTTCTTAATGATGGTGAATTACTTTGATGAAATGGATTGACTACTAGAAAAATAAAGGTCAGTCCATAAGTATTGGAGGCATAGGCGTAGGAGACAGGAGGGCAACTGCCCCCCCCCCCAAAAAAAAAAAAAAATTAGGGTGAGTTCTCAAATTCGGGCAAATTAGTTGAGGTATTCTGGCATTTCTTATGACTTATGAAAGCAACCGGATTTTGAAGTATATTAAAATAAATAATGTAATGAATAGTTTGAAATTACTTTAAAGAAAATATTAATCTATATAGCTTCTTCATTCGGTTATTTTTTCACCGATTTAACAGTTCTTGTTCAAATTCGGGCAAATTGAATGCTGCCCCCCCCCAACCAAACATCTCCCTTACGCCTATGATTGGAGGAAGATAACAATTATGTTGATGCGGTATCTGACGAATATAACGGAATAGACCATAAGACTACTAACGGTCAGATCAATTAAAGAATTAAGAAATTATGGTTAAATGTTAAGAAAGTTGCTATTATATAATATCAAACGAAGAATCTTTGTTCCTTCACTAAGAGTAACATAAACCATATTTTACATCATATTTTGATTTCTTTTAAATAGATCCACGTTAACAACATCAATGTTCGTCAACAGAATATAGAAAAGTTCTTGCAAAATGATATATCAGAATTCGTCCATTTTGAAACAAAAAATGAGCATATACAATTTTTTTTGACTGATTGCAGTCTTTTTCCACTTACTTTTCCTAAATAAGAAATATGACTTTCAACGAATATATTTCTTGCGACAGACAATGAGCGTTAGTTCTACAATCCTTATCTTTAAACTTCTATGAACTCCAAAAGAGAAAAGGAACTTTTCGCCTCTTGTTTATTTTCTAAATAAAAAATAATTATTTGAAAGCCCTAAAATGCAATCTAAAATATTGGTTAGAGTAAATGTTTGAAAAATATAAAGAATGGAACTATCGGCTATTATCGGTGGCAAAGTTGGCCAAAATCGGTGCCAGTCCACCACCTCCTCTTCATAGTACTTTATCCATATTGAAGAGTATAGATTAATAAAAATGCATTTACAAATTTATTTGTACTGAACTCAAATTATTTCTTGAAGAAATAAAACATTAATGTCTAATGTGTACAAGAGGAGGTATAATCGAATACATAAGAATTCCTTTTTTTCTTCTTCTTCTTCTCATTCACTCTCCCTCATCCTCCCTTGAACCATGCATAAAATGGCCACTTTGGGACTCATAGATTTCAAAAATTATATCATCTTTTTTCCCTCCTCTTCTTCTTCTCCTTCTTCTCCTTGGACGTAGTCCCAATAGACTTCCTCACTCCATTTACTCCTAGAGATATGTATGTAGAGTGCAGAAGAGAGTTTCTACCTTTAGAAGAAAGAAAGAGAAACAACAGCAGCAGCATTTTTATCTACTTTAATGGGGAAGCCATTAACATAAAAATTCAATTTATGATTATACAAAGAGGAGGGGGGAGGTTAACTTCCCCCTTTTATTATTATTTCTTTTGTCGTCTTTGAGAGTGCCTTATGAGCTCTAAGTAGGTGATATGACATCCATAAAAATATAAGCTTTATCTTTCTCCCTTTATGACATTAAACATAAGTACAGCAAATCTTCACCTATTTAAAGTATAACTGTTTATTTTTCTTGTATAATTATATGTGGAAGCAACTTGATAAGATAATATGGTCAAATATATGTAACCCATGTGTTATATAATGTGGCACTTCTACCAAAATACCAATAAACATAGTTTTCCGTTTGGTATTTCTTTTATCTTCAGCAATGATTAAACAAACCTAACATTCTTTGTTTTGAAAAAGGAGTTGATTTATTTATTAAAAACATTGGTATATTTTGAATCAAAGGGCTTGATCCCAAGATTATACCCAATCAGTGCTTTTTCCTTACGTGTATCGCCTTCTAAACAAGTAATTGACAAACTTCTAAAACTTTTTGGAGTTTATAACCTTACAAACTCACCAAAACCATTAGAAGAAGGAAACGATCATATTATAACTAAAAATAATTATCATATGTGATTTTCAGATGAAAGGGCATCTTACGCTACTGATCTAATTAACTGTTTCTCCATAGCAATAAGTGGGAATTAGCAATGTTGTCAAATTTAATCCAATGAATGTAAAGCGATTGACAATTAAAGGCCAGTGGAGAGCCTCTGGTACACCCCAGAAATGATGCCCATGTCTCCAAGATGAATATAACTTGATTGACTTAGCAAGAAATTGCAAGGTTAGCTCTGCAGTGCATGAGAAACAAGCAAAAACTGTATGCAGTTCCAAATAGATGTCTCACCTAAAAGTCCACCTGAGAATATTATAAGTTTATTTATTTTTTCAATCGGTAAGCTTTATTTTAATTAGAGCTGCTTTTCTATTCCTATAAAGCACAGTTTTATAGGCCTTATTTTAGATAATATATTTTGCATATTTATCTATACTAAATAGAATAAACATGAAGGAACTTAACCTCCAAAACTGAAGATCCATAACAGCTCATGTTTTAAAACATAATGAATAGCTGAGGCAAATAACCCTAATGACATGAAGGAGGCGTCAAGTTACCCATCCCCTGACTTGACCCAATAATTTGTTTATAAACATGCCTTGATGACTATCACTTTTTCCACCCTCACTCCTCACTGGCTTCCCTGCTCCTTCTTTGAACACTCCTCTTCGTATTGAATTTCAATCGATCACACAATTCATATTGTATATGTACGCATACACAAAATATGTGTACGTATCCTCCCTCGTTTAAATACATATAAATAGCAACATTTACATATGAACTTAGGCTACGATTATAGCTAATTGGATAAGATATATATATATTGTAGATTCACCCTATTAAACTGTCAAATTAATTTCATTATATTGTTAAACTATTTTTTTTTTATTAGAACAAGTTTTTGATTTTTAGAATTCCCTTTATTGAAATCTTCTGTATTTACATGTTAAGATTAACATTACATTCCTCAGTAAAGTCCTAGGTACAAGCTATTTCAGATCGTTTTTTCGCCTATGATTACTTTAATAAGTAGTGGTGGGTTAATCTAGAGAGTGCAAACTTGCGCCGTCCCGAGGAACATTATGAAGCTTAACTTCTTTTGTAGCAGGAGTCGTCGTCCTGAGACTGGAAAATATTTCACTGTGATTCGTGAAGTAAACGAACAAAGAACGTATACTCCTGGCAAAATATTTACAGCACATTATTATATATAGGGATTTTTTATAGGCGTTCATGCAAACCCACAATAATTTTTTCTTTTTTGTGTGTTTTTTTTTTCTTTTCAACGTCCTATCGTCCGAGAGGATTACCCATTTATCGTCGAAATAACAAAGTAACATTTTCTAGGTATAAAGACTAGCTTATTCAATTGATATTATAGTTGATAAAGGATGAGGAGTCCATCAAAGGACTTTTAAAGGATATGAGAATGAACAAATACCTCTTTATGTTTTTTTATTTCTGAATGATGTTCACATTTCAACAAGAACAAGAAAGTTATGCTTTGCTAATTGCCAATTGCTTTTTAAAAATTCCCGTTTCTTTTTTATTCCACCAATCCTGTTCGACAAAATACGAGGTATGATCAAAAGTATCCGACTTTTGGTTTTATTGGTCAAACGAACACAGCTATGGGGGCGGGACTTGCTGTGTGGTTGGGAGCATGACTACTGGCATGCTCATTTTTTTCTACAGCTCCAATACAAGTCAGTCGGCGTAGGCCATCATGATTGAACAGGTGCAAGTAGTGTCGTCGGATTTTATTTTCTTTAAATGTCAGAAAAAGTCGAACAGCGTTATTGCATAAAATTTTGTGTTAATCTTGGTGATTCGCAAGTGGAAACAATTCGCAAGATTAAAAAAGTGTTTTGGAAATGAAGCGATGGGCACCACACAGATAAGGAGTGGTACAACCGCTTCAAAGATGGCCGCTTGTCAGTTGAAAGTGAACCACGCTCAGGGAGCCCTCAACATCGAAAAACGCCATCATTGATCAAGTGAGGAACCTGGTGATGCAGAACCGCCGAATCACGATCAGAGAACTTGTAGACGAGGTGAATATTAGTTTTGGTTCCATTCAATCAATTTTGCTGTTCGACTTTTTCTGACATTTTAAAGAAAATAAATCCGACGACACTCACTTGCACCTGTTCAATCATGAATGGCCTGACGCCGACTGACTTGTATTGGAGCTGTAGAAAAAAATGAGCATGCGCAGTAGTCATGCTCCCAACCAACAGCAAGTCCCGCCCCCATAGCTGTGTTCGTTTGACCAATAAAACCAAATGTCGGATACTTTTTGATCATACCTCGTATGTGCTTGTTTTTTATATTTATGTCATATATATTTGAATGCCTGGTGATCTGTGCTCAGGTATTTTATATTAGATTGCTTAAAATACTTACTGCTTTCTAGGGACCCCAACCCTTTTCTATCTCTCCAAATGGAGGGAGGAGGGAGATGGTGGTGACTCATTCAGTAGTGGACTACTCATTAGTGAGGGTCTGACGTAAGATGAAAAAAAGAGCGTAACTGGGTTTAATGACAAGTTTCCTACTCGTCTTCTTCCTAAGTAAGTGGAGCAGTGTCTGAACTATATCCGTATCATCATCATTAGACACACGTGACCCATATCAGTAGTCCATAGTCATGTTAAAGAGATCCCCACGTGCCATTTACTATTACTATGTACTCATCTACTACTCAACGCATGGAAAAACAAACGAAAAGTGTACCCATCTCTCCCGATGTATAAATATAGATCTACATAGATAATAACTGGATATTAAGCGAATTACAAAAATTTGCTCGGTTTTAAAGAGTTGCTTAATTGAGGTAAAGTCCATCTAAAATGGCTGCCCCATTGGAAGTAAACGATGATGTCTTGGGAAAAGGAAATAATGGACTCTTCATATAAATGCCCTATTCCATACAAGTGGCCTATGTTTATGCACTAAGGCCTTAGTGCTTATAGCAACGCAATCGAACCAGTCAAAAAAGTGGAGGGGGAAAATGAAAGTAGGTTTTCATAACTATGGGATGAGTAGACGGTTTTATTTTTAATCACTTAGGGGCCTAAATCTATGAGAGTACTATTTATTAGCAGTAAAAAGCTAAAATAAAGTCCCAATGTCTATTTATTGACTTAAAACTAAGTTTTTTTATGTGCTTTTAATTCTTTTGATTCTCTCAATTTATTTAAGAACCAGTTATGTTTCAGTATTTATCTACCAATATGTTTTTCTTCCTTCCAATCATGTCACGAGGGGTTTGTTGCCATTTCTACCTCCTTCTACTTCTTAAGACTGTGCATTTTTGACTTTGACCCCTCAAGCATGAAAAACAACTCTTTTATTGTTTCATAGCCTCAAATGAGATATGACATAGTTTTTGTCATTAATATAATGAAATAATGTCAAGATGGACAAGGGAAAATGATTAAACAAAACTCCAATTCCATTGGAGATACTGAGTTAAGAAAGATATAAATAATAATACACTATTATTCACAAGATGTATTTTAAATTAATGCTAAAATAAATGATGCCAATAAAGTACCTATCTCAAATACTAAAATATGATAATTATAAAAAACCTAGTCAGGGACGTGCGATGAGGGACTCATATTACTATCTTGAACTCTACAGTAAGCGGATGATATATCATGATTCTATTAATCTAATGATGACGTCAGAGTCTCTTCTTACCGCACGTGCCTATACCTATTACCTACATATATAATTGCTTTGTTTGAATGGGACCCTTAATAATATTTTTAATAAATCCAAATTTCTTTTCGTGAATGGATGACTGTGAAACATTGTTGGATGACTAGAAAATAAAAATATATTTTCCCTTTTTATATTCTTGGCGCCCTTCTTTCCTTCTAGACTCTTTAGGTCAGTGGTATGGATATATTCTTGGTTTTGTTTGCTTGAGTGTAGGATCCAAGAATACTACGTATTGAAGTCGGGTATTGGATCCAAGGTGGAATCGAACTAACGCTCAATAAATCCTACAACACACAACCACTTTAACTATATTATTATCTCATTCAGGGAGCCATCCAGGTAACCAATGTCACAATTCCTAGGAACTGCTGGGATCTGCTTTAGCTCTTTAGGATGTTGGTTAAATCATTTCGTAGCCATGATTCTTTTAAGACAATTTTTAAATAACACTGAGCCAACAAATTGATATGACGTATCATCACTCTGCTGATAAAAACGAAACTCACGTATGAGAGATTTCTTCGACAATGACTGGAAATATCTAAGAAAGCCATGATGAGTTATTATATGTGCTCGAGTACATAAAGATTCACGACTGAGACAAATCAATCGTCTTTAAAGATGGGAATCTTGCTTAAGGAGAAATAGTATTGTTTGTCCTTTGCTCATCGGAAGCTCTATTCCCTATAAAGACCCCTCTTCGCCAGGTCTAAAGTAAAAAAATCTGGAATAGGAATAATGAAATTAAATCTTGAACCAGCTTTTATATGTCGGTCAGTTTACTCCATTCCTTGCAATCATACGTGGGCTTTAACCCAATGAAGACTGACATGGCTTATATGTGCATTCAAAACATTGATACCATTGTTTACTGTGCGAGAGTTAAAACAATATGGCACAAAGATACAATAGATGCTTGATTGTCCATATGAAAGCACATAAATTTGTTGGTTTCTTAAATGTAAGAGCTGCCTCATACATCATTGAGTTTCCAAGCAAGATATATATTAGACTGTCCTTATTTCTTAGAAAATAAAGATTTCTCTCCTCTTTCTCTGCAAAAGAAATCAACATTCTTAATACCATCTGCTATAGGCAGTTGACAATAGATTTATGACTCAAGAAGTCATAATATATTAGCTACACAAATAATAAAGGTCCAAGGGGGTCTTATGGCCCTCTTGGGAAACTAAAAGAGAGAATGCTGCAGCAGCTATATTGATATTATTTTAACTTATTAGATATATTATGAAAGACATGAATTACAATTTTATCATTCTTATCATGATATATGTATGAGAAAACAACTATATGTATGTACAATGTACATATATATATATACAACAATAAGATTTCTTTTGAGTCCTATTCTTTTCCTTCTCTTTTGACCCTCATCCATTCCACCCCCGCACATTTCAGATTGATAGACAGACATGGTATTGTGTTTTGTGTAGACGCTAATTGCAAATCTTATTGAAGACCACGGAGAATGGGCAATCATATGAAACAGTAATAATGCATTATGAATGGAAAAAGCGAAGAATTATTTCGTTTTGTCTCTAAATATTTTTTTGGGGTATGTAAGAGTATGTATATATTTAAGAAAGTTATGTAAAAAGTCTGAATATATATATACATTAATATATATATATATATATATATATATATATGTATATATATGTATATATATATAATATACATTTATATATATACATTGTATATATATAAATAAATATGCCAGGAAACGAAAGGGAACCTTTTTTTCGCCAGGAGCCGGGCCGGGACTTAAATTTATCAACCCGGGCCGGGTCAAACCGAGCCGGAACTTTAATATATTCGTTTCTTCGTCATTCTGAAAGCGACAACGTTTTTTTAGAAAATATTTTTTCTCAAAACAACTTTTTAATTTTATAATATTTAAAAAAATAACTGGGACGTTAAAAAAAGCCGGTCGTTTTCTGATATATATATATATATATATATACTTCTATATATATATATAGCAGTTAGCAATTATATTGTAATTTAAAAGTTTCCATTTAAAGCCAAGCCTATGTAAGCACCCACCTGTATCTAGCAGTCAGTTGTCGATAGCGGTCTTACCAATTTCTCGAAGAGAAAAATTACTTACTATATATCTTCTATGTATCGAGCACGTGTCTGCAGCGGTCACTTTCGTTGATTCCCTTTAGTGGCCACTACATCCAAGGTTTGAGTGTAGTTCAATGGATTTTATAGTGCTTTAATTTTGTTGAATTGTATTCCAAAATATAGAAATTGATAGAAATAATACTTCAACGGACAACATGATAAATTACAGATTTGTCCGTTTAAATATACTTTTATGTCTTGTCCGTTTTTAATAACTTATATATATATGTTATAAAGTTTTACGAGTTAAGGTCCTTAAAAAGGAAATAAATTTAATGTTTATTTATGTTGGCTTGAACAACACCAAATATATTTTTAATTTGATTATTATCATCTCTCGTGGACTACTTGGAGCTACGCTGGAGCCACTCTACGCTTCTACCCAAACAGCTCAAAGGTGAGCCTACGGTTGTCGAGACACCTATAAATACTGTATTATGGCTTATGAAGAATCTGAAAAGAACGTTTAAAATGTCCATTATTACATGTCTGAATTTTTATATCATACAGAGTTGTACAGCAAAAATTAGAAAATGACAAAGGCCAATTTGAAGGCTGAAATAGTTTATTTTAGAGCCATTTTAATGGCAAATTCCACAGAAAAAAATATGTCAAAGATACAATAAGTTACAATTATTATTCAATGTGTCCTCCATTATTCTTGATGATGGCTTCAATACGTGGACAAACGGAGGCACAGCTGGTCTTGATGAAGACCACCAACATGTTGTCCCCCTCCTTGGTGATGGTGGCCTTCAGGGCCTCGACACTGGGGTGTGAGGTTTTTTTGGTCTTGCCCTCCAGGAAACCCCAGCCAGCAAAGTCCAGAGGGTTCACATCCGGCGATGAGAAGGGCCAGAAGTCTGCCGGCCAGAAGGAGGCCATGTTCTCCTTGCAGAACTCCTGAACCTTCTTGGACGTGTGAGCCGGGGCTCCGTCCTGGGTGAACACATAATTGCTCCTGGGGAATGTACTCTTTAACCATGGCAAGATCTTGTACCTAAGGACCTTGTAGTAGACATCACAGTTGACCTTCTCATTGGGTTTGAAGAAGTGTGGGGGCATCTTGTTGCCGTCGGAGGCCACGATGCCCAGGACCATGACTTGGGCTGGATGTTTGGTCCTGTAATCCTTTGGTCCTCTTTTTTCTGCCAAGAATCGATCTTTTCTTCTGTTCAGCACTGCGTCCACTGTGAAGATCTTCTTGTCGGAGTAGATCTTGACCGTGTCGCCGTTGTGCTTGAAGAAGTTGAGGACTTTTTTGGCTCTCTCTAACCTTCTGGCCTTCATGATGGCCGTCAACAGATGCCTTGGTGTCCTGACAAAGCTCTTGAGGCCCAAGTCCTGGTGGACAGCCCTGTTGACGGTGATGGGGGCAACGTTTCTCTCGGCGATCATCTTCCTCATGGACTTGGTGGGGTCTTTCTTGATGTCCTCCTGCAGGAGGTCCAGGTAGTCCACTTCGTTTTTTGTTGTGTCCCCCAGTCCCAGGCTTCCTGGAGATCGAATCCATGCCCTCCATGGCCCTCCTGATTTGTAGACCGTGGCCAAGGATACCTTGATCTTGGTCGCAATCACCTTCGGGTCGACTTGGGCGCGGAGGAGGTCAACCGCCCTTTGCCTTTTCTTCTCTTGCTCGGACATTTTTGGTTATACGAAAACACAACAGATACCAGTTTGTAGGATTTTGTTTACTCTTTCGAATGGCGCCAAGCTCAAGACCATGCAACAAATAATAATGGAGCTAGGGCCTTTAAAAGTCCATTCTAATTTTTGCTGTACCACTCTGTATATATTCAGTTTTTATTCTTGAAGTTGTATTTGAATGTTTTGTTTAATATTCTTTTACGTGACCGATTTCGTAATATATTTATAACAGCTTTTGATTTGATTTAGTAGTGCCGTTTTAGCAGAATATTGATAAATAGTACCAGCTCTTTGTGTCTACTTTTTGTTTGTTTTATCTTTTTAATATAATCAATAAAAACGTAATGTATTGTAAGCCTATAAATTCAAGAAGGTTGTATATGTGTATTTTCAACTACCGATTTCCACAAATCATACAATCTAAGTTTGTACTCGGTAGTATTAAAAGTCTATCACCCGTAGAACCAATATATCATACTACCAATTGGTGATCCCTGTTTTGCATAATATTTCAAACCATTGGTTCTACATTTCATATTATATTTTAAATGACAAAGTTAAATATTTATCATTAATATACAAATAAAAACTTAATTTATCAAACATCACAACATTGAAAGCTAATAAAAACGTTACCTGTACAATGTATTCAACTAAACTACGACCAAAATTGTACATAGTTTGTATGCCATCCTCAATTTAGCAATCCTTTGATCTATCAAAATAACAAAAATAACTTTACATTATATTTAAAGCAATAGTTTTTCTCATATTGTTTTTTGGGCTTTTGCATTTTGTGATAACCATGATATCTTTTTCCTACTTTCCAAGTAGAGGCAGCTGTTTTAAAAGCCGGAAAACAAAGACGCTTCTATTTTGTACAACTGGGGATATATATTGCAATAACAGAGCTTTATCCTCAACACCTCATAAGTTACCACCGGGAGCTAAAAATAACACACCAAGTCGACGACTAGGGGAAGACAAAATAGGTAGGAGAACAAGTTAGTAGGTAGAGCGTTCGTCATTCATTAATAGACAAGAAAATAAAAACAGCAAGGAAATAGACGTCGTTGAATTTTTTGTTGACGAGAATTGTGTAGGTGCAAATTACTCTATTTGTCATCTCATGTATATATTTTTATAGTCTCACACATAGTCTGACATTTAACTGCCTCCTTCTATTTCCTTAATTATCTCTTTAGTTCTCAATATTTTGTATATTTTGTACTTATGTGCAGTGTTCCTGAAAACCGTAATAGCTATGGATAGTGGGAGTTGGGTGTTTTTGAAAAATGATTGATAAAAAAAAGTAAAGAAGAGAGAATTATTTAATAAAAGCAATAATGCAATACATTATCAATTCACTACCGCCTGTTGTAAAAACATCAGCAAACATTCAGAGAGAAGAAATGCATCCTTAAGGACGAAACAAGGTATCTTCTTCAGTGACCTACTACATCCATGACGTCATTGTCGAATCCTTTGAGTGAGCTCCTCCTATTCCATCTATAAATATTATTAGAATAAAGGAACTATTCATACTCAGGAAGGGCATATATGTTTATAACTGACAATAAATGGATCATCACTCTTACACTAAGACATAGAATGAAAAACAGTGTTACCAACTGGAAAAAAATCTTGTTTATTAGTGAGTTTAAGAGAACCTTCTTTTTCTTACTAATAATAAATAATGTAAAAACCTTCCCTTTGTGGGTCCCATGTTTCTTATTTAGCCAATAACTAAGGATATGGACAAACTTGCAAACTTAAGAATATTTTTTTTTCAGTTGGTAACCCTTATTTCCCTTTTTTTGTTGTAATATTGTTGTGAGGATTCCTTTATTGTCATTGATGATTCAACCAAAAGGAACACTCTTTTTCTCCCTGAGTGCGAGGCGTTGTATTATTTAATCTAAAGCTTAAAGGTAAGTAGCGCATGCAAAGAAAAAGTAAACAAAAAAAATTGGCCAAAATTTTGGATATTTTCTTTAACGTTAGATGTCGCTAGTCCATGAAATTACGTCACAATCCTATTTAAAACCGGTTTAAAGGGATTAAGTTTGATGATTTGAAATAAATCACTTTTTTCAAAATAAAAAACGTCTCCAAATATGAATAACAAAAGGACTTTGTTATTATTTTCAAAGAGCTCTAGCATCAAAGCGCCCCTTACGGACTAAAGAAGAACTAAAATTTTGGCCAATTCCTTTTGGGAAAAAGGAAGAATTTTATGTTATGCATGCGCTACTTTACTTTAACGCTTTAATTTAATCCATATTAATAAGAAATATTGGAAGAACCCATTCAAAGGTCATTGACGGAAGGTCATTAAAAAATCACTTTGTGTTCACAAATTTTTCCTCGTTTGCTTTGATATCCAAGGAGCAAACGGGTGAAAAATGATGCTTCAATGTAATAAATACAACTGCTTTTAGATAGATTAATTAAAAGGGCAATTTTGGAATAGTCAAATCAAAGGAATCGCAAATGCGAATATAAGATATACTCACATCTCAATAGAATTTATTGACATGATGTGTTATTTCAATTATTTATTATTATTAATCCCCTTCCTTTTTTCAACAAATCGCGTTCTCGACAAAAGTTCAAGTTTTGTATCAAATGAATTAATATTTCATTAATCTTAAAGTGTAACTTTGAAGGAATATATTCAAAAGATTCGCCATTGGCTCTAAGTCAATGGGAAAAGTCATCCAATCACCTTCAAAAAAAGTTTCAGATTGGTATTCCATTGGTACTTCCTATTTATTTAGTATCCAATACTTGTACACTTAAATGGTGTATTCAAAAATGACGATATCGTTGTGAGTCCCCCCCTGATTGTAGGGGGGACAATAGGGCAAGGTCAAAAGGAAATTGTCTTCACGTATCCACTTATGAACCTGAGAGTCCTCCTCACGTTTCTCAAACACAAGGAGGTCTTTGAACATGTAAAAAAACCCACATACATTCATTTTACAGAGACATGACTCCAATCATAAAATCCTTTATTTTTCACGAAAGGAGACCGCCAAAAATTTGAATATACAACATTGACGACAGGCTCAGAAGACCTACTTGATGATTAATATGAGGAGTCTCTGTCGCTTCTTAATGGTGTCGTATAAATACGTTTTTAAATAATAAACTTAAGGATGATATCAAATGAACTTGGGAGCATAAACGGTTTAATGACATGAAGTGCTCCACAAAAGAAGTCACCATTGTCTTAAAAAGTTATTACTAAAAAGGAATCTCATTATGGCGGAGTCATAAAGTTAACCTGATACTTTTTTTCTTCATTGTGTGTGTGAGAGAGACAGAGAGAGGTTGTAAGGCACTAATGTGGACGATGAGTATATTTTTCATGATTTCGGAATTGTTTGGTCAGATCAGTGATGATTTTAGCTACAACTAAGGCCTAAAACTATTCAAGTGCATTTAGGATATGCCAGGCGCGTTTGTAAATAATAAACAAACGCACAATTACCTCAAAATCTCTCTGAGTATCTTCCAAGTAACAAGAAGCGCACGGACTTTTACACGGGTGTCCCGTTTCGAAGGCATTTTCTCATGAACTGGTAGAGTGAAAAACTTGAAATTGTCACAAAGCATGCTTTTTGCTAATACATCATACTAATTAAATGCCAGCCTTCAAATTTATCAGTTTATAGATTAAAGAATGTAATAACTTCTACGTTCCACACGATATATATATATATATAACGTTAACTGAATCATTCGATTTCAATGTTGCAAAATAATTATAATGTATCCTGTTTTTAAAGTAATTAGCTTAACTATATTTTTAACAGTTATTTTCCCCATACCTGAATAACTTTCGATAATGTATTTTTATACATTATTGAATATGTTAGATCTTTAGCTTAAAGAGGTTTATTTTACACAAAATACTCTTTTTAATATTCAAACCCTTCTTGATATTATTTTTCCTCGTCTTTATAAAATAAGGTCACCAAAAATAAAGTAATGGAATTCGATATTATATATATATATATATTTTTTTTTTCCCCCTAAAAAACCAACAATTAATTTATACATATTTGGCAAAGATGCGTATTTAAAGATTACGTATTATTCGTAATGATTAATCAATGCTATTTCAAATGCTCAACAAACATTAATCTCTCTGCAATAACTTTTTATAGGAAAATTAATCTCCAATAAAAGAGATGTTACAACAAGGATTTTTGTTTAATTGCATAGAATGAAAGAGTAAAACAAAATACAAAATAATTACTAAAAAAGGACATGGAATTAACAAGATAAACATTTGAACTATATAATATTATGCGTAATTGTATTTTATACACACATTAAGTTATAAAACCCTAAAATTATTTTAAAAGAAACGGTGGTTTTTAAAATAATAGATAAACAGTCAAACCTGTCACTAGTCGTCACTCAAGGGAGCCCAAAAAAGGACCTTTATTCACAAAATGTTAAGTACCATTTTTTCTCTTAGGAGGAAAATATGGATGTCCGCTAAAGACAGGTGACTGCCAGCACAGATTTGGATGTACTTGACGTTTCAGCAAAACAATTATCAGTATATAAACATATCTAAAGAAATGTTTTGAAAGCTCAGGGAATCCTTTCATCCGCATAAGATTGAATAGTTATGTTAAATAAATGGATTAGTGTTTCCTCTCTTGCCCTGCGTAGTTGTATGTAATATGATACAAAAACAAAGTTTTACGCACGTATGAAGGTATATTTATCAACAAAAAAGAAGGATTTAATTTGAAATATGTCTGTCTTGTGAAGTGATTGTTATATGAGACAAAATCAAATTATGATGGAAATCATAGTTAAAAAATGACCTGAAGCGTATTCATTCTATTACTCCTTTAAAAAATGAACTACAATAAAATAACTATTCGTGATGTAAATTATACAGTGTCGTGGACAGAGGCTGCCGCTTATAAAAATACAAGCCTATTATCGCATCTTTAATATAAAACGAATATATTTATTAGGACAAACAACAGCTATCTATCTTATGTAGCCGCTGTAGGCGGCCAAAAAAGCCCAGAACAGTAATTTTTGATGTGCTTCTATCTCACTTAATTCCTCCTGGATGCAGGTGATGAGAGACTACTGCTTGGTTTTATGAGAGGAGCGTTTGGTCATGTTCTCATCGTAGGCCAAACAAAGTAGTCCAACGGGCTCAAAATAGTGATGAGGGAAGTCAAGAGGAAATGGATAAGAAACGCAAACTGCCAGTAGCCTCATTCTACTCTTTAAACTTATCCGCTATATTGATAAAAAAATTGTGCGATGTACGAGATAATGCTATTATCGTCTTCGATGACAGTATGTCGGATGCCTTCAATGCGTTCTTGGACTCTGGAACGATAATAGTGAGTATTATCGTCTTCGATGACAGTATGTCGGATGCCTTCAATGCGTTCTTGGACTCTGGAACGACTATTTTTTATAGTGAGTAAAGTATTATGAGTAACTCAAAAGACGAATTACTACACAAAAGAAGAACGACAAAATTGAATTTACGCGCGATAAAATTACAGTAAACCTTGATGAAGGACTGCCCACATTACGAAGAGAATCAGAATGCAATAATATTACCATTGGGTTTGTTACATAGAGATATAAAACATAGAGAGCTAATGGATTCTTCAGAGAAATACGTTTTTGTGCCCAAAAAAAAAAACAAATCTTTCTATCTCTATGATCAACTTACGATGAGTAGTACAAATAACTTTGATATATTGGGCACAGCCGACAGCTGAACAATGTTTCTCTACTATTGAAACTCTCTATATATTTATATCTCTATAGTTTCTTATGAGCTTTTGTGAGTCCCATGTTATGAATCAGCTGTCATTTGTCCAGACTCTTTAACTCTATGTACTCTATGCCTCAACGATTCCATCTTATACTTGACCAAGAATCTCCAATAAATGAGAAGGACTTTTCCTCCTCCATTCAATGACAGCCAAGAAATAAGTCCAAGGAGAGCAACTGTGTATATACATAGTATAGTATCCTCATACTTGAAAAGGGGGTTGGATATGTGTGGAAATGAAGAAGGACCCTTAGACACATATTTACCCATCCACTTATGAATGTTGAAGGATATAATCAAACAATTGGGAGCTTCTTTTTATAGTACAACTAAGTCTGTTTACTCCTTTACATCATCTTTTTCTTTGCACTTCTTAGGGATAAGAGAACCACGTCTCGGGGCCGAGAGCTCTTAGAATAATGAAGAGGCTACTAAGGTGATTGACAGAATTCTAATTAAGATCACGTCTGACCGTCTTCTTCTTCTGTTTCTTCTTCTCCTCCCCATCCAACACCACCAATTGATAAAAGTGGGAGAAGAAGAAAAAAGATGGCGTCTTTTTTTTCATCTTAGAAAGTTTTTTATTTATAGAGATGAGAAATAAAAGGAATGACTTGAGTAAAAAAAAACACACACACACATACACTGTATACAATATGTGGCCATTAGGAAATATTGATGTTGGAGGCTTCCCCCCCCCCCCCTCTCTTCTAATCCACATTCACACAAAATGAATTAGAAAAAATACTCTTTTAAACCGTTTGAACCGTTGGCGTAAGTATTTACCGAAAGTACGTGCCGTCGATGATTTCAAATTGATATAGATACCCCCCCCCCTCTTCATTCAAACAGATGACTTTCATTCATTTGCAAAATGTAGTGGATGAAGAATGTTGGTTTCGCACCTTTTGCGAACTGCAAGAGTATTATTATTATTATATATGCTTATAAACTTATTTAATTTATGAAAGTGTGTGTGTGTGAGGGGGGGGGGGGGGTGCCTAATGATGTAAAAAAGGGTTTCTGTTACATGTTAAATGTGTTAATATATATGTGTAAGGGAAGCATAGCAGCACTTGGGGCTGATGTTGATAAATGATTTGGAAGGTGGTACTCACATTCAACCATTATTGTTATGTGTAATATGGAAGAGTTTCACCATAATGGTTATCGCTCAGCCAAGCGATAACGCACTCGCGTCATTACTAATTTGTTTAGCATTCGATTAGATGACAAGTCACATGGGGGTTTCCTCTCTCTTTTTCTCTCTCTTTCTGGACAATTATCCCTCTCCTATCATATAGCTAGGTTTAATACAAAAAACAAGAATGACCTAACGGATATCAAAGCAATCAAAAAGTTAATCATTTTTTATATCAACGATATTAATATTTTTGACTTGTTACAATAAAATTATTGTTTTTTCTTGTTGTGATAACGATGGGCAACGTTCTCTAACTTGTGAGATGTGGAGGTTCAAACTGTCGGGGGCATCGGAGGAAAGGACTTTGGAGTGGGTAGATAGTAGTACATTGTGCCTTGGAGATTCTAAGTATCTTTCATACCATTCTTTTGGAGGGAGACAAAAGGGGGGCAACCAAATGTCAGTGTATTTTTCTGTATCTACATGCCCACACAATTAACCCTCAACGTATAAAATTGAACTTAACGCACTGAGCTATCGCACTCCCTTACTCTTTATGTGATGTTGTTACGATTAATAGAGTTCCCTTTTGTTTATTTAATGCAAAATGCGTCTAGAAGGATGTCGCTTAGCATAGAAACTCACAGTTAAAAAGAATAAACCATGGACTCATAGCATCATCCATTCAAGAAAAAAAAAGAAAGATGATCTCTCCCTTTGTGCTTTTTCTTATGTCTTTGTATGTATATAGAGAATGTCTCCCCCCTCCACCCTCTTTTCCCCTTCTTTTTAATTACCCTCGGGTTTATTGTACATGGTACATAATTCCCTTAGAAATAAAGGTTACGTGTTTATAGAGCGACTGATTCTTCTAACCCCAGAAGGACCCCGAAGAAGAAAAAGGTCTCTTGAGAGACACACTAATTTTTGATTAACTTCAAAAAAGGAGCGTCCTTATTAACTTGCCTCTTAGAAGATGACAAAAAAAGTTGTTGTCCCCTTGGCCTTTACATGGGCGACGTACTCCTTGTTCTTGTAAATATTAAGAAGTGAAGAAGATATAGAAAATATGATGGGTGGTTGAATGAGGCATCAAAGATGATGAATTAATTTATAGGTAAAAACGTTCCATGAGGACTTTTTTAAGAATGTGATTGGTTGAATGCAATAGAAACAAATATAATAATTGATGATCCACACGCTGATGCTTTGGAGGATATAAAGGTTTGTGACTGGTAAATAGAATTCAAGACCTGTTACATCATACGTCTCATTATTATTCCAAATTATTTTAAAACCCATCAAACAGTTATTGAATTGTTATTATTCCGGCTGGCCGGGGATTTTTAATGACGTCACTCCGGCAAGCGAAAAGTCAGCTCTATTGCCAATATGGATATACGTTGTAATTTCATATGTATCCATTGATGTGCATTCTATGTATGTCAGATATGATGTGCTCTGATGGATCACTCTATGAATGAGTGGCGAAAAATATGAATAAATTCCCGCCAATCCAATTTATCAGCAAACAAAATGATGCGTGGAAAAAGAATGTACATAAATATAAAGTATATCAATGATTTTGCAATGGTGAATAACCATTTCTGCTTGAAATTTCATCTCTATCATCGCTAAGTCAATCTATCCTCTTTGGTAGAAGCCTCCTAGTCATCTATTTTCCAACTATGAGGTTCAGAAAACTTCGGAACTGAAAGATTTATTTCTAATAAGTAACGATGGGCAGAGATTGTCTGAAGATTTATAATTATTTATGTACATAAAATCTATTTAACCATAATGAAGATAAAGACTCGTGGAACGACTTCTACCGGTTGATACCGGATTAGGTTCTGTTGAGGTGGTGGACTATCTAAAAGTTAAAACAAACAACTTAGAGATAGCAAACTTTGTTATATAATGTTATAGGCTGATACAAAGCAATACAAACAGTTGAAGGATTGACAGATCATGTGACCAGACTTGGAATTGTTAGATGTTTTATATTTACAGTTTTCACACATTATTAAGGTCCCATTCTTCAAATATGTTGTCTGAAAGTTTGATTTAGCCCAAAAACATTATTCTGTATAAATATATTTTACCATTTGCATATATATATATATAACTGAGATAATGAGGAATGTTTATTTTAATAAAGTCAGTATATTAATAGTATTAAGACTCTTGACCCATTCATGCTTCTCCTCAGAGGGCACTGAGTGATTCTCAACAATATCTGACGTCATGTTATATAGATGCACATAATGGGTTGGGACTCTATTTAAGTTGATCCCCCGTGAATATAATTCCATGTCTTCTTTTTACATTTTTCTATAGTAATTAGAGAGTTGGAAGCTACGTTTCATTGCAAAAATAAAAAATAAGCGTAATATGGCGAGCGAATCCCTCACAATATTAACTTCTGTTACACATGAAATACGGACATATTTCTTCATATATATATATACTTTTTGGTACCATAAACTTGCAGACTATTTATATACTTTTTTCATTTTTATACCATTTGCTGGGATGCTCAACAAACACCATTGTGTACTTGAGTTTTATTCAAGGTAAATAATTCTTCATGATGCTTCATCGATGCTAGAAATTTGGGCATATAATGACACAGGCTTGCGAAAATCACTTATACTGTCTGACGTTGATAGCGCCCTATTAATTGCTTAACATGAGGTTATCATTTATAAGCGACCACCAATTTGGTATTTTTTTTCCCTTCATATTATCGTTTTTCATTTGTATCTGTAGCGGTGGGTTTTTAAGATAAAGGAGTTTTACATAAAATGCAAAAAATACAGTTTTTTTCATTACTAAATATTAAATAAAAAGCATAAACATACAAAGCAACGACAAAGAATAATTACTAAAATATTTATTTTATATATTTTGAAAATATATACCTTTATTCACAACTTTAAATGTTATATATGTATATACATATAATAAATATTATATATGTATATATATCATTACAAACATTTGTAATTTCATTGAACA
The DNA here is from genome assembly GCA_013387185.1 of Caligus rogercresseyi. Lineage (NCBI taxonomy): Eukaryota > Metazoa > Arthropoda > Copepoda > Siphonostomatoida > Caligidae > Caligus > Caligus rogercresseyi. The sequence continues at coordinate 25,244,847 of CP045893.1, read as the reverse complement.
TGTTTCTGAAACAGTATTTTTTCTTCTTTCAATAGAGTTGGACCTTGATGATGAACTCCGTTTTCGTCAATTTCCAAATATTTAACATTAAAATTAAAATTATTATGAGCCTTTAATTGTCAAACCAAAATACAACACATTATGAAAAAAGATAGAGCACCAAAAAATAGTTTTGATGAAGAATAATGAATTTATATTGAAATTTGAATTAAAAAGCAATGATATACACACAATATATATATATATATATATATATATATATTATTGTAGCTTCATATATTTTTTTTTTTACTTACGTTATTTTTATGATCAATTGAATTATTTCTGGGATAGTTTACAATTGGTGGTTGAGAAACATAATTGTAGACCAAAAGTTTATTTATGTGTATTATCTGCGCAATTGCTTAGTTAAATAAAGTAATAGTGATTAAATAACACAAAAAGTATATATAGATGTGGGTAAAACAAATTATTTTATCAGAGGACTCCACAAATGACGACAGTAAAAAGAGTTCGGAAGACTCGTAAATACTGTGTATTCCTTGTAAGCTGGTGGGTAGTGGTAGACTCCTCCACTCTATTTTTCTTGCAGGAATAATAATGCAACTATTAAAAGTGTCCACAAACTTGCTCACATACAGCAAATATAGGAAATAGATGATGATGTATTCTTCATTTCTCCTAGAGATGATACACAGGGGGACTCAGTGGATCCTATCCAGATTGGTTAATGTGTCTTCTGATGATGTCTATGAGAGGACTAGAGAAATTATGAAAAGACTCTTTATTAATGAGATGGGGGAAATAAAGAGAGCCTGATTCCCTCATGATTTATGACTCAGAGTCCAAGACTATCTGAGTATTTATGAGGGGCTGAGGGAGGGGTAGTCTTCGAATCCATCCTTTAAAGATCCACAAAGGGAAAGTTTGGACAGAAATCATATCAGATCATTAATAAACATACCATTCTTCCCCTCCCTGCAAATCCATGCTTTCAAATAAATGGTTTTATACAACGATTGACTAATATCTGAATGCTCAACAGAGAAATTCAGTACATTTAAAGGAACTCTTTGACTACTTAAAATGGCCACCTCACTTGGTCATGAAACAATGAAGTAGTGGGAATAGAAAAAAAAGAATCCCGCAATAAATGCACAGTAAATTTGTCATCCTTGTAGTCCATTAAATGACTTCACTAGTATATCTTTTGCATTTATACATTTTTCTATTCATTAACAAATTTTATTTCGACTTATACCTTTCAAGAAAAGTCACAAATATCCCTTCCTTCTCTACCTTGGTTGCTGACTTGTATATCCCCTTTTGTAAGTCTATGGGCATTCATTTAGTATTTAGGTCGGTGGTTTATAGTGTAGATATTCTAGAGCAGGGATGCTAATGAATACCCATTGGGCAAGAAACGGCCTTCAAGGGGGATCAATATAACTTGAGAGAGTATATAAATTATTAGGTAATACAAAAAATAGAAAAATATATAATTATTACATTAAAATGTTAGCAATGAGGAAATGAAAGTAATCTCAATGTCAATATAATTATTAAAACCTTAAATGAGTCCATTGCATGTTAGTAATGGCATTTAAGCGTGTTCACCTCTGAAGGAAAACCGTAGTAAATGAAGAAGATGTTTTAAAGAAATAGGGAGTTAAATAGGGTTCTAGGAAATTTGTATAAAACACTTATGCATAGGAATTCTGGTAACGCATTTTTGTATAAGGAATTATTGATAATAATAATTTTTGATAAAGACACTTTTGTATAAAATGCATTTTTAAAGGAAACTAGAAAGCACGATCCAAAGGTCAGTAGTTCTTTAAAAAATGCATTTTATATAGTAGATATTTATCAATTATTGCCATTATCAATAATTCTTGATACGAAAATGCGTTATCAGAAATGCCTATACATAAGTGCTTTATACAATATTTCCTAGAACTGTTAAAATAGTCAAATGTTATTCGAAATCCTTTCTATTTCTGTTTTGTTATTTAATTCACACATTCTAACAATTAATAGAAAACAAACTATCACAATATTTTTGGATAATATGAATCGTTACTTATATTGAAATGCCCCTTGGTTATTAAAGTCTATTCTGACCACGTCCTCATTTGTAGATTTATTAATCTCGCATTTTTATAAAGAATATTTCTTCTGTTGTTGTTGTTGTATACCAAAAAGTGGACACGCAGAGCAAAGATATATATATATATATATATCTTACTTGCAAGCATGTGTAATTTACGTTATTGCAAGTGCATCGCTACAAAAAAAAACTTTGTCTCTACTTCTTGGAATGAAAGCTATCTCTTATATTTTTTGTTTGTAATATCCGTCAAAATACACAAATCCCGCGCGGATATTCTTCCTTTCATTCTATGATTTATCCGGAAGGGGGCGTTCTGAGACATGGAAAAACTCAAGCAAACAAATTAAATATATATATAAATATAGGTAATAAAACTTTTGCCCTCTTACTCAAGGGAACCGGTAATTAAAAGAGGGGGGTATAACTCATGTAATTACAGTCGTCGTTGTCGTGGACATCTCCGTTCAGGAGACAACTTGAAGCCTGTAATGAATGCAAGGAGGGGAGGGGGGATGAAAGGTTTGCATGACGTCACGGGTACTCACAATCTGAAACGGAGGATAAAATCTTTGTTTTCATCTGTCAGTTTGATTTTTGTCCCAATATTTTGGGGTTTGGCATTCCTTATACATTATTCAATATTTATTCGTAAAATTATGATCTCAAATTTTATTTGATAATAAGAATGCTTATATGATAGTTTATAACACATCCATTTCTTTGTTCGCAGCTCTGTTTCTTTATTTTTCATTGTCCTTTTCGTCAGAATGAGGATTCTACATGACCTGCATGAATGATAATACAAAGTGAAAATATTTTTTAAGTGTGTTAAAATAAAAAAATTATTAAATTTATATTCAAAGGATTCGTAAATGGTATTGGTCCGGACTCACGAGAAAAGATACTTCTTGTTATTAAGGATAAAATTATTATCTCTGATGTGGTATGCACATCCAAATAGTCGAGATTAAAATTGTACCGCTCCTTTTCTGTCCACCAATCATGTTGCAGAAATGGCCTGTTTGCTTTTTTCGCAATGCCAACTGGGTTTTTATTATTCCCTCTCATTTTCTTCAATTATTGAAGATCAATAATACCCGAGTCAACAGCTGATGGAATCCATTTTATGTCGCTTTATTGACGAAATCTATAATCTTACAGTCGATTAAACAATGAAAGAGGAGATTCTTACTATCCCTTAAGAAGTCAAATTTTAACAAATATAAAAGAGTAATAAAATGACGTCGTTTTAAGGCACTATTTTATAAACGTCTACTAATTTATTTCCCACCATGTGGGCAGCCATTTTAGTTGCTATTTGTCATCAAAGAGCGTTTTCAGTCGAGCGAATGGTTATTCTCTGTTGAGTATCAAATATTAGAGTGGTCAGTGATGATGAAGAAGACGCTTTGCCTTGCAATGAATGCAAGAGGGGAGGCTGGGGGAGAGTGACAGGTTCATGTGACGTCATGAATTCATTAAGACCCCTGTCGTCTCTAATGGGATTCGTCGTAATGAAAAGGGAATTATCGGTCTTAATGGTGACTAATTTCTGAAGGAAATTAGGGAAGGGACGAATAATGTCTATGTATACTGGCATAACTATATGCCGTCTTATCGAATATGTCAGAGGAATACAACAACAATAATAGTAATAACACTCGTAATAGAACAATAATATCTGTCGGTAGACAGCTGTCAAGGAGGGAATGGGGAAGGGAGAGGGAAAAAGGTATTATTCATTAAGGATAAAGGATTGCTCCTTCATTCAAGGAATCATCATAGTATAGGGCACAAAAAGTAGTGGCAAGATGAAGAAATCTAAATGTAGTGGTGGATTTATTTCGCCCATCTTTCAAAGATCCATAAAGATAATATAATTATATCTTGTCAAGCGTTCAAATTTGCCGCGCTTTTTCGACCATCATCAATAGAATATGAATAATATAACAATAAGTTGAAAAATGGAGGACTTTTTCCATTAAGACTATTTCAGTTCTTTATTAATACAGATCTGAATATATATAGATATAAAACCTTTTATTGGCGGACACCTGTTCCTAACGGTCACTAGTATGCTTAAGTATCCAATAATTGAGGAAAGACAACTGTCAAGTTTAGAGCAAAATAAACGCATACGAGTCCCTTAACAGAGAGTTCATTGAGCTGTGAACGTTTTTCATTCTTAATAGTCATAGCCAAGAGGCCAGTAACATTGATGGAGATTGATGAGTGTCTTGTCTCCCATCCTATATCCATGTTGGGCAATTCCATGCGCCCAAAACTAGACCCTAATTGTGAGAGACCTCACCCAGAAGCTTTATCAATAGATCACCCCCCCCCCCTCCTTCGTTCATATAGAAACAAAGTTTTCTTCTATTCAATATGTAGGAGAAAGCATAGAGATATTTACATTTTATTAAAGTCTTTAGAAGTCGCATTTGTTGTATCCGCACCAACATACGTAAGAAAACAGAAAAACATCAACAATATATTCTATAGATCCATGACGATGCAAATCAAAGACTTCTTTCAGCTTTTTTTATGTTTTTATTATTATTATTATTATAAGCAAAGGTTTTCAACCCCAAAAATGACATCATTTTTTTTGGTGTGTGAGATTTTTTTTTCTTGTTTGCTCTGTAAATAAAGGTCTCACCGTGTCATGAATCGAACATTGATTTGGCCTCTTTTCTTCGTAAGTATCATTATAGTATTATTATATGTCTTATTTATGACGTTGCTTCTTCTTAGAGGCAATAAATTGGGGAGGGGTTCTTACCTATGTCGGGTATTCAATCTCAATGTATGACTCGGTGACTGAAGAGGATCAATCGTACCGGATTCATTTCAGAAATGGGGTGATGGGGGCAAAACTATTCCGGCTGGAGTGACCGAGGATACTTGCGGCTTTAACAGCCTCATGATGCAGTAAACAGGCTGAAGTTCTGCGGAGTCAGTACACACTCCTATTGAGTGGCTACTGGAGGCTGTTATATTTCTTTCTAAGGCCCCTCTCTGTATTCTATCTAACTTATGAGTGTAATTGTAGTGTAAAACTCTTTTTTTTGATACCAAAAATATGGACAGTAGAGGCGTTTGATTTTGGCAATGAACCCTGCTCTCTCACTTACGGTGGCCCAGAAAGGATCAAGGATCGGTTAGGAGTCGAATAATCTCTTTTGTAGAGTTTCATGCTGAGGGAATTGGAACATTTGGCCGTTGATTGAACAAGGAGTCACTCAGTCATTATATGAAAATAAACATTGAATTATTGTCTTTTTCAAATTATAATAACATTTACTTTCAAAAAAGAAACGAAACGGTAGCAGAGTACATCACTGAAAGCACATTAAATTGATCAATACAACAGGATTGTATAACACATCTCAAAATGACAGTTGAAGAACAATGACGTCTTATTCATATATTGAGATTTGACCCATTTAAACTTCATTAATGAATAAAAGCCATAAATATATCTTTGTCTTCCTCTGTAGGAATATATACAAATAACCCGTAGAAAAATGACAAATATGAGACTTATATGACGTCAAATTAACGCATTAATCCATGGGGGTGAATATATATTAGCTAGCAATCTAGTTTATTTCCTCTGCAAGATATATAAACTTAACCCATGTGACGTCACGTTAAATGTATTTATAGGTTGTGATTGGATACCAAGAAGGGCTAATGCTTACTTTCATCTCTTTCAAGCCAACGCCATGAAAATTGCTCCCAATGGAGACGAATCACACTCCACTCAACACTTTTTCCTCCTTCCTCTATATTGTTATGATAATAATAATAGCAACAGAGGCCTTGAAGTATAGAAATAATAATAATATCTGGATAATAACGACCTTCTTACGACCTTGAGATCAAATCCCAGATAGATGATGAAAAAGCAATAAAAAATAACAATCTCAATTGAAGTTTCTTCTTGACCCCAAGTATGTATGATGTATTTTATTATTATTATTCTTTTTCTTCTCTTTCTTGCATTGATGTTATGTCTGGATGATTTGATGATGGGTCCATGAATGATGGATTTTTTAGATTGTAGACTAAACTTCTTTCACGTGGGAGATCATGATTCATGAAGAACGTTCTATTTGCTAAAGAGTATTGTTTTATTTATATCTGTATTTTCAGAGAATAATTAATAATTAATGTTGCAAAAAAATAAAACAACTTTTTAATGTTGTTTATTGTTTAATGAAGCTAGCTTGGCGTCAATTTGCCCCATTTAAAGTACGCCTATATAATCATGACCTGTGTCAATAAAATAATAGGTCTAAATGAATAAAGGGAATAGGATTGTAGGGATTTATATATTTGTAAATTTTGTTTACATGTCAAAGTTCACCGATATTTGTGATGGGAAATCTTTTGTATACAGAGGAAAATTAAAACAATGCTTTTTATGTATTTCACTCTATTGAAGCTTAGCAACTACGTCCTATATATATTATTTGTAGAGCTAAAATGTGATAAAAAGAAAGAGGCCAAAGCTAATGAGAAAGAATGTTGATTAAAATAGTATATAAAAAGTAAACAATACCCCCAATAACAAGCATCGTTGGTTCAGTGGTAGAATGCTCGCCTGCCACGCGGGCGGCCCGGGTTCGATTCCCGGACGATGCAATTATTTTCGTTAGTTAAGACAACTTACGCTGCTAATTAATAATTACAATTAGTTTTAAAAATTCTGCTGAAGTCATAAATAAATAGTTATAAATATATTTGGATTCGATACATTTACTGCAATTATATTATAACAGTTACAAATATTGTTATGTCATATCCTAGGCAGTCTCTTGTTAAGAAATTTCACAAAAAACTAACATTTCATTCTTTTGAACCCTATATTGTCATGTTACATCGGTGGTCGAAACCAAAGAAATATAAAAGAACTAGAAGCGCAATGCAGGCTGGAAAGGAGTATTGGCTGTGTTGCCTTTAATAGAGTTACACAGCTGACCTCATAATATTCACAAAAATGTAAACAAATTGAGTTAAGAACTATTTTCAGTATAAGTGTGATTCTCCTAGATTCAGATTGGGTACGGTTACTTCGATCTCCTACCTGAGCTAGAAACAAAGAGAAACCACACTTAAACACGGCCATCGTGCTAACATTCCTCACAAACCTCTCTATTATTGTACTTATTATAGAAGAAGGAGGAAAAAAAGTATTTGTCATCCAGAGTGCTCCTGCTTGTTCTTATTATTGTTATTGTTTACATTGATTCATCATTGCTTGGGATCAAATTTCTCGAATGGGAGTGGACGGTAGCATGATTCCAGTCTTTATATTTGCCCCGTCTCGTCTCATCCTCCTCCTCAATGATCGGAGGAGGAGACGAAACGTTTGGGAGCTCCTTCATCAATGTGGTCGCTCCTAGCACTGACTCGGCTCATGAATATGTTCAACACTCTGGATAACGAATACTTTTTTTCCTTCTTCTTCTATAACAAGTACAATAATAGAGAGGTTTGTGAGGAATGTTAGCACGATGGCCGTGTTGAAGTGTGGTTTCTCTTTGTTTCTAGCTCAGGTAGGAGATCAAAGTAACCGTACCCTTCAGATCAAGGTCTGTATAATAAGGCTTGGGCAATACAAAAATAAACATGTAGCAGTGTGACTACTCAATGACGTCACTGGAGAACGGTTATATCTATCTATTTATATAAATCAATCTCTCTATCTATCAATAAATATATATATTCGTTCTCCAGTGACGTCATTGAGTAGTTATACTGCTAGGATTACATGTTTGTTTTTGTATTGCCCAGACCTTATTATACAGACCTTGATTCAGATCAGCGTTATATTTATTGATTAAAAATGCCAAGCTGCTCCGCATATATGTGCTCTTCGATCAGTATGATCAGTAATTATAATTACATAGAATGAATGTATGTATGATTCTATTATTTCTTTCTGACCTTAGGTCTAATGAATGGGCAAAGAAAATGAGAAAACGGAAAAGGGAAAGGCATATGAAGCGAAAGAAGAGTGAAGAAGAAATGCAAATCCTTCGACAAATATTAGTCTCGAACATTGTTACTCTGTTGGTGATATAAGTACTTGCAAAAGGAAATCCATCGAGAATACAAAAACGATTGAGTACATGGCTAATAAGCTTCGAATCGTTCAAACTCAAAATTATCTATATAAAAAGGAGATCAGGTCTTTGAAGGTGCAAATCATCATATCAGACAAGCTATAGAAAACTTCTTGTTCATCAGGAAGTAAAATGTGAATACGGAAATTGTTTGACTGTTGATGATGTGGTAATACTCTCTCCAGGAGATCACAGGGTTGTTGACTCTGAGGCCATATCTAGAGAAAAGCAATTGCATTGCTCTTCAATTTTGGAGGACCACGACTACTGCGAGATACCACCTCCTCTACCTCCTACCCTATCGTCTTTTAAGGAAGCTGTTATTAGTTACATTGCTGGATTTGTAATTTGCAAATTGCAACTTATTCCCGAATAAGACTTTATCATCAAGGAAGAGTGACGAATATAAAATTACCCTCCGACTACATAAGAAAAAGTCATGATAAAACAGTATTATTCAAAGGACAGTAAAAGTATTCATTAATATTATTAAAAACCTATCACATTGTTATTCTCATGTTTATTTATGTTATGCAAATATATGTATACAATAATCATATATCTTTAAAATTGTACCATGATTTCACTAAATATATAAATAATATTTTCTATTTTACAAAAGTTATTATAGGACTAATAGTTAAAAAATATAGCGAATCTTTTAAAATCGTACTACATAAAAATCTCAGTTTTCATTCTTCATTATGGTTACTAAGTCTTTCTTCTCTTCTGTTGTTCATGTTTTTCCTTCGGCAGACGCATTGCGCTTCTAGTTCTTTTATATTTTCTTTGGTCGAAACGATTTTTTTTTGTTTATTTTCCTTTCGAAAATATCCATATTTAACCAATTTTCAATATTCATCTATACAAATATATGTTGATCTATTAATGTTTAATGAATGTTCCCCCTACACATAAGCATAATCCATTTTAGTTGGCAGCCGTTTTTTCATTCTTATGTATGCCCAATCGTCATAGTGATGCTCTATTTATCGTCATGGTTAAGATTCATTCATGCTCAGCGCATGAGGAGTTGCTTTAATATAAAAGTAAAATAATAGTAGTTAATATCGTCACTTGAATGGATTCGTAAATACACTTGATGGTGGTGGCCCATGGGAATTGACACTTAGTTTTATAAGGGATATTATTTTTAGTAGTAGTAGTATTAAATGTGCACAACTCATTGATCACGAGTAAGTGATGTTTTATTCTTAACCCCAACTTTATATTCATATTATCCCTTCTTTTTAACACATTTTCTAAATCTTTGTTTATATATAAATATATAAGAGGTAAACACACGCGTGCATGGTATCTTTTATGTGTATGATCACCCTTGTTTGCTCACTCTCAAGGATCGCCTTTCAAGCAAGCAAGAGATAGAGAATAATATATATTTCCCAATAACTATTAACTGTAATGACCTCTCAACAGCCATCTAGCATATATATACAACCATACACACACACACTCACAAAGTGAAGTAAAAATCATCGAGGAAGCTCGTCGTTATGAAGATATTTTTCTCTTTACCTGAGATCATACGTACATATAGATACATATATTGTTATTATTATTATTACCACTCATATATTGACAAATGAAAATGTCAGTTTTTACCCTCAGTAAAAAATATATAGTTATAAGTAGTAGATGGGAGTACAAAAGAAGCAATTCCAGCAAAGGAGATCCACTTTGTCAAAAAAAGAAGCTCTTCCTTCCAATATACATAGAATTATATACAGTGAACCCCTGCTACTTCGTTGTTCACGTAGCTAGCTTGCGAGAATAATCTAAATTGTCCGTGTGAAAACTAGTATTGACTATTGACAAAATTACAAAGAAGGAGTGGTATAGGATTTGAGGTACTGGGTAAATGATTGTCTTGGGTCCCATTTCACTCAACCCCCATATATATATATAGTTATAATAATGATAAATAACTGTCAGAGAGCCTCTGATTGGATGAACCCCAAGCTATCCCAAGGCCCTGTATAGTAAGTAGGATCGTCACGGATTGTTAAAAGGATGAACCACTAACTCATATAATAACTGGATACAAAATGGATTCGATGAAGACAAAGAAGAAAAATATTCGGCTTGGCAACTAATGGGAGCCATCTTATGTCGTTTGTATGACGAATTATAAATATATATTTTAAAAGAAATGCAACAAGGATAATATATTTCTTATATAACATAGGGCTGGGTGTTGATTTGTTGGATTTCCTCTTCTCTATTTCCAAAATTACATTGTTCCATCACGAAATGGGGCAGCCATCTTAGGTCGCTAAACGTCATAACAATTTTTCTTCTCCTTTGAATAATCACTTATTATATATGTCAGAGTGTAAAATGCTACTTCCAAAATATCATCTACCGTAATCAGGTATATGTCCTTATTATAACCAAAATGTATAGTGGGGTCCACTATACATTCTCTGAATATATACATATGTACAACAACCAACTATCTACTATCGATTAAGCAGTCAATCCTTCTGCTGTGTCTTAAAACAAGGATGAAGGTCACTTATTATAATACTAATGAAAAACTATGTTACTCTATTCAACGCACACATAGTAAAAAACAACTCTTCTCTTTTAACCCTTTTTTAGCTATCTCTCTCTTCTCTATTCCACACCTGGGTTCTGTCCCACATAAAAAATCTATAAAATTAAGAAGTGCGAAAGAAGAAAATTGGTTTTTGTCACGGGAAGGGACCAGCGAGGAGAAAAAACATTTGTGGACCTTAAATATATATAGAACAACGAGTAAAAAAAAGGAAGAATATATATCTTTAGACACGATATTGGTTTCATTTTTTTCTCGTCTCCCTTCTAATTTTCTTTCTAACGGGTTATCCAAAAATGTCACGCAATTCCCTTCGACAGGTTTGGCCCGCAGTATACTAAAAAGACAACCTTTGAAACCGTCTCCCTAGTTCTTGGGCGCATCTACCTACGAATAGCCTAGTGGGTATCGTAGAAGACAAAGTTTAAGCCTTTCAAAAAGTTGTGTCTTGGAAAAGTAAAATATCGTAGATAAATGGATTTTGAAACATTGTCGAATTTCAAAACTTATCATTTAAATTTAAGTCATACTAGAGAAACAAAGCACTATTCTCTTGCACTCACCAAAGTAAAAATTGTTCTTCCTGAATGGCCATTACTAGAAGGACTCCTGAGCTTTTTCTACTAACTCATTAACAATTCATATTCATTTATTGTCTCATCATAAAAAATCCGTCTGTTGTCATCTTACATTCCTAAGGGACGCTTAAATATCAAAGTAAACGTCTGAAAAAAGAAATAAAGTACCTGAAGAAACGGTTGGCCAGAGGAATTCCTTTTTGTAGCGGTTAGTTTCATACTGGCACAGTTTGGATCGAATACTTTCGCACCAGCCCTGAGTTCAATAGGATGATTGATTAAATCATCAAGAATATCAATATTTTTTTCCCGATGGTTATTTTTGACACCATTACATGAGAAATGGTCGGTGCGTAACAAATTTATCTTCACTTACTCTCGTAACAAATAACAAGACGGTGCTTTTATATCAAAGAAAAAGGAGTACTTAACATAAATTATTTAACTTTTACTATTCAATATTTTTCTAAATAATTTATAATTAAACAAGCTTTTCTTTATAACTAAACCCTTGGTCGAGAAAGGAAGGGCTTAAGAATGTTGCTTCCCTCAAAATCAATATATCCAAATAGTATCATTTACTTTCCCAAGACCATTGATCTAACTAATAACACAATGCACAAGTGACAGAACAAGGAGAGGAAGACCAATGTCGGAGTGGGCAGCTGATGAAACATAAAAGAGAAGGAAGGAACATTTATTATCTCTTGAACAAAGTGCAAATATCAAACCCTACAGAGTAGATAAAGGAGAAAATTGCAAAAAATGGTTTATTTTCTTGTAAAGAATCAACATAGTCTGACGTCACTGGTATTTATGGTAGGATTCTTCTGTTCCCTAGTATTCTATGTCAATATCATTGTTTACCACCCTCGCGTGGCAGCCAATTTAATTACATTGTTGACGTCTTCAAGATGATGGTTGAATGTGTTTTCTCAGTTGAGATTCCAGTTATATTCTATAGGCCGGAGCCCAAGACGCAAGCATTGTTCTGCTTAAGCGTTTAATATCTTAAGCTGTGGTTCCGACAATACCCACTATCTACTAATGTATGTGTGGTAGATGTAATTGAACAATTATATCTCCAATGTCTTTTTCTTTCCTTCCTTTTACGTTAGAATTATTACTATATTCGTTATTAAGGCTCAACCGTTCCCCAGGATTCTTTCCTTTTTTAAGGATTAAGCTCCGTTAAACACTGTCCCTCAGTTGTCCCATTGATCATGTTTGAAGGACGAATCTACAAGGAGTCAGTGTTTTTAACCCCCTTGTGCCCTTAACGGATTTTCTTTGTGGTCATTCCTAATATATAATTATACATAAAGTATGTATAGATAATCCTTTGGAGAGTGGTTTTGTAAGAGCAGAGACTCGTGATGAGACATAATCGAAAGGCTTACTTTTGATATCAAGACTGCTTTAATATTATTAATTAAATATGAAAAATGTTCCATACTTAAAAAATTATGTTCCTTAGGACGGTTTGTATAAACTACCATTTTTATCAGCACTACAATCAAACCAATATAATTTATAAAATCATCTGTTTCTTAGTTTATATGCTCTGTAGGCACGGCCATATTGTTTGACCGATTGGCTTAACAATTGGCTGTAGAATTTTACGACTTATTTTAAGATTCAGATTACTGAATAAAGTGTTTTGAGCCAAATAAATCAAAACATCGTTCTATGAACAAATGCTAAAAAGATATATACGGCAAGAAGCAGTTGTGAAAAAAGAGTAATCTAATAGGTAGGTTTTATACAGCTGATATGCAGAACGACTCAAGAGCGGGGGGTTCCATTTACTCTGTACACGCTTCTCTGAATTGCTATGAAACATGGACAAATCTTGTCGTATTACCAATATTGGATTGAAATTACTTTAAGACAATGAAACAGGAACATCGAACTATAATCTAAGTAAAATACCTTTTCAATTACTTACTATTTAAATTCTTGTACTTTTAGAGCAACTGAGAAACAAAAGTTAAATCATCTTTATAATGACGAACTGACTATTCATAGATTATAAATTACTGTAACTAAACAATGTAGCACTTCATTTTTGTTATGACGGCTACAATATAATTGTAAATTAACAAAATGTACAATTCAAAATTCGTGTGCTTTTTGGGAAGCCGAGAGAAAGATATATATTTGAACTTTCCTGTAGCCCAAAATGTCCTTCCTTTTATGTATACTTATCTATTATGAACTGTTGTAAATTTATTCTATATCCATAATCCAATTTTGGTTTTTGAACTATAAAGAAACCCCCCAATGCGAGTTCAATCCCTCAGCTCCAAATCAATTTAAACATTATGCATACAAATTGCTATTTCAAAAAGGGTTTTCTTTCTTTTAAATTTCAATAATGGGACACATTTTTTCTTTTTTTTTCTTCTCGAAAAGACAAAGAGACAATCACTTAAAGTCCCTATTATAAATCAAAGCCGAAAAGACTAATATATAGGTAAATGTAACCTTGATTTACTGTTGTTAACCTAGTTTTTTTTTTGTGGGTAAGGTAGTATTTTATGGGCTAGGTCAAAGGCCTCTTGATGGACTTGTATCATTCTAATAGAGATTACACAATGTAGGTATGACCGTTATCAGAATATAAGTTTGCCTTATATTGAAGAGCACCATCGCGTACTGACTGCAATGTTTGCATCTCAAATATATATATACGCAAGCATATACTTTTTTTACGTTGTGCCATATAGATTCCAAATCCAATGCCATAGATACTCTTTTTGGAGTTCAATACATTATGAACACGGTCAACAGAGCTGAGACAATAGATTGGTGATTGACATTTCGGTAATACAGGCGGTATATTTTTACCTATCATTTTGAACAGAAAAAACTACAGAATACCGCTACCGATAACAAGAATGTATCCATTAGTAATGGTAGATTATCATCAGAATTTTGATTCCCTTCATATTATATATATACTTTTAACCAGAATCCAGGAAACATTGAAGTTTAAATCATAAAGGTTATTTTAACAGATTCTTCGCACATCATCTTAGATATTTAAGAGTGTAAATATATACATATTTTAGTATGAACCTTGTAATTAAAATAATAAATATTTGTCAATCGCACCCCCGAGACCACGGATCATCTCCTTTGAACTCCTGCATTAGCAGAGACTTACGAAGCCCTCCAAATCTCACTAGAAAACCTCTTCAAGACCAAAACTTCTGAGGAAGACTTTCTGACATTCACTAAGAATGCCAAATGTGACGCCGTCATAACTAAAGTTCACTACATATTACATAAAATGCGAACAGTTAAAAACGACGACCTTTCTTGTATCATCCCAATCGCCTCTTTATATTCAAAAATTTTATTAGAGATATAATTTTTTATTGATATGTTTGTTTTCAAATTATTGTAATGTTTTCTTATGTTTTCGTTTAAATGATTGTTATTTATTGATCGTTTTTTCACTAAATATGTGCACAACCTTTTTGTATATCGTTGGTTGATCTATCGAAATATATGCCCACTGGGCCAAGAGAAAAAATATTTGTCAATCGCACTCTCCTAGAAGAAATTAGAACTTTTTAAATGGATGTAGATATTACGATTTATTGATATATTTATATAATTATTTGCACATTCGATTTTCTTCTATGTTCATATATACATTTTTAAATGACAGTTACTCAAAAATAAGTTCTGGTGCATCTGACTCTTCTCTGGAAAAAAATGAAATCTTTTAATGGATTTAGATATTTGAATATACTAATCATTCAGCTATTTAGTAGATTCCTTATCTTGATTATTCAAACCATGTCCGTATGTACATATATATTTTCAAAATGAAATATTGAATAAAAAAGGAGGAATAAAGAATAGTTCTCAATGGATTTGTGTACTTGAATATACGGATCATGTGGCTATTAAGTTTATTTTCGGCACAATATTTGGATAAGTAAAACTATATACATATTTTATCATGAACTGCTGTGTAACAACAATGAATACATGTTTATTCTGCTGTTTTGAAGGAAACAGGAACGTCTTGCTATTACTGTGTATACTTTAGGAATCAGTTAGATAGTCACGACTCTATTATTTTAGGTCTACCCATATTCATGCACTCAATACAGGAATTCCTCCTCAATTTTCCCTCTTTTTAAACAATTAAAATCCTCTTTAACCACAGGAAAGGAAACCATTCTCTGTCACGAAATTCTCTGTGTAATGGAGATGTGACAACACTCCCGTTGAATCAACAGCTCTCATCAGACATCAGACAGTGAAAGAAGAAGAAGAAGAGCTAGAACCCCTTCTTCATCATATGATTTTTTTTCTTTATTTCTGTTACTCCTTTATTGCCCCTAATATTAACTTTAATTGCAGTGCCCTCGTGAAGGAGGAAAGTTAATGGCATGTAGGAGTCCATTTTGTTGTCTCTTGTGAATTGAATATAATTACAAACGTCTTGGAAGAAGAAAAAAAAAGGAAAATAAGAATTGTCATCAAGGAACAACATATCATAAAATTACTATATTGACGTATAATAATAGTAATAAATCCGGTTGTCTCTCTCAACACACACACAACATTTGAATATGATTGTGTGTGTGTGTGACTCGGCAATATAAAACTACAATATAAAGTATTAGGGTACAGTTACTCTCCATTGACGGATGACTTGGTATAGAAAAAGGAGGGAAACGACTCATGCCCATAGGGCATAGACACTGTCAATGGGCACAAGAAATAGTCGCAAAACTCTAAGGTAATTGAAACTATTATTCCAACAACTTAGTAAAATAAAACAAAAAAAGGAATATATAAGATATGAATTCTAAAAAATGTATTATTCGTATAATTTTAATCGATTATTGTTATGTTTATATACATAACCTGACCTTTCTTGTGGACAATTCCAGCCTAGGCTGCCTTCAAATCACTTTACGTGGATCCTTGCAGTCCTCCAGGGATTTCCTCAGTCTTGGACGCTTTTAAGAGGCACGTAAGTTAACCTTGACAGCTCCGAGTTGGATATCATGCCATTCATGCTAACGAAGATTGTCACCACGGTGCATCTCCGTTCCTCCTCCCTGAAAACAATCTCCTACAGATCGCTGTATACGTCCCTCATGGTGTTTTGAACCAACTTGCTGTGTAGTGTAACCCAATAACTTTCTACTGGTATAACTACCGGCCTCCTATCTATCTAAATAACTAAGTTACACAAACTTTAATTTCGTGCCAATTTCATCGGGGGACCCTGTATATATATTTTTGCCTAATTGGTTCGATAGAATTGCATCCGACAGGATATGAATAAGCATTATAGCATTAAAATTAGTCTATCAAACCTAGGATCTTATCAATGAGGTAGACCAAAAAGGACCATTCCCTCTCGGGAGTATTCGAACCACCACCCCAACATTGAGAGTTGAACACGCCTATAATTCTTTTTTTTTGTTCTGCATATATGAAGTGTGTAAATAAAAAATTATATTTAGATGGAGCTGGTGTTAAAATAAACGAACCTTTGAATTGTTTTTATCTATATTATCTTTTACATGTATGTATATCTGAAGTATTTAAAGTTAAAAATCTTAGATCAAAAAGAGTTCATTATTCACAAATAGAATTTTTTTAAAGATAGATTGGAAGTACAATTTTAAGGATGTTGATAATCTATAAAGGGACTTAAGTTTAGTTAGATGGCTTGAATTTCCGTTAACCAAAATATACTTACATATTCCATGTAACATAATACTCTTTAATTCCCTCTCCCATTTTACAAGTTAGTATCTCTACATTCCTCAACTATATTTTAGAGAAAAACCCTCTTAGCTAAGCCATAAGAACATTCATCCTACTTTGACCAAGCAACGGTTATCTTTCAAGCAACTCTCTGAAAGAATAATTTTTTTGATCGCTCTCCCAGCTTTTGATGCTCTTCAAAGCATCAAATCCACTAACGAATTCGTATGTATTATTATGCGTACGCAACACATATACTTTTTTAAACCGCTCTAATTAAAAAAGTATATGGGAAGGCAATTTGACCTTTTGACCCTTTCCTCCCTCCGCCCTCTTCTCATCATTATTTTCATCATCATCATCGTTTTTTCTTTCTTTTTCCTCTGCTTTACATAATGAGTAATTATAACAATCAATAATCCGCCATGAAAAAAAGAAGGGGGTCTTCAGATCATATATATTCTTCCTCCCTGGTACGTCTGGCATTCCGCATTACTGATTATTCACCACCCTACATATGACTTTATCCCCCTCATGTTGTTTTAAATATGCTAAGAAAAACTTTGTTTATAAAGCAAATCTTTTGTTTTAACATCTATATATTTTTAAAATAATAATAAAAGAAGATTGTCAAAGTTTGTTTTGATAATAGAATAAGAAAAAATAACAAGACGTGAGGGATTTGATGATTTATTAATGAGACGAAAGTCTATCCTTTCATTCTTAGAGAGTTCATTCAATGAATCAACGGTGGTTACATGATGCCATGCATATCGTTTTTAAATAGAGAAAGGGAGCTGACTATATAGAATGTGTTTTAAGATTGTTTTTATAAACTAAATATGCACAAGGATTTCTTTGATAACTTTTATTTACGTCTTTCAGTGAGTCCGATAATGCGTTTATCATGAAATATAATGACACATAGAATTAACTAATAAGTTGTTGAGATGTTGCATTATCTATTAATAACAATGGATAATATTAGAAAAGTGTTATGGAGCTAAAAGTGGAGTCGCTATCATTTAGCTAAAGATGTAGATATGTTTGTCAATATGCGAATAGGATTATAGGTATAAAAGCCCGTGATATTTTTTTTTGCTTACTTACTTGATCAAAACAATATGATTGGCTTATAAATGGATTGTTAAAAGAATGTAGTTTCTTAAGTGTAGCTAAATATATTGTAATTATACTGGTTTTTTCGATGTTGATGCTCTGCCAAAGTCATCTTATTCCGCAATCAGGGAAAACATGGAGTCTCTTCTTCTCCGAGTCTCTGTTATTTTAAAAAGAATACATAACACCATATTGGATACATGAAGATTTCGAATACAAAGTATTTTAGGAAAGGCATAACTGTATTAATAATTACTTGCTCGTTTAACCGACAGAAATGACCTTCTGATAGTTCTTGCAAACCCACAAACATTAATATTTTTCCAGTTCGGAACCTTATTTTCAATATTTTCCCCACTTTTAGTATTCAGAAAGATGATCCATATATCGACAAATATGTCAAATTCAACAAGCATCATAAACGAATAATATGAATGGTCACTTCAAAGGATTATTAAACGCCATGGATGAAGGAGTCTCATGAGAAAAAAGAGTGTTTCGTAGTGGATGAAATCGTTATCTTTCAATTATATTTTCACATCTCTACAATAACTACTGGTGAATTAAGGATTTTTCTCATACGATAATCCGTGTTTTTTCTCATTATCTCCATTCCTTGTCCTTTCCAACAATTATGGTCGAGAAAGAGGTCCTAGAAGGGAATCCTTAGCAATAAGAGACAGCTTTTTACGCACACCAATTGGAGAATAGAAAGTTTCGGGATCCCCGCCAATACACCAATCCGATATAACAATATAAATCCTAAATATATTGAAGTACAAAGTACTTCCAAATTGACAGTCGAGCTGACTCTTCGTTTACTGGGGTTATTACGTCATAAGAATCATCGGCGACATTCAAAACTTGCCAATACATGAATTGACAATATTACAATATATATTTTTTGATACCGTCAAGCATAATAATAAGATAAGAGACGTCTCACTATGCATAGAAATATGAAACAAACGTATCTTGTATTCTACATATTTGATACTATAGAACTCTATGACATCCCTTTCAAAGGGTTCATTTTTAGTGACCATTCCTTGGGATGATGGTCAAAGAGGGGAATATTTCCCTGGAGATATGTTAATATACGCAAATAGTGGAGGAAAGGTAGGGCAAAGACGAAGGAGAATAGATAATTCAATCATACTCCTACTCCTTTAGTCTTTTCTATTCATTAACCACCAAGAGACACAGAAAGAGGTGGGGGGGGGGGGGGGAGTGATGACCTCCCCTTCTTCTAAACAACAATAACAATGGCGACCAGTTTGATGATGATGATTATTATTATTATGCCAATAGCAACAAGAATGAGATTAAGTAAATTAACCCTTGTTGTATTTGACGTTTTCCTTCTTTTTCTTCTTTTCTCCCCCCCTCTCCATCTCATTTCCAGCTCAGCATCAGCTCTTCAAATGAGGAGGGAAAAAGGAAGGGGGAGAGGAAGAGGAGTGCAGAGTTCGGCTCTTATCGTATGTATTATATATAAGTGATTTTCCTTGAGAAACCTCTCTTCTTCTACTTCAATTAAGCAGGCTTAACCAAAACGACCCGGATTAAAAAGTCATTTATCATATTTTTAAATAGAAGGAAATATTCCTTACAATATTATTATTATAAGAATAATAATAGGGTTTGTGGCTAATCCCCCTCTCTTTTTTAACCCTATAAATATCATTTCAAACGTGTGAAAAATTTCAATTTCTTCTTCTCCGACGTTCTTCAGCATAGCCGATCCATTCCTTGGGATTGACGGGGAGCATTATTCATTAATCAGAGCACAAAGAAAATTGATTTGATATATATATATATATATATATATATATATATATATATAGTTTGGTTAAATATTATTTAAAAAATCGGAATTACTCTGATTTTGATTATAAAATAAGTGTGTTAATGTCTATATTTTTCCCAAAAACATCCTAGCACCTATGCTTGTCTGGGACGTCAGGAATTTAAAATAAGTAATGCAATGTATACATATAAACTATATGAATTAAAACAAATACTAAAATTGAAATAAATATCTAATAGCAAATGGCTTTTTTAAACCTTAAATTATAAAAAAACACAGTACTGTCTACTACCGACTATAAAGGGGTACATTTTTTCATAGGGTTTTGAAGATTGTCCAAGATGAAGATATATAGTTTATGCCTTCTTTATGTCCATTTAATTATCATAAAAGAGACATTTCACCATCATAAAATGTATTTTTTTATTTGTTAAATTGAAAATGTTCTTCATTTATCATTGGCAGTATAATCACAAATTCATACATAAATGATCCATTACATTGTTGAAACCACATAGAAACTTACATCATTATTCTTCCTGTTATGGCGGAAAGAAATCTAAAAGTATTCCGTGATTAGGGAGCAATAAAATATTAAAATCAAACTTACATAAAGGGAGGATGTGGTGCCTCGGATCCGACACCAATGAACTCCATCTGATAACCCAAAAAATGATGTGTCTTTTAAAGTTTGAATATTTTCTAACTTGTTTTTTTTTTAGTAAGTTGTAGACTACAAGGTCCACGTATGTTATTGATTTTCATATGTACTTTGGCCTTATAGTTTAAAGGTTTATTACTGTATACCGTATACATACATATATACATATAATATTACAAAGACATAATATAATTGTACAATAAATGCATAAGATAAAGAGCGCGACCACACAAAGGGGTATATGCGCCACAACAGTAAATGTTAGTTTTAGTTTATAGTATAGTTTTCTTCAATATTTTTTTTTCTTCATTTTTTTACATTTCATTAATTTTAAAATGCAATGTACTTCATCTTCTTCTTGCGATGAATCATGCCTTTCATACGATAGTGCTGGACATCTGTTGATAAGATGATCTGCACTCAGAGTCTCTTCCATGCAGACGATACACATTCCATCAGTTGACTTTTTCCATTTGCTTAAGTGAGTGAGGAAAGGTCCATGGCCGGTGTAAGCTTGAACTATAAGTTTAAGGTTTTCTCGTTCATATTTGACCTTTGGCCTTAGTAGAAATAGAATATGAATGAAAACAGAGAGCTTTGATCAAAAATCGAAGGATTCGATAGGGGAATTCCATTATTTATTTTATATTTGCTAAAACATCTTTCTAATACGCTTATAAAATATCATGTTATGTCTTTGGAGATATGAATATCCGTGGAATATATTTTCATAGCATCTATATAAAGTAGAGCAATACTTTTAAACCAAGGTGTTTAATTATTTATTAATTAAACACCTTAGTACATAGATATCATAGTCATACATTTACTATGTTTAAAAAATAAATTTGATGAAGGATGGTGGAAAAAATCACGGAAATATAAGGTCATTAGACAAAAAGACGTCCATTTCGTTTTGTTTGACATTTTTAAATACACTCTTATTACGATATTTTTTGATCTACCCTTACTTTGCACCCAATATATATCTGTGAAAGCAAACAACGCATTAATTATTGACTAAAATTGTGTAAATCTTTGAATATATCTTGATTTGTCCTCTTATCCTGTTGTATATTTTCATGAACTATAAATACGAAAATATGTACACAAAAATAAAAGCACATTTGACATTTTCTTTCTAATATAACAACATTTAGTACTTGACGCTAATTAGTTTTAACGTCTCTTATAACTGTTTCTAAGGCAAATGACATTTATTTGAATGAATAAATCTTTTTTTTTCCTCTCGGATACTGTTTTTACTTATATCCAGAAATAAAGATTGTTTTACACATTTCCTTCGCCTTGAATGTTAATTTTATACTATGAAGTAATCTTTTAGTCCATGAAGTTGAATCTATCTAGCTTTGTTAAAGCCTAGAGAAATAATAAATTAAAATGTGCTGAAAACGCTATGACTCTCAATGAATGAGGGCAACTAAGAATGTAGTTGGAAGTCAATTTTATAATCAACAGAGTAAAATATTTAAAATAATTTAATTTTTGCAATTTCAACAGCGACAATTTATTGCTCTTTACCATGTAAAATAAGACAAAAATCATCAAGTCACATCACAATCTATAAGTAAAAAAATCTGCCTTAGACAATAACATCAGTGACGTTTTACCTATTGTCAAACTTCATCTAAGAACTTAATAATTAAATTAATAATTTGTCAGTACAGTATGTTCAATTTTTTAAATTTGTAATCGTTATAACATTGTGTTTTTTTATTTTCTTACTTGGCTTATTTTGTATTGTATTGATTTTGGTGTTGTAAGTGTCTTTGTGTTACTTTAACATATATGTTTAACTTTTTAATGTCATTGTTTTGTTGTTGAAAAAAAAGTAAGTAAACTATTTTTATAAAAGTACATTCGTATTCGCTTTAAAAATGATTATATCGTATTTTCCATTATGTCTAATAACTAACCCCACTCTAGTGGTGAAATGAACTCAATTGATTATTTAGGCAGGCTGTTTTTTCTTTATTATTCTTTATGTTATATAACTTTAAAAGTGAAGTAGAAAAAAAGTGATTTAAGTTGTCACTAGGTATATATATATATATTGGATTTGTCATTGGGTTTTATTACCTTTTTCTTAGGGCACTTATGGGTGAGGGGTAGTGGGGTACCTTTGTCTTTGGGATTAGTTATTTGATCATTAACTCTCCCTTAGCGCCTCCAGGGCAATTTAAAGATATTGAAGGTCAAAACTATTCTTCCTAAGCTTTTTTTTCTCTGTGGACCTAAATGACCGCCCAACAAATATATGTCAAGGCGGTTGTATCTTTTTGCACCGCGAAAGAAATTGGCGCATTTATGAAAACATGTAACTAGTACTTTAAATTATGTGGAGCTGATTTGTATTTGTCATTATGTTGTTTTTGCTTTAGTTGTTCTACGTAACTATGGCTATATATATACATATTCTTTTAATCAGAATACAGGAAACATTGATTTATTTTTTCAATGCATTTTGGTATTGTTAAGTGGACTAGTTTAAATATATAACAGCAATTTGTTAAGCGACATTACCTAATTATTTATTAACTATAATACATATTCTTCGGATATTTTGAAAAAAATTATGGTCAGACAAAGTTCCCCTAATAACTACATATATGCAAGAGTAAGAACTTATAGCAAGGGATACTTCGACGGTTGGTTTGAACCAAGATATATTGAAATGAAAGGTTTTGCTCATATGAGAGCTGACTTTTCGATTGCAGGACTGACGCAATTAAAAACCACCGTGGAAAAATAATATCATTACAAAAAATTTTTAATAACGTCAAAATAATAAAAATATTTTTGACGTTTTAGACTATATATGAAATCATTCCATAAATATACCTTGTATTATATATACTTTTGTTTGAGCCTCAATATATCATACGTCTGAACTGTTAAACCCGAGAACCATGTGACGTTTCTTTGAAGCCCCAAATACGGCATAATAGATACAACCGGAACCCTTTTCTTCCAAAGGGAAGTAGATTTGTCATCCAAAAGTGGCATAATTGTATCCTAAATATAATGTCTAACCTGAAAACCAAATTATAATGCTTGATTGTAAGCCCCATACCGTTAGTGTGTGGCTCGTGACGATTCACGGGCTTTGATGGGTTTAGAGCTTCACAGTAACTATAATTATGGTCACATTCTAAGAGTAATATGTATAATTTTTTACAATGTTTTATAAATAACCCATAAAAACCCATGGTTTGTTATCAACAATATAAATAACTATGTTTTAAAAAGGGATATAAATTGTAAAAAAATATTAAAAGGCTTCTAAACTTAGATGCAGAAGAAATCATAAATACAGACAAAAATATGATAAATGATATTAGATAATACTTACTCTTAAGTAAACCTATACCGGCTGATACCAGTTAAAGTTCTGGTGAGGTTGGGTTTATTTAGGAGTAAAAACATAAAAACAAAAGTTTCGTTTCCACAGAACAAATATACTATTATAAAATATAAAGAAGCTCTGGGTGAAAATGAATATAACAAATTAATTTGTATATGCCAAAAAAACTGACCTTAGTTTTAATAATAGTAACAAGAACTGATAGCCTCTGAACTTTCTGAACTAAACTAAAAATATATATATGCAACACAAAATACATATGAAGAAACAATATATATTTTTAAATCATTTAACATAATAAGAAATGACGATATTTTTATTTCAGCATGTAGAATTGCATTCTTCTTTTTGTAGGTAGGGAAGCTATTATTATTATTATTATTGCATTACAACTATTTCTTATTGAGTACCTTGGGAATATCCCAGGGTAGTAAGGGCCTTGTGAAAAATGGGATTGGATATTGCGAATGCACGCATAGGAGGCCTGAGTAAGCAAATAGCTTTTAGGCATGAAAGCCATTGATGAGTGTACAGGCTTTAAAGGCCTGGAAGTCTTCTTTTTATGCTTCTTTATTTACTTCATTTTTTGCAAAAAAATATATAAATAAAGAAAGAAAGGTCAAATGTGGTTAAAAAAAGGTGACTGGCTTTGTGTGTCATTGAAGCAACAGCGAATCTCTCCTCCTCATATGTATTTATGTACATATATATGTGAACAGAAGACAATGAAAAAGGTAATTATTACCTACATGGGTACCCAAGAATTATCTCTTAAGAATATTTCATTGTCTCAATATACCTATAACGAAGGGAAAAAGGTAATACTACTATTAAAGAACCCCCTTTATACTACTTTGCTTCTTCGTCAAGGCCTTCTTTGTCAACCAGGTGCTAAGTGCCCCTATTTTTCCCTCCCTTTTTTTGAATATACATGGACGGCCCCATTAGTAAAGGATCTCGGCCGGGACTCCCCTCTAGAGAACGTGATTGATTGAAAGAAAAAAGGGGTAATCATTAAAAACAATTGGTATTATGTGATATGGCTATTGGAGATATGAATGCTGAGCTTTAAGTGTGTCGACGGGATGCACCCCTGGGCATGGTCATATATGCCTTGTCCAGTATCCTAATATATAAAACATATATTAGGATATCAGCCTTGATCTCTATTGTAGTACACGATTGGTTAAAAGAAAAGAGTGTTATTAATTTATAAAGTGCTATTGGTATTATGAACAAGTGCAATGTTTGTCTTTTGGCTGTGTAAATTAAACTCAGATAATAAAAAAATATATATCACTCAATGTCACATACAATGAATCAATCATATTTAAAATCCTTTAAATATGCTTTGCCAAAATCACCTATAATAGTTATGAAACTACTCCTCATTCTCAGGGACAAACTAAATAATAATTATTTGGTTTTAGCATTCTTGAATTTAGATGGATCCTTATTTTCTAACGATAAGGCTATAAAAAATAGATTATTTATTCAAATTGAGCCTTCCATTATTAAATATATGAGTCTTTATCTAGCTTTCGCATTGAAATTATAAAAATGTTTTCGTCATCACTGACGATAAATAGATCCTCACTCTAAAGAGGGAAAAAAACGACCATCAAAGATACTGAGATAAATATATATTTATTTGTGAATTTGATGTAACTATGATGAAAAGCAGTCTTGATCATTAAGCTAATGGTGACTCCTCATGAATCCATTCCCCTTGTATTCTTCTTTAGAGAAAGACAGAAAGAAGATTCTGATGATCCTGATGATGATGATTAGAAATGCAAATAAACAGAAGATATAATGTGTCATTCCATTAAGAGGACTTTTGATATGTAATATATACATGAAGCATATTGAATAATAAATCATTATGATTATATATATATACACCAATGCTTGTCTCATTAAGAAGAAACAAAGAGGATGTTGTTTATATAATGTGTAAAAGAGAAAGACGCAGAAGGCTCAAGACAATATGTGTACAATACATATTCATAAATATATGGAAGCCATCCATGTCATTTCAGATAGATTACAGTCATGCTGTCTTGTGTTACTATTATTATTCATTATATTAAGTGTTTCATCTATCTATCCATCTATTTATTCAGGCATTATCCATTTTCTAATTTCAATTCCCTGTCCTCTAAAAACACACATATCTATCACTGTGCATGATGAAAAGATGTTGAATTGTAAGAGATATATATATATATATATATATAGAGAGAGAGAGAGAGAGAAAAAAAACAAGTAGAAGAAGAGATCCAGACCACCCATGAGGTTTTTTCTTCTTGGTTTTAACATATAGAAAAGATGCCTATAACATATACCTATTTGAAGGTATATATCTGTGGTCCCTCAGTAGCAATTCCTTTTTTTGGGAAAAAGGAAATAATATAAATACAGTAAAACCTGTACTTAACGGCCACTCAAGGGAACTGTAGTGTCAAACCTGCTTTATTGGTCGCCTATCTATAGGGTCACTTGCTTTTAGCGGCCAATTAATTTTCCCTAAAATACAAAGTAAATACTATATATCTTCTATATACTAAATGTAAAGGCCACTTGGCTCTCTAGAGTGTTCATAATAAATATGTATGACAGCACCTATACGGGTATCAGCGGCGCGCAGTGAGGGTAGGGCAGGTAAAACACTGACGTCATATGTCAGATTTGCAGGGTCAGGTTACAGCATCCTTACCGAAGGATTTCAATTTGTAAATCTGATTGTTGACGTTACCGTTCACAGCCTCACAGCACGTATCTGATATATATTTATAATCCTTTTAAAGTCATTCAAAATAGACGCTATAAGATTTGTTCCAAATCCACTTTTTTGGGATATTTTGATACTTTATACTTATTTAGAGTTTTTTTATAAACGGATATTGTGAATTGAAGGTTCATGCTATAAAGCCTCATTGAATTGGTGAGCTAGCTGTCGTATTCAAAATGTGACTGAAACTACTTGAATTTAAAGAAAGCCTTTCAATATCACTCTTTCTTTGGGATTGTGATCGATATGCTATTGTTGTATCAAATGTATCTGTTTAACAGTTGCTAACTTTGGTTCTTTAAGATATATATATATATATACGATATATATATACGAATATATATATATATATATATATATATTGTGTGTGTGTGTTATGTTATGGGAATAATTATGTACAGTTTAAAATATTGCACTTTTTAAAAAAGTGATAGGTTTTTGAAATAATTAAACATGACTAAACTAAGCAAATTAATTGCTTTAAATCATAGAATGTACGCCACATATCTGCCCATGCGATGATATTTCTATCAAACAATTTGTTTTTGTGCCGTAAATTAATATAGTACCTTATTGGTGCTGCTATAAAAACTAAAAGAATTTCTTTTAGTTTAAATTGAATACTATAGAGTCATATGAATTACAATATAAATAATACTTTTATGTGAAAGATTTGTTTGATCAAACCAATGAAAATAATCAGTGTTAGATGTATGTATCCAATCAATCACTTAATTGGTCTAACATGATGGTAAAGCGTACTCCATGAATAGCATACAATAACAGTAGAAAAATTATCAAACTAAAACTTTTTAGTTGAGAGATCACATATATAGATACTTGTAGATTGACACAATGTGAGAACAGAATACTACTAGCATCATCGTGTTACTTTGAGTCCCCAAGCGGGTCAAATCTTTTATTATTACTATTATTATTGTTGTTATAACTAATAATAATAATAATACTATCTAAAGCTTCCTATGACGTATCCTTTCATATATTTAGGGGTAAGGTAAGCACAGAATGGTACTTATATGTTAAGAGAAATAAAAAAGATTATTCTTTTATTCTTCTTCCTAGCCCTTATTGCATGCGGTTGTCAAATTATGGGTTGGTCAACTTTTGTTTGTTTTTTCAAGCACACAACTATATATATATATATATATATATATATATATATATATATATATATATATATATATATATATATATATATATATATATATATATATATATATGTACACACGACCCATGAAGTCTCTTCTGTGCACACACAAATTTTTGGGTCTTCTTTCTTTGGCTGTGTATGAAAATACTAATAATAATAATATTCAACCACTCGTAATATGTATATAAATACCGTTAGTGCCTCCTTTTATAATGCCATTCTATATGCTTTTAATGCAGCAAAGAGCTCTCTCTGTCTCTACCTGAGTATGTATGAATATATTGTAACTCGGATTGCAACATATATCTTATATATGTATAAACGATTAATATGTCATGCATGAACGATGTACACACTATATTTGTGTTCAGAAGAAATGGTCTAGGAAGAAATTTCCTACGAAAATATTTTTTTAATGACAATTATGGCATATGAAAAAAATGGTCGACATTAATGGATTGATAATAGTTTGATTGGAAATATGCATCAAAATATAGTCTAAACAATTTTCAATTAAAATAATATAATGTTTCTTATTGATCAACTTAGATGTAAAATATATTGTTTGAATAATATGTAGGTGTGTTATTCCATTTGCTGTCCATATATATGTATTTTGCCGGTTTTTCGTTTGACATTATTTTCTTCTCCTCGTGCTTTTTTCCGAAGACATTTTTTCATTGGTTCGCACAAAATATCACCAATTTTTGCTTATATGTTTAAATTATATATTAAAATTAAATAAATGAATGTTTCATATTTATTTTTAAAATATATTATTAATATTTTTCGAAAGATTTCGAGTCGGAGAAAAATAAATACGTACATATTAATATTTTATTAATTGGTTATATTTTATTGTGGTCATGAAATCATGATAAATAATATCTTAATTTCTTTATTATTGAAATATCAAGTACATTAAAAGCAAAAAATATTTTTTTGACCATCGGCATAAAATGTTATTTGAAGGCGCTTATATTAGAATTCAAATATTGTCAAATACCACTCATATATGTATGTACATATTTGCCCGTATACCTTATGACCTGACCTGTAGCTCAGACATTGGTATACCCCCTCAAAACATGCACATACCATTATTATAAAGTATGAATATGCGTCTTGACACCCTAGCGATGATGGATCGATTCACGTTATCATACGTATCTGACACCTCATTACCCAGTGATTTTTCTCATATTGTCTCTCACGCGTGTTGTATAGCTATATTTTAAAGCCGTTTCCTCTTCCATTTGGGATTTATAAATCTCTCTTACATGTTTACAATGAGTAAAGTGTTACCTGATTAACCATAAGCGAAGGACAATAACTTATTCCGTACTGATGAATGTTGAACATATTTATACAAAAAAATGTTTGTTTAGAACATAAAGCACTCTAAAAATATCAATAGTGCTGATCGCTAAATCATTATATGTAGCTGTTATTTATTTATTTATGTACAAACCTTTTCCGCCATCCCGGATTAATATCAAGGTAGACTAAATGTGTTAGACTTTGTGTTCTATACAAAATAAAAAGTGTTTGTGCAATAAAAGCTGTTCCAATACTGATCCGTACAGGTTACATACCTCCAATACCTATAAGTGTCAGAAGTCATACGAATGAGCTGTCCTTAGACTATATCATATCTATAATCATTTAGTAGATACTAACACAAAGTTGATTATTGTCTCTTACGTACAATTTAATAAGAATCCATAAAGCACAAAACGAAGACTAAAAGAGTATTTGTAAAAGTGATTTGAAATTGATAGTCATTGCCTATTTGGCTCGACAATAATCAAATAAGAAAGTACTCTTATAAAACGTCGTATTTGATTGCTTATCTTCAATATGAAGCTATGACAAGCTTATTGCCTATGAGATCAAACCATATTTGTTTTTACAATCATGGAAGCATTCGAATAATCATTCCATTTATTCATTTCTTATATTTGTACCGTTCATAAGGATTTAAAACCTAAAATTATAACGCATTCCCTTAATAGTTGCTTTAGCTCTGTATTATATATATCAAGCAAACATGAATGGATTCGCTATCTTTCATCTGGGGCGATACATAATTGATTACATATTTGAGACGCCTATGAGCTTTATCCATTAATACGGGGTTCTTAGGGATAGTCCATTGTTAATATACCAGCAACAGACATCAGATACAGTTCACCTAAAAAATCTACCTGATATGTATAAGTCTCTACCGCTGTCTTCTTATTTTTGTTTCTCTCTCTTTGTATGAAACTAAGTATTTTAATTACAAAATGACCTTTAATGATCATTAAGGATAATTGTCATATTTTCCTTTCGGGAAAATCTTTTTGGATTACCTTTCTTTTGAAGCCGAATTATTTGCCTGACGCAGAAGAAGAAGAAGAGGAGGAGGATGAGCATTCCTGTGGTTCACACAAACAACATCAAAAATAATAAGCTTTATCAAGGATTGCTTTAACCGCCACTGCCACCTCAACAAGGAAGTGAGAAAGAGAAAAAAATGATGCCCTAAGGCACAAGGAGTCATAGCCATTATCTTTACTTTTATAATGGCTGGCTGGACGTCATTGGAAAAATATTTGCATTTGACTTGAGGGCAGGTTGGTGTCCACATGCTATATATATATATATATATATACAATACGCGATTACTGAAATTTTGGGTTCTTTCCCCCCCCAAAAATGACGAATTAGAAACTTTTATTGCACACGTATTTTTGTTTGTAAGTAAAAACTAATAAAATATTTTGACTTTTTGAGATCCTATATACAATTAGAACTCAATTATTTCAAAATATCATTTATATTACGGCCAATAGAGACGATTGAGGGGCGTGAAATAAAGATTACTTCGTAAGTTTATAGCTTTTAGGTACGTTTTGGTGCCCGACATGATGCAAGTTCCCCCATTTTCAATTCTTTTCCCCCCATTTCAATTCCATCTTTGTAAGCTCTGGGTAAGATTTACTCCTTCTAACACTCTATCTGATTATCATGAACTTAGAAAAATATACATTTCCTTCTATTGGCACCCCTTATTTTCCTTTCTTTTTGTCTAATAGAGAGAGATTTTCAATTTATCGGCAAGAATGATAAAACAAGGTAAACATTTTCTTTCATGAGTTTGAGAAAATAGCTTATTTAATCAATAATTGTAGATTTGTTAATTTAAAAGATTCGTAAATTATATATAGAAGCCTATGATGAAAGTGCTTTCCATAGTTGTATTATATTATCTTGAGCTGTTGTAAAAAAAGATATTCGACAAAATAAAGTAGTACCAACTGTTTTCTAACCCATAGCAGTTCCGATTCGTTCAAAGAATCATGTTCTATAAAAGACATCAAGTATGGTACCCTTTTTTGATGGAGTAAAATTACACGTTTTGCGGCTGAAACGCCAATCCTACCCTTCCATGAGTCCAACAAACCAAAGTTGTATTGGTCTGCGTGATTAGAAAATTGTTTTGATCCTCACTGTATCATCATCTACAATATTTACAATAATAAGTTCTTTGTAAAGCCCTCGTGATACCTAATAATCATTTTTTTTGTTCTCCTCCCGGAACAAGCCGTTTTGCAATTCACTTGACAATGTTCCTTTTAGCGACGACGACGCAAGCACAATAAAGAAGAAGAAGCTATTACTAATATTTTACTTCTTTTTTAAAATATGAGTCTTCAAAAATAAGAAGAAATTTTTTACTCGCCTGTTACTTCTTTTTCTTTTCATTATTATTTTGAGTAGTCGTTCTTTATATATTCCGTCACACGACATGAGACACTTACCCAAGGAATTCTTCATTTGTATGACTCCTACAATCAAGACTCACACAGAGAGTTTGAGAGAGAGACAAAAAAACGGTTCCATTTAGGGTCGTTGTCTTCGTCATATGTAATTACAATAATCATTTTCTTGGGCATTCTGAGACTTGAACCACACGCTTCTTTTTTAACTCTTTTTTTTGCATTAGATGTGAGTGAGAAGTCAAAGTCATTTACCTATAAGGTATAATAAGGGTGGCGTAGTCAGAAATACATACATACATACTTATAGTCAAGCCACCAAGCTGGCAAAACCAATGTAGGTAGAAGAAAGACGAGAAAAAGAAAAAAGTCGTGTATGTGAGTATGTATATATTCTTTCTTTGGCCTCAGGGTATCCAAGGCACTTATTTCGAGGTACAATCAGACCTAGAAATTGACATAGAGAGTGAAATATTCTATAGACATATATATATATATGTATATATATATACATACATATTATATATATATCATTAGTATAGGATAATGTCATATGGGAATGGCGACTTTGTATATATCTCACTATTGGCTAGTGTATCATCCATTAGCAATATATAGTCCTGTAGTGTATATAAGAGTTCGATATAATATATAAGGAAAGACACTTTTATTTGCTGATCATCTTTTCTTGTCCAGGATAGAATGCACGAATCTTACCCCTTCTCTCTCTTTGTCAGCCAATAACAACTTATTTGAAGGTCATTACTTTTTGCTACACATTAGCAGAATTATATATCAATTATTTTTTTATATGTTTGTGTATATAATCAACTGATAAATATATATTTTTAAACCAAAGAGCAGTTTCAATCCTGATAGATACATATATTTATGGAATTTGCTCAATAGATTTTGTAATTGTAACTTAAATCACTCGACTGTCCATTTTTCTAAATTATGGTTTTGATACTTGAAGTTAGAAATGCTTTAAAACATACAATGAAATTCAAACATGCATTTAAATATGATTTTTTAAGCCTAATGAAAATTATAACAGTTGTTAAAGAATTGTAATGGTTTTAGTTACTATTTGAGTAATTTGATTTATTCAAAGTTGAAGTCTAAAAAACGGTATCAATAAAAATCGTTGTATACATCAAGTGTAACTAAGTCCAAATATAATCTTTTTTGCTCTCACCATTGTAGACTACTTCTTCCAGTCAGAGTACCGGTTTTATATAAACAAAAAATACACTTAACCTTCATTAAATAAAAAAATATTTAATGATAAAACAATACAAGGAAATACCGTGTTGGTTTATATGGTTAAACCAGTTTTATTTAATTAAATAGTAAAGCATGCAGCAACACCTAAGTATTTTTAAAAACGTCTATACAATTGTCGAGGTCCAAAGATTATTATTTCAGTTGGTGGCAAAATCATTGGAACAAAATATAAATGTTTAAAATTATAGTAAAAAAATGTATAAAAAATGTATAAAAAAATATACATTGGAAGCGTGCAGGGCTCTCATTGTTTTGGACGCAGGTTTGACTCTACCCGTGAGAGTACAATCAAATTTGCCCAGCCTCATAAAACAGAAATTTCTAGCTCCATCTACAAGAATGTGGATATGTAACACATTAGGAAACCCCAGCAAAATACGAGGATCACAACTTTAAAAGGTTGAGAGCCCCTGTATTAGAGGACAATAGGAAACCAAGGTCTTCTTTCACATGAAAACATCCTTGGTCGTCGTCCTAAGCGTCTTCATCCGGTGAACACTTTAATTAATAGCCAGTTTTTCACTGCCTCCGCCCTTAATCAATCAGGCAGGCAGGCTTGATCTGGTTTTAAGTCTCATGGGACAAGTTCAAAGATCAGGCTCTGGTTATTGTATTTTATTAATTATAATAATACTCTCACAACTATTATTTATTAGAGACTTCCACAAAAATTGTTCCTGAGTGTGTGTGTGTGTGTTTTAACACTCAGTGAAAGAAGTAGTCATAAAATAAGTGACTGCATGGAATTCTCTTCCTCTTGTCACATCATAATACAGGACACGACGGAAAACCACAAGTATACGACGACGACGACGACGCTTACTTCTTTGTGTGTACATAATATGTGTACGTTGCAGAAGACTCCTGTCTGATTTCACTGGTAAAGCTTAAAAATACGCAGAGCTAGTAGACTAGTATACAATATTATTATATTATTTATATTCTTTTTCAAAAAGGAGCCTAACATCAGGAGGCAAGAAGGGAAATAGGCAGGGAGTCTACAAATGAATTAAGTGATGGCACGTTGACAAAGAACATCATGCAGAGAACAACTGCCTCACCTCAAAGAGGGCTTCTATGGATTGGCCACCACTTGTAGATATACATATACACAATGGGTGTTGATCCTTGAAGAATAGAATAGAAGGTGAGTTATCAGTTATCATTTGGGGATATGAAAGGGGTCACATTGAGTGATATTGTATAAATGAGTTGGATATAATGGAATGGCTGGAGAGGTTGGGAGAGTTGTATATATATAACGAAGATAATATTAGATGTTTTATATATGCATTTGTAATAATGTTGATCTAAAATGTGTTATATGAGACAGATTTAAGACCAGCATGTGAGACGTAGCGAATATTATATAATTTATATCAACGATATTAGACATATGTAGATACTAAAAAACACTCAATGCACCAGTAGGATAAATTAGTATTGCAAGTATATGTAATTCAATGGTTGCTAGATATCTTAGTGATACATGATAAAAGAGCTTATTCAGAGAAATATGTGAGATTATCAGCTGTTGAGGAAAGAGGCCAAAAAACAAGAGACCTCCTATATCTATCCTGGGATAAGTAATCGGAAGGATGAGCCACAAAAGTGATAATGTTGTATACCTTTCTTTTATGAAGTAGTATACGTTTGTTTGATGATCCCATAGATCTATTATTGAAGTCGAGACTTTATCCAAGGCAAAATTGAATA
>CP045893.1:25191301-25209889 GCA_013387185.1 Caligus rogercresseyi | reverse complement strand
TGACCTATCATCATCAAATCATTGACATGCTTCATTTGTTGGCAAGACGTTTCTATGTTGCTGGTGTGTATTTCTAGAGTCTTTGAAACATATTGTATTATCCAATACTTGTTACATAAAATAGATACATTTATAAAATTGAATAAATGAATTAACGCTATAATTTGAAAATAAAACACTTGGGAATAATACCATCAGATCACAAAATACGGACAAAAACATCATAAGAATGATATTCCAAAAACTCAAAGAACTTTCATAATGATCAACAACTTTTCGGTTTAAATATGTCTCTGAAGGTAGCGCATTATTTCTTGCAATGGATCACAGAGGCATTGACTTGATATGACCGTCAGATGTCCATGTCAGTAAGACACTGATGCATCATCATCTATCAGTCTACTTCAGTATATTTTGATATTTAAATAACAACTTAAGGACACTTTTTCCTTGGACCTCTTTGACTTTTAGCTGGATACATCTGACCGAAACTCTCTATTTGAAAACATATTTAAAATGGGTAGAGCTATAGCAAACAACACCCCTTTGTGTATGGGTGAATGGCAACATAATGTCAACATTATCCCTTCACATGAGGTAGACGAAGTTACTACGTCTGAGTAGCAACTACAAACGTAAGCTGATATTGACCACCCTTTGATTGAATTAGCTCTTATAAGGAGGCAGGCTCCACTAATTAATTATACCCTTTCATATTTCTTCTTTTTTATTTGTAGGAAATGAATGTCAAGTACTCTGACATTTGGACAGAAAGGGGTTGAGTAGAAATATTAGAAGGAGAGTGGCGTCGTCAGCGG
This sequence comes from Caligus rogercresseyi, assembly GCA_013387185.1. NCBI lineage: Eukaryota > Metazoa > Arthropoda > Copepoda > Siphonostomatoida > Caligidae > Caligus > Caligus rogercresseyi. The sequence continues at coordinate 25,209,071 of CP045893.1, read as the reverse complement.
ACATAACGACGTAAGAGAGAATAAACAATGCAAACAACTTGACTGCCCCCCTTTTCCCTTGTCATACTTGAAGAGAACAGAGAGAGAGAGCAAGTTTTATTGTTGGAGTATTGCCTTTTATAGAGAGAGGAAGGGAGGGAGGGAGAGAGAGCTTCCCTCTCCTCTTCTTAATTAATTTACAGAGCTGTTCTCTCTCTCTCTCACTCAAATGTAGAGCGCTTTCCTCGAATTATGATCTGGTCATCATTATGCACAGAATAGGAATATGATTGGAAGGAGGAGGGGGGGAAGGAGGAGGCCACATTCAAAATTAGGAAACGATTACTCATCCTGCTTACTAATCCAACACCACAATACACATTGATGGTCATATTGAGGGATTGCGAATGCCAAATGGAGTTATTTCTACAACATATATATATTTTACAAATATGATTACGGTCAAGAGAGACAAAAGAGGATACGTGGGTCAGATTGACTATTCAATGCGCTTTTTTATAAGCGAGTCGTCTTTGGACTTTATAAAAGAAATGATTCATGGTTTTTTAACATAGAAGATTTGTTCTGATTAAATATAGATTATAGGTATGAAGGATTACATTCTGGCTTGATTGGAATTCTTTACACAACCATGTTCTTGCTGTCTTTTTGGTCGCAGTCTCGTATTATGTTGAAGGGATCAGCGACAGTTATTTTATAAAAGCCAGGATGCCGATAGGAAGATAAGTGAGTAACCATTACAAAGTCCCTAAGTACAATAAAGCCCAACTACGAGCACGAATGGTGGTAGCAGGAAAAAAATATTTTTCAGAAGTTTGCACATATGAAGTCCAAAAAGACATTGAAGCTAAACTATAAGCCACCTCTTGCAGCAGAAAACACGATTAACATGTGATCCCGTATTGATTTAAGTAGAACAAGGATCCCTTACTGATGGACCACTGTCCAAGCCTGGTTCCATATGCTGAACCGGACCCATAACCATTGCTTTGGCTTTTTTATTGTTTTTGAAACGTACTTTATTTGATTTGATAATCAAATGTTGATTTAGACACTGAATCAACTCGCTAAGAGGCTCCAAGTGTAAAGAGGTTTTCGAGTTAGGCAGACATTTTTTTAAAGAAATGTAAATACGTTTTAAAAAGTGGATCTTTTTGGCGGCACAATGCACAAGCAAAATTGCCAAAATAGAAGATTTTTTAGACCTCAGTGATAAAATGTTTGACTACATAAGAATCCTTATAAGACGTTATCGTTGAAACAAGCAAATTGGAAGGTGCTAATGTTACATTGTATTGTATTATTATAAATTTATATTTAGGGATAATTTTTTGGCAGGAGTAGACAAAGTGGGGAAAAACACACATTGCAACTTCGCTTTCTATAATCAGCTTGTGGCTTATTCAGTAACAACGATGATGGATTCAGTCGATAGCGAATCAAAATTTGTTTTCCACATACAAGAATAGACACACTCATATATATATATATATATGTCAGGAACGAGGAAAAATTTCAAGCCGGGCCGGGCCAAAACCGGGCCTGACTTAATATATATATTCGTTCCTTCGACATTCTGAAGTGACGACGTTTTTTTAAGAATAGAATTTCCGAAAAAATAAGTGATGACGTTTCTTAGAAAAAACTTTCCAAAAAAGTGACGTTTTTTTAGAAAATAATCTCCAAAAAAAGTGAAGACCTTTTTTTAGAAAATAATCTCCAAAAAAAGAAAACAATCTCAGAAAAAGTGGTGATTTTTTATAGAAAAGAATATTTCGAAAATTACTTTCTAAAAAACGTCTTCAATTTTGTTTTGGAAATTCTTAAAAAAAAAAATATTAATAACAATCGAAAGACATTATTGAAGTCCCGGCCCGGTGTCTAAAAACTGGGACACCTGGCCGGGCCGGGACGCTTAAAAAAGCCGGGACCCGGGGCAGGCCGGGTACCCAGTCGTATATATATATATATATATATATATATATATATATATAATATCTAAACACTAAAAGGTATTGTGTTTAAGTTAAAAAGAAATTCCAAACAAATATAACTTAGTGGCAGTTTGTTTGTTTGACTTTTCTGCTTTTGTGAAATTTATGGTTAGATCCGTTGACGAGTAATGTTATTTTCATCAAAGAGTTAAATATTGCAATAACTGCTTTAAATAATTACACAAGAGGTTCAGTGGTTATTCCCTTGATCGTACATGCCCACTAGACCTTCACTGAATTTCATTTTCTCTACTAGATAAAAGTCACATTAAAGATATGAATGCCTACTTCACTATTACAACCTTCAATTCAATATAGGTATACCATTATATTTTATGCATTGTCCTTTTATATAGGTGTGTAAGTGAAAGTATTGAGGACTTATCTCTAAAACATATACGATCTTATATGTATTAGCGGGACTGGAAATATTATTTCACTCTCTCTCTCTCTTTGTATATCTTAACATAGTTTTTAGTCTCTGGATATATTATAAAAATAGTATCTCTTAATCATATTAAGCTTTCACACCATGAAAAAATCAAAGGTACAAAATATATATTAGATATAAAAGTTTGTTTAAATTGATTTCACCATTGCAAAAATGTTTTATTATTAAGCATCTTACAAAACACGATTATCGCTAGATAAGATCACGAAATCTGTTAATATAATTAATTGAATAACTAAAAGCCAGATCCGAATACGTCGATACGATTACTAAACATGGTCAATAATCTCTATGAATAGAAATTACGATAATTACTGATCATAAATTTGTTAAATGTTAATAGACTACATTTCTAATTCATGAGCGTCGTTTTGTGTCGGGCAGAAATCTCCTCACTTGTTGGTTACGACTGTTTTTTTTTGCCCATATGGTTCGATAGAATTGCATCCGACAGGATATAAACAAGCATTATAGCATTAAAATTAGTCTATCGAACCTTGGATCTTATCAATGAGGTAGACACAAAAATGACCATCCCCTCTCGGGATTCGAACCTACGCCCCCAACATTGAGAGTTGAATACGTCTTAACGCACACGGCTATCGCACCCCTAAACGACTGATTTCTGTTGTTTTCAAAGAATTGAGGCAAAAATCCTACAGAGCTAAGGCAAATCCTAGCAACCCATATAAACTATATATATAGTAGAATGAGCAAACAACAAGGTTAAAGCGTTTTTGCCTTCTAGGGAAGGGGTTAAGGATCTCGTTTATTCGATTCCGTCTTGGAAGAAAGACCTGACTTAAATTTGTAGTACTCTGGAATTCTGCCTAATTTGATCGAATCAATCGGGTAAACAAAAAATATATCCGTTTGGACTTTAATGTTTAATTATATCCAAATGGATGCATCTCCGTCAGTCATAAAAACCTAGAAGGTAAGAGGGGTCAACACAGTAGGTGTAGAATAAAAGAAGAAGATAAATAAAGTAGTGAAATAGTTACACTAATCGTGCATTATTTGCTATGAAAACTATTTGTATATTTTTGAGTACTCATATCACGAATTTAAACGTATGTAAACGTAGTTATTCTACATTCACACACTCAAATCACCCATTTGAAACCTTAACATTATAGAAGAAGGTAGCATGTTTTTTTTCTTAGTTTATTAAACTATGAAGTCAGAAATGACCTATGCTACTCCCAATGAGAGCTCTTCTCCTCCTGTTGAAGTGAATCTTATATCCGTCAAATAATAATCATCCAGCAACTGAACGTCCCTTATAAATACTTTTATGATATACATACTCCTGGCATCTATTTAAATACACCTCAATTACGGCTCCTTAGAGAAACAATAGCCATATCTGACCTCACATATAACAACCCCTTAATATATTACATCATATGATAAAACTTGAATGTATACATTTGAAAGGTTTTTTTTTTTTTGCAGGTGGGTTACTCATAGTCATAGGAGCACAAACAAGGGCTGTCCGGCTCATATAAATAATCAAAGACCTTCCCGCTACTACATCAAATGGATGACTTCAAGGTGCATCTGGGGATACATAAGGGAATCCTGTTAATAGGCACAGCATTAAATTTGATTGTTTTCATTTGTGATTCCAACATTGTTTTGACGCAGGGATCAATTCCCTTTTATTTTTTGTCTGCTATGTTTTTTGATTATATTATTATTATATTATGAACAATGTGTTTGTGGTTTTTAATTAAAAAATGTCGGTTTTCCTTACTTCTCATGAGAGTTCATACCTTGTTTTTATTATTATTATTATCGATTGATTATCCATTCTCAGGTGTTTTTCGGGGAGGGAAGGAGGGGGACATATGAGTATTATTTTTATTGCTTGCTTTGGTCATTTTATCTGGAGGCAAAATAATAATAATAGTTACAATAAAAAGAAAAAAAGGAAAACGACAAGCAAAAAAAAAAGCTTTAAAAATAAATGAAAGACTCCGAAAATAAAAAAGGAATCCATCACAGTGAACTAGCTGCTCCGTTAGCTAAAGAAGAGAGAAAAAACCAATTTAATCTTCTTTTTTTTTTCTTCTCCAAAAAGGACTTGACTTTTTAATTTCATTCGGCTATTACTTGACCGCGTCCAGATGACGTAATTATAGAAAAAAGGAAGAAAAAAAGTCATGAAGGAATTGACCGTGATGTATTGAGACTTAATTTGGAGGTCGCATCTGCTTATATGTTGGGTGAGGGAGGAGGGGGAGAACGTTGTCTTATAGAGTGTTTTTTAAAAGTGTGTCCAGGGCGGGTGGCTTTTCTTTTTTTGGTTGGTAATTGCTTTTTCTCTTTCTCTCTCTCTCTCTATTTTTGGCCCTGGGGTTGCTGTCCTTCTACCCTTAGAGAGGGAAAAAAATTCCATTGTCTTTGCAGGTCATTTGCATTGTTATTAGTATTATGGAGTTTTGCTTCTTGATAGAAGATGATGCCTTCCCTGATTGCATTGTCAGGAGGACGATGTTGGTCAATGGGTCAAGCGGGTTTCAAGGTTTGTTAAGTATGGAAGGGTATATATGTAAGACACAACAAAGGTACTTTTCCTTGTCATATTATGAATATATATAAATTACTAGCGGATGCAACCCGGCTGTGACCACATTGACCTAATACTTTTTCTTGGTTAAAAACATTTAATTCAGTAATCTCTGAAAATTTTATACAGTGAAAAAATAAAATACACTAGAATTAATATACAGGAAACAGAGTAAAACTATCCATAGCAGTTGCGGAGATACCTAAATGACCATTTTAGTTTACTGCCAACAAGAATAACCTTAATTAAAAAGGCGCATTATTTATTATATTTGTTTAAAAACTTGCGATGTCTCTTAAAAATCCTTTTATAGTTTTCATGTATTGTTTTGATCCTGCTGGCACATATTTAATTATATCACCAGCCCATTTCCACGTTGGTGCTCCTAATTTTTATTTTACACCTCAAACTTATCCATAAATTCAAATATATTTTATAGATCAATTGTAGATTGAAGCATGTATAAATAACTGTTTGGAATTTAAATCTCTCTAGATTGAATGTTAGAATTGTCGTGGGATACTATTTTTATATAAATAAAACTCATAAGCTTATGATAACCTGCTCTAAAAACCATAATTATTATAAGAAGAGTATACAATATTCAATAGAAAAAATTATGCATATGCCTCTAAATTCTAACATGTTTTTGGAGTTCTTTTCCATGTTTAATTTTTGTAGAATGTATATAAACACATACAAATAACAAATAATATGTTTAAATGAAGGCTACCTGGCTAAAAAATATGTTTTTTAGATTGGAAAGTAATCCAAACAAATATTATGAAAATGTTTAATTATGTTTTTTCGCATTAACATCATTTTATATATATTCTGTTTTTTGTGCCTGTATATACTTTTATGCACTGTGGAATTAAAAAAATATATATTTACAACGATGATGACTTTTAAAAAAATATTGGCTTATTTGAAGAATCTAGCACAAATTTTGGGACAAACTAAGAAATATATAGGGTAACAAATATACATACTATATACCTAAATTTGGTATTTATATATATATATTAGTATATATATTATTTTATTTTATATATACAAGAAAATAAATAATATTAGTCTCTCTTATCATAGACCAATAAGCTTAGAATGTCTATTTATGTATGCAACACAAATACTTTTTGATGCATGGAGAACTGAAAAATATCATACCGAAGAGAGTAAATTAGTTAACTCCTTAGAAAACTCAAATTATTAACTCCATGATATCGCGCTTGTTCCTATTTTTAAAGTAAAGGACGATTAAATTAGGAGTTAGGAGTTTCAAAGTAGGAAACGTGGAAACTTATATAATATATATTGTTTATTATATATTATACTATTATTTTGATTAAACCAATATTTATGAAAAATTTAATACAAAGATTATACATCGTAATACGTGTGTCTCAATTGTAGTAAATCACCCTGTATATTGCATTGGAAAAAATATATATATATATATATATATATATATCAATGCATTAGCGAACCCGAATTATTCATTCCTTGATATCGCGTTTCATTTTCTACAGTAACAAACGGTATGATAAACTCTTTACGATTTAAGGGGTGGGGGGAAATAGCCTTGAGGCCCATGCTAACTTTATCAGACCCTGGTTTTTATCCATGAAAACATGTTGGTATGATTGTGACCAAAGTATTTATTTGAAAAAGTCATTATTTGACTACAAAATTTGTCACCATGGTTTTTTTTTGACCACCCAAATATTAGAGGCATGTCAGTATAGAGGCAGATGCAGAGAGGGGTTCTTTTCGTAGTACATAGTAGTAGTTAAATCTGACCCCAGGTTTAATTGTCTTTGGAATGAGAGGATAAGGTTTTTAAGGAGGGAGAATATGTGCAGTTGGTGGTAGTGGTGAATGTTACCTCCTCAGTCTCAGTTACCTAAGTCATAATGACTTGAAATTCTTTTTTCTTAAATCATAAATTATCTTTTTTTTTCTTTCTTCTTCTCCTTCTTTTAAATAAGAAAAGGACGAAAGAAAAGAACAATGAGATCCAATTTCTTGATCATTCCCCCTTGGCTCTCTGGTAGATTAGTGATGGTTTTATCATCATCTTGTTACGAAAATGATCACATATATAAAAAACTAATTCAAAAAAGGGGGCGCGTGGCGTGGACCTATTGTTTTAATATTATAATGGAAGGGGAGTGAGTGAGGGGGGGGGGGGATGACTTGCCAGGTCTTTTTAAGACTAAAGCAACATTCTCAATGAATCATTATTTTTAAATAATTAAATTATGCGTTCATTCTGGCTCATGCAGATGTAACTTATAAAAAAAATGATATCATGGATATCCACACAGATTGCCATATTTTCTTTACTGTGCTTGTATTTTGGATTGGAGAACATATTGGATGATGTTATAAATCCGTTTACATGTTGTGAAATAGAGCATTAATATTATAGACCATAAGCTTGTATTTTATTTTATTTAAACATTTCATTCTTTTTTGTCACTCCGGGTTTGAACTTTATTTTTATTAGGTTTTTGTTTTGTTTGTTTCGTAAAATCGAGTCAATTACACACAAGATAAAATGAAATGCATCCCCAAGTTCGTCGAGGAGCTTCCAGATGGACTCCCAAGGAGATTAAGAGTATAGTTGAAAAGGTCATTGAGATCATTAATATCCCCCAAAGCCAAATTTTCTGCATTTCAGTCCTAATTACGGCTGGGAATGAAATAGACCTTCACTGATGACTTTATCGATCCCATGTATGAATTAAAGATAAACAGCCTACAACAATTTTTAAGAGAAAGAAAAGTCTGGAGGTGAACCAAAATATATTTCTAGAATTTTATTCCTTGTGCTTCGAAATTTGAATGAGTCCACAAAAACTTTGGCTATATTACAGTTATCTCTCTTTTCTTATGTATAGTATTATGTAGTATATTTTTATTTTAGTTCGTGACCTTGCTTTCATAAAGCTTTATGTCTATCTTACAAATGAAAGGGAATAAACGCTGGTATATTAATCCTCAGAGACCTTAACAAGTTTTAACAATATTCACAAACAGAGACAGCGAAAATGACTGGACACAACTGAGAAGTCGCTACGAAACCTCTATCAATCTAAAATATATATTACCAACCTATGTATTAACTGACTGTTCAAGTACTCAATAAAAGTATGAAAGAAAATTGTTCAGCCAAAAAACAGATGTCAACTATCATATATACAAATATGATAAAAAAGAGGATATATATTCATGAATTTGATAAAACATTAAAAGAGAATGAAGAAAGCGTCGGTATTCCTTGAAAAAGTAAAGTCCAAAGTTTCTTTTCTTTGAGATTCATTGTTCAAAGATACAAGAGGACGAAAAAGGCAATCACGAGGAAGCTCTTCAATATATTTTTTTATTAGCCAATATATATACTTGGTTTCTGTTGTTGTGTGGCACTTTGTTATATGCAATTTTACTTTGGCTTGTTAATGATGTTATGCATCTTGCTTCAGAGAGGTAAACTATAATGCTTATTTGTGTTTATAAAATCAAACCCCTCTTGGTGTTATAATATATATATATATATAGAGAGAGAGAGAGAGAGAGACAGAGAGATAGTGCAAATATACTCTTTTGTATTACTTTTCGATAAAGGACCCAGAGATAAATAATTAATCTTTAAGTTTTCAGAATGAAAAAATGGATAAATGGAATCAACAAAAATATCCCTTGGTGCAAAGAAAATACGCATAATAGTATTTTATACAGTATCAATAAAGAGTGACATCAATTAAATTTTAAGTAGGATTTTCTTTTTCTTACTATTTCAACTGTCGATAGAGTCATTTTAGGAATCATTTGACGTCATCAAAATTCAGTTGAAAATGGAGCAAAAAATGTATCACATGGGCCGTGTATATATATATATATATATATATATATATATATATATATATATAACCAGTCCATGTATAATTTTATATATATATATACATACATATACATATAATTGAGCCCATCAATAGGTAAATCCATCTTATGAATACTGAAGATATTATTATTATTGCCATTCACCAAGAACTCATCATGGTGCGTAGAGACCTCATGCAGGGAGATAGAGAGGGAAAGAGAGAATGAATGAAAAAACTTCCAATACTTACAGTCATAGAACCAACCAGAAGTCATTATTCCCAATTGCTCCCTGAGACTCCTTTGTTGTTGGCATCAGCAACTCTTGCTTATTTTATAAGGAGGAGAAGAGGCACCAATTTTTTCCATATAATAAGTCTAACCCAAATAAATTTAAAGTATATGGAAGCCAATCATTTCAACTGACGCCTGGTAGAATAATGGGAAGTAGAAAACAGCTTCAACTGCAAATCACAATTCCTCACTGGTAGTGGCCTTGTTTCCGCCAGAAGTGAAATATTTCCATTACAATAGCCTAGTCTGAATTTAAAAATGTTTAAATTAAATGATAAAGTCATTTAGCTTTGTAGGATGTTGAGATTAAAACATTTTTGGAGCCATAATTATTGTATTACAAAATAAATTACATCACTCAGCCAAGGCTAATCACATTGCAAACAAAAACGACATTTTCATGAATGAAATATTTACTCCATTATGGCTTGTCATATATGTATATAAAAGTAATGACCACTTATTACTTGAATTTGAATAGATAGAGATTCACGACAAGGACCAATTAATCGTTACAATCCATTCAGGCCTGGCTTGGGAAGCCATAGTACTCTCCTTTTTATATTCTTATATTTTCTTGGCTTGACCCCATCGAGATGACCTCAAAATACGACAAGCCAAAAGAAGGGAAATTATGTGAAGAAGTCGTGGAGAAGTAAACCCCTTTTACCCCGCACGAAAAAGAATTTCCTTCATCTGAATAATAATAATAATATAGAGCATTTGTTGGAATGCTCCAAATACGGCAAACTTGTTGTTGTTGGTTGGCTTTTTCGTGTCATTCCAGGAATGCGGGAGAAGAATAAATCACGAGGAGAAGAGAGAGATAATTGTAGGGACGAAGGCACATTCACCACCACCCAACAAAGCCCACTGCTATATTTGCCCAAAAATATAATTTGCATGTAATTGGGCACTCGCCTAGATAAAAATAACATCAACCAAACTACGACCTAATAGCAGGTCTCTTCCTTTTCGCAATGCATAGATTGGTGAATTATAATAATAATAAGGATGATACAGGAAGAAATAATTTCTCCAAGGAATGACGTGTTATAAATAAGGGTGTCTTTGATATAAATAGTTAATATATTCCTTTTGATATTGGTCAGAGGGTCCGAGCCACAATACACGTTACTTGAGTGTTTATGTGTTCCACCACCACCCCTATTTAAACATGTGGTTTCTCATGCCACAACCATGATAATGGGGTTTCAAACCAAATGTTGTTTTCTGTGCTCCATCGCGTTCTACATTATGACACAATTACGGCAGCTGAAAGTGCCAAGTCTACCTCTAATATAAACTTCAGTTCGGGGACTCACACTGATCAGCCAACGCTGTGACAATTTTAGTTTTCAAACAAAACGTCAGTGGACTTCCTCAGCTTATATATCATAACACAATTATGGCTGTTTGGGGCTCTCAAATGTACCTCAAGACTCTAGATTAGGTCTCATTGGTGTTCCAATAAGTGTTGCTTTTTCTTGGGGTGGACACATTTAGGTTGTCAACCTAACCGACAGATGGCGCTATGAAGCGCATAATCCCCTAATTGCCCGTTCTTGCTCAAACATTTAGTTTTTATGTAATAAAAATTGGTCAATATTTAAAAAAAACTTCTTAACCTAAGTGCTCCTACTAAAAAGACTTTTCGAATGAGACTTAACTTAGCCATAAATACATAGGACAATTATGTTAGCACCAGTGGATATAAAAAGTACCATACAATCGCACTGTGTGTGTATATATAACCTAGGACCAGTGTGGTAGGGTGAGAGATTTATTATACCGGGCATTAATTCAGACGATGGTCGAACAACACATATAGAGAAGAATTTGTTGTAGTATCTTTCTTATTTATTTATATAGATATAATTTATGACAGACTAGGATTTCCAAAGCAATAAAATACATTAAAAGAAGAAGGGTGATCCGAATAGCATTTTCTCTTTACCTTAGACATACACTGAAACCTCTCTTTCTTCCCTCCATGTATGTACATACACATATAGGGTCCTAATGAAAGATAATTCTCTTGTCTTAATGAGCTTTTTGGTCTCCTTTTGTGTGTGTGTGTCTTAGACTCATTCAAGACAATTTGAGAGAGATAGAAGAGGGCTGAGCAGCAAGAAGAATGTTTTTATCACATAATATCACATCTTGTTGTTCCATACACCCAATTGGTTTCTCCTGGTTGTATCTAAGTGTGAGGATTAATGAACATACAGGATCAATGTAGTAATTATGGGTATGTTGGCCCGTTTGACTGACCAGCTGTCGATGGGAGGGGCATGAGAATCCACATAGAATAAACTCTATGGCCTCAAATTGCCGAAAGATTTAACGTTTAAGAACTAGCGGTGACGGAATGAACAAGAACAAGAGGTCAGTGGTAGTTAATTTACAATTGCCATAGTCTTGATGAAATATCTCTAATGGAAACTGTTTTTGTTCCATTTCAATCTTAGGTTATTAAAAAGTAAACCAAAATCAAAGAAATTCATGAATTTCAAGCAAAGATTTTGTCAATTTGTTTATTTGGGAATCATTTTTAATATATATCTTTCAAATCTTTCAAACTCGCACTTACAGTTTAGTAGTTGACTCGAAATGTAGATACATAAAATCAAATACAGAGAAAAAAAATCGAAGACTCAGTAAGCATGATAAATATTGGTTGACCAAGTTCAAATATTTTTTTATTACTATTAGATTAAATGATAAACAAATCTTATTTTCGTATAAATGGAATTGTATGATGCACCTACGAATATGACTGGTCCTATTTTAGGATGTCCTTTTTGTAAATAGTTGGTGTTGACGTTAGAGCATCAAAAAAGTGTTTTGGTTTTTAAAATATGAATATTATTTATATAATATATTATACCTCAAAATATGTTTAGTCAGACTGAAAGCTCTTCAAGCTATGAATAAAAAGGAATGATGTTACTTCGTTATTTTGAATTGGTAAAACATATTTTTATTTCTTTAGCATTTGGAGTTTTGACTATTATTTGCAATAAACATATTATGTATATATGATGCATAATTTTTATTTTTTTAGAAAATGAAAATAAGGGAATTTAATGTCCATATTGCTAAGATGCATATTGCCCACTCGCTTTCGGGTCATTTTTAAAGACGTCAAAGTGGGAAGCGAGAAGGATAACATTTTGAAATGTGTTTCTTCCCTCTTACATCATTACATCTCTATTGCTACAATATATTTTGGAGGATGTGAAAAAAAAAGATTACTGAAATACTATACATGAGATATACATACATACGTGACATTCTATATACCTTGCTCTAAATGTATTTATCACTCAACCTTATTTAGGACATACGGATAAGGAATGGGATATTATTATTTACTATATCATAAAATGACTGAGTAAGAAATCGATTATATTTGAAAGACAAAAAAAAATGCTGACTGATATAGACTGATGGGGAATTCTCTTGTATAATAAAATATGATTTTATAGTTCCAGATGACTACATAGGAAATAATAATAATAAATGAATATACTCTGTACTTGACTTCTTTTGTATATAATACATATCATTCATTTTATAAGAAATATATTTCCGATATTAGTACGAATTAGTATAGGTTTCTATGTACAGTACTTGACAAATCAAAATAAGATCAATAATAGACAACACTCTATATAGATTGTGTGCGTAAGGATCCGCTCTAAGTCTTTTATCTGCAACGTGATTGGTTGAAAGAAAAGTACAACAATATTTAAACAAAACAGTTGGCATTATACGCTCGATGATGAATTCTTATAAATAACTTTATTGATTAAATAAATTACTTCTATTAAAATATGTAAATAAACGTTTTGGTTTAAAATTAGATCTCTAAACATATACTCGTATAATAATCTCGTAGCGTTTGATGTTTGAACATCAAATCATTACCAGTCTTTTTTACTTTACAACGTCAGCTGTCATCTGTAATTGACTTTGATTAATGGCATTAACGTATTGATATTGCTTTATTAAATGTTATTTATAATAAATAAGTGACTTCTCAAGCTAAGGACGAATTATTTGTTTATTATCTGTTTATTTGGTTTTATTATATAAGACGATAAATAACCATCACCCTGACTTAAAGAAGTTGGAAAAAGTTAACTATGTTACCAATCAAACGATTATGTATGTTTGTAATTTTGCGACAGCAACAATAACCAACCTTCTGATCAACCTTACTGAGCTCATGTCATAATAGATCCCTCGTATCCTATTTAACACAACACAGAAACCCACTTAAGAAATAGCATATACAATAACCATTAATATTCCGAATATCGAGGATTCAAACTTTTCCTCTATACAAAATTTTACTCTACATCTACAATAAAAACAAACAAGTATAAAACACAAAAAAAAGAAATGTAATACTAAGCAAATGTGAAGAATTGCTTAATAACCATATTGGTTTGTAAAATACTTTTTAGAAAGTCGGCAAAAAAATTATTTGACAGCTCTGTGGACCCAGAAACTCCATTCATCTCATCTTCAGCTGTGAGGTATAGAATATAGAAACTTTTCTGAATTGAAGGAGCTATCTATAATATAAAGAAAAGATAAATATGGAAAATATTCTGAAGAATTATAATTATTTATGTGGGTTTAATTTATTTAACAATAATAAAGATAGACTCAAGGGTGGACTTTTACGCCTGATACCAGATTACGTTATGATGAGGTGGGGAAACAAACAAACTATATACATATATATATATAATGAAAGAAAGAAATACAATAAACTGTTTTTCTTTAAAAAATTATCCTCTATAAAAAAATTATTTCCTGACGCAATTCCTCTTCTTCATAGCTTAAATCTATAAAAAAAGGTTTTAAAAGACCTCAGAATGATTAATATGTTTGAAGATATAATGATTCATCAGACATGATGTGTCCAACTGAAGGACTTCCTCTTCTAATTCTTATATATATACCTTCCCTCCTTTCAAATTAAAAGTAATTTGTTAAAAGAAATAGAGATGAGGAGGGTATTAATTATTCCATGTGTAGCCCCCCTTGGTATTTAGTCTCGAGTCCCCTGACGCACGGTTCAATACTCCCCTCATCCAATAAATGTATGTATACTTATTGTCCAGTTCAATTTATTTTCTCTCTCTTCCTTTTTAAGGAGAGGGGAAAATGTAGCTAATAATGGACTCCGTCGATATTCCACCTTGACACCTCCAATTGACAAATTGGTTATCCTCAAACCCCCCTCCACCTTCTCCTCTTCTCTATAGGCTGCTGTGTTGTGTATATCATTTAAAACTCATTTGCCATTAATGAGACCCTCTTAATGTTCCCCCCCCCCCGCTCCTCTTTGCTTCTAAATATATATATCCTTTACTCTTCGTCGTATTTTTTCGGAAATATCCTCAAACCTTCAAGGAGACAACACATATTTAAATGAATGAGAGACAAAATGGATCTCTTGATGGATGTATTTCCGCTTGCCATATTGAATGGCTCTCCATGTCTTCATGGAAAGGGGGAAAAGATAGATAGATGGCACGGAGTCACGCAACTATTGGATGAACCAATCCTAATGACTTATTTTTTGAAGGATAATTATGGACTCAATACGATAAAGACAGTCCTCTTATATCGCTTTATTGACGAAATCTATATCTTTAAGTCCATGAAACATCTAAGATAAGTCTAAATACTTAAGGAATATGAGAAAAAGGGAGAAATGACACAAGCTACGCCCAGTGACGTCATTTCAAGAAAGTACTTTTTATAAACACATTATATGGTTGTAGATGTTACTGTATATTCCTTGTGGGATGTATTTTTCTTTTCTATTCTTAAGACTACTGTTTCAGTCTTTTTAAGCTCCTATACGGCATTTTAAAGCTCTTTAGTCCAGAAAACTTTTATTTTCTGTATCCAGATAATATATAGGCTAGTAACCAATTCATCGAAAGTGTAGAGTGCCGAAGAGTGTTACAATCGAGATGTGTTTATTATTATCTTTTTGATAAGAAGGCATAAGAAAGAAAGATAGATCAAATTAGGCATTTCTATCCTACATACATGGAATATGGTCCCTATCTTGAGTGGAGGGGGGACGGGGGAGGTGATGGTATATGCTCAATAAGAGAACACGGATGAAGTGTATACCTCTTCAACATTATATAAAATGACGGCAAAAAATATATAAAGAATGAATTTATTTAACTATTTGAAACAAAATTTCATTTTATTAATATAATATCTACTAATGTTGATGTTGTGAATTACTTTGATGCCTGTGCAAAAATATTAAGAGCAATATCCCTATCATTAAGGGATCATCTACTTGCAATCAGTATATATATATTTAAAATTGTGAAATACAAGTTTCTGTTTTTCATTTATGTTTAAAATTCGATCATATTGAAATATTTTTGGATAAAACTAGATGTCTATCTTTGCAAAACTGTTTAGAAAGAAGATAATATATTTTTCATTCGAACAATCAATGCATCATGTTATCTTAATTTACCGTAATTATTATGACCAAAGAACTCCTTCAAACTTTAAAGTTTTCTTATAATTTCATATTAGCGAATTCTTACAATTTTGTTGAAGGCTTAGCAATTTTTCAAAAGTACTTATTGATTTTTTCTACTCAGAAACCATTTTAATATTTTTTATGAATCGTAGGCATTGATGAAATTACCCTTTTACGTCCTTTAAAAATCCAATAAACACTTTTCTTCTTATTTTGCGAAAGGGGAATAAATTCATTTGCTCACAATGTTTTACAATCTAAAAATATATATATTTTAAAAAGAGAAAAGTTCATTTCCTTCAAATTGATAAGTATCTCACGTTTACAAAAAGTCATTTAAGTTGTTAATCTATTACTATATTCTTTTTTATATTGTATCATATAAAGGCAAATTGTTTCATCATAAATTATGATATTGGCTTTATTCTGTAAAAAATTAAATTATAAATTTGATAGGCTGGGCATTTTATTCCAATAATAAAATTTTACTCCATAGATGAGCAACCGCCATTCATTTAGGCATCATAAACACATTACGAATAGAGGTTATAGTGTTCTTTATTCTTTTAAATACATTTAACCGTACTTCATTGGCACTTATTATAACTTTTTTTAAATATACTAGGATTATCTTTGAATGATACGCCCCTTGCAATTATAAGGCCAATAAATACCTAATTAAAAAGAACAAAAAGACATTATTGCTTCTTTGAAATAATTTGATTTATAAATCCCTTTGTAAAAATAAAAATAACATATTGAAAGGTAAACTGTTAAATCCACTAGCGTTGCATGGCTGACGATATGTGTTGTTTGTAATGAAAATTAGGTTACAGCTCAATACTTTAGAAATAGTTGGGTGCACTATCAACTCAATAAATAAGAGGGGGACATCATTGATCATTCCATAATTAAGTTGTACCAGAGTCAAAGTCCTATTCCTTGACCATCTATGAAGAATACTTTGAGTTGAAAGTCAAAGAATAGGTCATTATTCTTTAAAAATTATTATTATTTTTTAAAGCTTTTAATTTAGAATACAAAATAGCTTTTTTGTGATTTTTGAAGGATTAAACTCTCTTTCAATAGGAGTATTATATATATAACAAAGGTTGACTTTTATTCTATTAAATATTATAAAATTGATAGTCACATATTCAATATTGTTCTTGCAAAACAAGTGATTTTAATACTGAAAGCCAGTTCATAAGTGTACAACTAGGGTAATAGTCCCTTCTACTAGATAAGTTTTTGTATATTAAACATATAAAATGTTCTAAGCTTGAGACATCGGGCTCCATATTTAACATTTATATAAATCATTTTCCCTTCTCGTATTGATATCAGCATAGAGGCATATGGTCCAATCTATTTTCTTCTACCCAAATTTTTGAGACTGCATGTTAACTATGACTAAGTCAATTTTGTGTTATTCCATTCATAAGCCTATTTCCCTTTCAAATGAACATCATAACATTTTGATCCAGTCAAACGGGGTCTCCTCATAGTTAGGTAAGTCAAACGATTATGCATTCACTAATAATTATCCGAGAATATGAAGTTGATAAATACATTGTACGACAAGTAAAATAATGAATCACAAGAGATAAGTTTATTGTTAGCAAGAATCATACAAAAATATAACGTGTTTTCTTAAAACGATGCTTGTACAAAAAAAGAAAAAGAAATGTCTATATATATATTTATATACATATAATTTCATTATAAAACTTAAACCGAAATCCGTCAGGAAAAAAAAATATTATACTATCAGTATTATAGTATTACGCTTTTGAATAATGACAAAAAACACCTAAAATTCTTACTATACTTATTGAACAATTTATTTTGTTGAAAGAGATGCTCAAAAATCACTGTATTTTTTACTTTTGGCCATACAGCATAACTTTTTTCCCTATATGAGGACTGAAAATATCTGAAAGAACAGTATTAGGATAAATAAAAGAACAAGAAAGAATACAGTTTTAGGGACTAAATGATATTAAATTTTTTGAGTATCATCATTTCAA
>CP045893.1:25154077-25191201 GCA_013387185.1 Caligus rogercresseyi | reverse complement strand
TTTTGGTTGAAATAAGTAAATAAAAATAGTATAAAATTAAAATCATAAGAATAATTTTTTCTGGCATATGTAGAATCGAATTAATTTCTTGTATAAATGAATAAGCATTACATCATTTTTTTAAAATTGGTTCATTGTACCTAGCAGTCTATTTTCAGTTGATTATTTTAGGCATTCCCTCTTGAAAGAAGTCAAACCTGGTTTTCAACATTGAGAGTTAAGCATTCCTTCACTGCCTGACAATTTCCTTCTTTGTCTATGTGATTCAATGGAATATCAGTACCCATGCGTACCCATATATATATATGTATACATATATATAAGCTTTTTATTATTTGAAGAGGAAGTAAAAACATGCGTTATTTTTGTATCAAAATATATTTACTTAAAACTCTTCAAACTTTTAAAATATATCAAATCAAAAGGAACTATATCTAAGCCATTTCAAATCGCTATAAATATGTTTCAACTCAATTGATAGGATCATCATCATTTATGGGTGGGAAGAAAAAGTAGTACTTATACGGCTTTTATGTTAGGGTATGTTCATACGGTGATACATATATCTACTGATGTAGCCAGTGTTTAATGGACGTTTTATTCAATTTTATCTCTCTTTTTGAAACCGTTAATTTTTTTCTTCATCATCGTTCTTTTTATGGCTACTCTCTTCTTCACTCTCATGAGTAGCTATAAAATATTTACTAGCTAACAATAGTAGTACCTATCATTAATTATCAATCATTTGTGAATTGTGTTTGACACAGAGATAGAATTGTTTCTCTTCAATATGATCATATGATATGAGTCCTTTGATTTTAAATGGATACAATAAAATTTAAAAAAAGGTTGGCACTTTGGAAAGTAGATATAGCGTCTCTCCATGTGTGATTGTCATACTTTAGCATTTTTAATTATTTAATTTTGTTAGACATTTTATTTATCAAATAACTATATTTTATATGATTTTTTTGCTAATAGATACTTTTCATTTATCTTTTTTCAATATTACTTTATTCTTATAAAGTAAAATATAAGCTCCAATTGCCAAGCATGTCAAATGCATAAGAGATGTTTGAAAAAATAACTGGCAATCATATGTGGGGTGTCTTAGAAATTAAATGAAGACAGTTTAGATGATTACAATAACTCATATTTCTTAAATATGTAGGTATAGAGTTATTGCAATGTATTACGTATTTTTGTCTCATTTAATGCTGTGATGCTTTTGTTAATTGAAGAGTAATTAACTGTATTATTGAATATGAAGTTATAGATTTAGATCACCGACCCATATAATCAGTGGGTACTCAACGAAAAAAGAAAAAAAATAAGTTGCTCTTTGTCAACTTGGTTAAACATTAGTTTCTCTCGGGAATTATAAAAGGAAATCTTACAATAAATATTATGAGATATCCTCACCCTATGTTTATTTCTACAAAAAGGTACTTTAAAATGACGTCACTGGGCGTTTATTGGCATTTCTCTTTTTTCTCTATTCTTTAAGACCTGTTATTTACATTATTTCGACTGCTCAGGGATAAACATAAATCTTTCCTTCTCTTCTTTTTTGCATTATCTTTATATATATATATATATATTCTTAAAAGGGATATAATATGGCTCTCATAAATTGCTGACTCGGACATGCTCATCCCTTCTTTTATTCAGTCTATTGTGCATCAACTTATTATTATAAATGCGGGTCATTAAAGTTTAAGACAATTTATACACACACCTTAAATGTAAATATCCCAATGAAAAATGACTCCAATATGCCTCGTCATTGAAAAGAGTTGAAACTCTACCTACGCTTTCTATAGAAAGACTGCTCCTTCTCCACATGCATCAACTGTTTCTTGGAATCTCTCATATTATTGCCCCAACTGAATAATATTTCTTGCAGTGCCATCTAACGGAGACTTGCAGCACCCTCCAATCTTTTTTACGATAATAAATATCGCAGTATCATTATTACCTCCGCCGAAGGAGGTATGTTTTCACTGGCTTTGGTTTGTTAGTTTGTTGGTTTGTTGGTTTGTTAGTTTTGTTGGTTTGTTGGTTGGTGTTTGTCAGCAGGATAACTCAACAAGTACTGAACGGATTCGGATGAAACTTTGTAAAGTTGTTGGAAATGCCAAACGGAACAAGTGATTAAATTTGGCATCTCTGAGTGCTTATTTAAGATGCGAAATGAGCTAAATACTAAAAATATTAATAACTAGAGGCATAATATACACTCAAAGAGTGCAAACCTCCGCCTCACGGGGTCCTTATGAGCCTTCCGAGGCGGATTTTCACGACTGGGGCGGCGTAGAGGGATGGGGAGGGTTCCCCTCGACGGAAATTCCGAGAGGAAGACGCTCCCGGCACCCGATTTACAGCATAGCGGACATCTATTGCAGAGTAGGCTAACTTGAAATATTTATTAGTATTTAGCTCGTTTTGCATCTCAATTCTGCACTCAGAGATGCCAAAATTTAATCACTTGTTACTTTTGACATTTCCAACAACTCCACCAAGTTTCATTCGAATCCCTTCCGTACTTTTTGAGTTATCCTGCTGACAAACAAACAACAACCAACACCAGTGAAAACAATACCTCCTTCGGCGGAGGTAATGAAATAGGTCTCTATTCAGGGAGTAGGAAAGAACAAACGCTTAAAAAAGTTCCTTGACGTAAATTGTTCATTTATCAGCTAAGGACTACGTCACTGGGTGCTTAAACTTCTTTCTCTTCCCGTCTTCCTCTTAATTTAATATAAAAGAAATATAACGCTAATATTAAGAGCATGATGGAGAAAAGAAAGGAGTTTAAACATCCATTGACGTATTTTATTGATGAACAACTAGTTTGACGTCAATGGATTTTTTAGGATTGTTCTCTCCTCACTCATTTTTCACCAAACACACCTACTTATGTAGGCATATATGATTGGATTGTAATTCCGTTAAGTGATTCATTTGGTGGGGATCGGCGGAGGTTTGCACTCTCTGAGTGTATACCTACATGCCTCTAGTTACTATTATATCACTTCAAATGTATGTATATTGTTGAAGTGGTTTGTAGTATAGTTTTATACCCATTATTGATATACGTAGGTTTTATTTCCCCTCAGAAACTCCCAGTTCAGCAGTTGAGGAACCTATTACACTAAAACAAGGATCCTTAACTTAACACACGCCGTCCATACGGACTCAGATCCTCAATCATTACATCATTCATGGATTGAAATTATAACGGGATCGACTCTTATATTCTTCTGGGGCAACGGTTTAACATGAACATGTAAGACAAGCCAATACAAATGATGTCAAAATCCCTGAATTCTAGTAGAGTCCCGCATTGCTACTTAAATTGTATCATGTACAGTAACTTTGCTTTTTCTTGCCTATATAGGCCTCTTTGAATCTTGTTGAATGTCCTTACTTCAGAAGGACGTCTCTTATCTACACCAGGTACAAATATGTACAAAAAAACTCTTTTGTCCTTTGAGCAACTTATGGTATAAGCTTTAATTGTTTTTTTAAACAACTGGACAACATTTACGAAGCTACAAAGCGGAATTCTGAGCTAAAAAGTTAATTTCATATTTTGCATTACATTTTTTAAATTCTATTTGATCTACCCGACTTGTTCGGACATAATCGTGACAGAAATGTATTATATTTATATTTATTGATGCAGTCATTTTTTTATGTTATATTATTCCAAATTAAAACGTAAAAATAGAAATAAATATTTTCATATTTATTGAGCCTCTATACTTGGCAATAACTCTTACTGAAACAACATCGACAGCGAATCAGCTTTTTCTTTGTTGTGTAGAGTTCAAAGTTTGAACGGCTATGAACATTTATAATAAGGCTGACAAAGCATGGTTTTTAATTAAGTCCAACAGTACGAAGAGATTGACCTTGACACTTTTCGGTTACTTTTGAAACACTAATATTGATTTATACTGGTAACTGAAAAAGATGGAATAAAAAAAAAAGTCTTGCTTTCAGGATTTTTTTTTGTGTGACGTATTTACTTCTATAGACTTGACAATACATGTAGGTATATAGTTTTTTAAAGTTATAACTGTTGTTTAAGTTATTGGATATTCTTTAATATATTTTTTCTAATTATGTACCGTATTTTCTGCATTATAAGGCGGCTTTCAATGAATGAAATATTTTAAAACTTTTTCCATATAAAGGCGCACCGCATTATCAGGCGCTACAGTAGACGTTGGGTTACGTTTACATACACTAGATGTGCTGCAATAAAAGGAATGTCAAAAAAAACAGTAAGATAAGTCAGTCAAACTTTATTAATAAATTAAAAACCAGCTTTTTAACAACTTGAACAAGCTGGATCCTGCGGAGGTCTCCACGGCCTGTGGGAGGTTCAGGCGTCGTTTGGAGGACACCCTTGAGGCTGAGGGCGGCCATATTGAATAGTAATCTTGTTTTATGTCTAATAAAACTTTCTATGTATTAAAAGTAGGTATCACTCTTGTTCCCATTTTTGGATCAGGAGATATTGAACTTTGTGCAATTTACCTGCAAGACCCTGTAAGATCTGTTGTGACTCAATATTGATCCATATATAAGGCGCATGTTCAGTTTTTGAAATAAAATGAAGGCTCCGAGGTGCACCTTATAATACGGAAAATACGGTATTTTGTGTTGTTTCTTATATGAGGTGACCTATGAACTTAACAGGCGCCCATATGTTTATGAAAGGAAGATCTCTGCAAAAAAAAATCAATCAATCGTTAATACCATTGTGTCATTAAATTTATGTGACTTCTGACGTCACAATAGAGATTAATTGGTCCATCATACAATTAGTTCACAGGACGTACTTTTTATGATTAAATAGACACAGTGCACCTAGGTTTTGACCTATAGCTTGGTGACATTAGCAGCTCAGCATGGTGTGCATGGCCCCAAGAGAAACCCTTTTTGGATCAATAAGATGATCCATTTCTGATTTCAACCAATTGCTTTTGAAATTGGGGCGTACTTAGATGGCGGCAAAAATATAAAGCTTGTGGTTATTTTTGAACTCTGACGTCTCTTTTGAGGTGATTGATAATTTACGCTTCTGAATCTATTTTTTTTAAATAAGAGACTCCTATTTAAAATTAGCACTGTAGCCTCTGATTTGATTGCACTGATTAAATACGACAAAAATATTAGGCAAGTATATCAAAATGAGGTAGAATTTAAGCCTTTACTATCTTTTTATATGCATCTTTTAAAAAAATATCTCTTACCATATGGGGTTAAGAGTACAGAAATAAAAATATACATTATGTACATTTATATACACTCTTCATATGCATAAGTATGTTATCTTGCATGAATAAAGCCGTGAAAACAGGCATATGATTATAAAATCATCAATGAATATACGATTGACATAAGGGTGTGATGATGAGTACTTCAAGTTAATATGGATATATATATATATATATATATTGATATATATGTACAGTGTGTTTCATCAAAAAGGTTATTTTTAAATTGCGAATTAGAAGTATTTAAAATAATTCAAATCGTATTATTGATACGCCATTTTGTTCATAAAGAGGGGATTTTTATCAATATATAAAAATATGCATTGATTGTCAACCTGAAAAATGTTTCTGAACTTGAGAAGAAATGGACCATCCTGCAGTTTGCAAAACACCTTCTCCTTCCACAGTACGCCGATAATTTATACTTCACTTCAAGATCAGTGTGAGGGCGGCGAAATCTCACCAGCTGATCCAGTTCACAAGAGTTCTTGATCATTTCAATAAGACTGGTTCATCCACAAGAAAAAACAAATGAAAACAAAATCAAAAAGAACAGAAGAAGTGGTCAGGAGGTAAAGAGTTTCTTTGAAGAAAACCCCAGTTGCTAACTAAGAAAAGCTTCTCAGCAAATTTCACCCCCCAAAACAACGTTGTGGAGGATCATTAGACATGATCTTCGATTCCGTTTTTATCATTGCACTTCAGTTCAACCATTAACTGATAACCACAAAATGCAGATAAGGCAGTTTTGTCAGTGGATTCTGCAGCAGCCATCCAACATTGTCGATAGAATCATTTGGACTGACGAGAAGTTCTTTTGCCTCCATCAAAAACCACATCGAAAAAACGACTGAGTATGGATAAATGAAAATCCTCGAAATATATGGGAAACAAATGATAGGAATGATGTTAAGTTAGTGATCTTCGTTGCCATTATTAATGGAATGGTTCCAATCGTTCATGCATTCCTTGAAGATGATGTCCATTTGTCGTCGGTTAATGGCGTTTTCATATCTCAGATTGCTCCAGGACATAATTTGGCCCAGGCTGCGCCATTCTGCAACTCGTTCTTCACTTTGGTGGATGTAAGACGGTGCTCCACCACATTGCACAAATGCAGCTTTAGAATTTCTAAATGACAAGTTTCGAGGCCGAGTCGTCAGCAGAAGACGGAAAATCCCTGGCCAGCTCACAGTCCATATCTCAACCCTTTGGACTTCCACTTCTGGACTGCAGCACAACTCGAGCTTATAAGGAAAAACAAGATTCCATTGAGTCTTTCATACAATGTGTCCAATGTGTCTAAGGATATAGCACGGAGACGATAAAAAACGTTCGCAAGAATGTCTGAAGCGTGCGTCGTTCTGTCTTCAGGCTGGAAGGGGTCATTTCCAGGAACTTTTATAAGGCTTCAGATGTGCCTCTAATGATATAGGACAATGAATTTTTAATAGCCATAAAATCCATTCTTTTCCTTTAAAATGATGTATCTATGAGAGAATTTGACGAATTTTAAGTACTTCTAATTCGCAATTTCATAATTACATTTCTGATGGAACACACAGTATATATTCATATAAATATACACATATATTTACATTTGTTCAATGGAAGAACTTCAGCTCTATATAATTTCTCAACTTGAGTCAAAGTTGAAGGTTAAATTAGTGAATTCAATATTTGACCCTTTTCGTTATACAGGTACAATATTTGATTATTGTAAACATTGTCATTACAATGCCACGGCAAGAATATGCCGGCTATAATTTAAATGGAAAAACCATGTTGAATTGATAACATCCACTGACAGATAAGAATACCATCCATAATAACGTTCCGTGTCGTTTATAATGTGATACAATCTTATCCGACTGCGTCAATATCTATTACTTAGATAAAGCATCTCTTCACTCGGAAAAGTAAAGAGATACTGCTAATGTTTCATCCTATCTGACGATCAATTGGTCATCACTCAGTCAATAAGGAAAACGAGCAAAAAGAATGAAAATTCAAATACTATATAAAGCTGTTATGTTATTGGGCAGAGCTGGGATTCGGTAGAAAAATCTACCGCCGGTTCGGTAATCGGTATATACCTTCTACCGATCGATATCGGTATTCGGTAGATTTTATTATATATTCTCAGTATCGATCGATATTTGAAACGGTAGATTAGAAGAGAGAGAAATTTATTTATGTATCTGCTCTGTGACTTCTTCATATGCATTTAATATCGGACAATTTATACCAAAGACAATTAGTACATAATTTTTATAATTTATTATGGATTATTTAAATTTAATATATACTAATCTTATATAAATTATATATGTAGTTGGATTTTGTAGGAAATGGAAGGCTATTGATTTTTTCATTTACTGTCTCTTATTGTCCGATATTAAATGCACTTTCAGGTACTCTAGTATTCAATACATAGCATAAGCTTATATTGAATGTATATTTATGTATCTGCTCTATAACACTATAAGTTATAGATGTTTATTTATTTTCGAAGTTCAAGTTCTTCACACAAGGGAGCGCTGGGGCAAGCGACAGTTGAACGATGTTTCTCTACTATTGAAGGGAATAAGCTCTCTATATCTTTATGTCTCCATGTGAATGTCACAAAAGTCATACTTTCAAATATACCGTACCGATTACAATCGGTACGGTATTCGGTAGTTTCTACCGATATCTTATAATCGGTTCGATATTTGAAATCTATCATCGGTAGTATCGAATACCGATTTACATTCGGTAGTCGCAGCTCTGTTATGGGGATATTGAAGAACTACCGTATAGGCATCCTTAGTGAAAATGAAATATATTTAAATACTTATGGTGACCATGAACATGGTTTTGAGTATTAATAGTTGGACAGCCCCCAAGAGATAAATAATTTTTTATTTAAAGAAGGGCATGGCTAAGCTCTCTCAAGAAGGATGTACGATGTAAAACTTCCGCAAATTATGTATCCATACCCTTCAAATATTCGTCAGCTATTTATTTTGAAATTTTATAAAACCTTATACGGAATCTTTTGCTTTTCATTATTTTTAAAATGAATGTATTTTCAAGCTGAGACAACACATAATATTCAAATGAATTCCTCTGAGGATATGAGATTCCTTGAGAGACAGCCGTACAAAATATGATTGGAATGTAAATATATAATACGTCCTTAAAAACAATCATTTTCGAAAAACAAATGTTTATATCAAGGTTTTATTGATCCATATTTTCTCTTATTGTATTTATTATTGTAATCCTAACAGATGAGGAGAAAAAACTTTATGTATAAAAGCAACATTAGACATTTTTAAAGAATTTATTCGTTGAGAGGAGATACATATAATAGTGTATATACAGAAAATTATATCTTTTTATTAATTTTTATATAATTAGTTTTACTATTATCTAAATCATTTCAAAATTAACTGCACAGTAAAAAAATATTTTTTTACATTATACAAACTTAAATAAATGAATAAAACCAAACTAAAAGCTAAAAGGGAAAAGAAACGAGAGGTAAACATATTTATGACTATCTTAAATGTTTTCGGAAAGATTTTATTTGTCGTCGAATCAAACTTATTGATTTTTGTATTCCGAATAATCAAAGATCATATAATAATCCATAATAAAGTCCACAATTGGAGAGTATTCAAAAATCAAAAAACAAAGCTGTTAGTTGAATATACAAAACATTATTCTCGCTTTTCTTGGAATTTGTCAAAACCTTACAACTTTCTTTATAAAAACTCATTTTAAATTGGGAAATATTAATCAATAAAAAAAATGATGAAATAATCTCCCACAAAATCGGTGTTTTAGAATTTAAGACCCTTTAAAAAAGCATAGCAGATGGAAGGAAATTGACAACTCAGCTTCATATATAGAATTCTTTCGACAGTCCAAAGATTGTAGTAAAGTATATAACGATACAGTGCATGTTTTTTACCGGTTTTCAGGTCATATTTATATTAAGAACTTTTATAGAAATCAACGTTCCTAGCTTGCAAAATGGCCCAAAAAATATCATTCAAACCATTTTTCTTTTTGGTTTGGCCGGTAGGATAAAACAATCATCACTGGAATCAAAAGCGACTGAATTTTCCATATCAAATTCAAAAGCTCTGATCGGTAAGTCTCAATTTACACAGAATCAATACAATACGAAAATAGAGCAATTGTATTAGCTGCATCTGACAGGTATTTAATTGAAGGTACCACAGGAGGAAAAGCCAATTGGACCCCAGTCATTAACCAAATCAACTATTTTCCAACAACAAAAAAAAAATCTTAAAATGATTAAAAACTTTAAAAAGAACATTTAAACTTCACATCATGTTTAATTTTTATGTGTTTTGTTACTTCTTCGTTATATTTCATTATTGCATTATTATTATTATTATATTGGAGTCTAATCTTATTTAGTTACTTTTTTATTGATTCACTTAGTCTTTATTGACCAGTCTTCTGTTGACTTTCAGCATGCAATAACTCTAGACCATAAAGTTTATTATGTAAACTTTACCGCAATGGCTTGCCTAGAATACATTATCAAAAAAATAAACACCAAAAACAAATAACTCATTTCCTTTTAAACTGCCTTGGTAAAGTAAATTGTTATGTTTTCCTATTTCTCTGCTATTTTGATGAAAGTAAATTGAACTCTAGCACGATTAACTTCTAAGCAGAAAATGGTCGGAAATATCTTCCCATCATACACAAAAAAAACACATATTGAGTGTTAATTTTACGTCGATTGCCTTTACTACATTTGTAAACTCATAAAATATTCTGATGAATCCCTTGAATACCTATTTTTAAAGCGGTCCTTTATTATTTGTCAATTAAATCGTTCCCTCATTAATAGAACACACTTTGTGTATATAATAAAGTTATTTAATATGAAACAAAGGGAGGAAAACATAGTCAAAGAATTACGATATATAAACGATGCCTTTACGTTATTTAACTTATAATAAAAGGCAATTAACCTTCCTCCAACTCCTCCATATTTAATATTGGAAGCATATATGTTCATGGATTCATTTGATGGCGGGATTGCGTGCACATTAGCCCTGGTCTGAGTGTCCTGATGAATCACACATTTGGTAGATCTCTCTCTCTAATTGATAGTATTTAACAAATGTGTTATTTCTCTCTGAGAGATGTCGAAGAACGACTCTCATCACTCCACAACAAAAAGGGAAGCATCTAACATACAGTAAAAGGACGACAAATGTCTACAATTCCTTCAGCAAATGGTGCAAGAAAGAAAACATTCACATAGCGCATTATTCTCTGACCTCAAAGACAACGTCATAATTGGATTTCTTCCTATGGCTGTGTGCATATTACCCCCCCCCATTTATCCTTCCATCATTTCGTTATCTGTTTTGAGAGAAGGGGAAATCCTCCTCTTCTTTCTTATGTATTAATGATAATAAATTCTTGTCAGATGGAATTTTATTTTTCTCACTTGATGTCTTTTGCCTCCATGAATATGTACATATGATAATAATAATAATATGAATTGTATTATGTTTTTTCATTCCTCCACCCCGCTCTCTTATATTTTAGGGCTATTACTATTCCTATGATCATTTTATTGCCTTCATTCTTTGTAGAATGTGTGTATGTGTTACTTCTCCAGATATACATACGTTACAATCATATATACTCCTTCTCTATCCTGTCTCCTTCTGTCTTTTACCCAAGTGTAAGGTTATATATGCTGGAAAGACTTCATTCTTTATCTGTTTTAAAGTAAGAATATATTTGAATACGACATTGGCATTACACCTATTGGTATTAGGATTCCTATCTTATAAAAAAGCATGATCAATATTAAAGTAAATCTGTATTACTGAAAACTTACACAAAATTTGATGTTTGAGAAGACGAAAACATCCTGGGGAATATGATAAAAAAGGGTTGACTAAATGCTGAAAAAACATCAGAATGTTGATCCAAACCAATCAAGGGCTCATTTGTCAACATCCATGTCATTGAGTTGGAAACTAGGCCGGCTGCAAGTGGAGTGATTTGACACTCTTCTAATCCATCCCTGTCATGAGTTTGTTTGTCCTCCATTCGTCACGGCACACACACACACACAAGACATCAGGGACACGCTTCACTTTTGTATTCTTGTCCGCACATATATATATGTGTGTGTTATACAATGTCTGTCTTCATCATGAAGTGCTGCTTCATCGCTCTGATTATTTAAGTTGATATATATCTTGAGAATATCTGTAGGGATATATCTAATATGTTAATCAAGTTGCTAAGGTCCTCATGCTTACACATTATATTAGGTAGACAGGGAAAGCTTCTCTTGGTTGCAGCCAGGGGGCCTTGGATTTGTCAGTTTTTCTTGAGAAATTCAAAAACAAATCAATGATATACAAATCAGAAAATCATATTGGTATGTAGGGTGATATATAGGGTTGGACTCAAAACGAAAACATTTGCAGGATTGTACTTCATAAGCCTGAAAGTGTATTGAGGATAGTCATATCTTCTTTACAGTGGATTATTAGACCTTTAACCTTCCCAAAAATATCAAAATGTCCTCCCTGGGCTGCTACCAAGGCCTTGAGTCCCAGTCCAAAGGCGTTGCACTTCTTGTCAACGTAGTTTTCGCCTTAAGATGAGCCTTCAATGTATCGACGTTTTGGTGTGATCTCGAGCATACCCTCCTCTGACAAAAGAGAGACAGTAAGGGTTGGAGGGCGACTACATACATCGCCCAATGTCAGAATTTATCGGGGCTTTCGGAGCATTTCTTCAAAAGTTTCTTGAGCTTTAAAATATAGTTTTAT
The DNA here is from genome assembly GCA_013387185.1 of Caligus rogercresseyi. NCBI lineage: Eukaryota > Metazoa > Arthropoda > Copepoda > Siphonostomatoida > Caligidae > Caligus > Caligus rogercresseyi. Next base: position 25,179,074 of record CP045893.1, on the reverse strand, counting down.
TCATTGAAATATGAATGATTTGGGGGGGGAGACTTGTGGATTAGATTTCAGTTTTCGTGACCCTAAGAAGTTGCCGATAGCATATACTTTTGTGACAATAAGTGTGGAAGTTTAACGAACATATTTCAAAACATAATCATTTGTGCTTGCAGTTGCTATCTATATGAGTGATCCTTAATTGTTTAAAGCTGTGACCCCCTTATGAAATGTTAAAAGGCCCGCATACCCCGCATTTGGTGATGATTTGCATAATAACATGCCTCTCACTGTTTGCCCTATGACGTCCGGTCAGATATGACGTCCATTTTGCGCATTTATATATAATGTGAATATATAATGCATAACAAGACCACTGTAAAAACTAACTTTATTGAGGGCACTAGCCTCTAATGTCATTTAGAATATTAAAGATGAAGTGTATGAATATTATTTATGATCGTCATGTAACAAAATTTATTATATATATATATTTATAAAGAGCAAGGCCAGGTAACAAAAAAGAAGCAAAGCTTTACGTCCATGATTGACAATCTATAGTGCACAACCTCCTCTTTTGAATGCACTCCATGTTGCAATAAAACATCATATGTGATGATATGGCCTTATTAAACGCATCAAGCCTAGGTCTTAAAAATAGCTACCTTTTGTAATAACAATAATGCCTCTACATGTACTTGCATTCTAAAACAAAAACACACATATACAAAAAAAAATGCATTTTACCCTCCCATTAAAAATCGTTTAGTTCATCTTTAAATAGCGGTAATGGATAAATAAATGCTTGAAACCTAGCAATTTATTTGTTTGTGTGATTGTATATATAAATAACACAAAAAGAAATCCTAGGCTACTGTTACCTTGAAAGCCTTATTTGTATCCTAGAGACGTGATATTTATTTTCGCTCCAAAGAAAGACGAAAAACGAATGAAAGTGTCAGTAGATAGGTGGAAAGGGAGAGGATTCATTATTGACGTATTATTGTTATTATTTTTATCAAAACTATGCTTAATCATACTATTTATAATTGTTTTCCTTCATGCCTTCTATGAATTAGGACATTAATATAATTTTTATTGTTTCCATAGATTCAGGGACTGATGCCATTTCAGTACTTCCACCGGAGGAAGCCCTGTATGCAAGACGTCTGATTATGTCTGGAGCAATATTCAGAGAATGCGACTCGGATAATTGGAAATTGGAGCTTGGAAGAGTCTGGGGTTGTTCAAGGAGCATTCGGCTTTGGAACGGCTGTGAATCTATCCCGGAGTTCGGTAGCGTATACCCCATAGAAATGGTTTTTTATTTAATTAATACAAAGATAATGATAAAAGCTATGTACATTTTTGTACATAATTACAGCTACAGTGGGAAAAAGAATTATCTTAATAAATGGATTTTGGGGAGATCCTCCATTTTACGACCAAAGTTTGATTATGAAGTTATTTTAGTTATTAAAAAATGAAAAGCAAAAGTAATGTAATCTATATTAATGAATAATAATAAACCGTTCGTTCATTTCCCCCAACAATCTTGTTGAATTTTTATAATTTCGAGAGCTCAGGGAGTGTTTTAGTAATCGTGGACACATCCGGAAAATTACTGGGAACCCCGTTTAGCATCTCCTATTATTCAATAAAATATAAGTTTATGTATTTGATATAAGCCATTGCGTAATGAATATGTGATCAAGTTTAAGAATTACTTAATAATATGTTAAGATCTAAACTTTGAGTATTAGTTTTATGTCACAGAAGGGAATAAGGTCAGAAAAGTGATCATACCATAGTGAAACAAATATTTACTTCGTATTAGTTTTGCTATTGTATTAAGGGCACGCAAACTACATGAAGGTTAAACTATATTTGCTTTTGTCAAACCCTAGCATATTCATTTTTAGAATACATTAATGCATAGCTGTCATTCCTATAAGCAAATAGAGAAGTAATATAATTTGAATATGGAATGTAGAACAGAATGTGTAATCGATGCTGCAACCTTATTTGCAAGTTTGCATTTCATAACAAGTATATAAGTGTATAATAAAATATGAACGTTGAAGCGAGGTTCCTATAGTCTATACTTTGTGTATGAGGTTCGAAGGAACGACAGCATTGATGCTCGAAGATTACGATAACAAACAAGCAAACAAGAAGCCTGCCTCTATCTCAGAGATGTTAACCTTATAAATACTAATTACACAGTATTTTGTCTAAAGTTTATGCACAAATGGATTAATATATGAAACTAAAAACAATAAAGATATTTATTTATACCTAAAAATGAAAAAAATATACCTTGTTCATATTTTATCAATGATATTTAATAGTTAAAACGTTGTTTATATTATCTATATCCTCTTATTGGTGCTTATTTCTATATTTGTCAATATCTATTTAGTGTATGGTGGATTCTGATTGGTCACACAAGTCAAGTGAGCTCCGGTCCTGTGTCACAAATCCAATTCACTGCAAAGACGGCCTCTCCTTTTCTCTTTGGGAAAAAGTTATTTTCCCTTCCAATGTCATGGCGATTGACCCTAAGAGACAGCCAAAGAGAACTCTGATCAGTACAGGGGCCACTTACAATCCATCCACAGGGATCGCATATCCAGGAGTTGCCATTATAAGACAGGTTTTTATTACTTTTTCCAAGCTGGGCAGACCTGGGACTACATAGTGATATTTCGTATTTGGGTCGATCCGTACTACCGATAGTAGATTTATTCATCGATGCCGAACATTTCAATTTTTAGAAATACAGAATACGGATTGTATGATTAATATCAGTCTGAAGTCGAGCACTTTTATTAGAATCTTGATTTCTCGAAAATGAATGAAACGTTTTTTGGAATCTACAGAACACAGATATCGTATTTAATCGAGGAGTACATAAAAATCAACCAATTTTCCGATTCCGATTAGACACAACTTTATACAACGACCATTGGTTCTGGCTATAATTATTTTCTACCACTTCGCAACTCTGGAACTAAGCAATTCCGAATCTCAAAAGAGAACATAAGACTATTAAAGTTGTTCAGTAGCTCTAGCTCAGGATCCTTCCTCAACAATTTGAATTAAAGAAACATTTTTTTTTCGTCTAAAGATATAATACGTAAAAAGAAGAACAAAAAGCACATAATAGCTGGTTAAGAATCTCCATTTTTGAAAAACAGTTAGCAACCATAACCACGCAATGTAACAAGGTGCAGTTGTTCGAGGTCTCTGATCAAAGAATTGCTGCTATGCTTGCTATGTTTTTTATAGTTAAAAGGTTCATTTGATGTTTGTTTTTTTGCTTAGGGTTATAACCTGATCGTCACATTGAGCACAGGGATCAACGTTTGGTCCCTCAGCATAGGTGGTCAGGTCTTCAACGACACATGGACCAACATTGGGGTCCGATGGGAGTCGCCGAAGAAGCGCACTGGAGGTTTGGAGGTCTTTGTGAATTTAAAGAGCGTGGGAAGATCCTTTTACCCACTCTCCACTGAGGAGGGAAGCTCAAGATTTGAGTCCTTCGGCGAAGAGAAGACTATTGCGGATGCATCTGGCCCAGTTCTCATGGGGGGATGCCAATGGAACTTTGAAACAGGGGCCTTCGAAGACTTCCTTGATGGACAGATCGATGAAGTCGTGATATGGGGATATAGCCTCAAGAAAAACAAAACCCATGATCTTCTACCCATGTTCTACGGAGGATATTGTAAGTAATGAATTAAAATTATTCCATGGAACCTAGATATCTCTCTCTGAGGAGGTTAGTCGTAATTGAACTACCCCTCTCGGGAGTTAAACATTTTTTAGATCCTTGAATCGAAATATTGCTTAGACAAATTGGATCGTTTTATCTTTTTTACCACATTAAATATCAAATCACATTTTTATGACTTACTTTGAAACAAGTTAATGAGGTTTGGTTGATCAAAGTCATTTTACGTTTTGGGAACTTATAAACCTAATTTAAATACTGATTTGTTACTTTTATTTTTTTAATTTATTTAATTATGAAAAAATAGTTCGGTTAATACTAAATGTTCAAAATAATTGAAAAATGGTATTCAAATACATTTTTAAGTGCTAGCAATGTATGTATTAGTATCAATCTATTGACGATCTATATCTATATAGCGGAGTCTCATCAAAACATCAATCCAAAGCAGTTTAAGGCCATGCTCCAAAACATGGATCTGGAAAATCCATTGGACGCCTCACTGGCTGCATCCGTTTTGGAAGCAATGCTCATTCCTTCTCCAACTGAAGCCCCTCTTTTCCCCACAAGAACGACAACCAAAGCCCCCAAGCCCACTCACAGTTCTAAAACACCCCCTCCAAACGCAAAGACAAATACCACCCTCCTTCCCACAACAACTCAAGCCGTTCCAACTATAGGAAGCAATTTAGTGGAAAGCCATTATCCCTCCAGGACGCTCTTCTCTCCATGGTCAAGGGTCCAAGCAACAAACTTCACTTTGAACCCTTTTCAAAACTATCCATGAGGTTCGCTCTCATCACAGTCATTTCCAAATACTTTCCGGAGAGGATCCAGAAAATGTAGCAAAGTGGAATGCAGTTTACAAGGACGATCCCTGGCATGAGGGCCCTCCAATGATTCTCAAGAGACTACAAGACTATACATTAGGTAAAATCAAACACAGCCTCAAAAGCGTTCATTCGTCCTCCATCCATTTTCAGAATATATGAGTGTGATTGACACGACTTCATCGGAGAAATCCTCCTACTACACTCCACAAACTGGGATTTTTAACTACAGTACCTCGGGTCAAGACTTTGTCCTATCGGCCTACAAGCTAAGAGCTAAAAGATTGGCCTCTCAAGTCCGTCTCCCTTACCCCAACTACGATAGTTTTGAATGGGAGAGCAACTATGAGAAATTTGGGCGTCCACAAGATGAATTTTCCGTTCCAACGGGAATGTTTAGGAATAAAAGGATCTGCGATAATCTACCGGTGTCGATATTAATGAGCCTTTACAATGAGTACTCAAAAATCACTCCAAAGCGTAGGAACCCCATGTAAATTGAATCCCTTGCATACTATAAAAAGACAGAAATGCGAAATAATATATACAGATTACAAGTCGAAATTAACTGTATTTGACTAAATATTGACCACAGCCATTTGTCGAGTTAAGAATCTCTCAAACGGAAAACGGGAGATGATGAAGTACGATCTATGTCCTACCAATTTATAACCAATAACCATTAGTTTCTTTCGATTAGCAATATAATGTCGTTACATTCCAATTGAACGTCAATCAAATTTTAACAAACTCAACAACTTACATGAAAGAGAACTCTATTTTATTCAGAACTGACAAATCCGATTGATATTTAGTATTCTGGTAGATCGTTCCTATCGACGGTAAAATTAGCAATAATACTCATTTTTAGTTGTCGAATATCGCTTATTTATTATCATTATATCACATTTTTTGTGACAGTCGGTATAAGTATATGACATACCTCTCAGTAGATTATTTTTGATATCTACCGGCACTGACCTAAAACGGAAGATATAACCCAATCTACAGGAATTGGAGACTAAAATACTTTTTTAATTAAATGTTTTTTTTGACAAGAATTGAAATTATTTACTAGAATATCTATAAAGACTAAAATGTCTATTTAGTTTTGTTTCTAATGCAATTACTTTATAAATTTTATGAACAGTAGACAATATAAAATACCAGCTGAACAATGGTGCACATGACTATGGATACTAGGGATAAATATTTACAACAGTATATCAACTCGGCACTCCAAGGGTATCCTGGTATGCAGAGGTTAGGTGAAGTTTATAATTACATCGTCCATTTTAGAAGATTGAATGAACCCTGCATAAAAGTAAATATTTTTTTAATTCTTTGGAGCTCTGGGCTTCTAAGGTTCCTTTCATCTTTTACTTATTAGCCAACAAAAGTTGTAATTTTAATATGATACTAATTTCCTAATATTATTACAAGCTTCGTCATAGGCATTGAAAAGGTTCAACAATGGGAATGAATGAAGTCACATAACTTATTATTATGACTAATGATAATAACAAATACGAAACAATATAAGCTTCATCTAACCAATGTGTAATTTTTTGCCCTTGGAGTATCCCCAGCTCTGTTTACCTGATAATCATCTCTTTAAATAGATATATTCATGGCAAACGATGGCAACTCGACAGCAAGGTCTTTTCTGCAAGAATGCAAATCAACCTGGACCCTTCCCTTCCCAAGCCAGGTCTCCTCAAGGAATGCCAAATGCACCCAAACTACATGAAGTACAATCCACTTCGAGGAAAGTTTTACCACAAGAGTTCCCGTCCTGTTTCCCCCTCTTGGTTCCGGTTGGTTAAAAGGGAGGCAACATTTGAGTATAATGAGAAAAATTTGTTCTCTGAGCTTCGTCCGACGGGTGTAAACAGACGGATTTGTGTCATTTGGAATGCCGATTTCGGGCACAACGGTGCATGGGATCCACGAAGATGCCAAAACAGTTGAGAGCCACGAGGAATGGACGCTCTGTGAATGCGAGGAATGGGGAACAATGGGGGTTATTGCGGAGAATACACCGGAAGTACCCGAAGCCAACCAGTGCCCGCCCCATGTTGACATACTGTTTTATATCGGCTCCGCACTCAGCTTACTTACCCTTGGACTATTTATATCCATTTGCTTTTTAAAAAGTGAGTATGCTTGTAATTTGATATATGATGTAAAATACGTCACCAGATGTTACACGAAATCATTTGAAAACTCCAATTACTAATATCACATTTATGTTTTTTGTGGGTTCAATCCACCAGGAATGAGCAATATTTAACGTCACTAAGTTTTTTATTCCTCCAGCCTTAGAATGGAACTTGAACATACATTTGTAATTTAAGTCTACATAAAATATCTCAATGGTTAAATAATGCATTTTCCCCAAAAAGCGTTAAGTAAAGAGCTTTTCGCATTATTATTTGATCATGAGGTCGCAATAACAGTTTATTGTGGTTCCTAACCACAGACCTAACTAATAACTGGAATCTTAACTCATAAGAAACATTCAGCCGCCAACTTGAAGATGTCAATAATATACTTAAAATGGCTACCACACAAGATTGTAAACAATGAAATTGATCCACATGGTAATAGAATACTAGGGAATAGAAAAATTCCACAATAAATACCAGTGATGTCAGGCTACCTGGATTCTTTAGAGAAACTTTCATCTTTATTTAATTATCATTACGCCACTGTTAGTTTTTTCGCCATTTATCCCCTTATCTCCTCCATAGGGATTAGTACTTAGACTTTGAATGTTCAAGGGTAATAACAATAGTATTCCTTCCTTCTCTTCTTTACTTCACCAGCTGCCCACTCCGAGATTGCTCATCCCTCCTCCTATTAATTCTATTTCGCATCCAGTTATTAGATTAGTCTGTGGTCCAAACTCAGTGCCAACAGACCCTCAGGTTTCACTAATATAGCGAATTTGGGGTGTGGTTGGGTCCTGGGCTCTACAATTATCAAATATGCCTCCAATGGAACTAGAAGTAGTACCCAGAATTATATCTTATTAGAGTTTTAAAACCCAAATCTATTGATCCTCGTGATCCACATGTTACATATAATGTAGTTTGTGGATACAAAATTAAGTTTCAAAATAACTATTCTTTGGTCCTTGTGTTTCACACACCACAATTATGGCATATCCGGTTGTCAACCAAATCGGAATCTTGTAATCCCTAGTTATTACATGTCCTTAATCTAAATATCAATGATACCAAGTGTTTACCCTTAAATGAAATAGACTTACAAAGCGTCACACTTAATAAGCGAGGAGTGTCCCAAGGCTAGATTCGGAATCCCAACCATCGGTTTCTGTTGTCCAGTGTCTGTATATTGACACCAGGCGGATTTTTTAAATGACGCTACATGTTTGTGACTTCCTCTTATTCTCTTTGACTATATTGAATGCTTCAAATAATGTTCTTGTTGAATTTAGAGAGGGAAGATAGACAAATGCCTAGGGATAACTTTGGTTGCTCCCTTCAATTGTCCAAATTAGGAATTTTATCTCCCATATGTAAAAGTTTTTTTATTCCAACATAGTTATTCATTATATCTAATAAAACTATATATACAGTTTCTGCAATGACAAAATCTATCAATAAGTATACTAACTTAAAGTTTTAGCATCTTAAACGAACATGTATGGTAATTATAAAAATCATATTTTAGGTTGTTAAAAACATTTAGACGTTTTGTGAATTTATTTAGAATGAAATTGGGGACGTCTATCTGTAGGTAAACAAACATTATTGGTCTACATAAGTTATATATTTTGTAGGTGCCTTATTATTTACATTATTTTAGACGTTTTGTAGCATAAATATATGTAGTTCGACGCTTTATAAGTCGAGATTTCGTAATTCAAAGATATAAAGCTCAACGTTTTTTAAATAGCATTAAATCTACACTCATTTATTTCCCATTGCTCTAGATCTGTGTGGGACATGTTCCACCTATTTCGCAGTCAAACCTTCGCAACATGGCTCCTTGCCCTCCTCTTCAACGGCCTCTCCGACCTTGACTTTATTCGCAACTCCATCAACCGCAACATCTCTGTGGGACTTCTGTCTCTATATTTTTACACGAGCATGCTTCTATGGATCGCCTGCGAGGCCCACGCAACATTCAAGGCCATCACATCTGGGATTATCAACAAGAGATTCTCAGTCTACGTCCCCTTCGCCTACGGAGGCTCTCTTCTCCCCCTGGGACTAGCACTGCTCCTCCACACCCCTGAACTCGGATCAGATCCACTTTGCTTCATATCCCACCGACCAGAGACAAAAGAGAGATTCTTCTTGGGATTCTATGCCATAATCGGAGCCGCCTTGATTTTTCTCCCTCATATCCTTACTCAACCTCAGCGCCCCACAGACCAAGAGTACGAAATTCCTTCCTCAGATCCAGGCTCAGGCTTTTGGCCTCACTTTCAGCGTGCTTTGGGCCCTGGGTCTTACGTTCATTTGGCATATGAGTCACGCAGGCTGGGCTGAAGGGCATTGCGTGTCGAGGGAGTATTTGGATGGTTTGGAGTGGGGCTATTTATCTTTCTGGGGCTTGCCTCCCCGCGATTCATGGATGGTCTTCGAGGACAGGCACAGCGAGGACAAAAAAGAGCATAAATGGCATGATATAAAGAAATAATGGCAAAAGTGATCTTATTAACACATTTCAATGCTAGAAAGAAAAAATATGACATAATCAAGATTTATTCATCATTTCAAAACATAAATTTACATCCTATTTAAACTGATGCTTTGAATTGATATGGTATAAGTTATAACCAATAAATAATTTTACTAGACCTATCTCATCCTTCAAAATCACGGAAATATTTTGAAATATTAGTAACTATCTCAAATACATCTACGAATGAATTGTATTATTTGCTGCTTTTAAAATGTTCCAAAGTAAATACGTTAGAACAAAAAAGCAATAGTAATCCTAGTCTAAAGTTATTATTTCAAGATAAAACATAGATGACAATTTTTTAAAAAATCTTTAAAAACAATCACTCACAAATATCATCAATAAATATAATCAATATACTCATTTTAAATCATCGACTATTAGCTAAATACATTATTATATTAACATTATGTATCATTTTATTTCTGATATAATGAAGCACGTCATAGGATATACTTGTTTTTTTCTGCAGCATGGGTAAAGAGGCTCAAATCAGATCCCTTTTTAAAGACTTTATTACTTAGTGTTGCAATGCCCTTTATAATGATATATAATTTAATATTTTAGTATAAAATTAAAATCCTCAACAAAAGTCAATCAACAGCAACAATAAAAAGTAATAAAAAGTATGTGAAAAAAACAGACAAATTCATTTATGTATCTTAAATAGCGTGAACATGTCCTTATATTTGATGTTGGTGAACTAGAAGACAAAAATATTTAAGGCTTCATTGCGCGAGTCATCAGGGTAAATCTTTTTTTTAAGTCGCCAGGGGTGGTCCAATGGATCTCATGAACAACAAGAGTCTTCATTTCAAGTGCAAATTAATGTGTAATTTATGTAAAATAATTGGGCCGTCTTCTTTAAATGTGATTGGTTGAAAGTAAATAAGAGGAATAATAATAATGGTAAATCAGTTGGCAGTATGTAATAAACTATCACTGCACTCGCGGCTGTGTGAACATCAACTCAATTATAAGAACGTAATCGTCTCTTCTCATGGTGAATCCTTTGAATGGACTCTTCCTATCCCACCTACTAATATTAATTGAAATTGGCAACTCCTCTTACACAGGGAAAATTGAACGCTTATGTTGTTTCATCATATCTAACGATAAATGAATCTTTCCTACGACTATGATACATAAAGAAAAATAAAAAAGTTATTTACCAACTGAAAAATATGTGTGAGTTGCGAAAACTATCTCTTTGTTTATCCTTATAATACTAGGAAGAGTTAGAAGAGTTGTATATACACAAAACACATGTAAAACAGTCTAAAAGTTAAATAATAAAAAAGAAGCATTTATAAAAAAAATAGCTAATACTTAAAAAGTGTAGGTAGCAGCGAAGCCTCATTACCTTAACATATTGCTATATACTAATCATAAATAGCCAGTATGATTCCCTATAAACAAATTTGTTATATATTTTTCCCCCCTGAACCATTTCTTCTGGACCCTAAATGACACAATAGATGCATTATGGATGGGCCATCCATGACGATGGACTTCTTCTTCTTCTATCTATGTCTGAGAAACATCGTTGATGGCTCCTCTCTCTTTCCAGAAAAAAAAAACCAACTCATCCTTTATATGTACGTCTCTCAGTACCAAAAGTAGTCTCTCAAAATGAATGGGAAATAGCGATGGGAGAATAGAAGGGGGCAAATAAATGATGATGTAACGATGTCTGCTGCTATACTTTTGTCCAAATATATATATGAGTGTGTGTGTGTGTGTCTACTACCAATCAACTTATGCTTTTGTTCTTGTAGTTTATATATACTCTATAGTCATCTTTCATTGAACTCCTTTGATTGATGGAATCCTTGGGTGAAGATTCAACTACATTTTTTTTTTGGCTCCTTCTTTTGATGTTGAACGTAATTGATTTCAATATATAATTTTAGATCTGTTATTGAATCACAAACATGAGGAGGGGGGGGGGGTACAAATGAGTTATTTTTTGCTTCGTTCTTATTGATAAGCAACGATGCTTAATGATAGATAAGACATCTGGATACTTTAAAAAAAAGAAGAAGAAGATGGATGTGGTACCCTTGAAGTCCCCTTCCCTTGATGGAAGAGCCATCTACCTATCATAATATTATTAATCGTTCCCTCTTGTTTCTTCTCCTTCGGAAGGTTTCATTCTATAATACCTATAGATATTAAAGGAAGGCATGTAAAAAAAACCTATATTTTTATTGATTACATCTATCACTTTCTCTGCTTGGAAAAAATTTGATCGAGAATAACTTTCTCTCTTCTTCTGTTTTACCAATGTTTTGATAAAGGAGTTGGGTTTTTTCTTCTTCTTCTTCTTAGAAGAAAAGGACTAAGAATGGAAACGAAAGAAGAAGGAGGAGGTCCTTTTGTGTAATCAAAGCATTTGTATTTTTCCTCCTCTCCCTTATTCTCATCATCTCATCTTCAGTGCCTTCAACATCCCCTATTTTTGCTTCTTATCGGGAAAGGGACCATATATAAAGACATTTTATCTGTTAATATTTTTCACTAAATGATTTCTTCTCTTCTCTTACTTGCATTGTCTTCACCATCTTCTTTTGTTCTCATTGTTTTCCATGATGTTTTGAACTACATACAATCATACTGCTCTTCTGGTGAGGGGGATTGTTTCTTATATATATGTTTTCTAATAAGATCTCACTGTAACATCTGGGGGAGAGTTCTTCATAAGAGGGATCCCTTTTGAGGCATACTAGAGTCTTGTGTATTGCTTAGTGGGTTCCTCTGCTGATTAGTGGCTTTATGACGTCACTAATGTGAATTAGTGTTAAATGACCACGAACCTATATTATTACTACAATGAACAAAAGAGACGGAATAAAAAGTAGTAAATAGAAATATACAAAAAAAACAATATGCAAACACGTTGATCCATTATGATCGAGGGTCGCACTATTGCACAGAAACCTCAAATTACTTAACACCAATCCTTCTACAAATACTTTCTAAGATTTGTTGAAGAAAAGGATAGAATTGTTGGAATTGCTTCAGGAGTCAAAATTTAGGGAATAGACAAAGAGAGATATGACAATATATACACTGACGTCATTGTTGGACAGAAAGCATAACACTTAATTATGAAAATTAAAACAGGGTGACATATTTTGCAGATTCATTGTCGAATTTTCTTTTTTTATTTCCAAGTCCTTGTTTTTTCAATCAGTGGAGCAGCCATTTTAGGTAGGTTTTACGTCATCAAGTCGAGAAAAACTTTCATATTTATGATAACAAAATAAACAATATATATATATATATATATTCTTGAAATCCACGAAAGAAACAATAAAGATAAAAAACAAATAGAATTAATTATAAATTACAAATTCTCTTAATGTATTTTTGACGAGCCCCAAGGAGACTTTTTAAACAAAGCTCTTCGCAGTTAAACGAAGTGGACAGTAGGTGTGACATACAAGTTAAATTTGTAATCATCCAGGATCAACATCAGGTTTATTTCGTTTAATTTTTTTGAAACTGTCACCAATTATGATGTCGATATATGTTGACACAATAGAAGACGTGAAGCTGCAAGAAGCTGACATAAACATTTGGTGTGATAGATATATATATATATATATATATATATATATATATATTTTTATATATATATATATGTCACCGATCAGACACATCTTTATAACCATGTATTTTGCTCGTATTTGAAAACCTCAGTCATCCCCCACCCCCCCCCAAAAAAAAAGACAAAGTATCGAGTAAAAAAACTCCTCTAGTTAATGGCGTATATTTTTTGAGTGGAATTGTTGAAAACTTACAAGAACATAGGTAAAAGCCAGATGCCAGTCATATCCATTCCATGAGGATCTAATAACACCTTGTCAAATAAATTTGATAAGAATATGGAAATTAGGGTTGGGAGAACTAAAGTTAATAGGATTTAACTTAATTTGCCATACATGTATTATAAACAAGAAAGAGACATACAGAGACAGTGGGATCTGTCAGGGGCCCTAAGAAAGGAACACAGATACTCTGGAAAATAAAAGAAATTGAAAGACATAAAAAGAAAGTGAGAGAGGCGAAGTCAGTAGTTCAAAATTTATACCCTCATGACTTCAAAAGGTTCTAACTGTTTTTGTTTTTACTCTGCTGAAAATTACTTGAATCGTTAATTTGTGTTAAAGGTTTATGATTTTATAACTGGATCGCATTGGAGAAGGTGTTTTGGCTAAAGATATGTATCCTTATTATATTGAATCATCTGTATCCTGCTGATCATATACAATATGATTTTGTCTTAAGGTCCTGCATGAGTAGAAAAGAGTCCCATGATTACAATATTAATTACGTTCTCATAGACACAAACGCACACACAATCACCAGCACTCTCACGCACACCAGCTAAAACAAACAGAAATTGGCCTTTTGAATCAAATGTCGAGAGGAATTAAGTGGAGTGATGCACTACGGCTTGTAGTTTAATAATATATGATGCTAGTTGACATTTGATGACCAAGAAGGAAAAAACGGGAAAGGAGTGGTCCTAAAAAAAATCAATGATGAAAAGAAATATTTTCACTCTTAATTACTAAAGGTCTCACAGGGAAAGAGAGTGAACGTTAAATAAACATTTTGTTTCTTCAAATATATGTAGAATGGGATCAAGTCGGTCTTAACATCCGACTGAATGCACATCAGATTGAATAAAAAAGGGAAGCGTCCAAGTCAGCAGCTGATGGAAGCCATATTATTGTATGAAATAGTTCTTGTTGTTATGGAAAAAACATTTTCCCTTTTTTATTACAATATCATTTTTCTTAATTGTAAATCAAAGACCATTTCGACTCAACATCTACCCATGACTCATAAAAAAAGACAGAGAAGCAGTCAAACAACATAAGATGAAGTATGTCAAACACCTTTCTCCTTGGTATGAATGGTATGACATTTTAATTCAAAGCAATCATAGATAGATCGCTTTATACCTAAGTGATGCAAACTGTCACATCCATTTTTTATTGTTTTTGAACTTATAATGGCACGAAATTGGACTTTTTAGTAGACATTTGAAGAGTCATAAGATACACCATGAACCAACTAGAACAAAGGCTCCTGCGATCCGGAAATTATAAAAACATAAAATTCGCCTGACAATTTGTTCCTTCCCCTATGTCAGTTAGGACTGATGGTCGTAACAGGAATAAATGGATGCTTAATGTCTTATGATTGGAAATATTAAGGGGAGAGACAAAACATGAGTCCTATTTAATTGTGAAATGGAATCAAAGCCCATATTTTGTTATTATTGAAGGTTTTGATAATATAATTATAGATGAAGCCTTAATTTTTACTCGGCAGCTCTGCCTACATGAGATATAACTTCAGCATCATTTATTGAAATAACTGTGATGTTCAATAAGATATTATATATAATTATAATAATATCAATTCTACCTATTTTACCTCACTCATAATCCGAATTTTAATATTTTTTCTAAAATTTAGTATTATCAATATGATAAAAACGCTTCTGTTCCCACTAAGACGCTCTAGATAGTCACTTTTAACAATTTCTTTAATGTATGAGCCCCTTGTCAAGTGACCTATGCTAAGCAAGCAAATTTTTAAGCAACACAACTGTCTAAAATATTTTTTATTTGTTTACTTTATTGTACTCCTTTTTTAGATATATAATAATAATTGTAGAAAAAAAATTAGCCAAATGGTATGGTACAAGGAAATGAACAGAGCTTTTATTATATGCAAGGATAAAAAAGCACAGCCTTTTTCTTGAGTGTGATGAACGTTAAGAAAAGGAAAGGGAATAATAAAAAGAGCAATTGACCTTATCAATTAAAGTATAGCTTCAATGTTGCCTATTGTGCTGTGGACAATCATTCAGAGAGTAGAATATCAAAACATAAAATAATAAAGTTTCTCTTTTAATAGACATAAATCTATGTCATTTTTGTACAATATAATAGACTATTTGAATATTGCTTATGTAACAAACGGCCTCTTCCTCTCTCTGTCCCTTTGCTCCTATCTGTTCCGCTATTCCATCCTTTTATTATATAAATACATTACCAGATGGAGCGATGGACGTTTGTGTCTCTTGTCTCAAAGAGACTTCGTATATATATATTATATTATATATATATATATATATATATATATAGATAGATATATATATATCTATATATATATATATATATATACGCGTTTTAGTAAAAAAGCATATTAGTACAAATCAGGGAATGCGATAGCCGTCTGCGTTAAGGCGTGTTCCACTCTCAATGTTGGGGTGCAGGTTCGAATCCCAAGAGGGGATGGTTAGCTTTGGTCTACCTCATTGATAAGATCCTAGTTCGACAGACTGATTTTATTGTTATAATGCTTATTTATATCCAGTCGGATGCAATTCTATCAAACCATATTGGCAAAAAAACTTTTTTTTTAATCAGATAAATGAAGAAATCAGTTATTGACTCCTTCGTTTACATCTATTAAAATCAATTTCTTGAAGCAAAGTTCATTTAGTTTCATCCCTTAATGAAAAAATAAATAAACTTTATTGATGCATCTGTGTGAGAACTCCCGTAATGACATCCCTAAGCATTATATAGTTCGTCAAGCTAGAGCAAAGTCCTTGACAATGAATAAGTAATAGAGTGAATGAAAATAAATAATTCAACCCCTAGAGGGAATGACAAGCAGATAAAAGACTCTCATTTCCTTTTAAAAGATATGTGAGCATGATGTAATCCCTTTACTTGAGAGTATTCATCATCATTAAGGCTAAGGAGTCCGCGCCAATGCTATAGTTAGAACTAGAAGTAAAAGAGGTGAAAAGAACCGGGATTAAATCATTGTATGTCCATTAATAAGCGTAATAATAATAGCGTAGCTACTATCATACTACAACTACTACTACTACTAATGGAAAAGGTTCCACGGTTAGTTAACCTATTTGATAACAATGAATTCTAAAGGCCTATTGTCCGTCATGATGATAATAAATGTTACTCTACGTAATAAAGCTGAAAAGGCTATTTAAATACCTTAAAAGTAGGTGGTGGGAGTAAGGAGAGTTTTTTACTTTATATTATTACTTTTATCATTTTTCCTTTTTGAAAAGCGGATAAGTATATATACTTACTTAAGCCAACGGCCATTATAGTAACTCGAATATCAACTGAGACGAAACATTCAGCCGCCAACTTGATGACGCCAAACATGTAGTGTAAATGGCTGCTGACATGCAAGATGGTGAAGAATGGGAATGATATACATTGCTAATAGAAGAATTTTATAAAATACCAGTAATGTCAGACTTTGTTGATTTTATAGAGAAGCTTTAATTCTTATTTGATTGTCACTGATTTTTCAATGGTTAAATTATGCGTTTTCCCCAATAAGCGTTAGTTAAAGAGCTTTTCGCTTAATCATTTGATCATGAGGTCGCAATAATAATTCATTGTGGTTCCCAATCACCGACTTTAGCTAATAACTGAAATCTTAACTGAGAAGAAACATTCTGCCGCCAACTTGATGACGTCAATAATGTAGTTAAAATGGCTGCCACGCAAGCAGTGAAATTAATACACTTTGACATAGAATGAAAAGGAATAGAAGGGGTAAAGATCCTAATATAAAGACCAGTGATGTCAGGCGTTGCTCTTTCTTTAGAAAAAAAATAATGTTTATTTCATTACCATTGCATAACTGTTATTTTTTGGCGATTATTCCCTTTATCTACACAATAGGGCTTCTTGGACTTTCGACTGATCCTGTTCAAGGGATACTAATAATAATAATATTTCCTGCTTTCTCTTCTTCGATTCATCAGTTGTCCATTCCGACATTGCTCTTCTTATTCTGTCACTTGTGCATTCAGTTATTAGTTAGCTCCGTGATATAAACAGATCCAGGCTGAATGAATAATAATAATATAGGGTTACTCCAGAAAAAAAGAGCTAAAAAGGGGGAAGCATATAAAAACCCCTTTGTCACTCCCGAGGGAGACATTTATAATAATTTAATCTTTTTTCATATATTTTCTTCCTTATTTTCTTCCTTGGATCATAACAAGACGAAATTAATTTAATTTTTTATTAGCAAGTGAAATCACTTTATTTCTTTATTACGTTCTGTGATATTCTGTTGATTCAATTTAAAAGGGGTGTTGTTCTTGTTATGAATGGTTCTGAGATGACAGGATTACATTCATATCTACAGTTGTGTGTGTGTGTGTGTATATGTGACGAGTCATCCTTAAATTAGCTGTTGAGATTCAGTATTAGCTGTTATGTAAAAGTATAGTCTGGGTTAACATTCTCCTGTCTAACGCAGTATCTTGTCCATAGAGGCCAACATTATTATTTCCACTACTGAAGAAAATGTTTGCACTAGTACCGTCTATGACTAACGGCCACCTGTCTCTAACAGATCCTTTTTGGGTTTCCTTGAGTGATCACTAGTGACAGGTTTGACAGTGTTTTTAAAGATGTATTCTAATTTTATTTTTGTTGTATCTATTTATATAGGTAGTCCAACCTGTGAGAGCGGTCACCTATCTTCAACGTTAACTTGCCGATATCAGCCATCCAAATTCACCCCCTCATAAAAGATATATATATGTATATATATATATATATATATATATATATATATACGAGGTATGATCAAAAAGTATCCGACTTTTGGTTTTATTGGTCAAACGAACACAGCTATGGGGGCGGGACTTGCTGTGTGGTTGGGAGCATGACTACTGCGCATGCTCATTTTTTTCTACAGCTCCAATACAAGTCAGTCGGCGTCAGGCCATTCATGATTGAACTGGTGCAAGTGAGTGTCGTCGGATTTTATTTTCTTTAAAATGTCAGAAAAGTCGAACAGCGTTATTGCATAAAATTTGGTTTTAATCTTGGTGATTCGCAAGTGGAAACAATTCGCAAGATTAAAAAAGTGTTTTGGAAATGAAGCGATGGGCACCACACAGATAAAGGAGTGGTACATCCGCTTCAAAGATGGCCGCTTGTCAGTTGAAAGTGAACCACGCTCAGGGAGGCCCTCAACATCGAAAAACGATGCCATCATTGATCAAGTGAGGAACCTGGTGATGTAGAACCGCCGAATCACGATCAGAGAACTTGTAGACGAGGTGAATATTAGTTTTGGTTCCATTCAATCAATTTTTGCTGTTCGACTTTTTCTGACATTTTAAAGAAAATAAAATCCGACGACACTCACTTGCACCTGTTCAATCATGAATGGCCTGACGCCGACTGACTTGTATTGGAGCTGTAGAAAAAAAGAGCATGCGCAGTAGTCATGCTCCCAACCACACAGCAAGTCCCGCCCCCATAGCTGTGTTCGTTGACCAATAAAACCACAAAGTCGGATACTTTTTGATCATACCTCGTATATATATAAGTTTGTTCCATAAATAATGAGGTAGGTTAGCTATCTCGAAAAGTTCACACCCTATCTCAAAAATTTCAACGGGAGCGTTCTTATCACATATTTTTGCATGGGAACAGACTGTATGGCGCCACTCAGGTTAGTATATAAGGTGAGTAATCGCGTCATTTCTATCATTCATTCTACTCGCCGCTGAAAATGGAGAACCCGACTTTCGCTCCTACTTCTTGATCCGGATCAAGCTCGCCAGGACAGTCAACGATATCCACGGGGACCTGCTCTCTACCTTCCTGACTCCTGCCCTGGCCTCTTCACCCTCCAGAGATGGTACACCGAGTTCGATAAGGGTGTTTTTGCCGGGGGAGAAAAAGACCCGTCCTGGACGTCCCTTGGAAACGAGGACAGAGGAGAATGTGGCCCGTGTAAAGCGCCTGGTCGAGGATAACCCCGGATGACCCCTCGACAAGTTAATGCAGAGGTGTCCCTACCATCTACAACTGTTTCAGGCTTCTGACGGAGGATCTAGGGCTCCGAAACCTCCTCAGCGGCTCGTCCCTCACCAGTTCTCTGAAGCCAACAAGACGCAGCGAGGGTGAAGTGATGTCAGGACCTCTTGAAACTGTTCCAGGACCACGGGGAGCCTTTCTGGGGTCTCATCTGTTAGTCCGGACGAGTCTGGTTCTACTGGGATTCGGCGGAGCGGAGGCAAGTCGGGCGTAGCCTACGTGGGCCGGTTCTCGACCCCCCGTGTAAAACAGACAGCGAGGAAGACGATGATTCTGATGGGGTTTAACTTGCAAGCCGAGGCGGGTATCGATCACTGCACTACCTGCCGGGACCACAGCCGCCCGGAAACACCATGATAAAGTACCTGAGGACAAATGGGAAGCGCTTTCTCAGCCTGAAAAAGGACAAGATCCGGTGAAAGATTCTTCTCATGTGGGGCAATGCACGTCCCCACACTGCCACGGATACCAGGGAGTTCCTGACCCGAAGGGACGTAGAACGGTTTGAAACAGTCACCCTACTCACCCGACCTGAACCTGTGTGACAGGTTCCTGTTCCGGAAGTTGATGCAACTGCTCAGGAGGACGAGTTTGGAGGCCACGAGGAGGCTACACTCGCCGTTCAGCGGGCGATGAGGAGGGTCAGTGAATGAGACTCTACGACCAACTCAGGAAGCTCCGGGGACACTACCACGACGTCATTGCAGTCGGAGCGGATTATGTGTACTGATTGAGAAGTTTTTTTGTTGATCTGATGAAATTTTTGAGTTTTAATCGGTCGACCTCATATTTATGAACACCCTAATTATATATATATTATTCAGACTTGTTGACGTTCGCAACAAAAAGTAGTCGTTCGTTTTTTTCGTTCGCAAAAAGTTATCGTTCGTCGTTCGTTTGTCGTTCGTCATTCTGAAAAAAATTGGCGAACGAAAAAGAAAATTGTCCTATGAAAATGAAAAATCTTTGTCTTTTTTAGCGCCAAAAACGAACGACGTACGATAACGAATTTTCCTATCGTGTCGTTCATCGTTCGCGAACGACAAACAAATGAACGATAAATCAACAAGTCCAAATGGCCACTATAGACATAATTTTTTTTTGCTAATTATCACAAACTAACTTTATTTAGAAAACAATGCGTAGGATCGTATATGTTTAAAAAAACATTTGGTACTTTGATTTCAAAGGTTGACAAATTAAAGACATACCTAAAAGGTATAAAATATTTATTACTCGGTTAGCCCTTTCTGCAAATATGAGAAAAAGTGTAAATTCAACACAATAAATTAGGTAAAAATAACTATTTTTTTTTTAGTATGAACTAATTAATACATAAATTTATATAAAACATATAAGAAAAAAATATAATTTGATAAAAAATACAAAAGATAAGGATTTTAATAATCGTAATATTTTAAATAGATGCAGAGTGTCTCCCATGATAAAGATACTCGGAAAAATTATAGAATAAGGACAAAAATTTGTTCTCTTTTATGAATGGTTTCCTCGTGACGTAACATGGGATGGGACCTTTCGGTTTGCCTAACAGAGAACAACATGTATCTATGATTTAGTGTGACGTCACCGCTTTTTATTTTAATCGGTGAGCAATACAAACCACATTAAAATCTGAAGATCAATCCGAAACAGCTGATTCATTATTTCTTTGAAATTACATTTTCACAGAGTCAACGTCCTGCTACTTTTAGTTATGATCAGGGGGAATAGTTGTGTGTGATTTATTCTCTCTTATTGTTTATTTTTACTTCTCCTCATCTATAATAACAAAATAAAGAATTCTATTCGTCTGCTTGTCCGTTTCCATATGTCCCCAAAATGATCTTGTCAAAGTTCTAGGGAATAGTTTGAGAGCTCGGGGAGTGGTTTTAATGATCGTGGACGTTCCAAAAAAAATCCATTATCGCCATATTGATTTTAATCGCCAAAACGTTATTTTTTTCGATTCTTTATTTGGCAAGTGATATTGGACCAAATTAAATAATGCGTGACAAAATTTACTGGTTTTTACTTCTTATATTACAAATACTAAATTCTGCTACAATTTTTGCCACCTGGTCCCTCTTCCACCTAAAAGACCAATCTGGTGAATTGACTACCGTCCAACAAAAGCATATATATATATATATGTGAATTATTTGTAAGTGCACGTTAAAACGCATAATAGTTTTTACTAATTTGTTTCATAAGAACATTATTTTTGTACATTTATATTATGATCTTATAAATCCCAGCATTATAGATATAAATAAAAATTAAATTATATAAACATTAATGGAATATTTTGTTATGAATATATTGTACATCCTTCCATTTCAATTCCATTTTTTTTAGGAACCACATTTTTGAATCTCAAGGAAACCAGACGAGAGCATATGCGACCATCCCTCATATAAATCTAATATACATACACACCAAGCAAAACTAACTTCTGCCATGATGAATCGTATAAAACGTCATTAAAGTAACTCTTATTAAAAAGCATAATTAATATATTCTGAGAAGAAAACTCATTAAATTATGATTTTATTATTCATGTGCACACTACTGTCCGTCCTCATATTATGTTTAAACAGAAGGATAAAAAATTATATACATATAATGTAACAAAATCATGTCTATTCATCATCGTATTAAACAGAAAAATGAGAAACATTTTTTAAGACAGCATGTTGCCCCTACAAAGATGGATCTTCTTGTCCCATTTTGGTTAAAACCATATATATATATATATATATATATATATATATATATATATATATAAATTAATAAGAGTAGTAAATGTTTTTTTTTAAAGTTGAACACAAGGCCTGCCGCTGTTCGTGGATATATATATATATATTTGTTCATATTTTATTATTTCCTAAATAAATATGTCTGCTTGCACAAAGAAAACGAGAGTTTCTTTGGGCCTGGACAAACTTCTGAATTGGACAAACTGGAGATTGGAAGGAGAGAGAGTGGAAAAGCTATTCATAACGATAAAATCCCTTCATCCAGATTGCTATGGAGCCTGGAAAATCTAAGCGACCTATCCAATACCTTATTTGCAGGGAACGCATCAAGAGCTGGTAATCTCTATACAAATATTATCTCTGTTCTTTTATATTTTTTCTGATTCTTATATGCTTTTCAATATCTTTTAAACTTTTTACGCTATAATACAATATATACAGCGATATTTTTTTGTCCGTGGCAATCTTTTTAAAGTGAAATCGTGTTCTCATATATTTATATTAAATTAATGAAAAAAATATTTTATAAGTAGTATTGATTTACTGCATGCGTACACTGGCTGGTTGAAATTAACAAAACAAAAAACGATAGCCAGATGTGGTTTTGAGTAAGTAAGTAAGTTCTTGAGGGTATCATAAAATCAATCAATTTATTGTTTATTTTTTAGCAAGTCCAACTGTATTTCAACCAAATCTTAAACTACATAAGTAACATATTAGTATTAACGTTTATAAACAAATCACAAATGTAATACAGTTATCAGAAGCACATGAAAAATCATTTGAGGGTTAGACAACCTTAGCAGATCGAATTATTTTTTTTGTTAAAACTGTATTGTTGCTGTAATAAAACTAATTATTGGAGTATTTTGATTGCCTGAGTGTATATTATATTTTTGGAATCGATTTTGACAAAAAAATAGTTCTTTTTCCGACATTTGATGGAATCCGGATGAAAAATCAAATTATTGTGAAGATCAAAAAGACACTAATAAAACAACTATGTATATAATCATTTCAATTTTCGTATTGAACTCTTCGATAAATAAATACATTTTTGATTTTAGCGAACAAAATACAGCATCTTCTATCCATATAGCTTAGTTATCTTTCCTTTCAATGTTTTACATGTTATTATTTAATTTAACTAGAAAAAACGCTGTATCTATTTTTTATATATAATAATTTTAATTTTTTAAGAGAAAAAACGACAGGCTTCATATAATATATATATATATTATATATATATATATATATATATGACCTCCCAAAATTAAACCCACTTTTTTAGTTCTTTTACATATACCCAGCAATTCTGGTTCATTTTATGATGCTGAAAACGAATATCTAAATTAAAAATTTCTAGCATTGTTAGAAATCGGACGTCACTGGGTTCAAAGGTTTCGTTATGAAGCAAAACTTTTTTGTTATTACTTATTTTGAAAAAAATAGTTTTACTAAATTTAGCTATGATCAATTTATGACATTAGATTTTTTTTTTTAATTTTCGTCAAATAATATTTAGTGCCATAAATGAACATAAGTGCTGACGCACCAACCATTATTTAAATAACAGCTCCTACTAGGGTTCTTTATAGTTTCAAGAAGGAAAAAGAAAAAGAGGGTACTCATGTTGATGTTTTTAAGTTATCTTTTTAATTAAGATTCGTTTTCAGCATCCAAAAATGAACCAGAATCGCTGGGTAATTATAAAAGAACTAAAAAAGTGGTTTTTTTTGGGAGGTCTATATATATATATATATATGAGATATCTATTTTTTAAATGATTGACCTATAATTTATTAATTTAAGCTTGTAACGACGTCATTTTTCAATATTACATACTTTTGAAACATATAACCATTATATTTTTAAAAATTTGCGGAAAATACGCCATTTTTAAATACTATCTGTTTAAACTTGCTATGCTTCGATTATCCATATTTTAAAACATGAAACCTATATAAAAACTTCCCTTTCTCTGATCCCAAGAACATACATAAATCTCTGCTAGACCCATCCATCCATCCATACTTGTCACCGAACACACACACATATATAAATAGCTCAATTTTGACAGGCAAAGGATTGTTATTTTCCTTCCTCTTCAAACTTTTTTATAAGGTATACAACAAATGTCTGTTTACCCCTGAAGAGACAACTCCGGTATGGAAGGGGGAATGATCTATTTGTTTATTATTATTATTATAAGTGAAGAGCGAATTGTCAACAGAAGGCTTATTTGTTTATTATCTTTAACTATTTGCCCCCCAATTAAAAGGTGAGCCCGAAGGGGTCAAAAACACACACAAAAAAAAATATAATTTGTCAATCTGTGAAAATTAACATAGCTCTTCTGATGAGAGGGAAGGGGAGTGAGTTTCAAGTCATCCGTCACCCTTAGCCAAAGGTCATGAGAGGGTGTAAAATAAACGCAAGATTTGGGGATCTCCTCCTCCTATATAATAACATCATAATAATTAAAAAAACACAGAAGCAATTTGACCCCCCTTCTTTCAGACTCACACTCAAAAAGCAATCAACTTTTGGAACATGAGACTTTTGAAGGAAAAAAAAAAGAAACGAGTCTTGATGATGAAAAACATATAATTGGTTTTCCAACAATAAAAAATACACAAAAATTCAGTCACATTATTATTATTTTCTTCTCTCGCACTCATTGACACATGCACACACGTGAGTCTGACGTCACACATTGTATAACCTCCAATTACGTGTGCACAGCAAGCACCGTCGCCATCACCATTATTGAAGTCATGGTTCAACGGTTCTTCTAATAGGCGGGAGGGAATATTTAAAGAAACATCAAATGTCGTCTGGTTTAGAGCGATAAAGTTATGAGACTCCAAAGGAGTATAATAATTTACTTATTATTAGAGTAGTTTTACTGCAGACAAATATGTTTATCGAAGCATAATAAAGAGAAAAAAGAGGATGGCAAAAGAGAAGTAAAATCACATACACAGAATTATCAAATACTTTTAATAGTAGGAAAGGATGGGAGAGGTTGGGAGACCAGACATGGTCAATCAGGGTACA
>CP045893.1:25124087-25153977 GCA_013387185.1 Caligus rogercresseyi | reverse complement strand
TTCATCCTTGACGATAAAAGATACTTATTCTGACGATAGTTTGTGAAAATGGAAGCATGGCGGAATATAAATAAATATAAACATATACTAATTTAAAAGTATAACAATCAATGAGGGTATTTGGAATTTTTAGGCGAAACAAACAGCATATTCGCCACTTCATCAAGGAATTGATCCATGTGTGTTGTTTCTGATGAGCAACAGAAATAGTTAAAAAAATCGTGGGTCAATCATTCATCGGGAAAAACTTCATTATCAACAACCATACATTTACAATATCGTTTTTATTGATTGTCTTCACTTAAATTATTTCATTTGATCTACAACATCTTTTAATTATTGTATAATTGCTTTATATCTATTGCACTTGAATATAAGCACTATACAATGCACAAAAAAAAAAAAATCCCAACAAATTAATATACGATTTAATTTTTTTATATGTTTCTATGACTAAGATCAATATTTGAATCATATCCATTCCTTTTTCTAGAATAATAATTCTAGATAGTCACATATAAACATATAATTATTATATAAATATACGTAATCCTTAAGATGATTGTCATGTCTTCTTCATCATCCCAAAATCAGTTAACCACAGAATTAAATAAATGTCAAATATGACCGCTGTGTTCATTTCCGTCCTAAGATTTGTTATTCACTGACTTTTAATTATTAATATATATATCCTTTCTTTACGGATTTATAAAGAAAGACAATTGTGATGAGTCATGGCATGTTGCGGTTTTATTAGGTGAAGATTGCGATGTACAAGTATAATCCTCCAGAGAGAAAAGAGAGATTTACGTTCTCCCATGAGAGCTCACATTTTGAATCAAGAGACGAGAGATATAAACTTGCATCGAAGGATGAGTTAAAAAATACACTTGCATATTGCATACTTAATTCAGGTTACACTCATTACAGCTACCCAACTTTTGGCTTTGCTATTGGATCAAATGAATACACTTTTTTAGGATTTGCAGCATGATTTTTTATAAAAGTCCGTAAATTTACTAAAAAACAATAAAATAACTCTTTTGAAAAAGTTAATGTATCGGGACTCATAGGGGCCATGTTAGAAACGCTCTAAGCATGGGACTTTATACTTTTTATAAATCAAAAATTATATATACAGCTTTCGTTTGAGTATAAACATGATGTAGTAAGCGTTTGTCTCAACATTCAAATCTGCGAGGCTGCATTTTATTCGGCCAAATTTTTTTATCATTACAAAAATGTAAAAGAATAGCGTGGAATGGGATCTTTGTCAAAACTTTAGGTATGTGGAAGACTTAATACTAATTGCTTCTTTCATACTTTTGTAGAGTATTTGCCACAAAACTCATATATTGAGTGGTGGTTTTGTATGGGCAATAATATAAAATATTTTTTTTGTATCAAATTTAGATTTATTTGATTGAATTCTGAACGGGTTAGATCATTTGAGATCTCTGAGGCCGTGGAAAATATCAACCCAGTCAGTGGAAGCGGTTCAAGACCCTTTGTACAAATCTCGAAAAACAAAACCCTGAGGTGCCTAAGTCCAAGATATTGTCTAGTATTATTATTACTTGGCATCCAAAGTTCTCTTTTAGTGGATCTCGAGACAGTTTAGAGGTGAAATATGTAAAATACCGAGGGCATACCAAGGGACCAGGCATGTTTGGTGAAATGAGGCACTGACAAACATGCTTTCTACAATAAATGGGCTTATTGCTTCTAAATCAATATATTTTCTAATAAATGAAACAGGAATTACATCTTATTATAAAGGCAAATCATAAGCCAGCTATCTAGATATAAACATTTCTGTAACGGGAGATTGAAGAAAGAGAGCCTATCAAAATATCTAGTCATAGACACAAAAATTGGCTGGGTCACCAATCATCAGGCATGTGGGGCGAGGTTATAGGGGGTAATGCACTGACGCCATATCTCAGACCCACAAACATGAACTCTACAGTAAGAAGGATTAATCCTGTAAATCTGAGTGATGACGTTAGTGCCTACTTACCTTCCATAACCTCATTCAAGTCCTGCAAGGGACTGAATTTGCTTCAGCAAGAGCATGACGGACTTTGCTGAAGAGACTTTCTCACACGCTTTTTGTGGAGCTATTTGAATGACTGAGTATACGAAGATAAATTTAGGGCCATTATTGAAGTCATAAGGGAGAAGATGAACTCAGTTTTTAAAAATGTCATAGACAACATCATGCTGTGCCCCAACAAATGCATGAAAAAATATACACTCAGAGAGTGCAAACCTCCGCCGTCATGGGGTCCTTATGAGCCTTCCGAGGCGAATTTTCCACGACTGGGGAGGCGTAGAGGGACGGGGGAGGGTTCCCCTCGACGGAAATTCCGAGAGGAAGACGCTCCCGGCACCGATTTCAGCAGCAACGACATCTATGGGCAGAGTAGGCTAACTTGAAATATTTATAGTATTTAGCTCATTTTGCATCTTAATTCTGCACTCAGAGATGCCAAAATTTAATCACTTGTTCCTTTTGGCATTTTCAAAAACTCCACAAAATTTATCCGAAATCCGTTCAGTACTTTTTGAGTTATCCTGCTGACAACCAACACCAGTGAAAACAATACCTCCTTCGGCGGAGGTAACTAAATGAAGGCAATAGAAAACGCATCCAGTAGAACGAAAGGGAAAGACCAATGATCCTAGGTTTTTGATGTGATGCTTCATATAAATAAACTAAAGAGGGCCAATTATCATTTCATTCGGAGCAAACACTAAGAAATGCCATTCATTTCAAGAAGAACTCACGAGCATCCATATCCGTATACAAATCATCCATATAAATTACAGTATTAAATAATTGTTTTCTATATGTATATCATTTCTACTCATTTAGTGTATTTTCTGTTTCCACTCCGAAGGGATGGGTTTGTGTTATGTATAATTATGATTTTGAAATAAAGTCAACATTTTCATAAATCATATGAACTGCAGTCACCTAGAGGAGTTCCAGTCATTTTATGGTGATTTAGTGGGGACGAATACAATTGCCCCAGTCGACCGGCCTAATAAAATTTGTGCTCTTTTATTGGGATATCAATTATCACTTTTGCAACTGAAAAAAAGGAAATATAATTTGTTACATTCAAGTCTTCACAAGTTTACGTGAATTTCAAAAAAGTGTGATATGGCTCAATATTTACGATTTTCCCTTCTCCTTAAATATAGATAAAAATGTTTATTCAAAAATAATAATGAAGGAATTGGTCTCATTTCATCCCAAGTCATTTTTCTAGGCACTTTTCTCCCGCCCATGTTATTTGATTAGTTCCTCTGGAGTCCACACAAGGTCCTCCCTTCAAGCTTTGAGAAATATTTGTAATTAAAAGAACGTATATAACGTAAATATAGGGTGCATTTCGTCCTGAGACGCCTAAAGATTCCGCCCACTGATAATTTTTACTTTAGTTTAGCTCAAGTATATGTAATGAGGTGAATGGATATATATTAAGAGGTGCTTTTCTTGAGGGTGTCCTTTAACTGTTCCAATATTGGTTTATAGGAAATATTGTCCTTGAAGAGAGAGAGAGAGAGAGAAAAGAACGCCCATTTCATACACAGAATCCCTCATGTATTTACATAAGTAAGGATAACAAACGGGGATTTCTTTCTCTAACGTGATTGGTTGAAATAAAAAGGAGAGGGAACAATAAAAAAGCAGTTGACATTATGCAATAAAATATCTCTACACTCGCGGCTCTTGTGACGTGAACATCAATCCAAAGAGAATAATTTAAGAACACAAATTGTCTCTTCCATGATCGATCGATCCATGTCAATTGGAAATCCCTTGAATGGATTCCTCCAATATCATCTATTAATAGTAAATAAATTTCGCAACTAATCAAACTGATGGAAATAGTGATTGTATATCTTGCAGTATCATACCTACCGATAAATAAATCATTATTCTAACTAAAAGGATATATATAAATATATATATAATTGATTAAATTACAAAAATAAGACAAAATTTAAAAAACAAACTTATTTCTATATAATATCCATATCTAATGGGAATACAGTCATTAATATAATCATACATCAAGAAACAGAGTAAGTTATATGGATTAAGCATATAAATTATATATTTTTTCTAATGATATGTCCCTCTGAGGAAAAATAGACATGGTGGGCGTGTATCACTCCATGTATATTTAAGGATTTGTTTATGGAAGTACCTGAAACTCTCCAAAAAACAGCTTCTCTTTTTTCGTATTTACATCAAAGCGAGGATCTGTTTATCGTAATGGATGAAAAAACAATATAATGTCAATGAAGATGAGGAGCACCTTGATTCAATTAATAAACATAGGTAGACGAATTCAGAGGAGTCCATTCAAAGGATTTGAATATGACGTCATTGATGCTGGCCCATGAGAGGAGTCAATTCGTATTATTAAGGATGGATTTCTTATCTTTGAGCTGATTTTTACACCTCAAAAAAGTGAAGTGAATTTTTTTGCATTATACCAACTGTTTTATTATTATTAGTGGTGCAAAATTTCCTTGTATCCTTGAACTTTTAAAATACTTTTATGGGATTCCATTCCCTTGGATAATAGATAATTTTATGAATATATAAACTATCCGCCTAGCATAAACAATTTGTCAAATCATATTTATTATATAACACACACGTCTAGAGATAGCCGATTATTGAATTGTATGTGAATTAAAAGGTCAAAACCTTTCTCCTTTTAGGAGTATGGTCCATATGGATATAGAAAGCTCTTTATGCTTTTCATGGCATTTTGCATTACTGCATGTCCAATGTCTCGCACACTCATAGGCACTTGTCACATTTTGTGAGAAAAAAAACATGGAGTGATTAGTGATTGACATGTTTTAACTTTTCTCCCTGACAAGTTAATTGCCGAGGCAGCGCTTTAAATATTAATAGCCGTGAGTGAACATCCCCTCAATACAATTGACATGTGTCTTAACTGTCTTCTATCGAGATTTGTAAGGTGCAGATAATTTACCTTTTTATCAAACAAAATCGGGTACAATTCTTCGATATATACCTATATTGCTTTCAGAACGAAGCATAACATTTGAATATCAAATAGTTGTATCTTGTGGTATATTTAAACGGAAATTTGAAGTCAAATAGATAATTTTACTTTCTTTAGAGTAATTTGATTGAAAGTGAGAGCTTGACAAATGGCCTCTTACACACTGGGAACATATTCATTTTCGAATGAAAAGTTAGATAACTTGATGGATTCAAGAAAGGTGTAAGTAATTACTCGTCCAGGAGCCGGATAATGACAAGGCCGATTCACTCAGAACCGGAACTGAGATAGAATGGAGGAAAAACTTATTCGTTGAATTTATCTATATTATTTTTTTAAATAAATAAACACAAACTTATAACATATATCAATCAACTACATCACATAAAACGTATCAGTAAAGTTTTCATGAAATTGAATGGTTTAATCATTTATAATATCATTCTTATGCCCTTTACAAAATCAAATTTTTTTTTTGCTTGGACGACAAAATAACAACTTAATAATCAAATAAGAACATTTGAACGTATCCTTCATTACTTACACAGCATCATATATATTTTAATAAAAATCTTGAAAACTTCTTACTCATTTTAAGCTTGTCCTCAATGGCATAAGGTTGTTAAAAAATAAACCACATTTTACGGACGATGAATACATTATGTTATAAATTCCATTTATAGATTTAAATATTTGTCTAATTTTAAATGTTTTTTCAAGTTAATTCTTCTGTTAAGACTAAAGTGAAACTAATACCTTTAATTGTATATTATCAAACAACTGCGTTGATGATATATATATATATAACAACAAATACTTTTTGGCCCAAAATAAATATTAAATAATATATTGAGATATCATCATGACGCATATCTTTGATGTCTTAGTCAGTGTCACACAACATATATATTTTCTTGACGGAGTGCTTTCTCCTGAGGGCCAAGTAGGGTATTATTTATGTTTATAAAACGCTTGAAATGCTATCATTATCATCCTAACAAGACAGAGAGTTTATTCTGTTTTCCATCGATGCTAAGAAGAAAGAAGAAGAAGGAATAATCTTAATTTGACATTTGAAATCAAATTAAATAAAAAGAATCCGACATTTCTTCTCCCTTGGAGGCAAATTTCATTCCCCCAAATAATAATAAAGAGAAGACCCTAGCCACAAGTATTTTAAATAGACATTGAGTCAAACCCGCCTCATTTTTCAAGTTATGTTTATTATAAATGTTTATATCATAAATGATAGAGGGTGGGTACAAGGCACTGATGATGATGTCTCAAGTCGTTTAGAGATGTTATATATATATTTTTTTTCATATGAATAATTGGGAGGATGGATTCATCAGTGTACTTGGCTGGATCTTATTTCATATACATATAATTGCACTTAGAGAGACATCAAAAGAAAAGCAAAATATTTAACTCAGTTTGTCAAAGCATGTTCAACTTTCAATATTGAGAGTGCAGGATCGCTTGACCAGAGGGAAGGGCCAATATAGATCAACTTAATTGAAAAATAATTCCAAGGTTTGATATTTAAAAAATATATATATATATATCAGACTTGTTGATTTATCGTGCATTTGTTGAACGATGAACGACGAACAACAAAGTTTTTGACGAACGACGAACGATAAGGAAAATTCCTGTTCGTTCGTCGTTCGTTTTTGGCGCCAAAAAAAGATTTTGAATTTTCATGGGACAAATTTCCTTTATATAAACGTCATCGCTTTTTTAGAAATTGCTTTCTAAAAAAACGTTTTTTTTAGAATGGCGAACGACAAACGATTCAATTTAAAATTAACGATGAACAACGAACGATAACTTTGGCGAACGACAAACGACGACGACGACAATTTTTTGCGAACGTCAACAAGTCTGATATATGTATACATATATAAACACACACACACACAATAATATATTATTTTTTTTGAAAATATGTTTATTTACAGAATGTACATTTATTTAAAAATCTAACAAATTATTGTTTAAAAACCTTCTATTAGCATAAATTAAAACATTTACAAATTCTAAACTTTGTTCTCTCTTTTTTCTGGCAATGTTGACAGATGTAATATTTCTTGACATATCTGCTAGGACACAACTAGTCAGACTGTCATCTTATTGATATAATTACAGATTTTGAAGTTCCTTTTCAAGATTTAATTTATCTTCTCCAGATCCGTCAATCCCTCGCACAATTCTGGGATATTTTCTTTTATTTCCTGGCTAACTTGTATACCAAGTTTATTGCATGTTTTTCTTGAGCAATCAAGGATCATCTTTAGAGTATGCTTTGCCATTTTTATAGTTCCGATCTCTAAATCCTTTGTAACTCTATTTATTATATTTAGTGCTTGGATATCCGTATTTTAACCTTTTTGGAGGGATGTGTTAGGTTTCCATGATTTCTATGAATGATGACGTGTTCCACCGAGCGTAACGAGTAAAGGATTAATATCCGATATGAAGGACTTCGCAACATATTGTTTTAAAATAATACATCTGACAAAAAGGTGCATATAATCCACATTTTGCACTATAGTTTTGTCTTTGGATGGAAAAAATATGCTGTGTGTAATTTTAGAGCAATGCCATGAAGTTGGTACTTCTAAATTAAGGAGCAGCATGTTTGTTATTAATTTGTGAATAGTTCTTGGAAGATCACTTTGGGTTGATGGTAATCTCGGATCTCTAAGTAGGATGGTACTTGAGTCTAATAACATATATTTCATATTTAAACTTCAATAAAATAATTGACCTATATTAATATACTTTTTATTTCATTATTGTCCCACGTGATATAAGATATAGCAAAAGTTCCTATCTCGATTAATTGTGGTCTCAATTTTATCTTTATGTTTAAAATATTTATTATATTATTGGAGGATTTTTTAAATTAATAGAACATTAGCTGATAAAATTTATTGTTAATCCATATTAAATATATAAACATTACCGGTCAATTTTTTTTGCCTTAATAAATATACATTTGATTGAATTTAAAATGATGGTTTTAGTTTTACTTATTATTAATGTGAAATACCCTATTTAATTACTGTTCATTTATAACTTCAGACTTTAATATACTTTATGCATTTTAGTGGAACAATAAATATATATATTTATGTACATTTCTACAAGAACAGTAGCAATATACAGTGGTGTTGTTTATTTCCATATACAATAAAATTATCAACTCCTATAAGGGATAGGATGTACATATTTCTAACCTATCTCAATGGACATGTTATTGCCTGCCAATTGAACAACAAATTACGGCTCCATTATCCATCTGAATGGTTTTATTTATATGGATTTTAGTATTTGATGTGAAATGCATGGATCTTTTTCTTCGTTAAAATTGTAAGTGAACAAGTCAAAGTTTGTAAAAATAATATTACTTTTTTGGGGAAACGAAGCAATATATATAAATATTGAAGGAGGTTTTTCATATTGGGTAGAGTATATTAATGTGAGTATCCTCGTAGTCGAAGAGATCAAACGTATATGGCCAGCACAAGTTGTTAGTAAAGGATAAATATATGCTCACACAGCCCCGATACAATTAGCGACGTTTTTCATAATGTCAACTACTTTTTATTTATTGTTCATACTCTTTTTCTATCAACCACTTACGTGAAGGGAAGAAGGCCTAGTGTGCATCTATCCGGCCTAACTAATAACTGGATGCAATGATTAAAAAGAGAAGATCAATGTCGGAGTGGGCAGCTGATTAAACCATGAAGAGAAGAAAGGGATACTCATCACCATCTCTTGAGCAGTTAAAGTCGAAATATCAAGGATCTGAAGGAGTAATAGAAAAAGGGGTAAATCACAAAAAGTATACCACCCAATGACGTCATTTTAAGGAACTACTTGTTATGAGACATATAACGGGATTTCCTTTTTTCTATTATCTAGAAGACTAAATTTTTTCAATACAAATTGAGGCCACCATCTTGGCCATTGAAGAGCTCTTTAGGCTAGCTGCATTTTTCTTATCTGTTGATTATCCAATTATTCGTCCAAAAAATGTTATTTTGAGCTATAGGTTGATCAGCAGCAACGAATGAAGTGATTTTGTATGCTATAATACTAACCGCTTTTTTAAAAATCTTACCGCTCCCTTTCTTTCAACCAATCTCGTGCGAAAAAAGGGTGGTATATCCATTAAACAGTACTCAAGTTAAAGACGATTTCTCATTATTGAATATATTTAAATGGAATGAGAATGTTCTACCTTAGAAAACAATATTCACGCTCATTTCAGTCAATCACGTACTTGTTTGTTTGTTTAGCTCCTAGAATAGACCCACCTCAATGGAACCTAATCTGGTATCGGCCGGTAGTGACCTATCTAGTAGCTATTGTCTTTATTAATAAAAATATCATTAAAGTGCATAAAAATTTAAATGTTCTAAAGATATAATCCTCCAGAGACAATCTTCGTTCACTGATATTTCCTTCGAGTTGTCGTATAACTCGACAATTGTAGATGAGGTGATATGGAGTTTCCTCGTCATCGATCACATACTTATTCTTAGGATGTTAATTCTAACCTATCAAAGTCAATCAGTTGCAAAAGTTATACTTATAGTATATAAATATAGGTTCTTTCATTAATTTAATACTTCTCATGGGTTTTAAATTGAATTATCCGTTGCAAGGGGGGGGGGGTATGTTTATTGTTAGTATTAGACATGTTATTAGCAGGAGTATGGTTGGTTTACTATTGCTGTCGAGAGAAGGGGGCCGGAGGATAAAGGAAAACAAACAATAGGAAAAGTCTACTTTGTTATCTTTTTAGGTTATTGAAGCCATGAATTTTTAATGGCGTACAATATATGTGACCCCTCAACTACAGATAACTGTTATGGTTTTTGCCCATAAAAAGAACAAAAAATATACTTATTAAGTTTTTGTTATATTTAGTATTCTAGGAAATAAATACTCTGGCTGTGGGGTCTCCATGGATCTCCAATAATACACAAAGTAAAATAATTGATTATTTTATAATCATGAATCTGACCCCCTTGAGTATATATATATATATATATATATATATTTA
This sequence comes from Caligus rogercresseyi, assembly GCA_013387185.1. Taxonomy (NCBI): domain Eukaryota; kingdom Metazoa; phylum Arthropoda; class Copepoda; order Siphonostomatoida; family Caligidae; genus Caligus; species Caligus rogercresseyi. The sequence continues at coordinate 25,143,837 of CP045893.1, read as the reverse complement.
TAATATATTAATAAATATATTACATAATATATATTATTAAATATCTATATCTACATGTATACTATCTATATATCTATATCTATCTATCTATCTATATCTATCTATCTATCTCTATCTATCTATCTATCTATCTATATATCTATCTATCTATCTATCTATCTATCTATCTATCTATCTATCTATATATATATATATATATATATATATATCTATAATATATAGTATATACTAATATATATATTGATATATATATCTATCTATGATCTATCTATAGTATATATATATATATATATATATATATATATAATATATATATATATATATATATATATATATATATATATATCAAAAAGACGAGCTCCCTTGACGTCAGCTGTGAAGGAGGAGCTGCCATGGTTGAAGATCGTATCTTCACTCTACCTAATTACTTGGTATTGTCCCTTTTGACCGCATTGAAGAACGGCTCTTTGTGGGCACTCTGCTTTGATTGATTAAATTTTTATTTGATCTAAAAAATGAACACATTTCATCAGAGCTGAGATTTTGTAGAAAAATTTACTACTGGTAGTCGGTAGCAGGTTATGTCTAATCAGTATCTTGATTAATTTTTAAATACACCAAACCAGCATAATTACAATTCAACGATTTTGGATTTGATATTAACATAACTTCAATATCAAAGTGATTCAATTTTTTAAAATGATGAAGTGGGTCAGGATGGATTTCAGAATACATCACCTTTTTTTATTGAAACTTAATTATTTTTTTGAAGTCCTTATTTATTTGTATAATGTTTCGTGTTGATGGACCAATGATGTTTTACTTAATTACCCAGATATGATATCATTATTTTGCTTATTTTTATGGCTGGAAAAACTGTCTATAAAAAGTACTTATGAAAAATGATATATATATAGAAGGTTGTTTGAAGTGTCCAAATAATTTTCATCGTGCATAGTATTCCTTTTCATTAAACCAATCACATTTAGAAGAAAAAAGTTATTGGATGATCCTTACCTATTATATTGAAGAACAGGGGGCCATTTTGTGAAGCTATAATGGTAGATGGGCTCTTACCAACCGAGTTAAATACTACCCAGATACACAATATACTGAATAATAAAGGGAATATCACCTTCCGTGTCAGCAACTGATGGAAAAACAAAGAAGAGAAGGAAGGAAGTCTTATAATGGTCCCTTGAGCACTCAAAGTCTCAATATCAAGTCTCAAGGAGTAATAGAAGAAGGGAGAAGTGACAAAAGGTATACACCCGAGTGACGTCATTTTAAGGTACGTTATTAAACATAACATAAAAGGACAACGCATCCGTTTATTTATTGCTTGATTTCTTTTTTTATATTACTCCCATGACTACTTCATTGAGTCACCATTTAGATAGGCAGCCATTTTAAATCCCCAACGTAAGTCTTTCCGTAGACTGAATGATTCTTCCCTGTTCGTATACAGATTGGTGCGGCTCATACTCATAATAATTGAAATTCACCGCTGAAACTAACTTTCTTATTGACGGGCCACATATATGTATTTGTACCCGAAGTATCCTTCTCCTTTAAAAAAAGGAGTAGATGGGGAAGAGGGGGGGGGGGGGGTGTATATATATAATATATATATATATATATATATATATATATATATATATATATATATATATATATATATATATATATATATATACAGACACATACACTTGCTTAAAAACTTAAATTGAAGAAGGAAGGGTAGAGGAATGTACTAGGTACTACCTAGAATTTAAAAACAAGGAGTAGCTCCCTTAAATGACCTCCGCTCTCCCTCCAATCCATGTACTTCAGACTCATTTGTCTACCAAATCACCAAATTGACAGCTGCTCATTTCTCTTTTTTTAGTGTGTGTGTGTGCGTTCGTGTCAGACATGGAAGAATGTAAGAGCTTTGGAACATATAATTTCAGGCTTGTATTTTCTTGAATCCGGCTTAAAGTTCGTCATTTGGAGTAGGATCAATTCGATACTGATTTAAAAACGATAAGAGATAGCCATTATTAAAATGAATTATACTTCATTCCGGTAAAATGGTATAGTTTCATCAATTCACGTAAATCCTAAACATATATGTCAAATCATGTATCTGGCCAAATTAAGATAAATTGATTAATATTCCGATAAGTTGGCTTATTTTCTAATAACGGGTCCTCTATTATACTCATTCATTTTATATTTCTATAAAACCATTTTTATTCCGATAGATTGGTCCGTATTCCTTTCGTCGGTTTATCTTATAAATAAATATATAAGTTCATAAATCGCCCTATATTGAATAATTCAGCCAATGTTCTGATAAATTGTCCCATGGCTGGGAAACATGGCCTAAATTGGCCTATAATTCAAAAGTTAGCAGTCTATATTCTGATAAATCCGTCTGTACTACAATAAATACAGTAGTTTTATGTCATTATAAATAGAATTTACGTAAGGAATTAAGTCTGTAGATGTTTTAATGCTAATATATATATATATATATATATGTTAAGCAAATTTAAAAAAGTTTATGAACATTGTTTTATTTTTTCTTCATTATTCAAAGCAAACTACTTCTTAAACTTATATTTTAATTCATGATCTTCATAAAAAGACAATTAAAAAAATAAATTGTTTCACTTCCAGAATTGAGTCTAACAAGGTACGACATGTTGTTTTGTTGGTGATTTATTGCTGAGAAGGCATCTGCTAATCTGTGATCATAAACAGAGTCGAATAATCAATCTTATCATATATGATAATATGAAACATGATTGATGGAGGTCTCAAGTAAAATAATGTTATGATAATAATAATAATCTTGTAATTTAAAAAAATATGGGCAAATGACGGTGGATAAACATAATATATGTTTATGAAGGAATTTGAAAAGTGTCATTTTATACATACCTTTATTCAACTACCTGGAATTGTGGCTTACGTCCATGAATGTAAATTGATTGTCAGCTTTTTAGCAAAAAATAAACCAAACAAGTGTGCAATTGTTGTTTCTATATAAAAAAGTCATTAACCTTTTTCAAATATGAAAAGAATATTATTGAGTGGCATCAAAAGAAGTTGCGTGTAAAAATGGGACATAAAACATCAATATATGAAATGTTTATTATATATACATATATATATATGAAAGCATGCATCTTATAATGCTTCATATATATTTCCTTAACTTAAGATCATCGAGGAACGTATAAGTCGACACTGATTCTGAATTAAAGTGGCTTGCTTTTATACATTATATAAATAGGTCCCCTATAAGATTAAACTGATTTTTGTTTCTTTATAATGCCCCTAAAATTTAATATAAAAATAATTCGTTATCAAACAATCATCAACATCGATATGCATTTAGTATATTAAAATATATTCTCTGATAATAAAGGAAATGATTTTTAAAAATCCCCCATTTAATATATATAATTAAATATTTTTTCTCATTGGTATGATTGTTCGAGGGGGTTTATACTTCAATTGAAGGCCATAGGAATGGATGCTACATTTATTATTTTAATTTAGCTTTTTCTATTCCCTTCTTTGTAACATTCGTGAAAGAATTTGAGGGTTGAGTTTGTAGAAGGAAGTATACAGTTAGCCCGATAGGTGGAGCACCAGTAGCTTATTAATAATTTTATGCCTTAGATCACCTCCTAATTTCTTCTCATCTCTACGTGCTAGATATGTTTCATTACATCTATGTACATGTTAGTTTGTTAGTTAGAAATATATTACTGTTTACAATAAACACACATATACAAATATACATAAACTAAAGTACAGAACACAACCACACATTGGGGTATCTGTGTTACAACAGTAAAAGCAAAGTAATCATTTATATATTAAAAATTCATTATAACATTCTTCATCATTGTACATTTTAAAAACTTGATTATTTTTGTTTCCTCGTCCTCCTCTTGCGAAACTAGGTACCTTTCGTAGGACAAAGCGGGGTATTTGTAGATTAAATGATGAGCAGTCTGTGGTTCTTCCAAACAGAGATCCATATTTCACTCGTGTTTTTCCATTTACTCAAATGAGTGAGAAATGGATCATGCCCGGTATAGGCTTGGACAAGAAGTTGGGTATCTGATGTCGGGGTTTGATGGGTTTTGGCTTCGGGGTTTTCAGCATGGAGCGTGTATGCTTCATCTTTTGGTCAATTCTGTATCGGTGACACCATTTGTTGTAAAGAAATCGTTAAGTGTTTTCTTTATATAACTTGGAGGAACACCTACATTATTTCGGATTTTGCTCACACTTCCATTTTTGCTAGATATCTGTAAATTCATTTCCCGTTATGTCATTATGACCTTTGCACCATTCAATATGAATGTTTTTGTTCTTTTTCTTTCAATCAGTTCTTCACTACCTCGCTAGTTGTTAGTGGGTTGAGAAGAGTTGCAATCTCTTGATAAAGGAATACTTTTTTTGATCATTCATATAATATGATTATCTAGTCCATCTATGGAAGTCGGCCCTAAAGGCATTTGAAAGAAATTTAATATAAATACATAACGAGGGTCTTTTTGTCGTTCTTGGGTTCATTTGTTTAGTTTCTCCGCTGCTTAACCACTCCTCCAATGGCACAACCAGCATTTAAAGTGGGAGGAGTCCTCCCAGTTTCCCCTAGAAAGGCAAGAAACTGTCACCACTCCCCGTTTCTTGTCCCCTTCATTTTCTATTATTCCTGCCTTCCAATACATATAAAATATATATGTATATATGAGGGCTTCTTCTAATGTGATATAAGATGAATAGGCTGCTCTAAAAGGATCAAAGTCCTACACACACGCAAAAGGGAACAAAAAAAGCTACCTTCCTTCTTATGTGTCTTTTTCTCTCTCTCTCTTCTCTCCAAACCCTTTCTTTGGCTTTCTTTTTTGCTTTCTTTGATAAAAGCACTTGCACATACATATATATTTATTTATTCAAACCCGAGGACCCGACCTAGTTCTATGGGATTGGCTAGGGGATGATGTGTCTAAAGTTCTTTCTTTTGGGGACAGGCACATAGGCAAAGAAATGTAAAAGGGGGTTCTTCTCTCTTTTCCTTCGCCGTCAACTCTGCCTCAAATATAATAATAATAATACCTTTAAGAGATGGGAAGGGAGGCAAGCCTTTCCAAGAAAATCGATTTTTTACTCCCCCTCCTAGCCACATTGCTTCTTCTTGGCTTTCTAACTCCTTAACTGACTTTATTTGTATAATAGTTGATCCCCCTTTACTTTTATATTATATACATGTGTGGTGTTTTGTTCACACAATGTGTACACCATTTGACAGATTTTTAAATGGATTTTCTTGGCTACATATTGTATATGGCTTGATGGCTTTATTTCAATTCCACTAGGATAATACAGAAATTTCCCAATGCGGCCATAAAAATCAAAGCCTAAACGGATATCAAGTTATCTAAGTATAATCCCATCTTATTTAAAAAACAATCGACAGCCTTGGCTACATGGAAGCTATGAAATATATCTTATGCATGGACCTACGTATATAAATTGGAAGTGACCTGATTCAAATGATTCTTGATTTGGAATTTGATATATTATGGTTATGACAATGTCTTATTCTTGAGGGGAAACCCTGGGATCCTTGTTTATGTGGAAGCTATGAAAGACATATTTTGTGTGTGGAATAAGGGATTGGAATTGAAAGTGACTGGATTTGTTGATATTGGATCTGTAATTCGATTTATTGTGGTTATGAGAATTGCATATTCATGACAAAGCACCTGGCACCATTGTATTCGTGAAAGCTATGAAATACATTTTTGGTGTGGACATACGAATTGAGATTAAAAGGGACTAGATATAGTTAATTCTTGATCTGTAACTTGCTTTATAATGGCCATGACAAACATATCTCTTACGCTTTGAAAAAAGGATTATCATTATGCGATCAGCTCTTGTGCCTTTGAAATAGTCTGGCTTTTCTACATAAATGTAGAAAAGGTACTAGGAGCTCCAATAAGTGTTTGAACAAATATGACATATAAGTATACTAAAACCCAATTGGATAATTTTTATATTACTTTTATTACTTCATAAATTTAAATATGCCTTTTCTACTTTCCACAGTTTGAACGAATATTATTTTCTTTCTAGTTGGCTCAACACAATTAGATGTATGTGTGTACTTTGGATCTTATAGAATATCATTATTAATCGTGAATGACGTAGCAACTATGAAATGCTCCCAATTCGTGAGTGCTCCCCTTATTTCTAAATTAATTTATATTCTCACCCAGAGAAAATGCAGCAGCCCCCAGCAGTTGATTTTTCCTTCTTGTATGTGACGAAAGAAATATGAGGAGACAGTCTAGGACTCGATAACTATCTGATTCATGACTTCTTTGCAAAGTCTTTTTAGGGTGATAATTTGTTTATCTTCAAGTGAATGCATGGCAGGGTAATAAACAAAGGGGAGAATGTGCTGACAAATTATTTGTTTACACATTTGAAAGCATGCAGTGGAAGTACGTTTTTAGTGCGGGATTGTCTCTTAGCATAAAGCACTTTTGTGCCGAATGGGAGTGGCAAAGATATTCACTTCCACTAGGCCATGTCTAGGGATCAGAAAAAGGCTGTTATCGCAAACTCATCAATGAATGTGTTTTTTTCATTTGAATACACTGTTTTCGTAATTTTTTTCTCCTTTATTGTTTAGATGATATATAAAATTTCATAACAATAATATATGTATATAAGAAAATTAATCATTATAGCTTATAATAAAAATCTAAACAAGAGGTTGGCCAATAAAAATCTCATAATCAAAATATTCATTTCAAATATTTAACTATTTTTCAAATTTTAAAATATTGATTTTGAAGGATAAAATTTGATGACGTTTGCCGCAAGAACCCATGAATCCTCGGAGACGGAGGAGATCTTGAGAGTGAGGGCGGCTTATCGGGCGGCAGCAGAGAGCATCACAGACCGAAGAATAGACGGTTTTATAATTTCATGTCAAACAACTCGCTATGTAGGCTTTGCAGTTGGACAGAGCAAATGCTAAGAGACCGAATAGAATCGTTGCTTTTGTATATGTTGTCGTTGGTCTTAAATCCCTTCAGGTTGATTGTCAGACACTTTGTTATTTTCCTACGTCTGATAGTCAAAGTAATCCATTTATCGACAGGTATTAGCAACAAATGAACTTTTTGTGATTATGAGAGTTGCCGTATTCAATTAATATTAGATGGATGAGTCAATTTAAAGAATTCGGCAATGAACTCATGGATAAATCCCATGAAGAAAGACAATTCGTATTTTTAAGGATGATAGTCTTCTCTCATCGGCTGGCTGTGAAGAGAACCTTTGTAGCATAATCTCTATTGCTTTTTTATCATTCCCTCTCCTTTTCTTTCAATCAATCACGTTTAAAAACATCACTTTTTCTCTATTCTTAGCATGAAAGTAGCTGACCTTCCCGAGAAGAACTTCTTCTGACCGCAACTTTATTTCTTCTGGATGATAATTTTTTTATTGTTTATTGAAATCCTAAAACTCTATGAAACTAAACATAAAAAGAAAGAGGATCAAGGACCTGTCATCACACAGTGATTGAATGAGGAATCACTCCGTCATCATATAAAAATAAAGTTGATCTTAGATATACCTAGGGAATAACCAGGGGCGGGTTAAAAGCAGTCATGGATCCCAAAGGCTATTTTTCTTGTTTTGGGGCTTTCTAATTGATAATAAAAACCCAATGATAATACAATATATATTAACTCTTATTCTCTCTTTTCAGGACAATGTCTAATATAAAGTCAAACCTGCCGCTAGTGGCCAATCAAGGGATACCAATAGGTTATAGTTGCAGACATGTTGCCGCTGTCGACAGAAGGTCTATAATATTTAGTTCTGCAGAGAATGTTCGGGTGGCCAATATGCGCAAGTGATAGCTATAGATACAAGTTGCCGCCATCATAGGTTTGACTTCATGTTGCATATACAATATATATTCTGTATGAACCCATGGTTACCCAATAAGTCTTTTTTTGCTTGTTTGAACCAATAAAGGCCTACTTTTTTGTACTTGTGTGTTTACATTTCAAAAAAGTTGTCAGAACAAACACAAGGGGTTCTCCGTACCGTAGCCTTCTAGGCTGTGTCAAAAAAAAATGTGCATCCACCCATCTGTGCCTACAACACATCTGAATTGGATGCCCATCATCATAATATTGGATTTCTACAAAGTTAAGCATGGGCTTGAAGGCTATTCAGTTCATAAGAACCTTTTTTTTTCTTTTTTGTTGTTCGACTTATTGATTCTTTCTTCTGCTTCTTCTTCTCTTCAAAGGTCATCATCATTATTCGTCCTTTCTCCCCCCAACTTGCTTGAGATGAAGCCTTTCTCCTTGCCACTTTCTTTTTAGTAAAAAAGATGCTTTCCCCCCAACCGACTAGAGGCTTTGTTCACCAATGTCTTCTGCCACTAGTTTTCTCTTCTTTTTCTTAAATATATAAAACATAAATGAATTATGATGGCATCTGCTTGGAATATACTTTAAAAAAATATATCGGGTGCGATAGCAAAAACTTAAACATAGAAGGTTTGTTTCAAAATATACGAGACACTTCATGGATGCATTAATGTCGACGCTTGGATTCGGCAAAAAAACAAAACTACTGCAGGGGTTTATATCCACTAGCAAATTCTGTCTAATCGGTACATCCATAAGTTTTCCCACAAATCCATCGATTGAAGGAGTATCCAAAAATGAAATATATCGGATGTGTTAGTCAATATCTGGACATACAAGGTGTGTTGAGAAATAAATTACACATTGTATGGATGCTTGAATTCCAATAGCTGCGACTCGATTGAAGCAATCTACCGTCGGTATGTAACCTCAGTATAAAATTATGTCCAATCGATAGATCGGTAGTCCCCCTCCCCTCTCTACAAATCTACTTACTGATGGTTGACTAAAGTGTATATGAATAATGAGGTTATCCACTTGAAAGATATATCAAAAAACTATATCGGGTGCGACCGAAAAAACCCTGAACATATCAAGTGCGTTTATAAATAAATGATACTCGGTAAAAATGTCTGAGTACAATATCTGGGATTCGGTATAAATGAACTATAAATGATATTTATAGTCGATAACAATATGTTTCCAATCGGTAGATTGGTCGGCATTTCCCACAAATCTACAGATAGTATACATGATTTATGATGACCAATGCTTAGAATATCTCAAAAATATATATCGAGAGCAATAGAGAAAAAAACTTGTACTATGATTTTACTTAAAATAGGAGAAAGGAAATCTATTAATAAAAACCAGTGACGTCAGGCTTTTTTATTCTTTAGAGAAACTTTAATTTGATTTCCATTGCGTCACTGTTTTTTAAAGCAATTTTCTCCTTTTATACTCCATAGGGCTTCTTTGACTTTAGGCTTTGACCGTTCAAGGGACAATAATAAGTTTTCATTCCTTCTCTTCCTTTTTTCATCAGCTGCCCACTCGGACATGTCTCTCTTCCCATCTCTTACTCAGCCACTTGATACTCCAGGTATTAGTAAGGTCAGTGATTTCTACCATTCCTTCTTCGTGTTTCCTTCTAGGCCCTGACCAAGTTCTTAATTAATGCTGCCTTCGATATTTTTATCTCCCTTTCAATCAAGGAGAAGACACATTCAAAGGGTTACAAAGAGAATAATAATAATAACTACTGTGAAAGTGAATATGAGAGAAGAAGAATTCAAATATCAACCTTCTTTTGGTTCTTCTTCTTATTATTATTATTGTGCTTATTATTCCCCCCTCCTTCTCCTTTAGCATACATAGCTTGTATACGTGTGTATGTGGATTTAATTTACATAAAAACAAAGGCTTATCGAGGGAGCACGATTTTTTCTTCTGTGTGTATATATCAAATATGTATTATGTATGGCTAAAAGAAAAGAAAAACCCTTTTCTCCCTGGATCCTCAAAGGACTCGTAGTTTTTAAAAGTAGTAGTAGTAGTTTACGTAATAATTATTCATATAAACATGCTTAAAATAGAGACAATAAGGAGGAGAAGGTTGGTTTATTATTTGAACCAGGGGGGGGGGGGGGGATGTTTAATGATGGAATGAGTTTCAAACAGATGGAGGGTATAATTTTACTTATTATTATTTTTATTATTGTGAGCATCTGACCCTTCCAGGGATACTAAAATGAGTCATCTCAGTATGCAACTTCAAATAATAATGATATGTTTTAACAGATATGAAGGATTGAGAAGATGTAGAAATAAGGGGTGCTTTTGAAGTGAAAATATAATTTTATTAGGATTATCTTATATTAATAAATGGACAGACTGAGGACTATATCAACTGTTTTGTGTGGTAGCTGGGTGCGAGTTGTGACCAATGGGATTCGGTAGATTTTCTCGAATACAAAAGTTGAAGTCTTCGCCCTATTAGGGTCATAAAAATTATTTTATTGTCTATATGGTTCGACAGAACTGTATCCGATTGGATATAAATAGGCATTATATGATTTGATTAACAAGATTTCTTGATACTTTTGTTTGATATGTGCTCATGTCAAATAAAACCAAAAATATAATTTCATCCATGTACCAATGCATTCTTTATTTTATGGAAAAAGTATATATATATATATATATATATCAGAGCTGCAACTACCGAATGTAAATCGGTATTCGATACTACCGACGATAGACATCTAGTATCGAACTGATTATACGATATTTGGTAGAAACTACCGAATACCGTACCAATTGACAATCGTACGGTATATTTGAAAGTATGACTTTTGTAGCATTCATATAGAGACACAAAATATATAGAGAGCCTATTCCCTTCAATAACAGAGAAACATCGTTCAACTGACGCTTTGCCCAGCGCTCCTTGTGTGAAGAACTTGAACTTCGAAAATAAATAAACAACTATAACATGCATTGAATACTAGAGTACCTGAAAGTGCATTAAATATCGGACAATAAGAGACAGTATATAATTAAAATCTATAGCGAACCGGCGGTAGATTTTCTACCGAATCCTAGCTTTGATATATATATATATATATATATATAATATCTCACTCTTTCTTGGCGAAGAATCTGAGATATAATTACAAATGCTTCAATTTTAAATGTATCCGAACACCACACATTAAAACGATGCTATTCTTTTGAACCATATAGGCAAAAAAGGATTATCAGGCATTAAGAGACTTTTTCCCGGAACAATTTGTAAGCTCTTTGATTTCTCATCAGACAATAAATAGTTTATCAGTACTGTATTGTCTCATCAACTTATTAGTTAAAAAGTCGAAGGATTTCATGGCTTCCAGATACGTCAAAAACATTCATATCTATAAATCGTCCCCCATTTGCATGAAAGGTTACTACATACTTCTCCTACACGACGCATGCAGTCTACATGTTTACTTCTTACTGCCGAGGGGATTTCTTGCTCTATTAATATAAACAACAGACTTGTCATTCATTCCATGATTGTATTTGCAGGGAATAAGACGCAACTCCCTTCATCACACTAAAATAATTAAAAGAAAGTATGTCATGGCCACAACTAAGTAACCATTGAACCCAGCACTTTTTGCCCACATTAAAAAGGAATCTTTTGTGTTGTTGATGATTGCGTGGGAGGGAACTTACGAAGGAAGTTTTTTTTAGATAAAAGTTATGAGATGCATGAATTGTGTAAAACACAATGTATGTGGGCCGTCAGCTTAAACAAATTCAAGCGAGGAAATGAATCAATCTTTTTACAACAATTAATGTTTTTAAATACAGTTTCTAGGGGCTCTATTCAAAATATTTTGATTATTTAAGTATATCTTCAAATAATTACTAATTTATTATTGGATAACAATGCTGGCCAGGATTTATTATAAAATCATTTGGTACCCTTACTTTATTGTCTCCAGGGAGGGAGCAGATATGACGGCCTACACTTATTTTTCTTATAAAAACACCTGGTGCCCTACACTAAAGATCTCCAAGGAAGGAATGGGCCATAATATTATAAAAATAGTAGCTGCATTTGTTATAAAACCATCTGGTATCAGAAGGCCTCCAGGGAAGGAGCTTATAATAGTATTATAAAATACCGGCCAACATTTAAATTCAACACACTTTTTACCATTGAATTAAGACATCCAGCGAACTAAGTGACAGTAATATAATAAAAATATCGGCCAACATTTGAAATAAAACACTTGGTACCTTATACCAGGGCCAAAATGGACGATAATTGATAACCTTAGAGACCATGTTTTATAATAAAATACCTGGTTTCAATTGCTTTAGAGTGTAACATAACAATACGAACCTTTTTTCTTTCGCACTTCTGATTGGTTTAGAATTTGACAGTTGAAAATGGGTCCCAAGGTAGAAATTCATTTCATCATTTACTAAGGACTCTTTACAAGATATAATATGTTAATTGAAGTCTCACATAGAGGTCATTGTCGTTTGCATAAAATAAATGATTTTGAGGAGTTCTTATGCTCAATGTCGTATTGTATACCCTAAATTAGAAAACAAACAATGTCTCAGGTACCTAAAAAACTGAGTGACTTACAAGAACGCTATTATTTAACGTTAGCTAGTCAATCATAATCAAATCAACCCATCACAGTTAATAAGCCATCATCTATTCTCTTGAATCCATTTGTTATGACTTGTACTCACACGAGGTTGGGACCCATTTGACTCACGCTCCTTTTATTTGAAAAACAACATCGTTTTCGACACGTTCATTTATTCCTTTTGATATATTGATATATCAAATTGCCTGTCCGAAACATGTGAAATATATCAATGTGACGTAAGTACGAAATTAATCTGACAATAAAAATAAATTTTTTATAACGTCAATGACGAAATCAAGCCAATGAGCAGCCTTAAAAAGGAGCTTCTCGCATCTTTTTCTATTCTAACTAAAGTCATGTGAGCTTTGAAAAAATATGTCTCCCTTAAAGGAATCAAAGAGGAGTCAGTTTGAGCTAAGTATCGTCCATATTTATTGAAGTCAAACCTTCCATTCATTCAAATGTTTTTAATTCAGATTTTTTTTTCCTATATGGTTCGATAGAATTGCATCCAACAGAATATAAATAAGTATTATAGCATTAAAATTAATCTATCGAACCTAGGATCTTATTAATGAGGTAGACCAAAATTGACCATCCCTCTCGGGATTAGAACCTGCGCCCCCAACATTGAGAGTTGAACACGCCTTAGCACGCACGGCTATCGAGCTCCCTTTTAATTCAGATTTACTTTGCTGGTGATTGCGTCTATTATCGTGACATCAGAGATGAGGTTAGTTACTCTTTAGGTATGACTTCTGGAGGTACATATAAAATACATATATGTATGTATATATATATATATTGAATGGTGAAACGTAAATACTACTCATTCAATCAAAAGACCAGAAACAAAATAGCCTCTTCATCATTGACGTCACTTTAATGCAATCGAACCATAATAGTTAATCTAAAACTCTGATACGAATTTGTGTAGTACCCTTGAGTACTGTTTTTTTAGCTTTTATTGGTATGAATTTTGTTAGAAAAAATAATTAATTTCTGTTTGAATCAACACATGTCTAACTCCATTCTTCCTCCACAATCAAAAAAGAAATCAAAAGTTTCAATAATGAAGCATACAATAAGAAAAAAATACTCTTTGATATCCAATCAAAGCAGAAAAGTTTCATCGATAATAATAATAATTTTTTTTTTAGTTGTAGCTTTGGAATGTTATTTTAGAATTTTCGTTTTTTGTGTGTTCTAGGGGCTTTATGGAGTTGAAGTATCGCCTTCGATATGAAGTAGTAATTCAACGTCAGGGTCTATATGCTCAAGAAGTACAGAAATATCATACTTTTGAAGCGGAAAATATAACAGGGATAAATATAATGGCCAATATGCTCCCGCCCTCCGTTTGAGCTGTCTTTTTTTGAATAAAAGAAGAAACATTATGGAATCCATAGTGGACAAATAAAAAGATAATGTTCTCTCCGTTTCATCCTTCCGGGCTTTTTAATGGAGGGACGAATAAAGACGACATTCCATTTCCGTTTTGTTTTATACACAGCATTTATCATATATATATATATATATATCTCCCTTCCATTTATTATAGTAAAAAGAAAGAAAAAAGAAATCACTTGGGATAATTAGAAAATGAGGGTATTATAAAGGGTAAACAAGTTTGTTGGACATTTATTTTGATGAGATAATCAGTAGTGTGTGTATGTGTCTGTCTATAGTATGACTATGTTTATACGACCCCCCTTGTTAGCTGTCAAAATTAGTATAAACGAATGTCTTGTTTTATTATTATTGTTATTATTATTATTTACTTCATATTAAGTTGTTTATTATGTGTATACAATATATTGTTGTTTTATATTGGATATAAGAGTCAAACTGACGTCAGTAATATGAATAGTGTTTGCCTGTTAAGTGGATAAAAGCATAGAGAATATAGAGTGACGAACTAAGGATTGGTAGCGATGGAATTCGGGACATTGTTGGGGGAAAGAGAGACACAGAAAGAGACAGTGAGACTTTATATATCAATATATCTTTATACATAAAATATGGAGTACGATGATGTCAATTAACTCTTCATTTCATGATAAAGGTCTCTCTCTCTCTTTCTTGTTTTCTGTCAGGTGCTGGGATTTCCTCCCGACAACGGAGAATCAGCGCTTCCAGTCGTTACTTCGGACCTTTATTTTAACGATATATTTTGAAGATGATAGCGGGGAGAAACACATAACAAATGTTATTTCTTCCCTCTACCCTATTTTTCAATAGTCCTTGATTGTACATACATATTCTAAGAGTAAATACGGATGACCTCCGCTTTTGTAGTTATTAAGGGTTTAAACCCATCGCTAATGAACTATCAGGCCCCTACAATCATTAAAAAGTCATACATTAATTATTGTATAAATGTATTTCAACACACTGCAATTGAATTGAACGCCGAAAATTATAATAATGATGCTGTTGTTACAATAGTCTTAATATTAATAATGCTGCCCCTTTCAATGAAGATACTCCTGTTTCACACCACGTTTCAGAGTCTCAGGCAATAGCATTAGAAAAAGAATCTACCCCTGCCCCGTCTATTGAAACTGTGTCAAGTGCTGCAACTAATATAGCAGCATCAACATCCATAATACCCAAAACATTCCTGAAAAATAACCGTTCTCATCTACATACCAATGTTGTTCTACTGGACAGGACACGGTCTCAGTCGACCAAAAGAGTGAGATCTTACTCAGGTCCATCGCCTGATAATAGGAAGAACCCGACAAAAATTAAAAGAAATTAGTTGGAATCTCGTGATCAAATAAGAAATGAGTGCTTTCTCGGAGACATATTCACAATTGAAGATCACCAATTATTTTGAAGATACACTTTGCAACGAGATTAAAGCAAATATGGGAATAAAAAGCATAATTTCCCTGAATACAAGAGGCGGATTGAACAGATTACGCAGACATGCTTTTTAAACTCCATTTTTGAAAAAAATCCTGACGTTATTTGCCTACAGGACGTGAAACGTGAGGTATCATCAACATGTCCAACCAACTGCTCGCTATGTAAACCTGGACGCTTTAAAACTTTCTTCACTGGTAGTGACTCAAAGAGGGGTGTTCTCACGTTTATTTCAAAGAGAATCAAGACAGTGGAATGTGTTGAAGAAGTATTCAAAACAAGCGACTGGCACAAAATATATATGTCGACAAATGGAATGAGCTTCTGTATCATTAATGCTTACGGCCCTAATAAAAATGCTTAGACTTTTATCAATCTATATCGGAAACGTTGAGCAAAACCAAAATACCAGTGCTGATGGTTGGAGACCTAAATATTGATTTGGACAGACAGAGCATTTATTACCCTAATAGGGACTATCTACAATCTCTTATCAGAATGTTCAAGCTAGTAGATGTACTGAGTATATTCTCACCCGGAAGTTTTTCTTGGTCTAGAGGAAACTCCAGGTCAAGAATTGACCTTGCCTTAGTTTCTCCTGGTATGATGAGAGTAGTCAAGAATGCCACATACAGACCAGAACCTCTCTCTGACCATAAACTGGTAGAGTTGGAACTACACTCCCGCTATAGTCAGACCGTTTCAAGATTCCTCGACAAATATTACAGGATAGTAATTTAAAAAGAGGAATTGGTCGAATATAAAAAAAGGGTTTTCGACAAAGTATTCGGCAGGTACAGCAATAAAAGTGTTGACCAAAACTATTCAAACAACGACAACTTCTTTTTTTAAAGAAAGGAGGGAGTCTTTGAAAGTGCGGCAACAGGATATCGAATGCATTTTGGATTCTTCTTCTATATTTGCCCTGTCCTTAATGGCTGACACCATCAACGTCTTCAGGATTTCAGAAGTGGCGGAGGTTGAAATGGAGAATAAAGTCTCTTTAGAGAGTAGTGCCTCAAAAAGACTTAAAAATATTTCAAACTACGAACAGCGTCCATCTTCCTCTGTCAATAGAATTATTGATGGAGGTAAAGTCCTAAATACCCCAGGGACATCCTACGATATTTCCATGATAGTTTTCAGTCAATTGTGGGAGTGCCAAGAACTAACTTTCCTAAGCGGAAAAAATGTCAAGAATCGGAGGAAATAAAATCTTCACTCGAGATTCCATCACAAATTATGTCCGCAATAACCTCAACTGTAAAAAAGCAGCAGGCCCCGATGGTATAATTGGTGATATTTATGCTCTCTTTTTGGAGGAAATAATTATATATCTTTTGAAGGTGGGTAAGTCCATGGAATTGAAGGGGACAATGCCTGTGGATCTAACTAAGGGTAGGATCGCATTAATCCCAAAGAAAGGGGATGGGTCAAACTTTAGTCACTGGAGGCCCATCACCATTCTCAATTATTCATACAGAATATTATCGGGAGTGATTGCCCAAAAATAGAACCGATTCTCAATAATAAGATTGGCTGTCAACAGAAGGGTTTTCTTAAAAAAAGAAAATCTTCGACGTCTCCAGAAACATTCAGGCATGCATCGACTCGGTGGAAGAAAGGAAAACGTTTGGAGCAATAATAGCAATTGACTTTCAAAAAGCTTTCGATTCCATATCGCATGTTCATATTATGAACACAGTAAAGAGCTCTTACCAAGGGAGTATTTCAATCCTATTCGGGCACTACTGCAAAATGGTACTTCAACCATATCATTAAATGGAATCGAAAGTGATCCTATCAACCTCACTAGAAGTTGCAGACAAGGATGCCCATCTGCTCCTCTACTCTTTGTAGCAGCAGTTGACGATCTAGTTCGAATGACAATAAAAAAATATAAAGGTTTTGGTGTAGACATCAAGGGCTCTAAGCATATAATAGACCTTTATGCAGACGATGTGACACTTATGATAGAAGGACACTCTGAACTTCAACTAAGTAAGAGAGTGGAGATACTTCTGAATTTTTTTGCGAAATACGAGAAAATATCAGGTCTAGCAATCAATAAGACCAAAACAACAATATTACCACTAGGTCAATGGAACCCTCAAACAAGTACAATTGCCTCCTGCCAAATTAAAAATCAAGTGGACATTCTTGGAGTTACTTGGAATGGTAAAGGAATTGACGAGAAAAGCTGGAAGAGTGGTGTTTTCAGTAATCCCATATAATATAACGAAATGGAGGAACTTTAATATTCAGAGAAGAATCGACTTGTATAACCTAAAGGTAGTTCCTCTTTTATTATACAAGGCGTCTTCTCATCCCATAATTGCCGAGAAAGCCATTCTCGAGGAGGAAAAATGGCTTCGAGCCTTATTCCATCAGCACTACCTTCCTTCTGTTCAAAGACCTAAGCGTTCTCTCGGGGGAGGTCTTACTCGACTGTGTCATATAATACCAAAGGTGTATGTGAGAATTTTCAATGAAATTACAACAAATCCTTCTATCGAGTGGAGGAGATCGATAGCATATAATGAAATTTACTGGTGGCTGATGTTCGGCTCTGACCTGACAAATCATATAACGTCAAGACTCTCTCCGGTTTGGGGTGCCGCTCAGCGTATTTTATGGAAATTAAAACCAATTTACGATACCAATACAACTGTTGACGTCATTAGACAGAACGCCAACAAGAGTTTTTACTTTCAAAATCTACCACGACCAGAGAGTTTGGAGGAAGAAGCCATCAAATCTAGAATCCTTACCATTCATGACCTCCACAAAGAAAATATATTTTCGGATGGACGGTTTATGTATCCTTTGACAAGGACATCTCACCAACAAATTCTATCGACACCTTGGCACTTGAAAATGTCTCCACCATCTTATAAGGGAGAGGTAGATAAAATTTGCAAAAAATATTTGAATCTCCTTGGCCTCCCCTCGAAATGGAACAATCGGATTCTTGAATCATTACTTGGCATTCATGATGGAAGGAAATTCACTTCTCAATTGATGATTTCGGCCGATCTTTTGTTTTTTACAAGACCATGTAAAGATTGTGGGTGTTTATTCAACTCGACACTTCATGTATTTGTGGAGTGTCGTGTGGTGAAAATTCTCAAAGATTTTATTCTTCTAAACTCACCTAACCTCCGTTGTGAATCTTCAAATGCTTGGAAAGGCATTGTTCTCTTCGGTCTCGGAAAGAACAACAAATCACCGGAGTCCAAGGCACTTACCTTTAGTATTTTAAACTCAAAGGCCCTGATATGTCAAAAGCTGTCCTTCAACGAACCCCTGCATCCCTTCGAGCTGAGGAACATATTTTGTCGGCAGCAGCAAGATATGCAGCTTTATCTTTGAAAATCCCCTCGCTGGAAGAAGGTGCAACGTGGACGTCTGCCGGAAGAATCATTAAGTATTTCCCAAGTCTCTCCCTCCAACATCAAAAACTGATAAAAATTATTTCAAGAAGTTATAGTAATTTATAGCCTTCTGAATATTTCTATGTTTTATTTTTAACCTTTGTGTTCAGAGTTTTAAAATATTTAATGGTTGTGTAATTGATTGTAAAATGATTTTAAAGACGATTTGTTTATTTTATATTGATATAATATTTTATTGTTAGTGTTCCTCCCCAGAGCAAAATTTTAAACTATAATGTTTATTTATGTTTTATAACACATTTGCTTTGGGTTTTATGTAAATGTCTCATTTTTATTTTTACATAATAAACGAACTGGTTTGAAAAAAAAAGGTATTTCAACCTCGTGACTTCATTCAAAATCACATGCAAGTGAAAAGCAATTCTTTTGGGAATGTTACGAACTTGATTTGATTATAATATTATTAGCCCTATCCAAACGTTTTAGAAAAAAAAGACACTGTTCAAGGTTGTGTCCACATCAAAAAAATATGACTCAGAGGAGCACCATCAAGTAATAATAATAATAATAGATTATGGTCCTCCATATTGCCTCGGGAGGAAAGGAAGAACTATTCATTGAGCGTTATCAACACTACCTTATCCAACACAGGGATATAAGCCTATTCATGGCATAGTATTCCACTTGGGTAATGGCCCTTATGAATAAGATGAAAGATGGGAGATGATAGTTAGAAGAAGGCGGAGGAGGAGGCATTATCAAAATGAAAAATTATTGAAATCTTTTACAAAAATGTACACAACACACACACATAATTTCTTTTGTTTTTTAGCCCTCAGGACATCATAAT
>CP045893.1:25086471-25123987 GCA_013387185.1 Caligus rogercresseyi | reverse complement strand
ATATATTTAAGGTTCTAGAATAATGTATAAAACACTTATGCATAAGGAAAATCTCTGATAAAGCATATTTGTGTTCGGAATATTTGTAACTAGGAATTTTTCTCTAACGACACTTTTGTATAAAATGCATTTTTAAAGGAAACTACGTACTTTTGGGCCCAGCTTATCAGTCAAAATAGCTTTATTGAGCATTAATGAGCACATTTGGTAAGTTTTATTATATAAAAATAGTAAAATGAGCCCATTTTGAGTACTTTTTCGTTCATATATAAAGTATATAATAGACCCATAATGGTACAAATAAACATTGAGCTACGGTAAGGTAAGGTAGGTTTCGTGAGGAATGAACAATAACATAAGAAATAATAATAAGCTCAGGACTTTGTTGTGTTAATTCGGACAATTACGGACTTCCCGGATCATCTTTGCTGGACGACATTTCCCTACGGTCTTTCAGCTGGAGAACCTCCCCTGGCTACAATAGATCCTTGATGCACTCCGGATCCCTACAGTACTCCGGATTCCCACCGGTCTGGATCCCCAAGGCACTCTCGGGATCCATACAGTTCTTCGTATGTTAGGGCACTTACTCCACGACTGATCGCCACGAGAGTCCTATCAGGAGGAAGCGGGGTTAAATACACCTTAAATGCTGTGTGATATGAGAAGTGGAGGGGACCATCCATCCAAAAAATATATAAAAATATAAATGATAGATTATTACAGCAAATGGAGGACTACGATAGATCCGACAAGATGAATATATAGCTAATATAGCAAGAAATTTGCATTCTTTTTAATTATATTATATATACATTTAAATAAATCTATAATATGTACATAATACAATATTTTTTTTTACCAAGGTAAAACTTTATTCACATGAGATTATATCTTATAATATTCATAAAAATACATTAAAACGTCGTGTTATTAACAATATGATCAACCAGAGAAGTAAAATTTTTAGGTAAA
This sequence comes from Caligus rogercresseyi, assembly GCA_013387185.1. Taxonomy (NCBI): domain Eukaryota; kingdom Metazoa; phylum Arthropoda; class Copepoda; order Siphonostomatoida; family Caligidae; genus Caligus; species Caligus rogercresseyi. The sequence continues at coordinate 25,123,012 of CP045893.1, read as the reverse complement.
GGAACTCGAGTAGATCTCATTTTATACATAAAATATTGGGTTTTAGTGGTAATAAAATTAATTTCTTCTTGGTACGGTCCATTATAAAAGTAAATAAAATCCTTACTCCGTAATTGTATATTTAAAAAAATCATCAAATAACAATTTTAGATATTCTAAAATTTCTACTACATATATGCACTCTAATAAAAAATGTTTTGATGTCTCCAGCGAATCCCCGCAAAAAAAGCATAATCTTTCCTCCGCTGTAGTCCCATATATACTACCAAATGTCAATGTGTTGGTAAGTACTCTGTATTTAAACCAATAGAGAGAGTGATTTAACATTTTTGATTTTAAACCATGCATTAATATATTTACTGGTGTTCTCAGCCCGTAATCTTCTTTCCTCCTCTCAATTTGATTCAAAAAATGACTTTTTGAATTTTTATCCACTAAAAAATGTCGGAGTTCCTTATTACTAATTAGTTTTATAAAATTGTAAAAACTATTCTTGGACCGAACTCTCTTTTCTTAAAATTAACCCATTTAAAAACATTCATCCTCTCCAGTCTTTCATTTGCTGTAAAATTACCTATTTCATACAATATTTTTTGTTTAAATAAACATTATACTTTACATATGATTACATTTATTATATTGAGTACATGAATTATAATTATATGATGGAATAATATTTAATCCGCATTATCCAGCACAATAAGGGGATATGAAGTTCAAGGGTCTGAAATCGGGAGCGGTTCATCAAAATTTAAGAAAAGGATTTTTTTTGCTTATTTTTTTTTTGGTTGACTGTTATTTTTTATCATCAACAAACAGTGTAGATTTATTTTGATTAATTTGAATTACATATGTTTTTTTTAACTCATCAACATCAGAAAAAAATAAGAGATAAGAAAAAGTATGTTTAAAAGTGTAAAAATAATTGTGGTCATTTTATAACAAACTTTATGAGATGGTCGACGCTTATATCTTCTTATATTTTGATTTTAGTAAACATTCGATGAAGTGATGAAGATAGTAATGAGTTTTCTGTCTTGGATTCAATCATAGCTGCAATTAAGGTCTCAAAGAGTCATGACAGACTTCCTTAAGTTTTATAAAAAATAAGCAAGTAATCATCCTCACATTTAACTTCCAAAAATAACGTAAGAAGACTCAAGTATTGGCTAATGAACCACCCTTCGGTGTTTGTATAAAAAACCTCGGGTATGGGTTTTAGTTGACCATTAATGAATATATTTTTTAAAGTTATAATATTCAAGCCAATTTTTTTGTCTTTATATTTATCGTCATTAACTCATTTAATAGGCGAAAGATGCTCTTTCTCATTGTCTTCCACATCAAGAACATGAATCGGAATGAAAAAAATTATATAAGTAAGTTATAATCATTTGTCTATCCTCTGTATTTGTGTATAAAGAAGTCTCGGGTATGGATTTTAGTTGACCATGGATCTCAAATAGAAGGAAGAAGAAATGAAGAGATCAAATTAATTGAGTTAATTTATTTGCTCGAGACAAGGATGTAAACATAGTATATAGATAGAGAAACAACAACAAATCTTTAAATGAGAGTGAGAAAGAAAAATATAATGCAAACGAAATTAATGGTCCAATGAACTCCGTCCATCTCCTCTCTGAGCTCCATATATCACGTGGGTTTGAGAGCTGCTTCCTCCCGATAGGGCTATCATATCAGTCAGTTGTGGATCCCGAGAGTACTTTGGAGATTCAGAGTGGTAGGAATCCGGAGTACTGCGGGGATCCTGGGAGCGTCAAGGATCAATTGCAGCCGGAAGGGGGATATTAATATGCACGATATATGTGTTATGTTATGAAAATATAATAACAAGGCGTTTCAAAAGGAATTAATAAAAGCATTGTCGACAAACATTATACACATTATATAAAAATGATTAACGTGAATAAAAAAATGAAAATATTCGTATTATGGTTTCATAAGATAAGTTATTCTTTTTACTAAATAAAAAAAACGATAGATTCAATAAGGTTCCACACAGAAGAAGCTATTTTAAAATGAATTTGATGTTCCATGTTATATTTGATAGATTATAGGAATAGGATCATATGCTTTTAACAACAATGTCGAAGAACACAACGTTGCAGAGGCATTTTTGACACGTTTTTAATAAGATTCTAAACAATTATTTTTGTTATGGTTAATAAAATACACTTTTTATTCTGTTATATATTCATAATTGATGATAAATAGATGAAAAAATATTGTATTTAGGCCAATCAGTTTTTCTTTTTGTCTTTACTTTTGGTATTGTCTATAATTTTTGTTAATAGGCAAACGATATTCTTGACCATGGTCTCAAATAGAAATAAGAAGCAATTTAGAGATCAAATTAACTTAGTGTATTTAGTTCTTCGAGACAAGGATGCAAAGAGAGTGTACAAATAGAGATAAAACAACAAAACTTTAAATAAGAGTGCGTAATAAATATAGGATGCAAACTATATTTGAGGTCCAATTAACTCATTCACATTCATGAGCTCTCTACATCGGGTGTATTTAGGACCCGCTTCCTCCTGATAGGACTCTCGTGGCGATCAGTCGTGGAGTAAGTGCCCTAACATACGAAGAACTGTATGGATCCCGAGAGTGCCTTGGGGATCCAGACCGGTGGGAATCCGGAGTACTGTAGGGATCCGGAGTGCATCAAGGATCTATTGTAGCCAGGGAGGTTCTCCAGCTGAAAGACCGTAGGGAAATGTCGTCCAGCAAAGATGATCCGGGAAGTCCGTAATTGTCCGAATTAACACAACAAAGTCCTGAGCTTATTATATTTCTTATGTTATTGTTCATTCCTCACGAAACCTACCTTACCTTACCGTAGCTCAATGTTTATTTGTACCATTATGGGTCTATTATATACTTTATATATGAACGAAAAAGTACTCAAAATGGGCTCATTTTACTATTTTTATATAATAAAACTTACCAAATGTGCTCATTAATGCTCAATAAAGCTATTGACTGATAAGCTGGGCCCAAAAGTACGTAGTTTTCCTTTAAAAATGCATTTTATACAAAAGTGTCGTTAGAGAAAAATTCCTAGTTAAAAATATTCCGAACACAATATGCTTTTATCAGATTTCCATGCATAGTGTTTTATACAATTATTCCTAGAACCATATCAAACATGTATTTATTGCTATTTTTATACTTAGTCACTTTTTTTATTTATTTCACAGCGAATTCGAAAATGGGCTTTTCCCTTTATCGTGTTTTAAAAAGGGAAAACATTAATCAAAACAGGCTGTTAAAAGTACTTTTCTTTAAACATAATGTTTACTTTAAATGGCATATAGATTAATTATTGAGCTAAGAAGCAAATAAATTGTAGTCAATATATCCCATTAAATTTAATAACAACGCAGAAACAGAGGCTTTAACTGTGAACCCAACAAATACGATCCAATTTAACGCATATTAAAATATAACGATAAAAAATAATTAGTACTCAGTCAATCGATTCCCATTTCATTGTAACCATAGCTATTGTAGAAGAGATATATAGTGTAAAATATTGTTGGTGCATTTTATTTTTCGTGCATATCCATATTTTATTGCTATTTTTATCCTTAGTCACTTTTTTATTTATCATCCACAGCGAATTAAAATGTGCTTTTTTATTGGAGTGTTTTAAAAAAAACCCTTATCAAAAAACTGCTGTTTAATTACTTTTCTTTAAAAAAAATGTTTACTTTAAATGGATATATATTAAATTATTGAGCTAAGAAGCAAATAAAGGTAAGCAATATATCCATTAAAATAATAACAACGCAGAAACAAGAGGGCTTTGAGTAACTAACAAATAAACGAAATGAAATTGCAATTAAGATCCAAGAAAAAGTGAGTAATCAGCACCATCAATTTCATTGTAACCATAGCTATAGGAAAAAAGTTAGAGTTTTTCTTTAGGTGCATTTTATTTTTTGTGCATCCTATTTAAAAAAGTTTTTACACTTAAACTTTTTTACATCGTCACATTACTTTTCTGTATGGTATTGGAGAATAGCTATTGATATAGTTACTTTTTACTGTCTGTACACATTTGATGGGATGCAATTTGATATTATGATATAACAATGAGGACCTATTGAGATATAGGGTTCGGCGATTTAGTATAGCAAAAATCTCCAGTCCCTAAAACTGAGAATAAGAGTAGCTCTTCTAGATTCTTCTTAGGGGTGATGGCAAATAAGACACTGTTACATAATATATTTGAGATCTTCTTTATCTACGAGAAAAACAGAGGGGACAATAATAATGTTATATTTTTACAATGAAGTATATGAGAAAATAATATAAAAAGATGGGGGGTGGGAGGAGGTTTGACGCATAGTTGAGGTAAAAAATGGTAAAAATAATTTAAATGGGGCTATAACGCCTCACACACAAAAAAGAAAAATAGTTTTTCTAAATAGGAATATTCTAATAATAAAAAACTGGCACAAAACACATTATGTATTATTATCATTAATGTTGCTACAGCTAATAGAATGTTTATTTCTTGTTGTTCAGTGAGCTTTGAACAGAAGAAGGAACCACCACAAATACACTTCTTGAGAATTATGAAATATTATTGTTATCTAAATATTGTTTTTCTTTATTTACCAATGCTACTACTAATAATAATAATGGTAGGCATAAAAAGTGGTATTGGGCATAGCTCAAAAATTGACACGGAAATTTTATCGCGGTAGAGCAGAATGCAGGGTGTATGTACAGGGCTAAAAAGTGAACCCCTGGAGGAGGAGGAAACATTTGAATAGTATTACATTATATAACTTCACCGCCTCAACTCTGAATCAGATTCCAAGTTGGAACAAGGGATATTATTTATATTTTATGTACTGGCAAGGAGGATTGAATCAGTCTTCGTCCACTTCAATATCGCTAGGAATTTTCACGAGGGCCACTTCGTGGAAACTACATGAGAGTATTTATCGCGTATGGTTTTGAGATTGGGTCTCCGGGTTTATCAATGATTTTGAGTAGTTTATGTACTATGTCCCTCAAGTCCTTTGCGGGACTGTAGCCAGAATAGTAGGCCAGGGTTTCCTCCCAACCCGAATGCCATGGATTTTGAAGGCTAGTACGAGTGAGGATGCTGCCAGTTTGGACTCACTCATGCCCACAATATTGAACTCATACTCCATGAGAGACATCTCCAAGATGAATCGGGCTAGCGTGAGAATGGACATTGGCACACTGCAGACCTACGAGATAAAAAAAGTGTGATAAAGGGCACCACACCATCATATTATGATTTTACCCTTCCATATCTCCTGAGGAATCTATATGAGAGTGGGTAGCCCACATCGAACTTGACTGTGGCAATGATCTTCCTTTCCATGACAATGATTTGCTCCCTTGAGTATGCGTCGTCACACACATAGACAAAGTCGTCCAGGGCAGGGGGAAGTCGCTCGTCCACTTTGCATGCAATGAGGCAAGCCGTGGCCCCAATGAGCTGTAGCTCGTCCTTTTTTATGGGCCTCTTTGTGAGCGAAAGGTAGAGATCAAATATCTTGACAGAGGTGTAGAGCGTCTCGTGATTGAGCTCAAAGCTTTCTTGGACCTCCACGAGCCAGTCTACGAGGATGGAGCGCATGGTCTCGTTGATCTCGGGGTGAATACCCTCCTTCATGTAGTCGGATACGGCGAATTGCTCCTCACGGCTCTTGTAGTATGCAAAGATTTGTGCAGCATAGAGGGAGCATTGATTCGGGTCTTGAGCGTTTTCCAAGTCAAAATCCTTGACGCCCTCGGGAGGATGGGACGCGGAGGCGTGGACGGAAGCTTGGAAGGCTTCTCTCTGGAAAGACAAAAGAGCTCATTCATATTATTTTTATATTCAATCGGTACACTGAAAGAATCCGTGTTCTTACAATGATGCGTCGAGTTCAGCGTCTGAGAGCGAGACTCCTTCCATACATTTAGCATCCTCATAGGATGAAGTTCTGGAGAGGATGCCCGATTGCTGTAGTTGGAGTAGATGACTTTCATCCCTCTTCTTTTGTTCGATTAAACGTGCTGAAGGAGCCTGAGTTCGCTTCGAAGCTGCTGCTAGTGTTGTAACTGTGGCTGTTTTCTCAGGGCTCTGGCTGTGGCCTTCTTGGCTCCAGTCCCTGTGGGACCTTTTGTTGATACCCACACCACCTCCAAAGTTGGATCGAATAGAGGTGAGACCCTTGCGGACTGTGCTCTTCAAATTGGACTTGCGATCATGCTCATTGGCCTACAGATTGGAAAAAGGGAAAAGCGCGTGAAGCGTGGATATGCATTGCCATGGTTTCAATATCACACTGCTATGACTTAGCTCAACGCAAACGTTCCTACCATTCTAAAGTTCAGATTCAATTGATCGATATAAGAAACGAAACACGGATCATGAACCAAAAAGAAAGCTTTATAATATATATCTACATAAGCAAGCTCAAGCTTTTGGATATGCATTGGGTCATAACCATGAGAAGTATGTCGATGATCAAGGCAGATCCAATCGTGATCATAGAAAGCCAGTGATCTGATCAGAAACGACGATCCTAGATTATTAACTATGATATAGAGCTCCACCAACCTTAGCTCTCCATTCAATTGATATCAAAAGTAATTAAGAATTATGAAATGCGTATTTCGTAGTGCATACTGCATACACGTAACAGGAACACTACCGAGAAAATAGCACTAATTGAAGTCTCGTCAACGTCAAGCATTGGCATTGGAGTCATATCAATGCTCCAAGTAAGTCAGTGTCTCTAAATTGAATGGACTCAGCCTATTGAAGAGAGGGGAAAGCAGTTGGAGCACTTGAGCATTTGATGATGCCTGTCTTTTCGGACTCATTGCTTCATCAATGGGATCGAGTCCATGTTTTGATCGAGACTGGGATCTATCGACGAGGAGCTAGCTTTGACTCTATTTGTCTTCCCATTCTCGCTATGCATCTCGTCTCGTCTCGGATCCCAAACCTGCCTGCCTGACTGTCAACAATGCATGTCCAGAGTGGAGTGCCTTGTTCAGTTGACCAGTGTGGGATAGATTTCATGGGAGATCATGACAGTTTCTTGCTCTAACACTACTCACATTGGTAATATCCTCAAAAACAGCTCGCTTGCTTCCTTTGACTCCCTTCACGGGATCCTCGAGAACGGAGCCCTTCCGCTTGAGGCCCACTTGAGAAGAAGACGACACCTTGCCTTTCGGATCCTCCTTCAGAGCCGCTGGAGCGCCCTTCAAACGCAACGAAGACCGCAGGGAGCCATTCATGCTCGAGAGAGAACTATTACGCGGCATCCTGGACTACAAAGAGAGAAACAGAGAGAGAGAGAGAGATGAAGAATAGACAAGCGGTCCTGGAGCCCAAGTTACCTACCAACACCACTTTCACTCTTGGAGATGATAGCATGAAATAGATTTCTCTCAAATTAAACTGGAATCAGAACTTTCCCACAATTTCAAATGATTTACTTGAAATCCTGAGAGGGGGAGACCTATGGAAATGCAAGACTCTCATTGGCTCCTCACACCACTCTTCTCCCTTCTTTCTCTCTTTCTTTCTGCATAAAGGGGGAAGGGATAGTCGGACATGAAGCGAGAGGGAAGTAAAAAAAGGCATTATTGAAATGATTTGGGCACTATGAGATAAATAAACTCTGTACTAAATAGGCCAATACCTCCAATTAGAGATACTATCTTAGTTTTGTCTCATAAATTAGAGCTTCCTCATTAATACAAAAATGAGTGTCCGAAGATACGTGCCATGTTTTATTCCATCAGTTTTTAATGTCAGGGGCACCAACTCTAGGCGGGTAATGCTTGTCATAAAAGAAGAAAATTTAACGACTTTTGACGTCACAATGATTTAAATGCGCCCCGGAGTAAATAGTCTTGTGCTCGTTGACGTCAAAAATTTATTTTTCTTTCAATGTTTGACGTTCTTATGTAGCTTATTTGTACAAAATAATACCACAGAAGTTGCAGATTCCTATACAGTGTGGCATTCTAGAGCACCCAATTTCAAATATATTTTTTCTTCGGTTGCAACAACTGATGTTCATATCAAGGTCTGTATAATATTATATAATATAATACAGACCTTCGTTCATATTCCCTTTAACTTTCAGCGTCCTCGATGGACATTGGCAGCATTATATCGTATTTATTACATTAACCTCTCGGTGTGTTTTCGATTTTTTTTAATGAATACAAAACAAGAGCCAAAACGAATATGCACTACATTTTGTGTTAAAAATGAGTGAAAATGTTGAACAAGGTGAGAATGCTCTGAAGCTAACAACAGATCGCGATTGGCATGAACGGTTTAAAAGTGGACGCATGTTCATTGCCGACGATGACGGCTCTGAAAGACCATCAACGAATAAGGGAAACGTGGACACAATCCGTGATTTTTAGGCTACAAACCGTAGATTGGAGATATCTCCTATTTGCTACATCGGTAGCAAATGCTACCCGTCGTTTCCCAGGAATGACCACTTTGACCTAATATTTCCTTGGAACCTCAAACTTATACGTAGAAAAGTTGATCAATATATTAACAGGCGTTTAGGAGATACAGAGAATCGAACAAACGAATAAAATTATTGATATTTTTAATAGCATATATTTTTCTGGTAAAAAAAAACACTCAAAAATATTTTTAAGTAACCCAAAATCATCCACATAAAATTTGTCTAAACATAACACGTCATTATCAGAAAATAAACATGGAAAAGGAACTTTCGAGGAAGTACCATAAAACCAAACTTAACTCCTCAAAGTCATCTACATTTTTTGGGGTCCAAATTTAACTTGGTAATTAATATTAAAAAATGAAAAAGAAAATTCTAGATTCAATAGACTAATTTTAATGTTATAATACTTATCTATGTCCAGTCGGATGCAATTCTATCGAACTATATGGGCAAAAAATATGCAGCAGATTTATTTTAGTTCTACCCCAAAGTTTAGGGGAAGTATTTTACAATGTTAAAAATATAATTAAATCTTATAGAACTTCTAAAAGAAGTTAACTTATTCTGGGATTCTCTCATGTCTACCGTTAGTGTGTTTTTGAGTTTTTAAATATGAATTGTTTTTGGCATATTTTTTTAATATTTTGTTGTATTTTATGTTTTGAAATTTTAAACTACAATTTTTATTGTTGTTACGCATATAATTCCTTCCCTTAAATATTTTATTGGGTTTTATATCATAAAATATTTTAAGCCTCAATAAAAAACGTTTTGGCGACTAAAACAATTATGCCGATAATGAATTTTCCAGGAGTCTCATCCACCATTAAAACACTCCCTCCAGTCATTCATTGAAAATTTTGTCTAGATCTAATGAATAGTTTGGGAGATAAGAGGAAACGAATGAACAGAATGATTATTTAATTAGTATAGATAACGAAAATCTCTTAATAAATCTTTATAGTGAGTTATTAAGAATAGTATATATAACATTTATATTATGAAAAAACGCACTAAAAAATAGCAAATATATCAAAAAGGAAAATAATGACTCGGACAAACGGTCAAGATAAAACTATAATTAATTTATGCAATTAAAAATAATTAATTTATTCAATTAAAATAATAATTTATTACATTCGTTACATTTGATTATCTTAACAGGACTAATTAATTGATTTATTCGGTCGGTGGACTCAACTATCCTATTTTCCGTCTTGACCCTATCTTGGCCAATAAATTATCAAATTTAAACAAAGCATCAAAAGTACAATAAAAAGCCTTATATTCAATAAATAAGCATAAAATAAAGTTTAAAAAAAATACTTTTTACAAGAATTATTGTCCTTGTAATAATGGGTCAAACTCAAGTGATGTTCGGTGTATAAATCATACGTTATTGTTATTAAAGTTATAAGATCTATCCTATGTCTTCTTATTTTTAGAAGAGTATATATATTCATTAAACTATATGAAACTCCTTTAAGAAATTTAATACTCTCGTCTCGACTACAACTTTATTAAAAGTAACACCTTTCAATCCATGTGTCCATATGCTTATTTAATATTTATCTAGTCATGGAAAAACTCTTGAAGTTACGAGCAAAAACTTTTACTAAGTTAAAAATAGGAAAACAAGTATTGCTTTTACAAATTTTTGATGAATAATGGAACACTAATTCTTTTTTGACAACGGTTAAGTAAAAGGAGGATTTTAGTTTTTTCCCATAAGCACCAGTTTTTATTTTATCACTGCTTTCTATAGGAATTTATTTAATATAGATACCAATAAAATATTTCTTAGACGATAAGATAGAAAAACAAGCATTATTTTCCATGACTTTTTAAACAATGTTGATAGAAAAACCAGAATAAATTCACATGATTTTTTAAGCAATTTTAGAATTTTAAATTGCAGCATTAATATCTAAATGGACTGAGATGCTTGATACGTAAATAATACAAATACAATAGAAAAATTGTACTGATAGTTGGTCATATTTTCTAACTCAATAACAATATTTATAAAAGCGTGCAAAAAATTCGCCACCATTGAAGAATATTTAGACAATTATGGAGTATTCGATATTTAAATTACTTTCAACTGTATATATATATTTAAATCTGCCGATACGGCGAGGATTTTTAAAGTAATTTAATTAATATTTCTAAGACATTATTATGCTTATATTGGCTTTAAAAAAAGTTAGAAATGGAGATTCACTTAGGTATAAACACATATATGGTACTCATAGGAATGACAATACTAGTGTTCATATGATTGAATTTTTCATAAATGAAATTGAGTGGATCAAAAATTGTAGAGTATTTAATAACTAAAAACTAATTTTCAACAGTGTATAAATTTATATTTTTTATAAAAATCTACCGAAAAACATATTACAAGTATTTAAATAAAATGAATACTTCTTTGGCGTGTTGATGCCAATGTTAAAGAAAAAAACACTTTGTATTCAACATACTTTAATGATATATATATATATATATTCTTATAAGAAGGGAAATACTGAAGTTTATACAACTGAATTTTTTTAAACGAATAAAGACGTTGGAAATAATCATGTACCTATATTTATAATTTCAATCCTTGTCATATCTGATTTAAAGAGAATATTCGTCAATCATTTTCATGAGTATTGATTCCCATGAAATCTTCAGTCCATTAGTAAAATAAATCAAGGCTCCCTAAATATATATTTTTATGTGAATCGAAACTATTCACTTGTGGGACATGTATTGTTACCTTAATATGCAAGGACTATATAAGTTCATGGAACAATGTGAAAGCCCTCTTGAGTAATACACGCTGACAGCAACCCCCCTCTCCATACCTCAACAAACAAGAAGTAAAAGCACTACTTATAAGGGGCTATGAGCAGCAATAAAAGACAGCAGCTGATATGTGAGATATCGATCCACTAAGTCCCTTTTTAACATTGTTTGTTTAGGTGTGCAATCCATCACGAAGGATCTTTTTGCACTCTTAAACATGTCCAAAATAGTATTAAAGAGCCTCTCCATTCTTCTTGGGGCCTTTTTTATATTCCTGGGGACCCTCAAAATCACTCCTAAAATAAGCCGTGATCTTCACAAGGACCTACGAACTGAGTATGCCAAATACGCAAAGGTATTTCCCTTCATCAAGACTCTAGAGGTTAAACTACCCTCCAAGTGGTATCGCCGCAGCGTGGGCGCCCTTGAGATCTTTTGCGGGATCATTATGTCGGCCCTGCCTCATCGAAAAAGCAAGAACATTGCAAATATCCTACTCCTTGGCCTTAAGACCCTTAACGTCTATTCCCACTGGGCCATCAATGACGCCTTCGAAAGAACGGCTCCCTCCCTCGTTTTCTTTTTAATGCTCTGCTGCAGACTCGTCGTGGACTGGCAGCTTTCCAAAAAGAAAAAGGAGCCCAGCCCTGGAATAACTCCGACTGCCACCGTCAAGAAAAAGGAACAATAAACCTTGAAAAACAAGACAGAAAAAGAGACTCTTTTCTACCCAAATCCTATTTATTAACAAAATAACTAATGTATTAATCCGAAACATCAGCTACAAGGGTTAGAGAGCCATGATTTCATGAAATGACGTCATAAGTTTATGATGTCTTGTAACCCCAAGGACTCAAAGTGACGCTTATAAAAGCCCTTTACTAATTGCAATTACTTCTTAAATGTACTTATATTTTATATAATGCATTTGCCGTTTATTATTTAATTATATATGATAATTAAAAGAAATCATTGAGTTCACTTAATGAATTTATAGTCCAAAACTTTTTTGCCATTTTGATTGTGAAAAAATGATTAAACTTTTTTTTGGTCAGTATTTTGTTTATATGTAACGGTATATATAATTTATTAGTAGAATTGATAATAACTAACGTCAATATCGATGATGATTGACTCGGCTCTCAAACTGTAGGGATATTACTTTTGTCTGATAGCATATGTGTTCTTGATAATTTTTTACATCGACATTTCTTCTTCACATAATTAAAGAATCATCAACACTATCCTCCCGATTCATAATAATTAATATTATACATGCATGCATTATATCAATTCAAGTGATATTTTTAATCCTCTATGAACCAACAAATACATTAAACTGTGTGAAACAAACCAATTATGTTGTATTATTCACTTAACTTTTTAAAGACATTAGTCTAATATATTTATTTATAACAGAGCTTTGAGGTCTCTAGTTTCGCAATTGTTGACTCTAAAAGCTTCTCACATCCATATAAAAATCAAACAAATTAGGGTCTCTGAATTGAGTCTCAAATAAATTAGGATGAATTCAATGCTCAGAGACAGACTTTCAAACACATAGCTACGCTATTAATAAATATGTCATTACTTAGACATCGTATTTTATTTAAATCTAATTTATAGTTTATCCATTCTCAACTATGTAAATCCTTGAAGACTATAATTTATATTTTTTTAATATTAGTCTATAAACTTAAATTCCACTTAGCTTATTTTTGTTTTCATCAGATTTTTCACACGCTCTGATTTTTCAATTAAAGAACGACTGATATGCGTCGTTAATGCTAAAATATTGAATTAATTGACGATATAACTTCAAATTATTCATAAGTAAAACCTGTGTAATATACATATAACATATATGCAGGCTTGTGAGCGTTCAGCTTTTTTTGCGTTCAGCGTTCCGTTCAGCGTTCAAAATAAATTAGCGTTCCGTTCAATATTTTTGCGTTCAGCGTTCCGTTAGCGTTCAGCGTTCAAATATTGAAAAAAAGTGACGACGTTTTTTTTTTTAGAAAAGAATCTCCAGAAATAAGTGATGACGTTTTTTTTTAGAAAAGAATTTTCAAAAAAAGTAATACGTAGTGATGACGTTTTTTAGAAAAGAATTTTCAAAAAAGTGATGACGTTTTTTCCGAAAAAAGTCCAAGAAATGTTTGAAAAAATTGAACGCTGAACGCAAAACTCTTTTTTTTTTGCGTTCAACGTTCGTTAAAAAAAGTTGCGTTCCGTTCAGCGTTCCGTTCATTGAACGTGCGTTCAGCTGAACGCCGTTCAATTTTGCGTTCCGTTCACAAGCCTGCATATATGTCGTAATTGTTCAAAATAAGCTAATAGGGAAATGAGGGGGTTTCGTGATGTTTGTTTATTTTTAGAGGTCTGACGTCACATTAGTGTCTGTGGGATTCCATCATTTCTTGTCAGTTCCAAGACGGGTAATTTCTCCAAGAGTCGAAGTAGAGGATCATCATGTGGTGGGAAATCATTCCTCCTTTTGCTATCATCACAACCGTGGGCTATATGATCCCAACGATCCATTCAGCATTATCTAAATTCCTCACGGATACGGTAATTTGACAATTAAAAATGGCATACCAATGGAATTCAAGGCTTATTTCACTCTCTTTTAGGCCTATCCCCGTGACTGCATAAATGGTTTCAACTTCTTTGAGTTCCAGCGGGACAGGGAGTACTCCTATCAGACCTGGTTCTCCAATTACCGCAAGCACGACAAGAACCTTGCTGACTTCAAGGACAAGAGCAATGGATGGCAATACTTCTCCTATGGCCTTGAGAAACTTCCCGAGGTCAACAAAACGGAGGCCTCTGAATAGACTCTAATACAACTTATTCATTGTAGTCCTGGTTATATTTAGCGTTAAAATACATTTTAAAAAACCCTAACGAGTCATTCCACTTAATTACAAACAGAATTAGGGGTTGATAAATGATATTTGATGGGAAACAATGCTTATATGAAGAGTTGAATGGGCTTCTCAGAACGATTTATTATGATGATTACATTAAATCCCCTCCTTCCATGGACCTACTAACCGAAATCAAGAGCGAAATTTTTTATTAAACGATTTTAATATATAATTATGTGCCAATAGTTAATAATATATTAATTTGATTCATATACTTTTTAAAAAGTGCATTCTCGTACAATTTGTTCTTAGACAAATCAAGTAAATAGACACTACCGACTCAAAAGGATGACCCATCTATTTTTTGCTATGTTGAATAGTTTATATATCTTGCAAAAGCAACCTAAAACACAATTATAAAGTTGATAACAAGTAAATAATCAATGGCAATACCTGGCGTTACTTTGACACTCTATATTTTATGTGCGAAATACTCATAAAAATATCCTATTCTTTTTCTGAAGTGCGCGAAAATCTAACCTTGAAGGTGTATGGGGGCTCACAGTATATGGATTCTATTTCTTATTTGAATTAAATTCAATCCAAGTAAGGACTTAGAAAGGCTGATTGTTTTTTTTTATGATTTAACAAAAACATAGCTGCTCTAACTTGCCTCGTTACAATTATTATAAATTGTCCCATGCTTATTTCAAGAAATATGGTTTTCAGTATATATATATATATATATATTATACTAGAAATGTGTGAGTCTCATTATATATTTAAGAGTCACTTTAATTTTTAGGAAGATGTCAACATTTTTTTGGGGGGACACTTGAGTGGATTTCAAGCAGTTAAAAAATAAATAAGTTCTAACTCGGAATCTAATTCGGCTCAAATCTCTACCAAAAAATTATTTTTATGTACGAATAAGAACACATAACTTTGGAGTTGACTCGTAATAAGGCCCACTGGCGTTTATTTTATTTTTTAGTCCAAATATTCCATAATAATAAGGAGGAAAAGAGCCTTATTTTGAAACCCCCACACAAACATAATTGGTGTATAAAGGAACCCCTATTTCCACTTGGGTACTCCAAGTGCAATCCGAGTGAAGTTTATATTTACATCTATATTGCTATGTGCTTGATATCATTATTAGTAAAAATAAATTATGGGACTTCATTTACTCCCATTGCACACATGAAGTTATATTTGACACGCCAAGTGTTATACTTATGACATAATGAAGAATACGATGGTAACCCTGTGACTACACTCGATTTATAATCCCTAACTAAAATGGCTGTAGTTACTTAAATTGTGATTTCATTGTGAATGGGATTTGGACCTTCAAATAACTATAATGTTGTACTAAATGATTATCCGTAATCCTTGGTATTCCGTTTTTACTGAAACATAATTAAATATCTATTTAAAGATATTTTTTGTTGAATGTAATATAATTTAAACTTTTAAATAATGGCAGATATACATGGTGATTCACTAAAATTGAGACTCTCACTTTGGTAACTCCTACGTTTCCCCAAATTTAATATTCCCTCCATTTATTATTTTACAGGCTTGTTGATCGGAGTTTTTTCTGATCGGCGATCAATAGCAATATTTGATCGCTGATCGGAGTATTGCAAAAGGTCCTGATCTTTATATCTTTTGATCGTAAGAAAATCACTAAAAATAGCGATCCGATCAATTTGCATAAAATAACTAAAAAAGAAAAAATGTTTGTAATAAGGATTTTTGAGACAAACCCTACATTTCTTAAAACTTAACTAGCTGTCACATTGACCAAAATCCATTCCAACAACTAATATTTGTTTAGAAAACACAAAATACTGAGACACTAATGGAAAAAGCCAGTGTGTGCTATCCAGATATATTTTTGTCCTAAAATTTACAGACAGGCGACTATGTAGAAGTCATTGTTTTGGAGCTCATAGGCTATGGGAAACATTTATTCTGGTATCTCCTGTCTTAAAGTATGCAGACATATGTCAATTGTGGAGCCAGAGTGTTGGAGCTCATAGGCTATGATAAACAATCATTCTGATATTTTTGTCCTAAAATATACAGACAGGCGCCTATGGAGAAGTCGTTATTTTGGAGCTCATAGGCTATGGGAAACACCATTCCATTGCCGAATAAAGATGAATGCTTATAAAGGTTTGACTATATATACATTTAAATTTTTACTTAGAATTAGTATAACATAGGTAATTTTTGTTGATCGCAATTAAATTGATCGGATCGCTGATCGGAAAAATCCCTGATCGCTATATCGCAAAGAATTTCTGATCGCTATTTTGATCGGATCGCTATTTTTTTCGTGATCGCTTACAAGCCTGTTATTTTGTTGTTGATGATAAACAAATCAGCTACAACTTTCATAAAAATAAGTTGTCTGAGATAGCCCTGCTTCCAATAGAAATTGCTTCTGAACAGGATTAATATGACTTGATTTAGGCCTCATTTCGTAATGGAAAATCTATTGTTGAAATTATGAAGATTTTAAAGGCAAGGTTTCAAGGAAGGTTCAAGTCTGGAAAAAAATTGTGAGGGCACTGCCAGGGAAGAAGAAGATCAGGGAGAAACTCAGGACAAATCCAACTTGATCCATGAGACAGACGCCTAAAGAGGAGTACATCAGCACCACTAGCATTTGGAGATTGATCAGGAAAGACCTGAGGATGCTCACTTGTAAGAAGAAGCCACCTCAGATTATGTCCCAGGCCATAATGAACAAGCCTCTTATCCGTGGGAGGAAAATTATTCAACAATTCTCCAAAGACAGGTCGCCATCAGTTCTCTGGACAGATGAGAAAATTTTCACGGTCTAGGCCACCCACAACAGTCAAAATGACCGGATTTTGACGTGGAAGAAGGAAGACATCCCCGTGGAGCTGAGGACAGCCTTCAGAATGCAAAAGCCACTAGTGTTGTCCATCGGGCGGGCCGGGCTCGGGCGCAAAAAATATGAAAGTCGGGCGGGCTATGCGGGCGGCCTTTTTAATTTTTTCTTAATTTTTTAAAAATGACCTCTTTCTAAATGAAAACGTCTTCACTTTTTTCCTCAGACCTCTTTCTAAAAAAACGTCCTCACTTTTTCTTGGATCTGTTGAATTGAATTTCTTTCTTCTATTAATAGATTTTCCCAATGGTCGGGCGGGCGCAAGTCGGGCGCATATCAAACTAATTGGTCTCGGGCCGGGCTCGGGCTCAATTATTAGTGTTTCGGGCGGGCTCGGGCTTGAAAATCGCGCCCGATGGACAACGCTAGAAGCCACCCTCCGTCATGGTCTGGGCGGCCGTGACGTCGGACGGGAACAGGGCCCCTTCGTCGAGGAGGGGGTGAAGGTCGACCAAGCGGTTTTTTTTACCTTCTTTCCGAGGAGGTAGTCCCATGGGTACAAAGAGAGTATCCAACGACACCTTTAGTGTTCAGCAAGATGGGGATCCATCCCACACCAGAAAATTGGTTCAAAGCTTCTGTAATGATATGTTTGCAGACCTTTGTCCCAAGTACTTGTGGCCACCATCCTCCCCAGATCTGAACCCCATGTACTATGGAATATAGTCCATTCTGGAGAGAAGGGTGTTAAGCAAGTCCTGACTATCAGTGGAGATTCTAAAAAAGAACTGCTTCAGCCATGGGCCTCCTTATCTGAGGAAGAAATATCTGCCTTTGTTGTCTCCACCGTTAGGAGTTTCAAAGCTGTACTGAAGGGCAAAGGAGGATACGTGGAAAATTCATAAAATATATATATTGTTCATTACATATTATACTACTATTTTTATTTAAACAATATTATGATAAATTAATACAAAGATTATACATCGTAATACGTGTGTCTCAATTGTAGTGAATCATCCTGTAAATAATCTTGTTATATTCTGTAGTAGCAAAAATACCCTTTTGTGGGGTCGTGCTCATTACGTGTAAATTGTGGTCAACCTGGTGCATCACTAATTATACGTAGCGCCATCTATAGTGTCTAAAAATAGTGTCAAAAAATTTCTTGGGTTGTGCTTCTTTAACGCCCAAGAAGGTTTGATGTTGGATTTCAATCCCATAGGACTCTCAGCGGAACACCGAAGCTGAGGTGTGAAAAACTCTTAGGCCAGATGTCTTTTCTCCCTAGAAAGTGTCAGCGGTATATTTTAAGCCCCATGGGATCCCCGACTGAGCCCACGAGATTAGGTCTACAAAGTAAAAATATAAACAACGTGGAAAACGCTTCTTCGATAGACTAATTTTAATGCTATAATGCTTATTTATATCCTGTCGGGTGCAATTCTATCGAACGATATAGGAAAAAAAATGCTTCAAGAGAAAAAAGTTTACGACAAAAATGTCTAAGAGAAAAAGTGAAGGAGGAAAATGCTTCGCTACTAAAAAGTTTGACGACATAAATGTCCACGCGAAAAAGGAGAACGAGGAAATTGACTGACTATAAAAGAGCAAGTGAGGTAAGTACCCACGACCAAAAGGCATCTATTAAAAGGTCCACGAGGAATTTACACACGATAAAATTACTAGACACCATTTTATATGTTTATTGTAAACAAAATAATATATTTACAAATGCGATCGTTGTAATGGAAAACGACATTTTCTCAGGATTTTTTAAATACTTAAAATAGCATGAAAATGATCACCTGCAATTTGCTTTCAGATTTAGAAAGACGGAAAAAAATACCCAAGAAAGAACTTGTTAAAGTAACTAATTTTGGTTAATCATATAAAATTAAATTTTTGGATAACTTTTTATTTATATTTATGTTCTATAAGAGTGTAGTTTTACGAAGATCAATTCAAGAATATAAATAACAAATGCACTAAATTATAGTTTAATTCAAATTATATAAATAGGTATATATTATAAGTGAAATTTTTTATTTTGTCATTAGTTATAATCAGGTTTGTGGGCGTTCGCAACCTTAGCGTTAATCCGTTCGTCCGTTTGATTAAAAAATCCGTTCAGGCGTTCGTCCGTCATTTTTTAGCGTTTGTCCGTTCATTTTGGCGTTTGTCCATTCGTTGAAAAAATATCAATTATTTCCTATTTTAAATTTGAAAAAATTATATTATAAAAAACCGTCCTCACTTTTTATACCAGAATCACTCGCAGGAATTTCAATTGGACTTCTTTTTGTGATAAAAAGACGTCCTCACTTTTTTGTGACATAAGAAACATTGATTGAACTTCTTTTATAAAAAACGTCCACACTTTTGAAAACAATATAAATTGAACGGACGAACGCCAAACAAAAAATCCGTTCGTCCGTTCACTTATATTCCGTTCAGGCGTTCGATATTGAACGTGCGTTCGCAAACGGCATTCGATTTTTCTGTTCAATCTACAACCCTGATTTTAATTACCAAATACATTTAAGTAATCAAACTAGACATACTTTTTAAAATATTGTTTCGAATGAAGGGATTTTAACTCTACAAATATAATCATGTATATCTCTTATATGATTTGAGTATATTAAAAAATACTGAATTTTATATTTTTCAAATTATTCTACACATTTTTAAAACATTTTGTTGAACTCTGAACTATGACATTTATACTCAGACAGATAAATCCTCAAACTCCACATCCAAAAAGAGGAACCATCGGTAATAATAATAAGAAGAAGGTCATACAGTAACCATCAATACATTGATAATAAGTTTCTTTTTTTTCTTCCAAAAAATGAAGTATCTTGAGCATACATGAAAAAGTCCATCACTTTCAAGGACTTTTAATTACAAGAGCCACACACACACACACACACACATGACTTCAAATTTTCCCTCCAAATTGATGGAAAACCATACGGCAAGGGCAAATTATATAAATTGCAATGAACATGTGGCTATGTTATGCGCA
This sequence comes from Caligus rogercresseyi, assembly GCA_013387185.1. Lineage (NCBI taxonomy): Eukaryota > Metazoa > Arthropoda > Copepoda > Siphonostomatoida > Caligidae > Caligus > Caligus rogercresseyi. The sequence goes on along the minus strand of CP045893.1, from coordinate 25,102,936 downwards.
TATATAAGCGTATTTTCGCTAACGTATGCATTATAAATCCCAAATCATTAAGAGTGAAAGTAAAGTGAAAAGCTATCCCTCGTTTGTTTGATTATTTGTGTCGTTGATTTGACTGTGATCAAACAAAGAGGTTTTTTTTGCATGAACAAATGTCCATGTCTGTTAAAGTTTATTGTTATTTATATTTAAAATAATGACATCAATGCATGTTTCAATGAATTGAATTTTACAACTAATGTTTCAAAACAAACGTTTGTTTGTTTAGCTCCTTAGATTAGCCCCACCGCATCGGAACTTAATCCGGTGTCAGCCGGTCGTGAACTGTCTGGGAACTGCTAATTTTACTTTTACACAATTTAAATTTGGACAAATAATTATCAGTATTTAAAAAAAAATCCTCCAGCTTCTTCTTCTTCTCTATGGTCTCCAATGCAAGTTCGTCCATTCCAAGCCGTGTCCGAGGACAATCGTAGATTAGATTAATTGGAGTTTCATCTTCCTCCTCGCAGAGACTGCACGTTGGAGTTTCCGACCTTCCTATTCGGTCAAGACGTCCATTTAGATTAATGTGGCCACTAGCCCTAAAATATAAATGATTGAGTGACGAAGAGAAGTGCTGTTTTAATTTAGCAACTCAATTTATAAGCCATGCATCCAAGGAAACGGCCTCAAATCACTCGTTATTTGAACCTAAAAGCATCAGCAAATCCACAGAAACGACCAATTAAATTATTCCATGAAAGCTCTGATCTTTAGAAATACACTATAATCCAAAAAAATTAAGAAGAGAAACTGAATTTTAGAACAAGGACTATGGATTGATATTTAGTAGATTGGTCATTTTGAAAGGGTACTGAATTCACAGCTGGAACTATTGATTGATATGATATAAACCGTATTACCGATGGTATATTTTTCTTGACAACGATTTTCGGTCTTTATCATCTAATATTTCTTACATTTGCATGATTTATGTCTATTGGTAGCGTTTAATTTCTTTTTAGATCATTTACATTTTTCAAAGCTACCAAATACAACTAACGATTATATGATTAATGTATTTTTTACTAAATCCTAATTACTCCAAATATTAATTGCACCCCCCCTCCTCTACCGTAGATTATTCTGTCTGAATATACCGAATACCACTACCGCCTTCAATCAGAACAAATTTGTAAACAAAATAACGTTCTAACAATACCTATTGCACACAGTTTGCCAATATCTACTTATACTTTTTTTCTTCCATCAAACCTTATCCCTGTAGAATTTGAATAAGTGCTCTAATGAGGTTTGTTTTAGAATCACTAGATTTGACATTTCTTTGATTATGTTGACCTAATAAAGTTGTAGGTATGAAAAGCTTAAATAAGTTAACTATTTTCGTAAGCAACGTCTTCAAGGTGTTACTAATTTGTGTTCTGTTAAAGTACTATTCATACCCTCTGTAATGTTGAATTAATTAATACAATCTAGTTTTCTATTCAATAGACAAAATTACATAACTGCAATGTTTACTGAAGGCTGACATCGATGTTCTTTGACAACGAATTAAAGTTATACTTGTATAAAGGCAAGATTATTTATCCGTATCAATTTGGATGCAAGCCTATTTCTACGAATGTTATGATGTGGAAGCAGAACCATCATTGACATAAGGCATCTTCAGGCGCAATATTGATGATAGATACTATCTGTCAACTGAGCATAAGGAATTGCTTTATTAAAGCTTTGAATTTATTCAAAAGTATTCGTAAATGCCACATATATCGGGGTCAATGAGAAAAAGGTACATAGTATTATTCAGGGTGAAATAATAACCCAGCGTTGATGTTCCAAATTCAACACCCACGAGTATGCCTTACTTCATAATGCCAACTGCATTTATTCACGCATATTTTCTTTAAAATCAGTCACTATAGAAAAAAGTCCAAGTGCGATATCCTTAGCCATACTACATAGTTAAACCAACAGTACATGAAAAAACGGATGATTCCTTTGTCTTGTGATATATACTTTATGTTTTACCCAAGGGTGAAAGTGAGCTGAAAAGATCCGGAACGCTGTACCGTTAAAAGATTCAAAGCCAGTACAGCACACCAAATATTGTTTTTAAAATGCAATGAACCCATAAAGATAATTAAAAATGCAAAATATCAGCTAGAGCTTATAACCATTTTTTCACCCCTGGTTTTAGGCAGGCGCGTAGCATCCACCAATGCTGGCGATGCATATGCATTGGGACCCGAGGGATGAGGGGCCCGAGCCAACGGGGGAAAAAGAAAAAAGGGAGGAGAAAACACATCACTTATCAGTTTTTACACAACATGAGATTCATGATGATAATTAAATTCAATGACTGGTATGGTGTTTCAGTCTCACTGTCTCTGTATTTTTTTTTGTGTTGGTATAATATTTCTGACTGGATGAGTGCAGAGTGCTCTTTCTTCTTTTTATTGCTCGAACTTTGATAGTCCTACATAATTTGAATCGGGCCCGCAATCACTACCCTACACCATTGGTTTATTCCCCTTTCCTCTAAGACAATATAATCCCAATACATGCATAAATAATCTTCTCAATACTTTGTTCGAATGTATATTTCATGTAGGTCATATAACATAATTATTTTGAAAATAAAATAATATAAATCGTAAAGAGGGAGGATTCGAGAGGAGGGTTTAGTTTTTTGTGTTATTCTTTTTTTTTGTCTGATGCCTTTTAAGAGCTATGGTAAATGGAGTTACTGCTATCCAGAGGCTGGGTGTTATAGTAGCCCCATGGAGCAAAGGCCTCATAGTCCTTGCCTTGATTAGGCCCTCTATAAACCTACAAAAAAATACATTTATAATTATTGATCTTTTAAGTTAAAAAAAAAAAGATTCAACACTCACTTGGATTTTGACTCGTCCAACTTCACTGGGCTGCTGGGAGTATACGGGGAGGGAGTAGGGATCATCTGGTCTTGGGCGAGGGAAGGCTGTCACAAAACCAAGAAGGGCAAATAGTACTATGATGACCTAAGGACAAATAAGAAATATATTATTATGATAAAAAGGGTTTCTTCAATGTTATCTGTAGCCTTACCAAGGATTTCATTTTGCTGGTGATGTAGTGCACAGAGTGTGTTTCTAGGGGTAAGTACTTTTTCTCTTGGAGATCCACTTGGTTTATATATCCTTAGTGAAGGAGCGCAAACTCCAAATTTCATTTTTTCATCTTCGCTCTCCCTCCAACATCTCAACCGCAATGCAGTGAGGTTGACTTAAGAAACTACAGAGAACCCAGGAAACCCTTCTATTGATGTACTTCTTCATTTGCATGGCTCCGTTTTAATAACTATATAAACTTTGAACTTTCATTGGGGAGTGACCTATGAGTCGGGTGGGTATTAACCCTTTTTTCATGGAGAGCCCCCCCCCCCCCCCCTGTCATGCATTATACATAAATGATTTGTTTAACCAGAGCGCCAGTAAAAGAAACTTCCTTCTCTCTTTTCAATGCCAAGCGTTTCTCTTCCTATGGAGAAGATAGTGTCATAAAATAAGTTCATTGTATACCAAGTATTATTTCGTAAAACATATTTAGGATATACCCAGGATGGGGATTGGGTAGTATGTATACCAGTGGCTTCTGTGATAACTTTTTTAACTTGTGTTAAGGATAACCTATAAATATATCTTTTTCAATTTGTGGTACGGATAACAATATTTTTATTATTTAAATTGTTATTAAGGATAAAAGCAAAAAAAATCAAATTACGATAAGCGATGAGGATAAATAATAAAGTCTGCATTCACAAAAACCATTTAAAAAACAAAACATTCTGTCTCCGAGGGGGAGGGGGGGGTAACATCCCAATATGAAATTATCGTTATCGTTCATTTAATCACATAATGAAAGCACTGTTATATATTCAGAAGATATTCTTAGTATTCATTATTTTTCAAATACTTCTCCTTGGCCTCATTCTAATTGAACATTTGCATTGATAGTCCGCCCGATTAAATTAACCAGCGTCCATCAAAATATTGTAAATTAATACGACTGCAATTTAACAGGCTTGTTGATCGGAGTTTTTTCTGATCGGCGATCAATAGCAATATAGCGATATTTGATCGCTGATCGGAGTATCGCAAAAGGTCCTGATCTTTATATCTTTGATCGTAAGAAAATCACTAAAAATAGCGATGATCTCATTTGTATAAAATAACCAAAAAAGAAAAAAAAATGTATTAAGGATTTTTGAGACAAACCCTACATTTATTAAAACTTAACTAGCTGTCACATTGACTAAAATCCATTCCAACAACTAATTTTTGTTTAGAAAACACATATACAGACTAATACTAATGGAAAAAAACCATGTGTGCTTTCCTGATATATTTTTTGTCCTAAAATATGTAGAAGTCATTGTTTTGGAGCTCATAGGCTATGGGAAACATTTATTCTGGCATCTCATGTCTTAAATATGCGACATAGTCAGTTGAGGAGCCAGATTTGGAGCTCATAGGCTATGAGAAACACAATCATTCTGATATTTTGTCCTAAAATATACAGCCTATGGAGAAGTCGTTATTTTGGAGCTCATAGGCTATGGGAAAACAATCATTCCATTGCCATATAAAGATGAATACTTATAAAGATTTGACTATATGTATATACATTTATATTTTACTTAGAATTAGTATTACATAGGTAATTTTTGTTGATCGCAATAAATTGATCGGATCGCTGATCGGAAAAAATCCCGATCGTTATATCGCTATATCGCAAAGAATTTATGATCGCTATTTTTGATCGGATCGCAATTTTTTTCCTGATCGCTCACAAGCCGGCAATTTAAAGCCTAAAAAGTAATTTATTTCACATTAAGTGTGTATTCTTGCTTATGTATTTACTTTTAAACTAAGAAAATTTGTTAGTTTCGTGTTTAAATTTCAATGTGTTCATTGCTAGCGTTCCAGAACTTTGTTATGAATATTTATGATACAAATGTTGTATTTTAGAATATATATTTTGCAACACTTTGCCTTGTCCTTATCCATAATATTTAATTTTTAACTTTGGTTATGTAACTACATGGATAATGTTTTTTGTTTTCAAATAATCGGTATCGGCCACACATAAAAATCATATCCATCTGGCTTAATTTTATGTGTGTAAGAATACCAAACTGAGACTGTTTTTGAACATCATGGATTGAAAGAAGATTGCTTATTCAATTCCACTGGGGGTGCCATTCTATCAAACCAAAAATGCAAAAAAGGAAGTATGAATAATTTGAAAAAATGTGGTATTATGAAATCAGGTACCATTTCCCTCAAGGCAGTTGAACAGTGAGCACCAAACTCAGAGATCGTAGTTATTTCGCAAGGAATATACTTAATTTATATTCTCATGAACCTCCAACATTGACATTTACGATCCTCTGATAAAATATTCAAGCTCTTAATGTAAAAAAAAAACATTATTGACGATAAATAGACCCACAACTTTGACGATAAGACGTACAAAAGAGACCAAACTAATGAGGCAACTGAACAATTATTTTTATTGGTGATTTCGGGTTACTGCCATAAATACATACTTATTGATGCCACCAAACATTTTTTTAAAGATTATATTGGGTGAATAAATATCGCGGCAAAGAAATATATTTTCAGCTGTTATAACTCAATTTTTATCATAACAAACACAATAAAAATGGTTATAAAACTCTAATATGCTCAAATGAAGAATTAACTACTAATATTTAAACATTCCCATCATCAATTTATTTTAATATATATACTATAAGTATCCAAAGAGAACTCCATAATGTAATGGCTATGGTCCTTAATATCTTGTGTGCCGATCGAATTCTATGAGTAGAATAACATTGTAAATCAACCTTTCGAGAGAAAAAATCGTATGTCAGTAACTTATTTTTTATTATATATGCGAATTGATATCACTAAAAAATACTATTTTTACTGTATACCACATACACACAAAAAAACCGAATAGAATCAACAATATATTTAATTAGTTATACAGTCAATAATACCAAGTAACTGTTATTGTGTATGCATTGACTTCCTCTGACGTCAGATATGAAGAAAGTCATTGTTTCGGCTTAATCATCTTGCGACTCACAGAAAGTCACACAGTCACTTTATAAATATTTAATTATGTACTGACCTTAATCATAATTGACATTGACTTAAGAAGAGAGAAAAAACAACAATAACCACAGGTATATTGAAATACAGGGTATGCTCAATTCGCCAAGAGAGTTGACTTTTCGCTTGCAGAGCTTACGTCTTTAAAAATCACCGTCAAGCGCTAAGAATTAAATGACAATATATTTTTGACAACATCAAAATAAAATAATAATAATATTTACATATAACGTTTCACTATCCATACCATAGAGATATAAAGACATAGAGAGCTTATTGGTTTCTTCAGAGAAATACGTCATTTTGCCCAATATAAACAAATCTTTCTATCTCAATGATCAAATTTCGATGACGTAGTACAAATTACTTTGTTTATATTGGGCATGGTGACAGCTGAACGATATTCTCTGCTATTGAAGGGAATACGCTCTTTATATCTTTATATCTCTATGATCCATCCTGTAAAAAATGCCTTGCATTCTATATATCTTGCAATAACCTACTTCATCTCTGACGTCACAATAATTATATTTAGAATTATAAAGTGTGTCCTTACTTATAATGCTCGCATGAGTTTTTCTATACTTTTATATGTCTCGATATAAAATTATTTTATAAATACCTAAATATATATGTATTACTAAAAGGTTGGGTTACGTTCATACACATAGCTAGATTAAAATGGGTTAATAATGCATTTCCCCAAAAAATATTTAAAACTAATAAACATAATAGACTTCTAACCTTGAGAAAGTAAAGCTGTGGATAATACAAAAGTAATTATGTACTTTTTCTTACGCTAAGAAATATATATATTTTTGTACAAAAGATGTAAGATGACCAGGCCTTAACCTTTCAAAGACTCAACTAATGTTCCCTAAATACACCAAGAAGGACGCAGTAATTGAAAAAGATATAAGTTTCTCAGTGAATCCATACTATTATTATCTCAATCAATATGATTCAATTGGAACGTCAATTTTCTCGAACCTTTAGTGATGTTCTATTGAATCCCTCTACTGATGGTTAAGTAAGGTGATCTGCCAGTATTGGTTTCATAATGATTTGTAGGATTTATATTATGGTGTATGCATTTACTTATCGTGACGTCAGGGATTAATTACGTCATCGTTTCGGCCTATTTATTCTGTGAGCGCATGAGGACCAGACATATAAAGATATAGAGAGCTTATTCCCTTCAATAACAGATACACATCGTTCAGCTGTCGCCTGTGCCCAATATAAACAAAGTGATTGTTTATATTCGTAAGTTAATCATAGAGATATAACAATTTGTTTATCGTGGGCACAAAAACGTATTCTCTGAAGAATCCAATAAGCTTTTATGTCTTATATCTCTTATGATGAGGAGTCTTTCAGTACTTTCACTAAATATTTATATATTATATTGGCCTTACTTATACTATAAAAGTCAACGTTTAACATTGGTGTTCAAACCATACATTCATGGTCGGAAACGAATTGTGAAAGTCTTGGGAGGTCCATTCTATTACAATATTCAATTATATCATGTTATTGAATACTTTTTTATATTTATAGAGTGTTTTGGTCGAATACTAAAAAAAACCGCTCAAAAAATTAGGGATATAAATAACATTCGATTTCAAATCTTAAGCAATTGGGGTTTTTGATAGCAAACCAAGCAACTGAAAGATAATTTACAAGTTGTAAACGTTCCTTGTTTTTTAATATTCTGTTTGGTGCTCTAGGTATTAAGTTAATTTTTATACTTATAGTACTTTCAAACTAAAAATTGTATTTTCCTTCAACTTTATTGTTATTAAAAAATTGAAAATATTTGTTTCGATTCTATAAAACTAATCGCTTAACGTAATTTAAAACATTTTAATATTAGATAAAACACATAAGCTATTAAGAACCATTGTTTAGTTATAGTATATCGAGACATATATTTTATACAATATCATAGAGTTATAAATATATAGAGCTATTCCCCTTCAATAGCAGAGAAACATCGTTCAGCTGTCGCCTGTGCCTAATATAAACAAAGTAATTTGTATTATGTCAGTGTAACTTGATCATAGAGATATAAAAAAATTGTTTTATACTGGGCACACTGACGTATTCCTCTGAAGAATCAATAAGATCTCTATATCTGTATATCCCATTTACAATATACATTTAGCTCATTTTTTTGTATTTCAATACCATATTTATTAAATAAAAAGAAGCTCAATTTTAATTTATAAAAGCTAATATATTCAATCCATGATGTTTGAATTAAAAAAACTATATTTTAAAAACAAGACAAATTTATGAGATTCATAAACAATAACCAAGAAAAATAAACCAGTTTTATAACCAGCAATCTTTTTCTCAATATTTTAATAATATAAATCAATTACATGTGTAGTTAATGTAATGCAATATATGTAGACATTGGATCCCATTAGTTCACTAAAAAAATTCCTATGTATTTTCAAGCCAGCAGAGCCCTATAAAAATTAATACTAACTATTTCTATGATCTTTTACAAACAAAATATATAAATAACAATTTTTATCTCGATGACTAATATTGAGGCAAAATAAATGACGTCATTTTCTCTCTCTATCCGTACATGCTGAAAAATTGTATACTAATTTCTCATTGATATTCAGTGCTTTTCTTCTTCTTCTTTCATACATAAACACGATGTATAAAAAAAAGTGTTTTTGGCATAGATTAATCAAGAAATTATATATTATATATACTACGAGTTCAATAAAATCCATATATTTATTATGATGGCTTATTATTGTTTATATTGATATTGTTTATTTTGTAGTCGTCATAAAGATACTTCAGTTCTACCAACCGAATTTAAAATACAAATGCTAGCAATTATTCGGTAGAAGAGATAAAAATCATTTGGTACATAGTGTTCTTTTCCTTTCCTTTCCGCTCGTGCCTAAGGGTCCTTCTTTTTCCCTAACAACAACAAACCTCTCCGTCGTGTGTTATCGGGATGAGGTCGAGAAGTGCTATTTCTGTGGGTCTCCGAGGTATCCCGGGAAGGGAATCATCTTCATTCGCAATGACTGCAAGGAGTTCATCTTCTGCCGCTCCAAATGTCATAAGAACTTCAAGAAGAAGAAGAATCCCCGAAAGGCCAAGTGGACCAAGGCCTTCCGCAAGGCCGTGGGCAAGGAACTGGCAGTGGATCCCTCATTCGAGTTCGAGAGGAGACGCAATGAGCCTGTCAAGTATGATCGGGCCCTATGGGATAAGACGAGTAAGTTGTTGCAATCAATAAGTAGATACGTCCAACTGTAATGCGCAGTTCCAAAATGACTTGATGCCATTCACTCAAGTAAGTGCCCTTATGAGGAGGAGTAGTTTGAATGGCATTCATGATGTGGCTATGGGTTTCTCTTAGAATTATGTGAGGAATCTGATTAAGAATTTAATCTGCGTCCTCCCTATTATAAAGCACGAAATATGAATTCAAATCATTCTTATTCTCACTTCATATCTCACTATAACAAATTTCTCTTAGACATTTGGTTATGAAGTTATAGTATTTAAGCGAATTCATTTTTTCCATTCTCTATAAACATTATTATTACTACTATTCTATTCATACACAATATTTTTATTTTTTTTGTATTAAAAAAAATTAAAACATTATTCATTTATAATGCTATATATATTAAAAAGTTTCATTGCTATTTATTAATCGAAATGCAGTGATGAAATTAACTATTGTGTCTCTGAAGTGTTGAAAAACATTTCGGTGAACATCATTTAATAGTGGGTTATCTCTAAAAATATATTTATTTTTTCTATTTGTGTTAAATTAGTTTTTCAACTTCATCCAAACATCACTTATGAAGAGTCGTAAGAGTGCATTAAAGTTATATATAAATGCACTGCTATGGACATATGTGATGTATTTTCTTAAAATGAAGCATGGGCAATTTTTTACAAATTACGAAAAACAAGCGTTTGCTATTCTATGAGAGATGCTCTACATTTTTATGGTATCAACTTTTCGATTAATTCTCTGGAAAATGCGCTTTCGGACATTTAATCATCCTTAAAAATCCCGTTAAAATATATCTAGCTACAATAGTTGGTATCCTTAGCTTAAGCATTTCATACACAAAAAAAATATGAAGAATAAAATGAGGAGCAAAGAAGATATTGTTTTCTTTGGATAACAGTAAGAAGATGTTTGATAAGAACCAGTTGATATACACAGTGACCAACATCAGTAAATGCTCATCATATAAGGCTAAATACAATATTTCACAACTTTAGGGGCCAATTGAGCATTTTCTGAAACTTTATCATTCAAAGGGTTTATATGAAAATATAAGCACTTTTTATAGTTTGGTGTTGTGATTCACTTTGCCAGTTGTTGATAAGAGGTAAAATTTTAAGGAATAATTTATATATGATAATTTCTTATGAAGTAAAAATAGCTAGAAACAGAAAAAGGTGTTTTTCTCTTCTCCTTTTTTTCTCAAGCGTCATTTTAAGAAAATACATCACATATTTCTATGACGGTGTCTCTTATAATCCATTTGAATCAAATTTTACTCTTGTTAGGTATATTATTAACCCCATTAAAGTATGAAATATCCCATTCCAATTTTTTAAAACTGATAACGACGAATTTCTTTTGTTTAACGTTCGGTTTCCTTTTAGAAGCATAAGATAAAACATTGAGCTATCATTGAAACTCTATTTAGAGTTAATGAATGCTTTGAGGTTATCTTTATTGATGGTAAAAATTATCACACCAAATAGATGTATCCAAATGAGAGGTTATTTTGTGTAATTATAGTATACAATTGAAAAAACCCTGCATTTTTAGTCAGGTTTGCTTTAAGTTGGTATTATTTTAATTAACAGTTTATATATATTGACTTCCCTCCAAATAACTGTTTACTCTTTCTTTTCAGTTACGGCCATGAAGCGCGTAGAGGAAATTAAGAACAAGCGCCAGGCTAAATATATTTACGACCGCATGCGTAAGGCCCAAAAGATCCAGGATCAGAAGGACATCAAGGAAGTCCAGCGGATATAGCTCTTATCCGCTCTCCTGCTGCTGGCCTCAAGAGGCCTGCTCGAGAAATGGAACTTGATCCGGAGGAGGAAGAAGGAACCGGCCTGGGTCTCGCATCTGAGAAAATATCTGCGCCCAAGCTCACCGGAAAAATACTGGAGGAAGTCCATGAGTCCGATCACGAAATGGAGGAACTTTAAAAAAGAAAAAAAAACCATTCCTTTTTTTTTGCACTATCATTCTCATAATATTCCTTCAGTATTCCCTGTATTATTATTATAACATAATAAAATTCCACGACGGGACACATTTTAAGAGTCATTCGTGTTATTCCACTACCAATAGCAATTTCATTCCGTTATATAATATTAAACTCAATGTGAAGACACTGAATGAGCTCAGTGATAGACTATCAATGTCAGGTTCGACTCTCGAGAGGAGAAGGCCAATATTGGTCAACCTCTTAAAAATAAATTATCTTCGACAGACTAAGTTTAAAGCTATCATGCTTATTTATAACCACACGGATGCGATTCCACCGAACCCAATAGGCAAAAAAATATTAATAAGTGTTTTCCTTGGATATACCTACTTTACCCACCAGGTTTTGAATCATTTCGATGCAAGTTGGGGAATGTGCAAGTATTTTTTTTTCTGAAGTGCATGTTTTATCAAAATGATCCAATTATAGTAAACATCAAAAACATTTCATAATTAAAAGCCTTGACACTGGTTATCTAATAGGCGATCCGAGTCCGGATGCACTCGCCCGTCCTATACTGACACATACCTAACCATTTCATAATTAAGAGATTGTATATTTGACTGGATACCTCTGCTTTTGAACCGTATTTTATTTGATAGTCGGATTAAATGTAGATACTCAGTCACCAATTAGGCTATATTGGACACTATAATCATAATGCAACTTAGGATGTTCCGGACCTTTGCTTAAGGATTTAAAAAAATAACTGAACGGATGGATTTGAAGATACAAATACTATTGGCGCTCCTCGAAGCAGGCTTGAACGTCTAGCAGATTTGCTGAAGATTTACATGCGCCAGGAGTTTTCGTCATAAAGAGCAAGAAGCTCAAATCCGAGGATAAGAACCTCCAGATTGCGTACAAAGATGGCAGGCCTATGACTAAGAGGACATGAGAGCAACATCGTTAAGATATCTGATGACAAGCATTAGAATGCAAGCAAATGCACAGAAGTATACAAGAAGACCATCAGAGAGGTCATCACAATCTTGGGTCCATCCTTAAAAGTCAAAATAAATTTAGGATTACTGTGAAGGATAATTTGTATACCCCAAAACTCCAATTTGTCGGATATTATAGATTAAAATGCTCCATACGAAAGCAAAAAGTATTAGAATGACATAATAATTATATTTATTGTGACACAAGACACAAACGTGAGGTATCATTTATCGTATCTTCATACACTATATATATATATATATATATTCGTCCCAATAAACAGTAATGTTAATAATAAATATATTCAACGTATAACTAATTGAACTTCAGCTTCATATACCTTCATTATTTTACTCGAATCCTCGGAGCTAAATGCTTCTTTTCTCTTCTTGGATGCAAGCAGACGTTGGTTATTTATATCTGATACATAATTCTTAGAAAATACATTAAACAAATGAAAAGATATGTTCTTGAGATAATTGCTGAACTTGTGCTTATTCGAGCACTCAGATGTCGTTATCCATGATAAGAATCCTGCTGGTGAATGATGTTGTTCATAGCAGACGTAAAGACTTGTCGAGGGGAATCAAGGAAAAGAGTCTTTCCCTAATTTTCTTGGATTGGAATATGCTGTTAAGCATCTTGTAGTAATGCATGGTTACTAAGTACAGCATGTCAGTTGGATTCTTCAGTCCATCTTTACTCAATCCTCTATGAAAGAGGTCAAGACCTGATGTCCTTCGGCCTCATCCGTTACAATTGTAATATCCACTTCGGATGAAGAAATCATCTCCTTGCAACAAGGCTCGATATATTCTTCAAAAGCATATGAGCAATCGTGCCGCTCACATAGAAAATAACATTTTCAATTCCGGATATTTCATCCAAGTCGGATATATCCAAATGAGCCATCATGCTCATAAGTTCCTTTCCATTTTCCTCCACATTTTCTGCTAGAGTCGACTTGGAAAAACCTCCTTCAGAGTAGCAAAGGATAGAATATTGGTCTTTAGTAAGGACTCGATTCGTATCTTCTTCTCCCTTTCCAGAGTTGGCGACAGCTTAAAGAATAATTCTTTCCTCCAAGTTGACGATAGGATCCAAAACGTCTTTCTAATGGATTGGAGTTGATTGATGAAGTAGGGAAGATGAGTCCATTATTCCCCTTTCTCTTTGAGATAAGCTACTAGATTTGCTAGACCCTTAGAAGTATACATTGTGATTTTAAACGTATCATTCGATAAAGTATCCTGGGATAGGTCCATGCCCTTCCATTTAGATAGCCACCCATAAAAAGAGTTCAAAACTGTATTTCATCCCTTGTTGATACGATTTACTCTCTCCTTGATTACTCTCTCCACTAATACAAGTCCAAAATCTCCCTAAAACTTTCAAAAACTCTAAAGTTTCTAAGTAACTTGATTTCTCCAGGCTGTAGTGTCTCAGCGCATCTACTGTTGAGTGATGAAACAGTCTTGAAGCAAGGCTCACGTTAATATTTCGTAAGGGCTGTGGCAAAAATACTTCACGGAGTAGCCTAGTAGCTCTTCTCCTATCATTGCTTATCTCAAGCTCCCTTTCATAGATAGACTCTACGTCTCCTAGAGAAGCAGTGAGCATGCCCTCCTTCCCGTCAACACTTTGAAAAGATGGGAATGAAAGGGTGCGAACGCTTAGAAAATTATGGTAGATCTTCTTAAAGACGTGGAGAGGATCGAATATCATCGTTATTTGTTCATCTTCTTGAGAGAAGGGATTTAAATAAGGGGGATCCTCTTCGCTCAAAGACAAATCTGTAAAGAGAAACCTGCGATTGACGGCATGATCCTCCATGATGACAGAAACAGTGGTAAATCCGACTTGAGTGATGAGTTGGAGGACCTGGAGAAAGGATTCCTTGAGCTTGGAGGAGTTGAGGGTGACAAGGGGTATCATGGCAACCATGTCACTGTACTTTCCTGTGAGACTCTTGATGAGAAAGCAGAGCAGTGTCCTCGTGGGTGTTCCATTGTCTCCAAAGCCATATAACTTTTCCGTTTGAGTACTCTATCTTCCTGGAAGAGTGAACTTCATCGATGATCAAGGACACTACACGCTTCTCTGGCTCCAGGGATATATTCTTTTTTGAAAGTAGTTCAGAGTTGTAGAGTCTCCAATATTGGCGTCGAACTTAAAAGGCCTCGCGATTCGCTTAAGGTGCTTAACAGACGGCAAAACCAATAGATTAGACGAAAGTATATCATTGTACAAGGATGGACTAGTGGTTTGCCATAGAGAAGCTATGCCGAGAAGCTGACTGGAATATCTCCGAGGTTTTTTAGCTTCTTGGTTGATAGAAATAATTGTTCTCTAATGAATTCAAGATGTAAACTGGGAGCCCCATCATTGCAATACTCATCGAAGACATCTAGTAGATGTTCTAAAATGATTTCATTGTCCTTAGACACTGGGTTGCTCTGGAGGTAGGAAATTAGTTTTGGCACTTGTGAGGCGAAGCTTATTCTATCATTTTTAGTAATGTGATAAACTTTGGCTATGCCTAGTTTATACTTTCCATAGGTTAGCTTAAAAGTTAGGTCCTTTTTATGAGTAGACTAAACCTTACGTTAGGGCAATCGTCCTCCAGCGAAAGTGAGTAATATACGGAATAACACTCATTTGAATAATTGAAAACACCTGGAGGGATTTGAATCGATTTCATTTTTTCTATTAATCGCCAAAGGACTTTATTTTTTCGTTTTTGGCATGGAGAACAATTCTTGGAGGTGGAGTTGTTTTTTTCTTCAATCTGAAAAATAAAAGATAAAAAATGTATTTACATATATTTCTATTGTTATGACTTGTAGACCAAAAGAATGGTGATGTTTTTGATGGCAAAATCATTCAAACATAATATATTTAATATCGTTGATTACCCAAAAGTATTCCAATACCTAATATTTGTACCTCCATAATAGATAAGATAACTAAAGGAATAAATTGTATATAATAAATTAATAATACTTTTCTATCCATATTTAATTATGAACAAGTCAATTTGCAAAAGGTATTGTGAATGGTCCCATGGTATATTAAGTCCTACATTATAGTAGATATTAACAATATTAACTGCATTTATTTTATATTTTATAAATAGCGTATTTATACATTTATATAAAACAGTGGTTAATGTGAGATAACATGTTTTAAAAACTAATATTGATGATAACTTCTTTAAAATAAAAATTAATTAAAAAAAACTATTTTTGTTAAAACCGTAACCATAAAACATTTACAAGTTATAAACTGAAACGATAGTGTCAAACTAGATACTGTCTCCGCGATGCCATATATTTTATGATAGTTCTCTGTTTACTTATAACCAGAGGTGGGATTCAGTAAGAAAGTATATACCGCGGGTATCGGTAGTTTTAATTAAACTGTGTCTAATTGATATCAGAGGATCAAGACGAACATTATTTTTTTGCAACACCTTTGTAAAAATCAAGAGATGTCTCTATGTTTCCAAATCGACGTTAGTTTTTCGTTTTTCTATCTTGGATCTGTAAAAACGTAAACCGTACCCAAATAATCTATCAATAAATAAGGCAAAAATGTCCCTAGCATCTAACTTACATTCGTGTCGGAAGGACGGGCCTACATCCACTTGTTGGCGGGAATGGTAGGCACATTGGAGGGCAGGTTAGAGAATATCGTGGGGAACGGCATCATTTCGGAGTCTCCGATTCTTTAGCTGAGCCTTCCTCCGCTGGTTACATTTGTATCCTCCTTTCAATAACAAAGCTGCTGGAATGAAAGTGCTTGCTGCAAATCCTTGAATATTGTGTGGGCCGGAATTTTGACGGGGAATGACCCTGAGCCATTCAGATAGGATCTTGGGGTCACTGGGGAATTTGTGTAGGGATATTTTCCCTTCGTCTTCAGGGGAAGAGTTTTTTGTTTTCTTTTTTCGTATCTCTGGGATGCCGGACATGCATCCTGGAGAACCGCAAAACTAATGTGGTAACTAAATACAATAACTATATAGGTAGAATGGTGGTATTTAGAGATGGCAAGTGA
>CP045893.1:25054226-25086371 GCA_013387185.1 Caligus rogercresseyi | reverse complement strand
TGTAAACGGAACGCAAAATTGAACGGCGTTCAGCTGAACGCACGTTCAATGAACGGAACGCTGAACGGAACGCAACTTTTTTTGAACGCTGAACGTGAACGCAAAAAAAAAGAGTTTGCGTTCAGCGTTCAATTTTTCAAACATTTCTTGGACTTTTTTCGGAAAAAACGTCATCACTTTATTTGAAAATTCATTTAAAAAAAAAAGTCATCACTACGTATTACTTTTTTTGGAAATCTTTTCTAAAAAAAAAAACGTCATCACTTTCTTTGGAAATTCTTTTCTAAAAAAAAAAACGTCATCACTGTTTTGGAGATTCTTTTCTAAAAAAAAAAACCGCTGAACGCTAACGGAACGCTGAACGCAAAAACATTGAACGGAACGCTAATTTATTTTGAACACTGAACGGAACGCTGAACGCAAAAAAAAACCTGAACGCTCACAAGCCGATATATATATATATATATATATATTCCTACCCGATCACTGGCCCATGTGTTTATAAATAGTCCTTTGTATAATTTATGGCAAGTATGAGTTTGTTTGCAAATAATTGTATTTGTTGTCAATCGAGTTATTTTTCTTAAGTATGTTGGTCATTGATTTATGTCTTATTATTATTATTATTTGGAACAGCCACTACAATTATCATTTTAGAAACATTTGTAAATGGACCGATTTGTATTCAAAGAATATGACTAACAAAGTAGTTTCATTATTGTCAAGAAAGCTGACATTTTTAATGACGTCACGCCGGCAAGCGGGAATAATAACATTGAGTAATTTGTTTATTCTCGTTGTCATTATCAAAAATAGTTTGTTAACATATTATTTTTAATTCATTACAAAATAAATATAGAATTACTGACGTTTCACTATCCATGAAAACATGAAATACACGTACCTGGGGGTTTATATGTATATACCTTTGTTTATAGTTTGTGACAACAAGGGCCCTGGAGAAATGAAGACGTGATTTCTTCGTGAAAAAACAATATAATATATTTCTTGAGTCTACCATTCTACTGGGGCTCTAATCAAGTTTTATTATTTCTTATTGCCTATTTTGATCCATGTTATTGAATCTGTGCAGATATTATTAGGCGTACTAACCTATATTGAGGATAAATAGTATTAACTCTATCGGGCGTCGAACCTGCGCCCTCATCATTCCTTGGGCTAACGAGATTCAGTAAGTTTTTTATATCCACAATAATTGCGTCAAAAACTACAGTTGTTAATTTTTCCAAGAGAACCTTGATCGATTCATGCTAGCCAAATTATTCATCCTATATCTATTATAAATTAAATGGTGGTTGAATACTTTAGACACTTAGTTAATATAAATGAAAATACTATCCAAAGAAAATGTATTTTACGAATTCTTTATAGTGCAAATCTTTTTCATATATTTTTATTCAATTACTGTATTTTTGAGCCCTCTAAGGCGCAATGAATTATATATTTTTTTTAAATCCATATATAAGGCGCACCTTCAACATATTTTGAAACTTATTCCATTGATAGGACATATATGTCAATAACAATGTATGTTCTTAATTTGTCAGTAAGCCCATACTCTACGCCATATGCATGGAAAACCTTGGGGAAAAGGTTGTTCACAAGCACCAGGGTCGGGAGCCCTCTGGACATGGCTCCAACGAAATAGTCTTGGACTACAACAGTGAGTGACGTCACCTTAGATAATTTGATAATAATCAAATGAATAATAAACTCTTGACACCTCATAGATAAGCCATACAATCCCTCGTGGAGTCCGGTGGCATCATGTCCTCATCCCTCATACTTCAAATGGTCAAACCAGAGTTCACGGTTCTTGCAGAGAAATACGAGTATGTCCAGGATTTTTTAAGGTAAGTAAAGATGGCCGAATACGCCTACCTAGATGGGGAATTTCGATATTGTTAAATAGAGAGGAAAAAAGAATAGAGATCTGTCTTGTTTTCATTTTATTAAACTTATTGTTTTCCACACATTTTAGATTTCATTTATTTTACATTAGAAAAGCTGAATAACCCTTGATAAGCAATAATATCAGTTATCTGTCGGTACCATATAGATATAAAGATATAGAGAGCTGATTTCGTTCAATAGCCGAGAAAACATCGTTCAGCTGTATTCTGTGCCCAACAAAAATAAAGCAATTTGTACTACGTTATCGTAAGTTGATCATAGAGATAGAAAGATTGTTTATATGGGCACAATGACGTATTTCTCTGAAGAATCCAATAAGCTCTCTATGGTCGGTACACGTATTTTACCTCTTGCCCCCTATTGTAATATTTATTTAAATTGCCATGCATGTCTTATTTTTTGGCGTTGGATTTAATGGATTAATTTCCTCCAATGCAACGAAGATAGATGAGATGTCTTTAATCTAGAAGACAAATAAACAATTTTAGATACTCAATAAAATATGAATTACCTATAATAACAAAATACAATGATCGTTTAGGAATCAATATTATCAAAGCATGCAATGTAATGCAGCATCTAAACTATTTTATTATCAAATAGTTAAAAACAAACTATTTTGAATATATAGATGAATCAGAATATACCAGATAAGTCACAGTGACTACAACCCATAAAAGTATAAAGACATAGAGAGTTTATTTTATTGTGTCCCGAATACAGCTGAACGATGTTTCTCTGCTATTGGAGGAAATGAAATACGTCATTGTGTCCAGAATACAGCTGAACGATGTTTCTCTGCTATTGAAGGAAATGAAATACATCATTGTGTCCAGAATACAGCTGAACGATGTTCTCTGCTAATTATGCTCTCTTATATCTTTATATCTCTATGATACAACCGTGGTTTAAACATATTATATATTTTATCATGAATACGGTGATGTGATGGGATGTCATTATGGACGATGTTGCACTGATAAATGAATGCTTATTGGTGGAACACTCACCCATAATGAGTTGGTAACTCAAGTTGGGTTTTTTAAATGTGGTCCATTTACTATCAGATAAGAGCAAACAAAACAAACGTTCTACATTTTATGGAGTAAAAGGAGTTGATTTTTCAACTGATACTCGTATTAATAGGTGAATTTGAAAGAAGAGCTTCTTCATCATCCATGTTATTGTGGAGTCCTTAGTATTTTTAAGGATGAGTTTCTTCTCACATAGTCGAGAGTGAAGGGCTACTTTATTTCAAGGTGCCAGCTTCTTATTAGTATTATGATTACTACTCCTTCAATCAATCATGTTTGAGATTAACGTCTCAGAGTGTACTTCTGAAAAATATAATACTTGCCTCAACTAGTGAGACTAAGATGTGCTCTCAAAATTGTTTTTTTATTTATTTTACAATAAAACTGTTGTTTTTATATTATTGATTCCCTTTTTCTTTTAACCAATCATGTTCGAGGAAAAAGTCCCTTAATGCTCCTTAGGGCTAACACAAAGGTCCTTCTCCCAAAACTCATCAAGAAAACATTTTTTTTATTTGATAACATATTTTGTTCTACGTCCGATAGTCAATGATCTATTTATCGACAGATATGAGGAATCACGAAATAAGCATAAAGGAGTACTTTACAATATTCATATTAATAGGTGAAAGGGGAGAAGTCCATTCAAAGGATTCGAATATCACGTCATTGGTGTATGCCCAGTAAGAAGACACAATTAGTATTTTGTAAGATGAATTTCTTCTCTTTGAATTGTTGATGTTCACTCCTCAACAGAAGCTGCGAGTGAAGTGAAACTTTATTGTATTGTGCAACCTGCTTTTTGGATTGTTCATTCTCCATTTCTTATAAACAATCACGTTTAAAAAGCACCATCCTTTCCTCAATCTGTTGTGGTATTGTTTTTAATATTTCGACATTTTGTATATTCTTAGAAAATGGCTGGCGGTGAATACGTTGGGTTTAACAACGTAGACTACCTTGCTCAGCGCATCGGAATGGATCAGCAAAAGGCAGTTGCGTACTTTATGCGGGAAAACAAATGCTTCCCAGAGGACGTGAACCTCGTCAAAACCTTGGACTTTAACGCACAGGCATGCCAACCCAAGCTTATAGTTTGCATTTCATAAATACAATATTTGGATTCATTTTCAGATGCAATCTCTGGAGGCGAATAATGAAAGTAATGCTGTCATGGCTGCGACCCTCGCCAGTGGGGGCATCTGTCCCATTAGATCAGAGAAGATCCTGGAACAAACAACTGTGGACTATGTACTGGCTCTTATGTACACCTGCGGTCTTCATCTCTCAGCCGGGGAGTTTGCTTTTAATGTAAGAACCCGAATTGACGAGAGTATTCTTTATAAGATAATAGAGGAGGATTTTCGGGAATGTCCACTTTGACCTTTAATATTCCTTGGCACCTCAAATGTATCCATAGACAAATTAATGTATATATAACTTTGTGTTTAGGAGATATATAGAGGACCAAACTAACAAATAAACATTTGTATCATTAAATTTTGTCCCAATCTAATGCGCCAATATCAAGGAATAGTACGAAACGTTTTTTCTGCTGAAATACATGGAAAAGGATTTGTTCGGGAATAACCAAAGGGTCCAAAAGACACTTCAATATCATCCACCGAAAGTTTGGTTCCAATTATGTAACCTTGGCAATTTAAGAAATCGTAAAAAACTTTTGGTGAATAAAATAAACATGACGATAATGAAGTTGTCCATCACCGTAAAAAATAGTCTCTGAGCCCTCAAAATTATTCACTGAAAATTTTGTCAAGTTCTAATGAATTGTTGGGTAAAGTCAGGGAAACAAACGAAAGGAAGTCTTATTTTATTAGTATCAATTATATAAATTGTATACATCTAAGCGTTTATCGACATTTCAAATCAAATATCGCTGTCACACTGGCCATTTGTATATTTGAGTCTTTGAGCTTAAAAATAGTTTTGGTGGATTTAAATGTAATAAAACCATGTAAATATTTTTTTCATCTTTTACAATTAACATTATGAAACATCAAATCCAGCAAATAAATAAATTGTTTTGTAACAGTACTAAAGGTCGATACCAAAAATGAAAGATATTCTTTAATGGTTCTAAAATTGATTTATTTAACTAAAAGCTAAACATATATGAAATAAAACAAATATTAAAAATCAAAAAAATAGCACTAAGATTTTTAATTACTCCTTAAATAAAAAAATAGTCTTAATATATCTCAAATTTTGTTTGGTTGGTTGGTTTTGGTTCATTCATATTGCAAAAAGCTTCGTTATACATGAGCAGTTTTCTATTAACGCTTCTCATCAAACTCAGATTGGTCTTCCTGCCATGTCCTCTGGCCATGGAGCACTCACCGTTGTCATACGAATGTGATGGGGATCTCTCTATGGTCTCCAAAGCTGGACCCTCTCAACAACTCCGTGAGAGGCATGGAGTTTTGTAAAAAGCTCATAGATATATTTAGCTTCCATCGGTGAGTTCATGTTTAGTTTGGCTTGTGGGTTTGCCTTACCGCCATTAAAATGTTTATTTTTTCTATTAGATTTGACTGTTTTGGAAATAGGAAGAATTCCCAACATCAAAAAATCGATCCCACGCTCAGCCATCAGCCCATTAATCACTTTTATAGGACCATTGCGATGATACAGGCTGCTGCCAATGGAGATTTAACGGAATTAAAGATGTAAGAAATATAGAGTTTACTTGGGTTTCTAACTCTTTATTTTGACAATAATTAATTGCGGTGCTCTAAAGAAACTCGTATTGAAGGTCATGAAGTCCACAATACTTACAACATATCCCTTTTTACTTAAAAGGCCGTTTTCTATATGTACTTACAATAAAAGCGTCTATAATCATGGCAGCTACAACTGAATGAAATAAGATAACAAACAAACTTTTGTTTTCATCATGTCTTTTAGTTGATCCTTAGTTAACCTAATGTGTGTGGAAATTTTTCGTGTAATTAGAGTCTGCTATCTTGGACATAAATAGTATTTCTGCGAAAGGTGTATAATGAATACTACAATTAAGATTCTTAAAAATCTTAACATCTATTTAATTTCTATTTAGTACAGGCTTTTTATTAATGAGCTTGAAATTGGTCATCTATATGATTCTTTAATTTGACTTATTTCCCCCTTTTAATCAGAGCATACCTTCAAAACAACAACATCAATACCCCTGACGGTGATCAACGAACGGCACTTCACTTGGCATGTGCAGAGGGCCACATCAATTGCATTCGTTTCTTGCTCTACCAATGCCGGGCCAATGCATACCTTCCGGATAGGTTTGGAAGAAAAAAATATTTCTCTTTATAACGTCATTTGTTTTTCCTCCTTTTTTGTATTTTTTAGATGGGGAATGAGTCCAGCCAGTGAGGCTGTCAAGAGTGACAATGAGGAAGTTAGAAAAATAATGGCGGACTATGTTCAAAAATATCCAAAAGGAATCCCTGATGTTGATGACAATGAAACCAAAGGGGATAGTAACAAGTTGAATAATGGTAAAAAAGCTTAAAAAGCCGAGGCAATCCGTTTAAAACATGATTTATAATTGAAACAACATGCCGTGGCGTCAAAAAACAACAACATTTTTTTGTACATATTTAAGTGGCATTCAATTTTTGAATGCCTAAGACAACTGACACTGCTTGTAAAGACATATGACTATAATCATTGACGACAAACGCA
Source organism: Caligus rogercresseyi (assembly GCA_013387185.1). Taxonomy (NCBI): domain Eukaryota; kingdom Metazoa; phylum Arthropoda; class Copepoda; order Siphonostomatoida; family Caligidae; genus Caligus; species Caligus rogercresseyi. Next base: position 25,079,703 of record CP045893.1, on the reverse strand, counting down.
ACTAATTAAGTAATATGACCTAATCTGGTGGGCTAAGCTGGTGATGGCAGACAATTAACATATTTGAATGAAGTTTATATAGATCATACGATACATCTTTTTTTTTGGTAATCACAAATACAATGTTCTGTATATTCCATGTAAAGGCAAGCGGGAAGTAGTGGCATCCGACACTATTATGAACAAACATATTATAGCTTGTTTAGCTATAAAACCAATACATGTCACCTGAGGGAATGGGATATAAAAATTGTTGGATATAGATATTGTGTTAACCCAAACTTGTGGTAACGATGCACTTTTTCAACATTAATTAGAAAAAAAGGCCGAAAATTATTTATTTTTTAATTTAAAACTCATGGAATTGATCTGCATTGTTTCACTTTGTCCTATATTTATATAATATCTATAATTGAAACACATGAAGCACTGGTGTAGAATAGTATAAAAAAATTATCATTGAATATATCCTCAATGTTGTTTTACTAATATGTATTATTATTTATATGCTTAAGGATCAAAACAAACATTAACTAAATAACTAAATAAATCCAAGGTGAAAATTTTGCTTATTTATTAATTAAATTAATTAACTTAGGATTAAGTTATTAATCCTACTTGTGTAAAATTAGATAATATACCATAGTTATTCGCTTTAAAAAAAAAACATAAATACTTTTAGTTAAATTAATATTTGTGAAATGGCTTTATATTCCCATCAAACAAGCAAATAACTAATAACAAAATAGTTACAACTTTTAAAAATACTAAATGCGCGGAATAGATATTTAGATAAGAGGCGCTATACATAAGGAAAAATGTCCTTCGATAATATATCATACTAATAGCTTTTACTTATCATAAATGTTAGTTTTAAGCAACCCATAGCCTTTAATAAAGCTAGTAATGTGATGAATGGATGTTTGCGTACACTTTTGTAGCGCAAAGATCTATATGTAATCAAACTTGCCTTAAAACCATATTTACAAGGAATATGTATATATATTTAGTTTAAAAGAAAGAATAAAAGCTTTTCGAAATTTTTTTAATCAGCTAATAATTCTCATCGATATTTTACGCTTGACTTATTTGCTTTGCAGATCCTCCGATGATATCAAAACTGATTTCATCAGTGATGATCAAAGAAAGTCCATCGTATTACCTTAAGGTAAAATATGAGTGGGAACTTTGAAAGAATTTAGTAGTATTAGATGAGGTTTGTACTTCTCTGGGTCACTATGTAGAGCCTACATAGTTCATTACAAAACTGCTTTAAAATAATAACAACAGACGGTCCTTTATTTTCCCTATTTTTATAATAAATAAATGAAACTACAAATCTAATGTTTTGCCCTCATCTTTTTAGTTCTAAGGTATTTAGACGAGGGTTTTGTGCCAAATGTGATTGTAATTATTATTATGAGAGCAGAGTTTAAATTGTATATAAAGAAAGCATTGGGTATTGATTCATGAGCGGATTCTCTAAATGTTACAGTCAGCGCCATATTCGAGTGACGTCACAGTTGGTTTAAAAAGGAGCGGGAAAGGTGGGCTAATTATTACAAGTAGAGGGGATCAGTCATTGTTACAAATGATTGAGATATAAATTCATTGAGCACTTAGATACTGACAAAGAGGAGAAATAGACTGTCTTTTGGGTTTTTTTAGTAGAAAGAACCTAAACAATAGTTAATGTTGTATTTTAGCCACAGTCAGTCAGCTGATTGGTCACTGTCCTTTTTTTTGTAGGAATAAACTTTCTTTATTTTTAATTATTCCCTTTTCGGAACCGGAACCACTGCATCACAACGTAAGTAAATGTTTTCAGCATATTTGTTGACAAATAATGTAGGTATTGTGTAAAAAGGTAGGGTGAAATCTACAGGATGTCCAAATGCTTATTAATTAATTTACTTTTCATATCCAATCAATCTAAGCGATTTCGTTGTACTCAAAAATATAAAATATGTTATTCATATCAACCGGATTTTGTTTTACTCTAAGGTTTTATACATCCAAAGGGAAATCAATTAAGGCGTTAAAAACTAAATGAAGAAACTGACCTGTCTCCTTGTGAACTTACCTTTACAAATGCATTGAAAACTTTGAAAGAAATCATAGAAAATAGGATGAACTGATGAAAATGGTTAAATATGTATGTATCTTACTAGAAAATAGAGTATATGAACTAAATTAAGTTGTAAAACATAATAATAATACTACAACACAAAGTAATCAATACATTTAATGGCAATGTTAAAAACCTGAGTAGTACAGTATTTTAAATTTCTCTTTTTTTATCCCGATACATATTTTACGTTTCTTATTAATTATAAAAAGATAGTGTTATTCTCAATTTACATAAGAAAAGCCTTTTGATTAATTCAAACAACTCTATTATAATAAGGATTATGTGTTATATTATTTTTAAAAAGCAGATAAAACATTACTACAAAGACAAATCATTTACGTGGGAAAAATATATTTCGAACGTCACACAAGGACTCATTTACTTTTAATTGAAAAGGATATACTTACGTTATAAAATTACCCATATTATTTCCTGGGACTCTATACATATACTTGAATTCCTTGAATACATTATTTAAACAAGACCATTTAATCTTAATATGCCAATTGCAAAAACCAAAAATGAAGCTAAGCTAAAATTAAGTTTTATTCAGTATCCAGACTTTCCCCTAATAATATGTTACGCAAATTTCATATGAAGTGGATCGTCTATATCCCTCAGATAAGGCTGAGGGAGACAATATTTTTGTTTATATAGAAATTAATTACATTTCACTGAGCCTCTGAGTGTATATAAATGCATACTTAGAGGATTGAAGATTATGTAAAAAAGCAATCAAATGGCTCTAAGAAGGGATCAAGAAATATATTATATCTAAATATAAGCATACCAAATAATATTAATGGTTTGATTATATATTAGACAAAATTACATATTTCGGAATTAACCAGAAAACAGAAGCATTTGTAGATCGTTTTTTAATTATATGTATTATGGTTATTAATTATAAATCAGATATGAGTGTACTGTTATGATGCAATTATCTATTTTTAAAGTTATTTTATAAGTAAAGTTATAGATTTACTTCAACTTTCGAAAAACTTTTAATTTTATTCAACAACTATAGTGAGCTTCCACCCATATTATCAATATACTTTTATTCACTATTTCTTTAATGTATTACTACTGGTGGTTGCATCCATTCTCGTTGACGTTCGAGAATAGGTAGTAGGTCTTTCTATTACTCTCTCCTCAAAGGTCACTTTTAATTTTGATAATGGAAACGATATAATTTAATATTTATGAGGGAGGGATAACAAAAAAAATTGTTCTCGCAAACCCATCAATAAACAATGTTTGTTTGCTTATTTTTCTATATCCAATAGTTAGAGTGATGCTCCATTTATCGTTAGAAATGAATGATCCTAAATAGACATATTTTTTTTCTTGAATATACTTTATTTTATTAATATAAATAGGTGTGGAAGGGGAGGAGTCCATTCAAAGGATTCGAATATGACTTCATTGATGTAGGCCCATTAAGAAGAGGCAATTAGTGTTTTGTTGCATGAATATCTTCTCTCTGAATTGTTGATGCTCACTTCTCAACAGCAGCCGGTAATAAAGTGGTATTTCGAGGCATAATGCCTAATTTATTTTGAATTATTTCCTCTCGTTTCTTATCAACCAATTACGCCTCAAAAAATGTTTCTCTTTCCTAGTGATTGTTCAGTCATCGTATGACTGGGACGAAATCATTTTTACGTTATATATAGAGAGCAGAAAAAAATGTGAATCACATAAAAAATATTTTTTCATATATTTTCCATATTTTAAAAACTAAAAACATTTTTGGGAAATTTCTGAAAAAACACATTTTTCTTTATAATGTTCCTGATATAAACTTTTTTTTTCTTCTCCTTTTAGAAAAATTGTTGAACTTATTTTCATTACTTCTTGCATCATTCTTATAATTTTTCCCTTCATTCCCATCTTTTGTTGATTTTTGGAGGGAAATAATCCACGCCTAAATTTATGGTGCCTTTTGAATAAATATACTTCTAGTGAGGCTTTTGGTCAATCCACGTTTTCCCTATAAAAAGGAAGAGTTATGCTTATTGCATATTATTTGATTGACAGCAATCGTTGTTATAGTGCTGGATTCTATCACTAAGTCTGACCCCTATTAGACACAAGGTAAGGAAAAGCTTTGATGGTTACTGGCCTAGAGCTCCCCCTGATCAAATAATTACCAGATAGGGAACCTGGATCCGGGCAGCTGTTTAGTATGGTCAGAATTTCGAGCTAGTCAAAGCAGTCGTGGATATGTTAGACCTGACGATGCAAAATGTATATCCGAGACTGCAGTAATAACATTCGAAGACGGACTCTAAATCTTTGAAGATGATAAGGAAAGCATCCACACGATTCCAGGTGACGCCTGAGAGGTTTTTAAAACTAAGTTGGATTCCATTGTAAAGAAAATTCTGCCCTGCAAGCATTGAGACAAGTACGAGATGAGCTGCTGGAGCTGTTCTTCCAAATTGGATGAGCCCAATGGATGGAGCTATTCTAAAATACTGTCTCTTTACCTCGGTAAAGGTGGAGAGATCATTTTTGAGGTTGAAAAATGTTTTATCTGACCGTCGCCAAAACCTCACCGAGAAAAATTTGGCAGACATTATTGTATGTCACTGTTTTTATGAAAGAATAAATTCATATTATATCAAATTTGGAGTCAACATACAAACATTTTTTAACATTTGTTGCTCATTTGGATAACATTAAAAAAACATTTTTTGGCAAAAATCTTCACATTTTTTCCGCTCTCAAGTTATATATGACATCAGAGTAAATCTAACTTTTTGATCCCTCGATTTTATTTTCTAAATTCGGAGGATTTAACAACTGTGTACGTAGTTGATACCCTCCATCAGGGCCAAATCATTATTTATTAATACAGCTTTTATTTAAACACACCTGATAACTACAAGTATTGACTTCCAAGTGCAAGTAAACATAACATTTAATCGTAGATAAGTAGGAAAAAGGTGTAACATTTTGAAATGAATAAAACTTGTTTTTATTCGATGATGTAATAGAGAGATTATTTATCTCCTTGGAGGGATACGTAATATCTAAAAATATTATAAAAGACAAAAAGTCCAATATTTTGTTCTTAAAACATAGAAAAAGAAATAACTTAAAAGTCGATTTGCAAAAAAATAGTGCGAAACAAGACAGAAAATCATATATATATATATATATAAGGAATTTTATATATGCAACAAGGTATTTGAGTATAAGGTAGCAATAGGTAAAATAGGTATGCAATTTGTATACGATAAACTAAGTAAAATAACTCCTTTTATCATGGTATATATTCATATAATCAATAATAATTATTGAGCTTCTAATTGGAGAAATTTATCTGTAATCGGGAGTCAGATTTACTAAGGAACACTCCGTAATGCAATTCTTTAGAATCTATTTTTATCTAACCATTTCTCTGCAAGCTTAATACAGTCAACTTCGCCTAAGTCGATTCTCTCGGGACTGTGCAAAAACAATCGACTTTGGCGAAATTCGAGTTACAAATTTTGATTGCTAAGTCGAAGAAAAAATCGATATACAGGTAGGCGTGTGTGTGTGCACTCGCTCACATGCAGTCGCAAATTCTTAAGTGTATGCTTCCTTGTAATACACAGTGTGTACGGCAGGCACAGTGCATGCGGGCTGTGTTTTGGAAAGTGAGCGCCCTCTTCGACTTATTCGAAGTTATTTTCTTGTTTATGTATGTGTTACTGTCAAAATATCTGTTCGACTTAGGCGAAATATCGACTTACAAAAATCGACTTGTACGATTTTTATTACGCACATGTCAATGGAGAAAAATTGGGACTTTTGATTATATTCGAGTTAGGCGACTTTTCGACTTATGCAATTTCGACTTAGGCGAAGTTGACTGTATATACATCCAGGCTTGTCAAAACAGGTTATTCAATCCAATTTAATTTTACAACATTTACATTATAAGCGTGAAGGTCGTAAGTTTCATGACTTATTTATTTTATTTAGATGTGAAGAAAGGCAATGCCAACTGTTGCAAATAAAAAAGTGTTCCACATGTATACTGTTGTTCTAGAAAATAAGATTTGAAATTGAAAAAAATATTGAACACATGGAACAATATTGATACATCTTGAAGATCTATATTCGGAATGTTTTTGAGTAATGCATTGATGTTGTTTGAAGCTCATATGAATCAAAAATCTAGCTTTACACAAACTCCGGCTTTAAATAAGTCCTATAATCAATCGAAACGAATGATCATAGAGTCGTTCCTATCCCCCAATTGACCCAGAGAAGGAAGTGTAATAAGGATGTCCAATCCGTTTTATGAAGCAATGTAGCGTGACGTCAGAATATTATTGTGTCGTTGGTCAGCATTAAGATTCAAAACATTCTGACGTCATCTTATATCAATTCAAACAATGCCACAGAGTATACCATAGATAATATAGAGTGTCAAAGCAACCCTTGGCAGCACTGTCATTCGGATTATTTATGTGCTACCCATTGTTGGGGGGAAAGACTCGAAAAGAACACAAGAGGGAGGTAGACTTCATATTTTATATGATGAAACGGAGATTAACATCCTCGTACTCCTAATTTCATGGAGAAAAATATATTAGATAAATGAAGTCTCGTTCTTTCTTGTGTTTTTTCTGTGTCTGTCTTTTCCATAGAGATAAAAGATATAGAGAGCCTATTCCCTTCATCTGTATTTTTGTGTCCAATATAAACAAAGTAATTTGTATACCGTCATTGTAACAGGTCGGCTGATAAGTCCCGAGACTAACTAAGAAGGAAACATTTTCTTGACAAAATTCGATTTATTATTCAACATAGTTGCCTTCGAGGGCGATACATCGATTATAGCGATCTTTCAATTATTCGATTCCACTTTTATAGTAATCTTTCGTTTTATCCGAAAAATAGGCTTCTGTCTCGGCGATTACTCCATCATTGTCCTTAAATTTCTTGCCAGCGAGCATTCTCACATGAAGTGATGGAGCCATGTTTCATCCATTGTCACATATCGACGCAAAAATTCGGATTGATTACGATTGAACAGCTTCAAACACTGCTCAGAATCATAAATTAGTTGTTGTTTTTGGTCGATTGTGAGCTCTTGCGGCACCCACTTTGCACAGAGCTTTCGCATGTCCAAATATTCATGCACGATATGTCCAACGCGCTCTTTTGATATCTTCAGAGTCTCAGCTATCTGGATCAACTTCACTTTACGGTCATTTAAAATCATTTTGTGGATTATTTTTATGTTTTCTGGTGTAACCACCTCTTTTGGACGTCCACTGCGTTTATCATCATTCGTGCTCATACAACCACGTTTGAATTCAGCAAACCATCGACATATGGTTGTTTTTCGATGGAGCAGAGTCCGGATAACATTCTTCAAGCCAAGAATTGGTTTTGACGGTATTTTTTCCCATAAAAAATAATGTGTTATTAACACACGAAATTCGTTTTTTCCATTTTTTTCACAATAACAAAAGTAGCTTCACTTAAAACGCAATATCTCACGAACTAATTGTCAGACAGCTGTTATATTTATGCATGTATGTTTTGTAGGTTGGTACTAGCTGACAGTCATATGAAAACAAATCCACTGGCGCCATCTATGTGTTAGTCTCGGGACTTATCAGCCGACCTTGTAAGCTGATCGTGGAGATAGAATCTATCTCTATGATCAGCTTACGATGACAGTGTACAAATTACTTTGTTTATATTGGACAGAAAAATACAGCTGAACGATGTTTCTCTGCTAATTGGAGGGAATAAGCTCTCTATATCTTTATATCTTTATGGTCTTTTCCCAAACAATGAATATCATAACAAATTTCAGCGCTACCAATCGTTTGTTCGGCCATTTATATATTATATCGGTGTACCCTATAATTAAGACATGACTGATGAAAAAAGCATACAAATATAATATTTTCTTTTGGAATTTATTTGACAATAGTATATATAAGAGAGAAAATAATTTCCTTTCTCTTAAATCCCCTATCTAGGTGAATGAGAATCTACTACAACCCAACGGAATTGAAACATGAAGTGACGAAGATTTGTCATATCCTAAACTCTATTTGGATGGGCCCCATTATTACCTTATATAAACCATTAGAAGCAATGATTTGATTATGAAACGTCTCATAATAAAGTAGATTTACCAAGAAATAAAATACAATAATTATATGTAATTTTTAAGATACAACTATTGTTATTTATATGGTTAAAAAATATATATACATGCATTATTGATATCAAACAACAAAAAAGCCCATGGATATAAATATAAAGTGTTTTCTTCAAAAATTGGAAAGGAAGAAAGTAGGTTTTTTTCATCCTACGAGGATCAAAGCTATATATATTTCGCATATTTAATCACTTAAAAAGAAAGCACAAAAGGATTTGATCCTATTTGAAGTCGCTAAGAACAAAATAGAACCTCTCCGAAAACTATGTCTTTGAAATTTGCAATTCTGAATTGCATTGCTTTAATAGATATACTCAGCACATATCACTAAAGGGAGAAGAGTTGGGAGTTTGCAGCTTCAGCTCGGACTATAGTCCCTTATGTTAAAATCCGATGACCGATTGCAAGTCGTGGTGATTCGAAGGAGAAATAAATTGCTACCTCCCCTTGACATCTTCAATTAATAAATTATATTTATTTTAAGATTTTTAATATTTTTAAATTTCATATTTGCTTAGTTTCCTGTTAAGCTTTAATTTCCGTTTTGTTTGGATTAATTTCTTCTGTTTAGTTTTAAATATGAACTATAATGTTTATTCGGGTATTTTTGTATATACAATTATTCCGGTTTATATATATATTAGGGTTGTTCTTATTTTTCAAATGTTTGAAATGTTAGCGACTTTGAGCATTTTCTGTTTCTTGGTGATAAAAGAAGACGACATACAAAGTTTGAACAAAATCGGTCAACATTACGAGGTCGCGCAACGAGGTCAAAGTTTTAAAAATATAGTTTTCCGCAAATTTCTTCAAAATGGTGGACGTTACAGACTTCAATAATTATTATTAATTTAAAGGAAATCTAATTTACTACCAGACGTATGTTTGATGTTTTTTAATAAAACAAAGTTTTCAGTAAAAACAAAGCAAGAAAGGGAGTGAGTATTGTTAGCTTATTTCATAGCTTTTTTGTATCAATTAACTTCACTCGCCTGTAGAAGATGACTTGTTCGCTTCAGAGTAAAATAGTACTTTTAAGTTTAGTAAAACTTTAGATAATAAATCCAAAAATGACCTTGGTTGCATTCTATCAATTCAGAATTCAGTACAATCTGAGTTTACATCATATGATTCAGAGCCTGTATTGACCTATAAGAAATCGATTATGAAAAAAATAAATAATAATTGTTTCTTAGATTTGCGTCAAGGTATCCTCTCAAAATTTTACTTTATCTCTGACGCATACATAATCCATTATATGCGTCATTTTGTACGCGAGATAGGCTTTTTTAATGTGCATATAACTCTCTACTTATTAAATTGACATGATTTAGTATACCAAAATATTAAAGCTGGTTAACCAAGCTTTCATTTGATATATTTTGTGTTCTAAAAATCGCTATACTTTAAGAGATATAAGCAAATACGTACTCTCCCCCAAAAATTGATCTTTTGATATGAGAATATACGATTACCATTTGGTAACGGCAGTTAGTGTAACCTGGATAGGAAGAAAAAAAGAAGGGAGAGGAGTGAGGACAAAATACTCCCTCACTTCTCTTTCTCTTTCTATCCAGGTAACACTAACAGAGTTACCAGATGGTAATCGTATATTCTCATATCAAAAGATCATTTTTGGGGGAGAGTACGTATTTGCTTATATCTCTTAAAGTATAGCGATTTTTAGAACACAAAATATATCAAATGAAAGCTTGGTTAACCAGCTTTAATATTTTGGTATACTAAATCATGTCAATTTAATAAGTAGAGAGTTATATGCACATTAAAAAAAGCCTATCTCGCGTACAAAATGACGCATATAATGGATTATAAATGCGTCAGAGATAAAGTAAAATTTTGAGAGGATACCTTGACGCACATCTAAGAAACACATTATGATTTATTTTTTTCATAATCGATTTCTTATAGGTCAATACAGGCTCTGAATCATATGATGTAAACTCAGATTGTACTGAATTCTGAATTGATAGAATGCAACCAAGGTCATTTTTGGATTTATATCTAAAGTTTTACTAAACTTAAAAGTACTATTTTACTCTGAAGCGAACAAGTCATCTTCTACAGGCGAGTGAAGTTAATTGATACAAAAAAGCTATGAAATAAGCTAACAATACTCACTCCCTTTCTTGCTTTGTTTTTACTGAAAACTTTGTTTTATTAAAAAACATCAAACATACGTCTGGTAGTAAATTAGATTTCCTTTAAATTAATAATTATTATTGAAGTCTGTAACGTCCACCATTTTGAAGAAATTTGCGGAAAACTATATTTTTAAAACTTTGACCTCGTTGCGCGACCTCGTAATGTTGACCGATTTTGTTCAAACTTTGTATGTCGTCTTCTTTTATCACCAAGAAACAGAAAATGCTCAAAGTCGCTAACATTTCAAACATTTGAAAAATAAGAACAACCCTATATATATATATATATATATATATATATATATATATATATATATATATATATATATATATATATATATATATATATATATATATATATATATATATGCTTTATTACTTTAACAGCATTATTTATAATAAAGAGTTAAAAAAATACATTATTTATTGCCTGGGTACTTCAGAAGAAGAAAATAGGATTAAAACCTATAGGTTTTAGTCCGTGATTTGTAATTAGGCTTTGAGAATACTCTTCGAAGTTTTGATCCTCTCAATTTCTTTATAAGTATGTCAATTGTCGAAGCTTTAAAAGTGCTTTCCATCACCTAGGCCAGGGGTCAGCAACTCGCGGCTCTAGAGCCACATGCGGCTCTTTAGAGCTGCTTTAGTGGGTCCCAGGAGCTTTTCCATGAATGTTAGAAAATGAAAAAAAAATCGGGAAATAAAATATATAGGGCCAGAATGTATGAATATTATATACGAAATTGCTGTTTTTTTGCGGCTCCAGATACAATTTTTATTTCTCTTGGTCCATTATGACTCTTTCAACATTTGGGTTGCCGACCCCTGATCTAGGCACTCCAGATATTTATATCTCCATGAAAATGTCACATAATTTTATTCAGGTTTTGTAAAAAGGAAATGATACACAACAAGTTGAGTGTGAAGTATGCATTAATTAAATCCCCTTATAAATAAAATGCCCTTTAGCTCGATAAATGTTTAAATATGAGATTATATGAGAAGTTTCGTGGATTACAACATCCAATATAAAGGACTTGGGAATGTAAGAATGACAGTTTGGTTTGACCTTGTCTAAGGTTTTAAAAAGCGCATAACTGGGAACAAAGATTATAAAAACAGAATGAAATGTTTAGTTAAAAGTCCATTCCAATCGGAAATGTGATAGAGCCGAAATTTTTTGGGAAAATACTAAAAGAAGAGTATCACACGTAGAACTCATTACGACTACATTCTTTTTAATGGGAGATTAAGGTTTAAGAGGGGACACACTTCAAAAAGATATAACAAATATTAGGTTATGTCCCTTCCTAGAATAAGAAAACTATGATTTCTAGACGGAGACATTGAATGATATCCAACCTTATATAGTCTGTAGTTTCATACAGGAACATGAGTGTATCAAAACTTTCCGAATAAAAAGCTTGGACCAATTCTTTCAAATATTGAAGTATTGACTTGTCTGCGTTTTTGTTTTATCAATTTTCTCCATTTCTATGCTTTCAAGCATCAAGATTTGAATGTCATGTATAAAGATGCTTTTATGGAAGTTCTTGCAAACCCACCGAACTTATCAATTAGTAACTCAGCTTTTTTTATTTCCTACATCTTATCGTCATAGTGGTGGTCCATTTTTCGTCATGGAGGATATAACAAAATAAGCATTCATTATAGTTCCGAACGTGAAGAGTTTTTATGAAATTAATATTTACGAGTAATATTGAAATAAACTAGAACAAGATTCGTAAATGTTATGAATAGAGATCTATGATTAGGGATATGGAGAGTGATGTGACATATTTCATGATTATAAAAAATATGAAGTTTCACCCTCTCTTATGTATCGCTGAATTTCTCACATCAACGGAGAGTGAACAAATACCCCGATATTCAGCTCTAACAGTAGTGACTTCAGCACCCTATGTTCTCTATGGTTCATTCCCAGGCTTGTGAGCGTTCAGCTTTTTTTGCGTTCAGCGTTCAAAAAAAATTAGCGTTCCGTTCAATGTTTTTGCGTTCAGCGTTCCGTTAGCTTTCAGCGTTCAAATATTTAAAAAAGAATTTCCCAAAAAAGTACTGCATAGTGATGATTTTTTTTAGAAAAGAATTTCCCAAAAAAGTACTGCGTAGTGATGACGTTTTTTTAGAAAAGAATTTCCCAAAAAGTACTGCATAGTGATGACGTTTTTTTAGAAAAGAATTTCCCAAAAAAGTACTGCGTAGTGATGACGTTTTTTTTAGAAAAGAATTTCCAAAAAAAGTACTGCATAGTGATGACATTTTTTTAGAAAAGAATTTCCAAAAAAAGTACTGCGTAGTGGTGACGTTTTTTTAGAAAAGAATTTCCAAAAAAAGTACTGCGTAGTGATGACTTTTTTTAGAAAAGAATTCCCAAAAAAAGTACTGCGTAGTGATGACTTTTTTTAGAAAATAATTTCCCAAAAAAAGTACTACGTAGTGATGACGTTTTTAAATTGAACGCTGAACGCAAAACTCTTTTTTTTGCGTTCAACGTTCAGCGTTCAAAAAAAAGTTGCATTCCGTTCAGCGTTCCGTTCATTGAACGTGCGTTCAGCTGAATGCTGTTCAATTTTGCGTTCCGTTCACAAGCCTGTTCATTCCTCAACTGTTGAAGAGTGAACATCCATTCAGAGATAAGAAATTCATCTTTAAATATAGTAATTCTCTCTTCTTCATGTACCTGCATTCATGTAATTAACGAATTGTTTCAATGGACTCCTCCTATTCAATCTATCAACATTAATTGAACAAAGTAGCCCCTCATACTCAAGGGGAAAAATAATGTTTCTTTTGTTTGATCATATCTGTCGATAAATAGATCATCAATCTGATCTTCCGACATAGAAAAATAATGAAAACAGTGCTATCAAATATTTTTTAAATCATATTTATTGATGAGTTTGCGAGAACAACCTTTAATATATCCCTACCAATATATCAACAGCGTAACAGGACTACCACCCCCCAGACAATCACCCCCGACGATCACCATAGTAACTATCTCTTTTGCATTAGTGTTTGAAATCTATGTTCATAATATCGGTCATATAAAACATATTACCGATATTAGGAACATAGATGTCAAACACTAATGTAATTTTGTCATAAAGAAAACATAGTTAACTTCATGAGTGGAATTTAAAAGATAAGAAATATTACTAACGGGGGGTAAATGGCACGGGGGGCGATTGTCTGAGAGGCGGTAGTCCAAAACTCATCAACAGCCACTGGTGATGTGGTGCCTTACTTAATAATACCAACTGTTTTATTATTACTCACATTCTTTTTTTCCACCGATAACGTTCAAGATTAATACTTCATAGCGTTATCCTTAATTATGTACTTACAAGTATGTCTTTCAATGGAATTATCGAGATGGAAAAGTTATTTCATCCATAAGATAATAGTTTTTGTGAAATCAATAATTATCTAAATTAGTTAAAAATCCTTCACGCGCTATAATTGTATACATAAAGATGTTTTATCACTTTCAAAAAGTTATAAAACCATAAATATGCTCATATTTTGTAAATTTAATTACGAGTTTTGTGATGTTTATTACCTTCTCAAATATCTATTCCCTAAAATGTAAAAAGCATTTTGTAATTAGGGACTATTTGCTACATAACACATTGAGTCCAATACATATGAACTAAAGCACAAACCTCAAATATTTATTGTTAAAACGAATAATTCAATGTACATATGTTGAATAAGAAAACTAAAAAAGTAACATATATATTATATTGAGAGAGAATATTGACATCATCACTATAGAAGTGACGTCATAACTCTCTTCGTTCTGTCATCATCACACAAATAATAAACCTCTCCGTCAATGAAGAAGCCGACCGAGAAGACATTTCGTGAGGATGAGATTCAAGGGTCCTTGAGTGAGGATGAGATTCGATTCAAAAAGCTTCTGGAGTCCTCAGAGGCCCTTGTTTCTCAAGGGACCTTCTCTGGGGAATTTGATACTCGACTAGGACCTGTAAGCATGATATTCGGGATTATTAACTCAAGCTTGTGCATGGATATCTGAACTTATGCTGTGGCTTTTCCGGTCCCATCATAAAGGCATCAATTAGAGGATATCTGTGAAGGAGTAAATAAATCAATATCCTTATAAAAACTATATTTTTTGGCGTTCTGTTCGATTACATTTGTTTATTTAAGCGTTCAATGCAGTAGTATCCTAATGAAATATAAATAAGATTGTTTCAAGTGTTGTCATTATGGATTCCTTTTCATGTTATTATTTATAGAGAAAAACTATAATAGAACTAAGCCGTGTATTCAGTCCTCAAACTAACATGGTAATTAAACGAAATGCTAAAATACACTAAACACCGTTCGTAGGTCTTACCCATTTATAAACGATTTGGTCAATGGTGACGCATGTAGGTTTTCTCATGTACTGTTGTATTCTTTGTATAATATACTCTTTAAAACAATTATAAGTTAAAATGAATAGACTTCGGGTTTTTTTTTCACTTATACTTTATTATTCACTTTCATTATCGAAAATATGATACCAATTACTTGGATTTCAGAACTAAAATATTTACTTAAATATAATTATTTTCCTGCTTATTAATCCAAAAAAGTTATTTTAACTCAAATAATATTTGTAAAACGTCGGATGTGGGTCTTTTGTATGTCAGGGTACTCGGTCGTTTCCTGATATTTATACTAGTAAGTATACGCATCTGAGGGTTTGGTGGGCCCAATATTTTTTCAAGATGCAGATTATAATGGAACTAAGGTTAAAGTTCTGAGCCCTTTTTCTCGAACATGATATGTGGAAAGAAAAAGGAACGTGACATGAAGTATTGAATTTAATACTTATCTCAAACTTACATAATAAGTAAAAAAATACTTTACCTCCTGAAAAAGTATATACTATATACTTTTCCAGAAGGTAAAATATTTTTTCTTTCTTTTCGCTTTATTTCATTAATAATACATATTAGAGAAATTACTTAAACAGATATATAAATGACATGAATCAAAGAACATTAGAAAGGACACTTTGTGATATTAAGGATGATAATCCTATTTTTGAATTAATGTTAATATATTTCAAAAGCCCTGAGTGAAGTGATCCTTATTCCATAGTGCCTCCTGTTTTTTATTTATTTCAAACTTAGCTTCGTTCAACCAATAACGCTCGAGAAAATAACGCTCAATAAGTATGTATGTATGTAAAACTTAAGTCCCGGCCCGGGTCCCGGCGAAAAAAAGTGTCCCGGTCGTTTCCTGAAAAATATATATTAGTACCGATATTAGCAAGATATGACAGAGGAAAATACGTCCTAGCAAGAAATGGATGAAGAAAAAATGGACCAGGAAGAAGTAGCACAAGATAGGGAAGGAAAATAAAGACACTTGGAAACAAAAGGTCCTAATAAATATTTGTTCCCACCAAATAGCAACACTAAAGAAATAATTGATATATTATTTAAAAATATTTTGCCATTATTTACTCAATTTATATGAGATATATTATTATTACAATACTTAGTTGTATTCCACTCACTTACTTGCCTATCCATGTATCCATTTTCCCATGAGTCATCATTTTCCTTATCAATTTTGGCTCATTTCTTCCTGGGCCACTTTTTATTGTGCCATTTCTTCCTAGGCCGTATTTTCCCGGTCCATTTCTTACCACAGTAATTATTGTCATGATTATCTTTCAGTTTCTCCGGCGTTTGGAGGGGCTTTTACATAAGATTGGAGAGGATTCAGAGCGGTTCGAGGCCTTTTCCAGCAAACTAAGCTCTCTTAAAAGCTTCGTCGAAGAAGATCAACTCTTTGACTTTGATTACGACCTTCCGAATCAATGGCGCAAGAAGGGAGGGAATGCGGCACAAGGGTCCAAGGAACAGGAGAAGCCTCGAGTCAACATTCCTCCTCCACTCCCAAGTGTGGATGACAACATTCAAAAGGAGATATTCCGAAAAACTGTGGAGCGCTATCGGGCACAGGATAGAAAAGAGTTATTTGAAGGTGAGGTTTCTAAATAATGGCAGTTTATTTATATTTTTAATCTGCCAGTACTCGAATCAAAGATTCTCGAGTCCACAATTTAGTTCATAAGCGTGAAGAAAAACATTACAAAATGTTATTCTACCCGCTTCCTGGACTGACGTCATTAAAAATCACCGGCAAGCGAAATGTCAGCTCTCTTGGAAATATGGGCGTACCTTTTTTTCAATATACATTATGTATTTGAACGCTGTCTAAGAAAAAAGTAAAGCATTATACTTTATCGGCGCCTATGATTTTTTTCATCAGATTCAGGTTCCTCCACGCTTCGTCGTCGTAAGACTGATGAAGGATCCTCACCTCAGTCCCTCATCCACGGTCAGGAAGTGGCTCAGGAAGAGATAGCGGAGCAAATGTTGAGCCTCACTCGATCCCTCAAGGAGCAAACCGAGGCTGCCAATCGAATCATTCACAGAGACATCAATAGTCTCCAGGGAACCCAGCGGACAGCGGAGGAAAACATCGATAAGCTTACAGTGGAGAGTGGACGCCTTCAGGAACATCGGAGTACATTCAACTGCAGATGCTGGATCTGGATACTTATGTTTATCGTCGTCATGACGTTTCTAAGTAAGAATAATAAGAAATGGAGAAATATGTATGTACACATATAGTGAATACTTTGGTTTAATAAGTAAATTAATATTTTTATATATCTATTGAATTTTGGCAATTGATATTTGTCACGACAAAGTAAATATTAAATATTTTTTATATAATATAATGTTGAGGGCGCGGGTTCACCCCTCAAGGGAGAGGAAGGTCATTTTTGATCAACCTCGCATAAGCACTCCTAGGTTCAATATTTGAACCATAACGCCATAGTGTTTATTCATATTTATACAATTCATTCGATCCAAATAGACCAAAAAAATACGTAGTATAAAAGTAAACAATATATCTATAATATTAAATATTTTATGTAATATAATATTTTTATTGTATTTTTGACAACCCTTACAAATATCTGGTCAAATCTTTGCTTAAATATTTCTTATATAATTTATATGCAATTACAATATGTATTTTAATTCGAAATATATTTCAGATATATATAAAATATTTAATATGCCCTACCACTGAAATAAGCAATATACAATGAAAATATTTGACACTACATTTTTGAATGTCCTTGCTGATATGGAATAGCTTAATTATTTACCATAATGGTATATATATAATTTCCTCCGTCCTGTATAATATGTTCATTTCATACTTTCAGAAATGCTGGTCGTGATGAAACTATTCAAGAAGCCAACGTAGGACCTCTTCACCCCAAGCCTATAATATACTTCAGAAGCTCCTATTTACTATTCTTATTAACTTTATTGATTTAGAGATTTTAAAAGCTATGACATAGCAATGAAATATAATTAAATGTGGTTTATTTTATACAATAACATATGAAAATTGTTATACATTATTTATTTTATTTATCTGGTCAAATGGATACATGACGATGTTTTTACATGATTGAAACAACGAAGACTCTAAAAAAGTATGGTGTCTTAAAGAATAACGTGATTGTTTAAAAGAAAAGAAGAATGAATAAGACCATGGATGGCATAATGCAACATTTCTATTAGCTTAATTTGGCCTTTTATTCTTCAATATTAAGTCGATAACAGTTTAGGAAATAATCCTTTCGTATATGGAAATTTCTTGCAGTAATATTATTTTATTTATATTTATTTTCTGTAAAAATATGTTTTTAACTTGATGTCTCAGAATGTTTGTAGAGTATATCAACTAATTAATCATTTTTCTAATTTATTTCGTTATTTATTATAAGAAAAATTTAATAAAACAGCATTGTTAAGACTCGAAAATATATTCTGTATCAGATTGGTAGTGAAGGGAAAATAATACTATTAGCTTAAATTGGTAGTCAAAAAATGTATCTTATAACCAGGCTTGTGAGCGTCAGCTTTTTTGCGTTCAGCGTTCCGTTCAGCGTTCAAAAAAATTAGCGTCCGTTCAATGTTTTTGCGTTCAGCGTTCCGTTAGCGTTCAGCGTTCAAATATTTAAAACGAATTACCAAAAAAGTACTGCGTAGTGATGACGTTTTTTTTTAAGAAAAGAATTTCCAAAAGTACTGCGTAGTGATGACGTTTTTTTTTTTAAGAAACGAATTTCCTAAAGTACTGCGTAGTGATGACGTTTTTTTTTTAGAAAAGATTCCTAAAAAAGTAATGCGTGGTGATGACGTTTTTTTTTTTAGAAAAGGATTTCCCAAAAAGTAATGCGTAGTGATGACGTTTTTTTTTTAGAAAAGGATTTCCAAAAAAGTACTGCGTAGTGATGACTTTTTTTTTTAGAAAAGAATTTCCAAAAAAGTACTGCGTAGTGTGACGTTTTTTTTTTTTTTTTTAAAGAATTACCAAAAAAGTACTGCGTAGTGATGACGTTTTTTTTTTTTTGAAAAAAGAATTTCCAAAAAAGTACTACGTAGTGATGTCGTTTTTTTTAAAAAGAATTTCCAAAAAAAGTCAAAGAAAAGTTGGGAAAAATTGAACGCTGAACGCAAAACTCTTTTTTTTTTGCGTTCAACGTTCAGCGTTCAAAAAAAAAGTTGCGTTCCGTTCAGCGTTCCGTTCATTGAACGTGCGTTCAGCTGAACGCCGTTCAATTTTGCGTTCCGTTCACAAGCTGCTTATAACACATTTTTTGGAAAACAAATCATTTTTTCCCTCTTAATATTATGTTTTGATCTTTGTATGATTAAATATTTATATATATAACAAAATTTGAGTAGTTTGGCTCAATAATAATACTGATTGCTCTAATTAAATTTGAATGTTTCATAAAATCTTTGGAAAACTCGTTTTATTGAGAAAAGCGGTGCGGAGAAAATATTTTTGTTTCCAATGATGACGTCAAAAATACAAGTTATCTTATAGTAAATGTAGATACAGGATTACATAGGAAAAGCATCATCTGATCACTGATTACAAAGGACAACAATTTTGGCCAATCTCCCTTGATTGAACGAAATTTCATAAATTACTAAAATAAGACCCTTGCATCCAAATCTGGCCTTACTTTTTCTGTGGCACATCTAGATTTTTTTCAAAACGGTCACTTTGTGATGAATACTATTTTCAAATACGATTCCTCGTAAGTATATTAAATGTAGAAGAAAAATAATGAAATAGTATTTTTTATGATCAAGTAAAGATTCGAAATTGATCATTCAAATTATTTTTCTTCATTCAAGGTCCTGTTATGAACTCAAAACTGGTGAAAAGTAATTAAAAGTTCAATTTTAAAAGGGCTGCCTATAACTTCTTGGATTTTTAAGAAATTCTGCAAAAGAGACCATATACCCATAGACAAAACCCTTGTAAAAATGTTTAAGTACTATTTTATTAGCTAAATCATTTTAACGATATAATAATAAGAAATAAGCGGGTTTTTAATATATTTTTTTGATAGGTTTGGATTTCTTAAAAATCCAAGAAGTTATCGGCATCACTTGGCATTTAATATACTAACGAAGAATCGTGTTTTAAAATAGTACTCATTAAAAATCGACAAATCTAGATGTGCCACAGAAAAAGTAAGGCTAGATTTAAATTCATGAGATCTCATTTTAGTTATTTATGTACATTTCGTTCAATCAAGGGAGATTGGTCAAAATTTGTTGTCCTGTGTTGTCAATCGAGAGAAGTGAATTTTTGATCAACCTCATGTAAACAATTTTATATTTGATTGTCGAACTATAACGCCATAATTTTCATGCGTATTTATCCAATTTAATCAAACTAATAAGCAAAAAATACAGGTTGTAAATAAATTACAGTGGTCCCTCGCAAAGTCGCGACGGCCGGATCCACTACACGACCACGGTGATATATATAAGGGTTGCAATGTTGATATATATTGAAATTTAGAGATTTGACATCACCCGGTGTTTAACCCTACCGCCATTTTGTCTTGTTGTCGTACGTGCGTCTGAATACATGTACGCGGCCGGACCTTTTTTTTGGGCCGCCATCTTGCTTTTTCGAAGATTTACCAGTTTTCAACCTCAAAAATGCTGCCATTGAGTTGATATGGGGACGTTTTGCCGTGAAAAAACGGGAGCCAAGCCGTCGTCGCGTAGTAAAAGAACTACGAGATGTCGAGGGGCGAAGTAGCAAGGGCCCACTGTATTATCAATCAATAATCCCAGTTTTGATATGAAAACAACTCTTTACTCTAAATTCATCACACAGTAATTAGTTTCTATATCGCAGAAGAAAAAACAAACAAAATTCTTTTGATATGAAGATGAGACACTAATATTTTTTTCAAAAAGAAATGAAAATATTTCATGGAAAATTCTTCTCATCTATATTGCTTGCCAAAGCAAGTCTTTAAAAAATACTTCTATTAAATTAAAAGCATTTAAAATCCATATTTTGAACGCAAAACGGAACGGAAAAAAATATTTAGAACGGAAAGAAGAAATATCGGAACGCTCACATGTCTGAAATAATTGAACATTAAAACTCTCAATTAATTTTCCAATAATTAAAGTTAAATTTATACTCGTAATACATTTTTTGCTGTATTTTGATGTATCACTAAAATCTAAACGTTTCATCTAAAATTTAAATTAAAGCGATAACTGGAGATTCCTTTATTTATGTTAACTTATTTTACACAACGGATAAATAAAATAGTTTGTCATGAAGGTTGCGTGATCAACATTACTTTGGTTCCAGGTACAATAATCAACCTTGTTGACTTATTGTTATGAAAATAATTCCTTTTTTACTCCAATAAGAACCCTGCTTATAAGTCAACTCATCATACGATTGGCTAAATGCTATGAACTGTTTATAATAACAATAGGTAATAGTGTTCTTTTTAAGATAGCATGGGAGATTCCTCGGAGCCTTACATCTTGTCATACACTTAATTAAGAAATGATTTGAATAATACCTCTTTTTGTGTCAAAGGAAGGTAAATATCTGATTTCTTTTATATAGAGTTTAAAATGAATTTATTATATAATTGTTAAATAGGATTTAAAATTAATAACGTAATGATGTTTTCATTTTTTTGAGCAATCCTTAAAATCGGAATATCCTAACGAAATTTTAAAAGTAGTGTTACATAAATAATAAGAATAAAAAATAGCCTCACTAAATTTGCATACTTAAAAATGTGAATTCAAAGCTAAGTTACTTCTTTTTTACTGTTTATTTTTGTGCATTTTAATTAATTGATGTGTAATAATTTATATTTGCTAATCATTAGAAAAACGTATGTTTATAATATCCCTTCATATGTTATAAATTGCGTACATATAACATGGAAATAATATTTTTTGAACTAAGAAATGGTTCATAAAAAAGCCTGTCAATATGAAAAATAGAGGGATAAATAAATTTGAAAATATTTTCGTATAACTTTATAGAGTAGTCCAGCTCTGTGAATGTTAATATAGATTAAATAATAATAAAGTTTTAAAATATAGCCATTGAAATGATTTCTTAATTACTTTAACAATAAGTATTTTAAGTTAATAAAGATAGAAAAATCCTACCGAACAAGATCAATCAATTGCCCTTATAAGGGAGTGCGATAGCCTGCGAGTGTTAAGGCGTGTTCAACTTCAATGTTGGGGGTGCAGGTTCGAATACTCCCGAGAGGGAATGGTCATTTTTGGTCTACCTCATTGATAAGATCCTAGGTTCAATAGACTAATTTTAATGCTATAATGCTTATTATATCTTGTCGGATGCAATTCTATCGAACCATAGGCAAAAAAAAAAAAATATCAATCAATTGCCCTGTCCAATCAGGAAGACGTTATTAATTGATTTCCATTACTAATATAAATATGCGTTTCAGTTACGAGAATCCCAAAATGGATATTTGTTCAGGGCTTAATATTCCTTAGGATTGCCTCTGGTATCACTTGCCATCTCTAAATACCACCATTCTAATATATTTATTTATTTCAGTTACCACATTATGGTTTGCTGTTCTCCAGGATGCATGTCCGGCATCCCAGAGATACGAAAAAAGAAAACAAAAAACTCTTCCCCTGAAGACGAAGTCAAAATATCCCTACACAAATTCCCCAGTGACCCCAAGATCCTATCTGAATGGCTCAGGGTCATTCCCCGTCAAAATTTCCGGCCCACACAATATTCAAGGATTTGCAGCAAGCACTTTCATTCCAGCAGCTTTGTTATTGAAAGTGAGGATACAAATGTAACCAGCGGAGGAAGGCTCAGCTAAAGAATCGGAGACTCCGAAATGATGCCGTTCCCACGATATTCTCTAACCTGCCTCCAATGTGCCTACCATTCCCGCCAACAGTGGATGTAGGCCCGTCCTTCCGACAAGAATGTAAGTTTAGATGCTAGGGACATTTTTGCCTTATTTATTGATAGATTATTTGGGTACGGTTTACGTTTTTACAGATCCAAGATAGAAAACGAAAAAATAACGTCGATTTGGAAACATAGAGACATCTCTTGATTTTTACAAAGGTGTTGCAAAAAAATAATGTTCGTCTTGATCCTCTGATATCAATTAGACACAGTTTAATTAAAACTACCGATACCCGCGGTATATACTTTCTTACTGAATCCCACCTCTGGTTATAAGTAAACAGAGAACTATCATAAAATATATGGCATCGCGGAGACAGTATCTAGTTTTGACACTATCGTTTCAGTTTATAACTTGTAAATGTTTTATGGTTACGGTTTTAACAAAAATAGTTTTTTAATTAATTTTTATTTTAAAGAAAGTTATCATCAATATTAGTTTTTAAAACATGTTATCTCACATTAACCACTGTTTTATATAAATGTATAAATACGCTATTTATAAAATATAAAATAAATGCAGTTAATATTGTTAATATCTACTATAATGTAGGACTTAATATACCATGGGACCATTCACAATACCCTTTTGCAAATTGACTTGTTCATAATTAAATATGGATAGAAAAGTATTATTAAATTATTATATACAATTTATTCCTTTTAGTTATCTTATCTATTATGGAGGTACAAATATTAGGTATTGGAATACTTTTGGGTAATCAACGATATTAAATATATTATGTTTGAATGATTTTGCCATCAAAAACATCACCATTCTTTTGGTCTACAAGTCATAACAATAGAAATATATGTAAATACATTTTTTATCTTTTATTTTTCAGATTGAAGAAAACAACAACTCCACCTCCAAGAATTGTTCTCCATGGCAAAAACGAAAAAATAAAGTCCTTTGGCGATTAATAGAAAAAATGAAATCGATTCAAATCCCTCCAGGTGTTTTCAATTATTCAAATGAGTGTTATTCCGTATATTACTCACTTTCGCTGGAGGACGATTGCCCTAACGTAAGGTTTAGTCTACTCATTAAAAAGGACCTAACCTTAAGCTAACCTATGGAAAGTATAAACTAGGCATAGCCAAAGTTTATCACATTACTAAAAATGATAGAATAAGCTTCGCTCACAAGTGCCAAAACTAATTTCCTACCTCCAGAGCAACCCAGTGTCCAAGGACAATGAAATCATTTTAGAACATCTACTAGATGTCTTCGATGAGTATTGCAATGATGGGGCTCCCAGTTTACATCTTGAATTCATTAGAGAACAATTATTTCTATCAACCAAGAAGCTAAAAAACCTCCGGAGATATTCCAGTCAGCTTCTCGGCATAGCTTCTCTATGGCAAACCACTAGTCCATCCTTGTACAATGATATACTTTCGTCTAATCTATTGGTTTTGCCGTCTGTTAAGCACCTTAAGCGAATCGCGAGGCCTTTTAAGTTCGACGCCAATATTGGAGACTCTACAACTCTGAACTACTTTCAAAAAGAATATCATCCCTGGAGCCAGAGAAGCGTGTAGTGTCCTTGATCATCGATGAAGTTCACTCTTCCAGGAAGATAGAGTACTCAAACGGAAAGTTATATGGCTTTGGAGACAATGGAACACCCACGAGGACACTGCTCTGCTTTCTCATCAAGAGTCTCACAGGAAAGTACAGTGACATGGTTGCCATGATACCCCTTGTCACCCTCAACTCCTCAAAGCTCAAGGAATCCTTTCTCCAGGTCCTCCAACTCATCACTCAAGTCGGATTTACCACTGTTTCTGTCATCATGGAGGATCATGCCGTCAATCGCAGGTTTCTCTTTACAGATTTGTCTTTGAGCGAAGAGGATCCCCCTTATTTAAATCCCTTCTCTCAAGAAGATGAACAAATAACGATGATATTCGATCCTCTCCACGTCTTTAAGAAGATCTACCATAATTTTCTAAGCGTTCGCACCCTTTCATTCCCATCTTTTCAAAGTGTTGACGGGAAGGAGGGCATGCTCACTGCTTCTCTAGGAGACGTAGAGTCTATCTATGAAAGGGAGCTTGAGATAAGCAATGATAGGAGAAGAGCTACTAGGCTACTCCGTGAAGTATTTTTGCCACAGCCCTTACGAAATATTAACGTGAGCCTTGCTTCAAGACTGTTTCATCACTCAACAGTAGATGCGCTGAGACACTACAGCCTGGAGAAATCAAGTTACTTAGAAACTTTAGAGTTTTTGAAAGTTTTAGGGAGATTTTGGACTTGTATTAGTGGAGAGAGTAATCAAGGAGAGAGTAAATCGTATCAAACAAGGGGATGAAATACAGTTTTTGAACTCTTTTTATGGGTGGCTATCTAAATGGAAGGGCATGGACCTATCCCAGGATACTTTATCGAATGATACGTTTAAAATCACAATGTATACTTCTAAGGGTCTAGCAAATCTAGTAGCTTATCTCAAAGAGAAAAGGGGAATAATGGACTCATCTTCCCTACTTCATCAAATCAACTCCAATCCATTAGAAAGACGTTTTGGATCCTTCGTCAGCTTGGAGGAAAAGAATATTCTTTAAGCTGTCGCCAACTCTTGGAAA
>CP045893.1:24953084-25054126 GCA_013387185.1 Caligus rogercresseyi | reverse complement strand
TCTTTTTTTTTCCAAAAATTCCTGCTGCTCTCACTAGGGCACCCTTGCATTGACACATAGAAATTGGACAGTGAACAGGCAATCCTTTTAAGGCTCCTTCCTTCGCTAGAGCATCTGCGACTGCGTTGCCCGTACTATCGTTTTGCCTTTATCCATCCCAATGTGAGTTGCATTGAGGTTTTTCGAGAGCGACTTTACAGTTGATGATGTCTTTATTTACTGTTGAACCTGGTCTTAAATCCAAACTATTTATAGCTGAGAGACTATCAGAAAGGATTAGTATTTTTCTGCCATTTGTTTTAGCAGCTGGCATATTGTTGCAAGATTTCTGATAGCTTCAACCTCCGCCTGGAATACTGTATTGGTTTTATCGAGCTTTAGGGACCTCTCTTCTAACACCATGTCCTGCTTCGTTAGTGTCCATCCTGCACCTGTCTGTCCATTAATTTTAGAGCATCTGTATATCCAACGAGGTCATAGTGAGTTATATCCCAATTATTAACTATTTTATATTCAAGTCTGTAGGACCAAAACTCAGTGCTAGGTCCAGGGTAGGGATACTATGTTTGGCTATGTAGCCATCCAGAAAGTAGGTGTCCACTGTTTGTATGACTGAGCCACTTTAGAGGGTTGTCCATTTTTGTGCGTATTCTTGATACACAGACACTTTCAATTAAATATAGGTGTAGCGGGATGAACCCACACATAACTTCCATTGTAGCAGTCGGGTTGACTTCATGGCTCCAGTAATGCTAAGTAGACCTAGTCTCTGCACTCTTCGAAGTTCATTTCGCAGAAATTCACATGAGTGCAACCTTGGTGCAAAACATGGATCCGTAACTCACACCGATCTGACATAGGTCTCATAGATCCACTTAGATCTGAGTGGACTGAATCCCCAGTCTTGACCGATGAACGTCTTCAATGAGAAGAGACTTCTTTTTGATTTTGCAGTTATGTGTTTCAAATGCTCGTTCCACTTAATTTGAGTCTATGACAATCCCGAGATACTTGAATGAGTTGACTCTCTCAATCACAGTTCCATTTATATAAGGACAAACACTGATCCTTTTCCTTTTCTTAGAGAAGAGCATGCACTTAGATTTACTAGCACTGAAATCGTGTCCTCTACTTGATGCCCCAAGAGATAGCTTATCAAGGCTTCTTGCATAAGTTGTTACTAACGTTTGACGATCAGCTCCCTTAATACATAAGCTAGGTCATCAGCATATGCAACTTTATATATTGGCTTTCTTAAGCATTCTAAAGCCTCTCTGAAAAGCGAGGTTCCAGGCTAGTGCAGATAAATTCCTCCCTGTGGGCAGCCTCTTGTCGGAATCGTTGACGCACATTCTCCACCAAGCTGGGCGATAACTATTCTACACCTCAGAAGGTTATTATACCAACGAGTTGTAATTTAAAAAATATTTATTCTGGTCAAGTCTTATAACTCTGGCGGACTTAGAAGTACGTCCTCCAAGACGCATTCGATTACTTTGACGGTGTATCAGAGTCAATATCCCGCCTAAAATTGTCGATGGCTCATTTTATCGTTTTGGTTGGCCACGAATAACACTTAATACTCCCCCACCGACAAATTGAGTGGAAGAATAAAAAGCTTCCACCACCGTTTTTGAGCATGTATAACTAGTCGAAAATATTTACCCCCACCCATTTCAGAAATATACACTCTAATTGTCTTCCTGGTTTTGTGTTTTCCGGATTAAATATCGAAATTCTATGGATATCCATCGGAGCTACACATCATCCAAATTTTATAGCCAAATCTTACTGACTTGTTCCTGATATAATTTTTTGCACCTAGTAATCCACGATATAGGATCATGGATTATCCCCGCTAAGTTTTTCGTAAAATCCACCACACTGGAAACAATTTTCTTTACCATGTCAAGGGTAAGATTTCAAAACTTCATATTTTTCTAATTGGTGGTTGCCATATAATTGTCAATGTTCAGTTACTTCAACAAGAATGGAGTCTTGATACTGATATTCGTCGTTCATTTTCTTCGTCACTAGGTATATCCCGCTCACTATTCGTTGGAAAACCTAGAACCACATCTCGATTTCCTTACTTTTGATGTGTTTTTGATCTCCTCAATAGCATAACTGAGGAAGTCATGGGGGGATTTTAATAGATTCTCTAAATCATTTGAATCATAAAATTAATCGAAATAAATTATAAATTTTAATAACTTACTATTCAACTCTGTCATCCATTATAAAAATAATTATAATACACATTTGTCTTTTAGTTATATGTACTTATATGTACTAACGTACGTAAACTGAAGGGAAACAAAGAATTATACGCAAACACGTAGAGCAGGGCTATTCAATTGGCGGCCCGCGGCCAGATGCGGCCCGGACGCGGCCCAGATGCGGCCCGGACACAGCCAACATGTTTGGGTCAATACACACTTGCGAATCGAGCTTTTCTCACGTGAATGCAATTAAGAACAGTTATCGGTGTTCCCTAACAGACAACAAAATTCACCAGTGCCTTAGGATTGCATTGACATCTTATGAGCCAAACATCAGAGATCTTGTGCAAAACAAGAAATGCCACTTCTCTCACTAAAGTCACCTGCAGCAGTGGGCTAAAATAGCCCTGTTCTGTTTTAGCAGCCAGCGTCATGAACAATGAGAAATGTTGAGTTAAATGTTCTATTTTTTCTTTGTTTTAAATAAAGGAGATGGAGCAGAGAGTTGTTTGTGTGCATTTTTATAGGCCTATTCAATTTTGAAAGCTAAAAAGGTCAAATAAAATAGCCCTAATAAAAAAAATAATAATAGGCATAGTAACCATCGGCCTAATAATACTAATAGTAATACTACTATGTTAAATAATAAAAAACATAATAATAGACTTATTTAAAAAAAAGTGACCGCGGAAATTTTGCAGCCCAGCTCAAGTTCTTGGATTCCAATGTGGCCCACTTGGAAAACTAATTGAATAGCCCTGACGTAGAGCATGAAAATGAGTACCAATAGGCGCCAACGTTCCCCTTTTGGGAACATCATTTTTAAAGTCGATTTTAGTGTACTAAAATATTAATATTATTTTAAAAACTGTTCAATGCAAATCTTTAGTATATTTGCTTATCAAAATAGTTATAAAATAGTAATAATACCAGTTTTAACCCTATTTTTCTTTTTATCAAAAGATAAGTCCAAAACTTGATAAACTCGGTTTTTTCAAAGCACTCAAACTAGTATTAAAATTAGTTTTTGGTTTATTTACAAAAAAAATATTTTGTTTTCTAAGCCTTAAATTATTATATAAACCCATTCAATTTTGTTTTTATTGAATATGACGCGAAGCAGAACACTTCAAAAGTATGTTCCCAAAATGGGAACGTTGGTGTGTAAAGGGACATCATTTTATGTAAAATCTCTTTTTATTTGCTTGTATATATTTTTATGAACTGTGGAAAAAAAAAATCTATTGGCTGTTTTTGACGTCATATGAAACAACACTTATTGAAGGTTTTTAGACCAAAAACTCAGCCTCAAAGTGTAGCCTTTAGAGTTTGAGTATTTTGATTGCCTTACTTTTCGGAAAATTAATTCATTCCTTTTTGAAAAGCTAATCGGTGAAACATTACATCACTATACAGTGACTTGTAATATTGTGAATTGTACAGTCCATTTATACATTTTCAACATAACAGTCTTTAGATTTTCTTGATTATTTGTTTTTCTGTTATACATCATATTTGAAAACTATATTGTTAAGTAAAATACGTTAATATTTCAAACATCAGTAACTATTTTATGCTTATCACTTTTGGTCTTCATTTCCCCTCACGTTGAAGGTCAATAATTTTTTTAGGATGGAAACAAGGGGACTGTCAAATATTTGATGCTATCTGTAAATCATACAAAGACATTATTTCTTTCCCTTTGAATGTATCAAAAGAATTAATGACAGAATTTAGAAGATTAAAGGTATATTTACCTCCACCGAAGGAGGTATTGTTTTCACTTGCGTTGCAACCAACCAACAAACCAATGCGTTGATTTGTTGGTTGGTTTGTTTGTCAGTAGGATAACTCAAAAAGTACGGAACAGATTCGTATGAAACTTTGTGGAGTTGTTGGAAATGCCAAAAGGAACAAGGGATTAAATTTTGGCATCTCTGAGTGCAGAATTAAAATGCAAAATTAGCTAAATACTAATAAATATTTCAAGTTAGCCTACTATGCCAATAGATGTCGCTGTGCTGTGAAATTGGGTGCCGGGAGCGTCTTTCTCTCGGAATTTCTGTCGAGGAGAACCCTCCCCCGTCCCTCTACGCCGCCCCAGTCGTGAAAAATCGGCCTCGGAAGGCTCATAAGGACCCCGTGACGGCGGAGGTTTGCACGCTCTGAGTGTATACATGCCTCTAGTTTCTTTTATTTCCCACCTTATAATTTTGATTTATATAGAGAAACAATTTATTTGTATTGGTACGATGCATTAGGTAGCAAGTCCATTTTTTGTACGACTGTACAACTTTATTCAAAAATTTCCGTTTTAAACTCACACTTATACAAAAGAAAAAGAAAAAAAACACCTCAACATTTCACTAAAAAAAGTTAACACTCACATATATACATCAGATAAATAGAACACACAAATACCCTCATCATTATTTTTAAAACAAACAAACAAAAAAGAACCACAATAGTATTTATATAAATATATGCCCAAAAAATTGCACTACAACTTTGGTTTATTAAAGACAAAATCCGCTATTTTGGACAAATTATAAGGTAGACTTTATTAGTTCTTAATTTATAAATTAAAAATTGCGCCCTTGCTGTTATAAAGTTGGTTTCATTTTGTAACGGATCAGAGTAAAAATAAACAAATTCTCTCAATAGCAGCAGAAGGCCGAAATTTTTTATTAAAACGTTCCCTTAAAACATCTAAAATTCGAATCATCTCTGGACATTCCATTAAAGAATGAACCAAAGTTTCGCTTGCATCCATACAGAAGGAGCAAAACGTATCCTCACTTGTTTTGCCATATATATTACACCAAGGGTAAGGTCTTAGTAACAATTCTATACTTAGGTAAACCAGAATATGGGATAATTAAGATTTTTAGGTTGAATACCTTTTGTAACATAATATTTTAAAACTATCTTTTTTTTATCTATTTGAGATATAAAATGTTTTATTTATTCTATTTTTCCTCTAATAATAAAACCCGAAGGGTCTTGTTAGAACTTGATTTCATAAAACTGTATTCGGACAATGCATTAAGTAGCAAGTGCATTTATTGATAAACGTTGTCCTTTCCAAGGTATATATAATACCTCGTATGTTTATTTCATCTTTTCATGTATATTAAAACGTCATATATCTAATTATTATTAATTATTACGTCATCAAAAAATATATTGTAGCAAAATATATTTTTATTGACAACAGTGGAAGAATAACATAACAAAATGTTACTCTTCCCGTTTGCTCGTGTGACGTGTTTTAAAACCACCAAGCGAAAGTTCAGCTCTTTTGATATAATCTTGTTTTTCAATAGGTATATGTATCTTGGTCCTTATGACGTTTTGTATTAAAATATGTCTTCGTAATTGGTGCCCTTTATACCCAAGGTCAGGTATTGTCAAATTATCTGAACAAATTATGGTTATGATAATATAATTTCACCATATTCATTAAGGTG
This sequence comes from Caligus rogercresseyi, assembly GCA_013387185.1. Lineage (NCBI taxonomy): Eukaryota > Metazoa > Arthropoda > Copepoda > Siphonostomatoida > Caligidae > Caligus > Caligus rogercresseyi. Next base: position 25,048,434 of record CP045893.1, on the reverse strand, counting down.
TCCTTGACCTTTTTAAAACAAAAAAAAAACAATGACACTTTTAAACTTTAAACTGCATTCCCCAATTCAAGTTGAACTAGAGGCATATATACACTCAGAGAGTGCAAACCTCCGCCGTCACGGGGTCCTTATGAGCCTTCCGGATTTTCACGACTGGGGCGGAGTAAAGGGACGGGGGAGGTTCCCCTCGACGGAAATTTCGAGAGAAAGACACTCCCGGCACCCGATTTCACAGCACAGCGACATCTATTGGCAGAGTAGGCTAACTTGAAATATTTTTTAGTATTTAGCTCATTTTGCATCTTAATTCTGCACTCAGAGATGCCAAAATTTAATCACTTGTTTCTTTTGGCATTTCCAACAAATCCACAAAGTTTCATCCGAATCCGTTCCGTACTTTTTGAGTTATCCTGCTGACAAATAAACCAACCAACCAACCAACAAACCAACGCCAGTGAAAACAATACCTCCTTCGGCGGAGGTAATAACTAAATGATTAATGAAATAATTTGGTTCTTCCGTATATTGTTCAAATGGCGTGGTAAACATTGAAGAATTCTAATGAAAACTACTTTTCTATCCTCTGGCTTCTTCTATGCACTTTCTAAATCACATACAATCACAACAATTGGTTCTAATTTTTAAAATAAACTGTAATAAGAGTGTGCTATAATAACTATAAATAACATAAAAACTTAGCATAACATTTAAAATTAAACTCACAATAAACATAGAACCTTAAATTACAGTCCTGTAAGGAAAATCCCTCATATAAAAATATTTATATACGATGATAAAAATTGTCAATGTTTAAATCAGGCAAAATTTAAATTAAGGTTCTCGAAAAAATATTTTTCTATACAATGATCTCCGGTGATACTTTCGCTAAAAAACATAACAAATATTTTGTCCTCAGCATCAAGATAACATGGATATCTGCAACGCAATGGAAATTTCCTTGGAAGTATGTACAAATCATATAATCCTGCTCAAAGAATGTATTTAGAAATACTTTTATGATTTTATTAAATATTTTGAATTATAAATGTATTCTCTTTTTTGTTTTCCTAATTTATTATATTCATATATTTTTATGTTCTATTTTTTAGAATTTCATTATTTTTCATCATGTTATACATCCATAGTGCGATATTATTTTTTTGTTGAGAAAATTATGTACCATAAAGTTATTTAGAAAAATTACACATGAATTTATCTTAATTATATAGAGTCAGGGCAAAGATAAGTGAGTGGCAGTTTTGTACTGTTGTGTACATATTTTGACGAGTCAGTATCATGTTGGTATTAATAAATCCTAATTAAATTATAGAGGTTTTTTTTGATGTTTTTTTTTATTTTAACTTTTTAAAATTATATTATTCTTTTTAATGTTGCCTTTTTAAAGTTCATTGTTTATGATTTATGTGAGATGGCTATTTTGTAATGGACTTATAACATAAAATTTATTATTAAGTTTTATGGCTTTTTAAATCTTTATTTCAATTCTTATTAGCTCATTTTGCGACATCTAACTCCATTTTGACGTGCTTACCTCATGGAAGATGCTCGCGATTTTCTCTTTAAAGAACCCAAAGTCCGGAATAATGAGCTCATCCTGAAACACTTTATTGAATAGCACCCCTGTTTCGGAGACCATGTTTTTGAAGGTCGAGGTGTCCAGCTTGAGAGAGTCAAGGCCGGGGGACTTGGTGGCCTTGAGCATGTTGAGACAGGACATCATGCTCGAGAGTCGAGGGTCCGTCTTTCGGAGACCCGCTTTTTCAAGAGTCTAAATTTGAAATAAATAAGAAGAGGATTTTTAAGTGTTTAGGCTTGGATGAATACCTGGTCTTACCTCCAAAAATAGCTTGATGGATATTTTGTCCTCCTCATAGAGGCTGGAGAATAGAAAGTCGTCCTCGTGTCTATGGAGATGAATAAATATGTGTTAATAAAAAGTGCGATTAAAGTGATTCTGTTACAGTTTTATTCTAAATTGTAAAGTTTCAATAATTGTCGGAATCGTGGGCATAGCTCTAAATCGACATCTCTTCAAGATGGGGAAGGTTAGAACCCTACATGCCGGCTTTGCAGCATCGAGGACCTTACCACACATCATCTAAGACGGCTCACTTACAAGGAAGAAGATGAGGCAACTCGAAGGAGATGTCGGAAGACGAAGACTTCAAGCATTATATTTTTAAAACATTTCAAATTTTACACACTTTTAATGATATTTTTTTATTAATAAGGACAATAGTTATTAGATAAGTCACTACCGGCTGATACCGGACTAAGTTCCGGTGAGGTGGATCTATTCTAGAAACTAAACGAAGGCCTAAAAGTCAACGTCATTGTTAACAAAAATCAACAAATAATAAAAACGAAGAGATCATTGGATAACTTAGACATCGCTGCGATTTTACCAATACTAATTTTTAGTTCTTTGTGCTTTATCTCTCATCTACATGAAATTCCGGGGTATTATTGCTATTATCATTATGTATATGGAAATAAAAGTAGGCCAAGAAAAAAATGATATTTCAAACTAACAGAGTTAAATTTGATTAATCCATTAAAGAAAAACCAATAAACAATAAATACATTTATTATTTTGACACAAATAAGGATTCGAATGGGGAATCGAATAATCAGCTAAGCAATATACAATCGTAAATATAAGACATCTTTCCAATAAAAATAGCTCTATATTTGATGATATTTCAGAGTAATTTTTAAGTTGCCATAGAAATGAAAAAGTTGAACAAAGTGTTGTGTTACATATTTAAAATTCAAAGTAATCTATCTTAAACCGATCTTCTTATATTGCCATTTCCCCCCTCAATGTAAGTTTTTAATGATGAATTGAGGAAATTCAGTATTTGTTTTACGCTTTTTCAGTATTTAAGGGATGTCTTTTAAAATACGACCTCAATCTCATAAATACGTATCATTTTCGACATATTAGCCGGCCTACATATTTTTAATGCAATGTTTTAGTTTATATACGTCATTCTCTCTTGTTGACTGTGGATTGTAATGTAAGATCTAGTATATTGGATATAGCTTGTAATCTGGCGAAGACAAAAATGAATAACGTCCCTCCATTTGGGCTAGTATATATATATATATATATATATATATATACATACATATATATATATATATATATATATATATATATATATATATATATATATATATATATATATATATATATATATATATATACTTGCTCACTAGTAGGAAGGATCGTCCCTCACAAGAGATTAAGTGATTTTTCGATCAAGAAAGAGGCAAAAACATTAAATATTTATTCTCTCCATTTATTGACTGAAGAGCTGAATAAAAATGTATACGACATTGTACAACAGGGCTTAGCTATAATATTTATTATTATTATTATTATTTATGCCATTAATAATATAAAATAATGATGACTTGCGAGTAGTAAACAATTATGGACATTATCTTACTAGAAAAATTCTAAATATAGGCTTTGTTTGTTTTAATATATATAATGTAATCCAAAGGAGAAAGGAGCTTCATATTTTGAAAAAGTTTTACCACTTGGATAAATTACAAATCAGCAACTCCAATATTTTTAACAGTAATGCTTACAACAAGGAAACGATTCATGTAGTATGTCAAATTGGAGGAGGTTCGAACTCGTACCTCCTTCCTTCTGCCTAACCTAACTATATAATTTAGATTGCAACAAGATTTAATAAAGCCCCCATGTAAATTTAGATCACGATATTAAATGTCTCATATTGTCACGTATTAAAAAAGTATGGATAGTTTCTTAAGCATTACATTTGTATTTTCGTTTCTGATGTTTGTATATGATTGTTTTTTTAATTTTGTTAGTCTAAATAAGAAATATTTTTTGGGGCAAAATGCTTAAACTGTGTTGTTTTGCCGTTACTTTGTAATGTTTGAGGATCGGAAATACTATTAATAGTCAAACGATGTCACTATCTGCAGTATTTTCTTGAATAAAGTTCTGCTTGACTAATAAATATCTTTGAGCTGTGCATTCATTGTTTTATATATATATATATATATATATATATATATATATATATATATATATATATATATATATATATATATATATATATATATATATATATATATATATATCCATATATATACACATATATATATAGCTTATGGAAGCCCCAGGTGCTATACGTACAGAAAGTGGAGTCATGTATAGGATTTTGTTTGGCTTATAAACCTTCATGGCTCTATGATGGCACAAAACTCTTAACAGCTCAATTTATATTATCAACCACTCACATTTGGTAATTTCATCTTATAAATTGTATATCTCTCAGCCAAAATAATTACTTTTTGTCCTAGGGTGTATTACAATGTATTTAATTCAAATAGGATAAGCCAAATATTGTAAGATCACGAGTATATTTCTAATGAGGAAAGTTGCATTTTAATATACATGCAAATATCTTCCTTTTTATGTTGGCAAATAAAACATCTCAATGAAATTTCTTCTAAGCTTTAATTGATAAATCATTTTGAGTATATATTTTGGGCTATGACTCTTTCAAATGAGTCCAAACTGCATTTCTCCAAAATAATTAGCAAATCTTATATCAAAACGTTACTTACCGATCATCTTGAGAAATATCACTCCAGGACTCGCATTCATTGATGATAATCTCTTGCTTATTGTGTCCAAATGTTTGTTCGTTACTCTCTATGGATATGTAGATGGGTGGATTGACTTCCATTCTGATGATGTCTTCGACTGATGGCTCAGCAATGTCCAGTCTCACAAGAGTACAACATTTTTTTTCTTTTATTTCATGTACACAGAGTTTCTTCAGACCTCCCTGGTAAAGAGAGTGTCTACGCTTTTTGACAAAAAGCGTATAATGGTTTGTCCTCCTCCATCGTAGCCATCATCCACTTACATAATCTGCTTTTGACTACTTTAGACAAAATGCATATTGTTAGGTTGTATACTATACCAGTTTGGAAGGGAAATTCACAACACATGAGTATTACAGCCTTAATTTGTAAACTTGAAATAATCTTTTGTTTTGCATTTTAAGTTGATTAAAAAACGATTTAAAGTGTATTGCTATCTACATTTACCAGAGGGAAACACCTTTAACTTTAAAATTTGTAATTGATTTTTAAAAGATCTATTTAATGTTTTGTGAATAAAGTAGGTCAGTACTGTTCTGATTGTTATCTTGGGGGTTTGATTTGGGGGAAAATGGACCGAAAATGATTATTAAACGTTAATCCTTCCTTTATTTTGTATGACTATTTTTAAATTCTTGAAATGTGTTAAAATAGCATTATTAATGAGGACATGAGAGATGATTGAATGGCGAATAAAAATACTACAACCTAAGTTTACTACCAAACTTTTGGTTCCAATTTCGTTCAAACTTTCATAAGATGATTTCTATATACTAAGGTAAAATCCTAGCAGATGCCTGACTCTCAAACCCTTTATTATCAAAATTAAGAATCTTCCTTATATATATATATAATTGAGAAAGTCTACCTTAAGATATTTTTAAGTAATTCATGATTTAATCTTTTTAAGCGTGGGAGAGAGTTACAGATGTAAAGCCAATCTATCTTCTCAAAGTATATATTTAAATAGTAGCCATGTTTTTTCATGTATTCATTATTATTATTGAAACGAACCAAATCTTAATATTTTTCATATCATCAAAACGCCTACTGTTTCAAAAGATTTTGATGACTTGAGCGGGTGGTATCATAGCATTACAAAGAGTGGTTCTTTCTGTTTGCCGATGTGATTTCATTAAATAACTCAGCTTTATTGTCAATATGAATACACCTTGTTTTTCAATATCCCTTGTATCTTGTAAAATTAAAAGATGTTCACTTCGGAAAAATCATCTAATTCAAAGCTCGTAGTTGTAGTTATTAGTTGTAGTAAAAGAAATAGAAATTATATACAGAGCTTATTAATGGAAATACTTAAGTTTGTTAGCTGCCGAGGGTAAAGAGACCCTATACAAACAGATCTTGTTTACATGTCCTGGAATACATAAATAGGATTGGAAAGACGTAAATCACAAACCTTCATGAAGTAGATTGGATCAAGGTATTTTAAAAGACGAGGTATATCGATAAAGGAAAAAAACCCAGCTGACTATTCGCTTGTCGGTGATTTTTAATCGATCTGGCGATCAATTTAGTAGGACGAAGCAAACAAAGACCATTTTGTTACGTAGTGTAGTTCGTCCTACTAAATTGATCTTTTCACTTTCATGCCAGAAATCGAAATTATAAAGAATGTTATTACCTTACATATTGATTATAGTCATAGACGCGAAACAAAAATATAGCCGCTTGAATAGAACACTAAATATGGTCAACTTTTTGAATATAAAGCCGATTATTTCGAATTGTACGAAAGATATATTTATAAAACTGATTTGAAATGCAGAGATATAGTAGAAAAATAAATATACTGACATTTGGTGTTATTCTTAATTTACCTTGAACCATTAGAAATGATGAAAATCCTGATTTTCAAAAAAGGGCCTCCAAACTTTTTTCAGACGATATTTTGAGTGGCATTTTTGGAATCTACAAAATATTTCAGCGCAGGGGCAAAATCCTGTTACATAGTGTTATTGAAGCTAATAAGCTCTCTATGTTTTTATATTTGCATGAGTTGTATCTATGTCCTAGTTGGTGGGTATTATAAGAAATCATGATGAGATTGGGAATTGTGAATAAAAGTTGATCGGTGCATTTATATAAAATAGTACTCTCCAATACTATATATATATATATAAACTAAAACTTGAACATATTCCGCATCTATTAATCGGCCAGTTATCTCTTCAAATGGAGTCGAAGAATGAAACATCCAATCAATAATGAATTAAGTCACCTTATAAAAGAAAATCATATTATTTCCTCTTCCCTTTTTTGTGGCGAGTAATTATATTTTATAACTATAATGTACTAAGTATCCAAATTTCCCTAATTAAAAAAATAAGGCATGTAACTATTTGGTTATGAGTATTGCGTCACGTTCGATTAAGCTCTTTTAACCTGGAGGACAAACCTTGGCGTGGAGTGTCCCTCTTGTTTCTAGAATTACCCATTCGAGTAATTCCCTCGTCTCTCGTCGTCGGGACTGACTTTTTATAGTAAGTAGTTCAATGCCTCCCTCGTAACTGTTTCTTCTAAAAATAACATTGATTTCTTTAGCGTTTCGTGGCCTAGACATTTATCTATGTCCATTTCCATGCCCCAAATACACCCCTGTTTTCTTGTTCTATCCAGTTTGGTAAAACAGTGGACCAAGCCTTCACTCTTTACAAAAACACTTATACCACGCACAGGCAGCTCAATGAATTTTTTTTTTTGAGGGGTCAGTGACTATGTTATATTTGGAGTATGTCGCTGGCAATGCATGAAAAACACACATTTATTCTTTTATCTTTACCTTTACGTATTGTTGTGATTTATTTGATTCTAGAATGATACAATCATAGTCTGAGTGAAGCATATATATATATATATATATATATATATATATATATATCAGGCTTGTGAGCGTTCAACTTTTTTGCGTTCAGCGTTAAAAAAAAAATATCGTTCCGTTCAATGTTTTTGCGTTCAGCGTTCTGTTAGCGTTCAGCGTTCAAATATTTAAAAAAATAACATTGTGGAATTTAGAAAACTGGATATACTATTTAGGGTTTTTATAAAAAAATCTGGATCTAACCCAGGGTCTAAAAGGGTCTTTTTTAGAAAATAATTTCCGAAAAAAGTGATGACTTTTTTTGAAAATAATTTCCAAAAAAGTAAAGTGATGACGTTTTTTTAGAAAAGAATTTCCAAAAAAGTAATGCGTAGTGATGACTTTTTTTAGAAAATAATTCCCCAAAAAAGTATTGCGTAGTTATGACGTCATTTTTTAGAAACGAATTTCCAAAAAAGGTAATGCGTAGTGATGACGTTTTTTAAAGAAAAGAATGTCCAAAAAAAGTAATGGGCAGTGATGACGTTTTTTTTAAAGAATTTCCAAAAAAAGTGATGACGTTTTTCCGAAAAAAGTCTGAACGCTGAACACAAAACTCTTTTTTTTTGCGTTCAACGTTATAAAAAAATTGCGTTCCGTTCAGCGTTCCGTCATTGATATATATATATATATATGATATATATACATAAATATATAAACCTGATATATACATAAATTAATATATGTATATATATATACATATATATTGATTTATTCAATTCGTCAATAAGTTTTTTTGTGAAGCATAATAAAATATTTAAAGGTATCTCATAATATAAAAATAAATCCCTTTAGGATTAAATGTAATTCCTTGAGTCTACGGCAATAAAACATTAAATCAATAAGGCATCAGAATAGTCTAATTGCTCATCAAGATTAGGATAAAACACACTCATCCAGGCTTAAAACTGAAATGGATGCATCACACAATATTTAAACCCGAAATCAAAATGTTTTTATTTCAATTGTTCTTATTAATTGATTCCGTTTCAATAATAGTTCATTTTTTACCTATTAAGTCCAATTGAATTGCTGTGTTCTATTGGATGTAAATAACCATACTATTGTTTAAATTAGTGTATCGAATCTAGGATCTTATCAATGAGATCAACCAAATTTGACCTTCCCCTCTCGGGAGCCGATCCTGCATTTCCAACATATAGAGTTGAAAACGCCTTAAGTCACTGAATAACTGAGGACGAATCTTAAAAATGTTACCATTAATTCTGGAGAGATTATTATTATTATTTTGTACCGAGAATAAAAAACTCATTCTATTTGTATTCACACAACAGTTTTACAAAAATGCCAGGGAATATGAAAAAAACACAAACAAAATAATGGTTTACCTGAAAAAGAGAAATTTTAAATAAAGTCATTTTCATTTAAAGTTTTATTTTATAAAATATGGGATTTTAATTTGTTAGTAAAATGAACTAAATTGGACGTTAAGGGCGTTTGCGTGCACTCCAATTTATACATAACATAAATAACTTTTGTTTAATTTTTTAAATTCTCTTCGTGTTGACCCACAAATATAAAAGCAAAGTTTTGGAGCCTTAGCAATACATTATATTCTGAGTAAGCTTTAATCGAAACAGTATTTCGAATATCCCTCGTTGCCACACATTCAGATAAAAAATGGTCGAGCGTTTCTCTATGGTTTTTCTAGAAGAAACACAGTATCCTTTTTTGCCTATTTTGTTGGATAGAATTGCATCCGACAGGATATAAATAAGCATTATAACATTACAATTAGTCTATTGAACCTAGGATCTTTTCAATGAGGTATCGGACCAAAAATGAACATCCCCTCTCGGGAGTATTCGAACCTGCATCCCCAACATTGAGAGTTGAACACGTATTTCTTTTGTTGTTCTGCAGTGTATGCTTCCATTTGTTATTAATTATTATTATGTAAATGCAATTATGCTTATTCATATCTATATAGATGCCAATAAACTGTACCAAACAAAAAACCCACCCAAAATTTTGGTTCTTACGATGAAACTAAAATGATTAGTACAATTGATCACAAATGAAGCAAAAACAGCTTCGATTACACTAGACAACAGCCAAAATGCTCCAGGGCCTAATCGCGCTGATTTGTACTCAATCAAGGGCACTGAACAAGAATATGATGTTCAAAACAGTTTATCGGCTCTTACTTGTAAAATATGCACTCTCCTTAGACTATTTGTAATAATTATAGCAAATATACCGAGTGCTGAGGCATTTTTTATTTTAAATAAGGTCTTTATTTCATTTGTAACAGGAGATACAAAGTTAAAAAGGCAGTAGAATTGTGGATAAAAATAATACATAAATAAACATAATAGTTTAAAATTAGACTACTACCAAAAGACCTAGCTACAATAGAACATATCAAAGCGTTAAAAATGTTTCACAATATATATACTAAATTTTGTTGACAAGTTATAAGACATAATATAAAATAACATTGAAACAAAAAATAATAATAATTTAATTTTTTTGGCTGTAATAGTAAAAATACTGTTTAAACAATTTTCTTTAGATGGCTAAAATATCTGTAGGAGTTCATCCAACTGAAATTCACCAAGTCGATGGCGTAGTTCCATGAAGATCCTCTTTGCTCGGGGTTTTTGAGGTCAAAAATGGTGTATCTCGCCGAAGCCGAGATTAAAATGCCCCTCAGATCTTTCCGAAGTAGAAACTCTCCAGATGTCAACCTAGAACTAATCAGTGCTTTGGCACTTAAGAGTGCAAAGTGAATGGCTTCAAGATCTTTCTTAGAAAAACCACATAGTACTACGCCTTAAAATCTTTGGAAGACGACATGTTTAAAATTAAAAACTTAGTTAAAGTTGAGGCATATGGACAGTCAACAAATGCATGGATTGTAGTATTTAAAATTTTCCCACAATCTTTACAACGGCCATTAAAAAATAGAACACCGGTCGAGATTTGGAATTGCGAAGTGAACTTCTTTCCTTCCATTACTCCAAGCAGAGACTCCTTTATTTTTATAAACCAATCTTCAGAGACTTTAAGGTCTTTAATAGTTTTTTGGCAAATCTTTCACACCTCCTTATCATACGAACACAATACATTTACTTTAACGTGCCAAGGACATGGAAGGCGATGATAACCGCACGCTTTCATGAGAGGGTATTTAAATTTCCCGTGGCTAAATGAAGAATAAGATTTCTACGTGGAAAGTAAGAATGCCGCCCATTAGTGCCTCACCTTCCAAGGTTACGGGTCTTCATTTTTTTTGAAAAAAGCCTTTTTGTCCCTGTTTTGTTCGATAATGTCTACCGTTGACCTTGAGTCAAAAGATATAGGGCAGACCCAAATAATTCTTTGGACAGCGGCCCAAGTGAGAGATACAGATGAAAGAAGATAATTGGAATTGACGGTACCCATCATAAAAATGTAAATACGGAGGAGTTTGAGACGACAGATCTCCACTCAAGGTCGAGCCTTGTGGATAAATCAATTAAAACTTTTATATATATCTTAGGAATTACTCTGGATAAAACTACTAAACCACCCCCATCTGATTCCTTGGCCGTTTTAATGGTACTATATACGATTTATGATAGAGAGTTAAAATCCATTTTTTCTTCTTGTATTGCCTTATCAGCTAAAATCGGTAAAAGGGAAGCTTTATATAAACTACAGGCACTACAAAATTATTATAAAAATCGATCCGCGTTTGAAGGTTAAAGCTTTTAAAAAGTGAAAGCCTCTTATATACCGCTGATTTTAAGGATATATATATATATATTTAAAACTTTTGGTTGTAATAGTAAAAATACTGTTTAACAATTTCTTTAGATGGCTAAAATATCTGTAGGAGTTCATCCAACTGAAATTCACCAAGTCGATGGCGTAGTTCCATGAAGACCCTCTTTGTTCGGGGAGTTTGAGGTCAAAAATGGTGTATCTCGCCATCACTATCCAATTCACCTTGTCTTCCATATTCCACTCCAAGAATGCCAACTTTGTCTCCAATTGGACAATTAGCAACTCGTAAATTGTTGATGGGACGCCAAGCTCCAAGAGGTAAAATCGATGTTTTTGAAGAATTAAGTTCAAGTCCCGAACTTTTTAAATTTAGTAAAAAAGGCCAGCAAAATTTCTATTCTTTTTATTAATAGACTCTCAGAACGGGCTTCAACAAATAAAGTCACATCATCGGCGTAGAGGTCAATAATATGTTTCTCTTCGTTAAAAAGAACTCCGAACCCATTGTATTTATGTTTTATCTGAGTGGCCAATTCTTCAATGGCCATCACAAACAAAAGAGGAGTGGTGGGGCAGCCTTGACGACAGCTCTTCCCTAGGAATATTGACTGACTTTGTTTCCCATTAATACAAATTGAAGACGAGCCATTGGACAGTAATGCTCTAATGGGGTTGAAGAAGCGCTTTGGCAAAAATTTCTTCACCATTTTTAAGATGTGCGTGTGAGAAACGGAGCCAAATGCTTTACGGAAGTCTACAGCTATTATGGCACCAAATAAGTTCCTAGAATCAATACCATCAATAGTGCAGCTTATATTTCTAGAAATATCGGCCAATTTTCTCTTCTTTAAGAATCCCTTCTGATGCAAACCAATTCTCTTATTTAAAATGGGTTCCATACGAACAGCCACAATACCCGCAAGTATTCGATATGATTAATTAAGAATGGTTATTGGACGCCAGTGGTTAATGTCGGTTCCATTGCCTTTTTTGGGAATCAAAACAATCTTGCCTTTTGTAACCTGTGCTGGCAGACTTCCTTTTTGCTCCAGGGATTTTGCTAAACATAATAAGAAAGGAGTCAATTCTTCACACATTAGAGTAAAAAATTCCCTCCAAAACCATCTGGTCCATATGCCTTGTTATTTTTAAACAAATATTTTATATAATAAGCAATTGAATCTGCAGAAAACAATTCCATTGAGGAGTTTTTTACTTTTTTAGGAAAGTTAATCTCTCTCCTACTACAGTGGCCTGAAAATCACGATGAAAACAGGACAATATTTCCTCCACTTTAGTAAAAACTTTCCCCTGGGATAAAATTTTAGTCAATTTTGTTTGATTCAATAAGCGAGAAAAATTGAACTTCCTTATCCGTAAATTGGAGTTATTTTCTCTGGCTCTTTTATTTAATATTCTTCCTCCACGATATCGGATATTCTAAAAGAATTAAGAGAATCCGTGATATAGTTTTTCCAGAAACACGGTCCGTTTTTTAAAATATCATTCATTTGTGATTGAAATCGTTTAAAATTTATCCTATGCCGTTTCAAAAAAACCTTTTTGGAAGAAGGCACACAGTATTGAAGGGTAAATTTGCTTTATGAGCACAAAAGGAGGATTTAAAATGACGATAGAGTTTTGATCTTAATAAGGAAATATACTCGTCTTCCTCAAAAAGCCACTTGGGTATTTGAAATTTATTTTTTGAAGATGTAAAAAACTCAAGCTCGATAACTTTGTGGTCTGATGCTGGCTCAGGAAGATATTGTACTCTCTTTACTTTGGAAAACAACGAAGGAGAAACTAGAGCAAGGTCTATACGAGATGAACGACCTCCGCTACTCCAAGAGATACAGTCATCAGGATTTAAAACACCTAATATATCCACCAAATTTAACCTTAATATTATATCTCTAACTATTGGACTATTGTCATAATTACGTTGGGCATCAAGATCGACATTTAGATCGCCAATTATAATTAGAGGGGCAGAGTAATTCTTATGTCGATTAATAATTGCTTGAAAGAATGGAAAACACTTAACATTTGGGCCATAGGAATTGATCAAACAGCTTAAAATCTCTCTCAGTGATCAATAAACTATGCCAATCACTGGAATTCGAATATTTTTTTATACATAGAGGAGCGTTTAAGTCTCTAGAAATAAACGTAAGCACTCGTCTAGTATGCCCAGTTCCTGTTAAGAAATTGTAGAATGACGATGGAAGGCAGAAAGGACATGAGCCATTGCAGTCCGAAGATACTCGAGACTTAACATCTTGTAGGCATATAATATAAGGATTAAGAGCCAAAAGATGTTTCATCAATGCATGCCTCGGCCTCTTTGGCTTACCTCCTCTAATGTTAAGTGAAATCATTTTACTAATTTCCCAGCCACCACACAAAGTACGATTGGTAACTGAAATATTGAAAAACAATCAGTTATCCTCAACTGATTAGTAGAGTTTGGGTGCTTAAGGGACATAGTCCGATTATCAAGAAAAATAACCTACCCTAACGCTAACGGAGAGTGGTTTTAATTAGATTGGTTTCATTTTTGTATTTTTTATTCCACAACTAAATCACATCAATCTTAAAATTATGTATATATATATATATATATATAGTTATAATCGGCGTGGAAGTTATAAATCTAGAAATGAACAATACACTTGTAATCAGAGCTTCAGGGAGTTTTATCATAGACCAGCACAGGGAAGAGGCAGTTACTGATTTGAAGAAAAACGTACCCATCAGTTTTTATCGGAGATAATTTGATATAAACTTCCTGTAGTTTTTCCTCCATAATCGACGAATATTTGAAGCAGTGCACATACAATAAATTTCATGTTGAAAAGTATCCCTCTATTATCAACTTCTTCAATTTATTTTTTATCCTCAATTATCTTGCCATGTTGCTAGGCTCATTTTCCTCAAAATAATATAAAAAGTGCCCCTGAAAATTATCTAAATATCTTAGATTTGCGCAGAATCAAATGAGTAATTAATTTAGCTGACTACTTTCACAAAATATTAGCACTTATTATTATTATTTTAAGAATTAAATGTGTCTTGAAGATTATTTTTCGCTTATTAATTAATGTATAATTACATTATTCGTAAGTGGAGCATGTTTTATAATTGTGGTTCCTTTTGCATATATAAGGGGTTGAAATAAGAAGAATTGATGGTTTCATATGTCGATAGTCCTCATTATGTGTTTCAAGAACTTCATTAGGAGAAAGGTAATATTGACTAAATATAAAAATAATTATATAATATTGACGAAGAAAAAAAACAGGTTTGCTTTTTATTTGCAAATTCCTTAAATAATTTGATAACAATATTGGAATGCTATTTTCCAAATCACAGTCACTCTCTAACAAATAAAATTAGTTTTGACACTTGTAATTAATTATATGTAAATGAAAAGGCAGACCTGTTTTTTTTCTTTGTAACAAATCACAATAATATTAAATGCAACCTCAATAATCACCTAAAAGTAGTTACTTACTATGATCAATCCTTCGTCCTACTAAATTGATCTTTTATTTACTTACATGCCAGATATCGAAATTATAAAACTGTTCTGAAATGCATTGACATATACCAAAAATATATTACATATTGATTATAGTCAATAGACTCGAAACAAAAAAAATAGCCGCTTAAATAGAACACTAAAAAATGATCAACTTTTTGAAATATAAAGGCGATTTTTTCGAATAGTACGAAAAATATATAAATTATAAAAACGGATTTGAAATGCTCAGATATAGTAGAAATAAATACTACTGGCATTTGTGGTTATTCTTACTTTCCCAAAGACAACAGTGCCTGAACCATTAGAAATGATGAAAATCCTAATTTTCAAAAAAGGCCATAAGTCCAACCTTTTTTCGGACGATATTTTGAGTGGCATTTTTGGAATCTACGTAAAAAATGGGACTCAATTAAAAATTTCATCCCAGGGGCAAAATCCTGTTACATAGTGTAATCAGATGGGCAGAGTAATTCTTATGTCGATTAATAATTGCTTGAAAGAATGGAAAACACTTAACATTTGGCCATAGGAATTGATCAAACAGCTTAAAATCTCTCTCAGTGATCATCAACTATGCCAATCACTGGAATTCGAATATTTTTTATACATAGAGGAGCGTTTAAGTCTCTAGAAATAAACGTAAGCACTCGTCTAGTATGCCCAGTTCCTGTTAAGAAATTGTAGAATGACGATGGAAGGCAGAAAGGACATGAGCCATTGCAGTCCGAAGATACTCGAGACTTAACATCTTGTAGGCATATAATATAAGGATTAAGAGCCAAAGATGTTTCATCAATGCATGCCTCGGCCTCTTTGGCTTACCTCCTCTAATGTTAAGTGAAATCATTTTACTAATTTCCCAGCCACCACACAAAGTACGATTGATACCTGAAATATTGGAAAAAAATCAGTTATCCTCAACTGATTAGTAGAGTTTGGGTGTTTAAGGGACATAGTACGATTATCAAGAAAAATAACCTACCCTAACGCTAACGGAGAGTGACTTTAATTAGGGCGCTTTAGAGGGGTCTTTCCTCTATCCGGCGATGTAAGAGACGCCGTCCAACTTCTTTTACTACCAGATTGCGAACGTGTTCTTGCTGATAAAATTTGTTTAATTTCATTCATTTGTTTTAGAGATTTTTGGACGGAAGAGGGATCGATTTTTTTAAAGCAGATGGGTCAATAACCTCAGAAACTTCGTCAATTAGACAATCATAATTTTCTTTTCTTAGGGAAACAGGTATAGGTTCGACAGCAGGTGACTCTCTCTGAGAGCGAGGACTTGATATCAACACTTTTTCGACATCAACCTCTAACTCTTTCACCACAATGGAAACGGGAACATCCTTTGCAGGCTCTGTTATTAACTCTTCCTCACAAACATCAGGAGGGAGGGCAACATTTTCACTCATTTTTATATTATTACCAGCGATTTCTTCAACTAGAGGAGTAGTCACATTGGAGACATCGTTTGAAGTATTAATTAATAGGCCATTTCCATTTTTTTCAACCTCTACATCGCCGCTTCCTTCAGCATGAGATGCAACCCCTCTTTGAGTAATAGGGTGTGGATTTTCATTTAGGGAGCTTTTTTGAGTTTCAGGGCGCTCTTCTAATGTCTTTGACAAAGTTTTCTCATATTCCCTTGTTTTCACCCTTTCTCGATCACAATAATATTTCAGATGACCAAAGCCGAAGCAGCACTGGCACTGAATTTTAGAGCCCGAGAATTTTAATCTTACAAGATTACCTTTATAGGCTATTACTTGTGGCAAGGAGGCAGGGTTTGCCATTATCTCAACAATATAATCGCTATCTCTCCAAATGTCACGATACCGATCATATTTTTCCTCTGCCTTCTTCATCAGGGTTTTTCTTAGGATAATGCTTCACAATCTCTCCCCATTTCCCCATCCATTGAACGAGGCCCTGTTCGTCAAACCTCTTAAAAGTGTTAACCATCGTTACAACTAGTTTCTTCCTTTTATCGACAGAAACATTCTCTATTCCCTTCAGTTTGAATAAAGCCTTTTCCAAGACTCCATCCTGATTTAAAACTTACAATGAAATTACTCTCTGGAGGTCTGCTAGTCTTGTTCTGACATCCACCGAATGTCTTGTATAAAAACAAGATTGCCTTGGACCAATTTTGGATTTGCTCCCGCAACTTCATGTTGTTTGAAACCCAACAACATTGCCAAGTCATCCACATCTATGTGTTTTAAATTGTCCGTTTTGAACAATTTTCCTTCAGTATTTTCGCACGTCTCCAAAAAGTCTCCCAACGATAAACGCCATTTAAATTAATGAGAATATCATCATCTTTGAGTATGTTTTTCTCAAGGAGAATATAAAGAAGGTGAGTGAACAAGGAAACTTTACGTTGTGTTTTATTATTATTATTATTGGACTTAGTTTTTCAACATTGACGTCATATGTTTATTTATTTTATATTACAAAATCAATTTCTCAAAGGAATTGCTTTGTTTTGGAGTGATGTGTAGAGATAGAAAAGCGAGGGATATATTTTGGGCGTGTGAAAGGGAGAATGTTTGAATGGTACAATTGAGTTCAGGCTCTTGTTATCACTATTTTCTTTCCTCAGAACAGAAGCAAAAACAGAGATTCAAATATAAAATAAATACCTTCCGTTCCGGCCGACTTGGCCTACTTCATAAATGAAATAAATACTCCTCAAAAAGAGGAAAGAGAATAGTGATAACAAGAGCCTGAACTCAATTGTACCATTGAAACATTCGTCCTTTCACACGCTCAAAATATCCCTCTATTTTCTATCTCTAGTGATGTGTGAGTGCCAGGAACAGCCTCAAGTCAATTGGTCTGTTCAAGAAAAGTCCATGAAACCGACTGTGACTCGTAAGCCTGGATAACGGTGAATGGAGCCCATGAGTGCACATCCTCCGTCGAGGAGGCATTTTTCAATAATTGATAGCAATGAATGGTTCCTTTTAAATAATTCCTTTTTAAATGAATGAATAATAATATGCAAATTTCAACAATGACGATGACGTCATTGTTGAAAACAACAGCTGAGTCAGCTAACGCCAACCTGCCTGCCTTAGAGAGTTCGTTGTTGACACACCTTTATATATTCTCCTTGGTTTTCTTCAAAATATTTGAATATTCCTTCCCTTTTTGAATAACCTTTCCTAAGCTCTCAACGGAGGGCTCGCTATTTATTATTTAAATCCCCAACATCTGGGGGCTTGTCTGGAGGATGTTATTGATCTCTATGTCTTTTTCAAGTTTTTAACTTGCTCAGTCAGTAGAAACAAAGGTCTTTAAAGAAGAGAAGAAAATAAAAAATCACCCCACGAAGGGAAGTAACAAGAAAAAGAAAAAAAGAAGAAAAAAAAAGAAGAAAAAAAAGAAGAAAAAAAAAGAAGAAAAAAGAAGAAAAAAAAGAAGAAAAAAAGGAAGAAAAGGAAGAAAAATATCTTCTTTAAAGCCCCAAGAAACGATTAAAAACTCAATATTTCACGCCAAATAAGGAGTTTATGATTATTCTGCAGATCTCACCGAATGCTACGACTCCAAGGATCCCACCAATATACAAAATTATCCCCAAAGCGGAGTAATTCCGGAGAAAATTAAATATTCTCAGAGGAGCCACAGAGCACGCGTGCACACAACACAATGGGAATGGGCCAATTCAGCGCCGGCCGATTCAGCGCCAGCCTCAATGACTTTGATTTAAAAAAATTCAGACCTTTTTTCAAAGAAAATTATGTTTTCTGTAGCAGTACAATTGGTCAAACCTGGCACAAGATAATTGTCTTGCAGAAGTATTCAACAACAATGGGTATTGGGGTTTCAAACCCACCTGCATTGGTAAAAATACGAGTAAAGAAACCCTCAAATGCCATTTTGTCCACCTTGGGCCTTCGGTTTCCGCCAGCCGCAACAATGGGGTATTGGGGTTTCAACCCCATCGCGAATTGTAAAATATGAGTAAGGAACCCCTCAAATGCCATTTTGTGCACCTTGGGCCTTCGGGTTCCGCCAGCCGCAACAATGGGTTATTGGGGTTTCAAACCCTTCGCCAATTGTAAAAATACGAGTAAGGAACCCTCAAATGCCATTTTATGCACCTTGGGCCTTCGGGTTCCGCCAGCCGCAAAAATGGGGTATTGGGGTTTCAAACCCTTTGCCAATTATGGTCGCTCAACTCTAATAAATACTTTTCCTTACTTGTATTTTTACAATTGCGAAGGGTTTGAAACCCCAATATCACCACTGTTGCAGCTGGCAGGACCCGAGAACTTAAGGTGCGTAAAAGGGCATTTGAGGGGTTCCTTACTCGTATTTTTACAATTTCCGATGGGGTTGAAACCCCATACACCATTTTTGTGGCTGGCGGGACCCCAGGACCCAAGGTGCATAAAATGACATTTGAGGGGTTCCTACCCTTATCTTATAATTGGCGAAGGTTTTGAAACCCCAATACCACATTGTTGCGGCTGGCGGGACCTGGAAACCTAAGGTGCGCAAAATGGTATTTGAGGGGTTCCTTACTCGTATTTTTACAATTTGCGATGGTTTGAAACCCAATACCCTATTGTTGTGGCTGGCGGAAACCCGAGGACCCAAGGTGCATAAAATGACATTTGAGGGGTTCCTTACTCGTATTTTTACAATTGGCGAAGGGTTTGAAACCCCAATATCACACTGTTGCGGCTGGCGGGACCGAGATCTTAAGGTGGGCAAAAGGGCATTTGAGGGGTTCCTTACTCATATTTTTACAATTTTTTGATGGGGTTGAAACCCCAATACCCCATTGTTGCGGCTGGCGGAAACCGAAGGCCCAAGGTGCACAAAATAGCAATTAAGGGTTTCTTTACTCGATTTTTACCATGTAGGGGGGTTTGAAACCCCAATACCCCATTGTTGTTGAATACTTCTGCAAGACAATTATCTTGTGCCAGGTTTGACCAATTGTACTGCTACAGAACATAATTTTCTTTGAAAAAAGGTCTGAATTTTTCTAAATCAAAGTCATTGATGCTAGGCTGAATTGGCCGGTGCTGAATCGGCGGCGCTGAATTGTACCGTACCCCAACACAATACATAAACTATATTACACAATACATAACTATATCGTGAGGCATTTCCTGTTGCAAACCAATATGTTTCTTTTCTTCTAAAGATTTTCTATATATATATCAAAAGGCAGAACATTCTGAACAATATATAACGTAAAAGAATGTAGTTTTTATGGACCCTCACAAACCTAGATAATAATTTTTTCAGTTGACATTTTTTTATTTTCTTTTTTGTTCGTCTTACATATAGAATTTTGGGGCATTTATAATACTCATTGATATAACAAAATAAGCATTTGGATTTTTATGGAGTTGCTTTTTTTCATTTAAATTAATAGTGACAGAGTCATTACAAAGGATTCCTTAGTGACATGGATGTGACCCCATGCAAATAACAATTTGTTTGCCTAAGAGTGAAATTGTAAGATTTGAGTAAATTGATTGTGTTAATAACGCAACTCGTATTTCTACACTTTATTCGACTTATCGTCAAATCGAAGGTCTATTTATCTTCAGAATGATAATTTATTATTACATATAAGAGGTCTTGAAAGAGTAGACTCAAAGGAAACATAAATGCCCTGATGTGTTTAGGCTGAAATTCTAAGCTATTCAATCAGGTACGATGGATGCACTTCTTTTATTATTCAATCAACGTTCTAAAACCAAGTTCCAGTTTGTTATTATTTAAATATATTAAATAAGAGAGGCAGTAAGTCTATAAACATAATCTAATAAAACAAATGATTTTCGTATTTAACGACTCATTTTATAGACTTATCATGTAGTTTTAGATCATTTACGACTCTTATATTTCATCCTATTCGAATAAAACCCCCTTCAAATACACTTGAAACTTCATTAATGTTTTGCTTTTATTGTTTTGAGAAACATAAGAATAAAAAATCATTTTACCTTCCCGGAATACTTTATAAAATAATTTATAAAAAATCTCAATTATGCTGTATAAAAAGGCACTTTTTTGTTTTGCTGGTCGTTAAGAGTATACAATTTTATTGTCATGCATAAAAGTTATGTTTTTTCATTTATAAATTTGATATTTATTGCTTTATAATCATAATAGGTAATCATGAACCACTCCTTTCGAATAATTTTTATTTCGTTTTTAATGCAATAAAGAGGTGGTTTTATAGATCTGCGAATGGATATTTTAAGGCCAAGGTTGGTAAAAGCCATTGACTTCTTTATGAGAGTGTCTATTAGAGTTCTTTGTATATTACCTATTTACATTATAGTTGTAATAGTTAAACAAATATACATGCGCCTGAAAAATAAAGACATACATTAGGTAAACTTCTTTTATCGATATATTTTTTTTATGAAACCAGAAACAGAAAATCCTGTCTCAGTATTTTTACTGAGGCCTTAAAAACATCATTTACTTTATTCTTTTGAATAGAAAACTTCATTGAGAGTTTCGACGTGTAATTTTTTCATAAATGTTTGTAGCATACGAAAATCAATTTAAAAATGATAACTTTGTATATTTAAATGATCTCGATAAATTAAAAAATAACAAAACTCTACTACTAAGTAACAATCCAAATTTAATACTTTACTATCATCTTTAGGAGAGAGAAGTGAGGGCTCGAAGAAGGATCCTTGTGGGATAGCAAGTGGAAGTCCTTACAATTCCAGCTATACTCAAGATACCTTCAATTCAAGTGTAGCATATCGGGCAGAGGCAAATAATTGGAGGCAAGTCAAGCCTTATCAGCGGTGCCTTCCTCAATAGTTTAGATCCAATGCAAAGTGAATAGCTTACAAAGATAAGTGTTCTCCTTTGCTTTGTTTGGCTGAGACTTCTTTATTTGAGTATATAACTACATTCAACTGAGTTATGGATCATAGTGGTTTATCAGGAAACAATTAAAATCTCAAAATAACCTCTTCCATTATTCATTTATAATTATTTCTAAGAAGTTTTGAGAGCTTTTTTAATTGGGTTCAATATTGCCTTTAATAGGTTATTTTGAGGGATTTATGTTATTGTGCTCATAAGGAGACATTTAAAAATTTGACGCCTGATATATGTAATACATGATTGTCCTTTGAAAACATACGTAATTTTATAGGCTACAATTCAACAAATTTTATAGTAACTTTATTTATTACACTGTCAAAAAATTATATATGGTTTTATATAATATATTACAAACATATGATCAAATTTTTAATAGTTTTCATATAAGATAAGCCACTTCTTTTCTTATTTCAAGAATATAAGGTTGTTGATTTTAATGATTTTTTGATGGTCAAATTGTCGATCTCGTTTTATTACATTGTGTACAATGGGACGGTTTAATGTTGCGTTTATTGCTTAAGTGAAAAACTTAGATTTTTCGATTTGTTATGTTTGTAAATGTATCGTGAATCGTTGAACGATTCAAGATTTTTATTGTGTGAATTTTTATTTATGCATCCATATATATGTATAGGTATATATATATATATCAAAATCATACCTTGAAACAATTACCTCTGTAAATATTCGAAGATGATATTCTTTAGTTTTAACTTAAAAGACGATTCATCTCAAATGAATGTACATTTTCATTCAATTATCTACATATAATATAGGGAATATATATACATATATATATCTATTATATATATATATATATATATAGTATATATATATATATATATATATATATATATATATATATAATCTATAGGTGAGTGTTGTAACACAAATACTTCGTTTGTAAATCTTGAATTATATTCAAGATAAGAATATTTCAATCAGCATGTCGGTTATAGATTTTGACAGAAGGCTTGCGTACATTGAATTCATAAAATTCTTTACAATAATTTGATTTGAAAGGGCAATCCATTTAGGGGGTTCTTTTTATTTATTTTATACTTTGCAATAATAAACTCAGAAATATTTTATGTAAGAGGAGTAATTTTCCCAATTCTGGGCAGGAGTTGTTAGCCAATCACAAATTAGTCCCATAGCATCAAATAAAAAATGAGATTCAGGTCCGATAAGGTCTAAGAAGGCTGTTGTCCAAATAATGTCGGAAACTCTGACTTTCCTTTTCTTTAGCTCTCAGGCTTTTCTTTTATTGTTAACTTTACTACGACCTTTACTTTAGCATTCTTGATCATACTTTCGTGTGAGCAAACTATACAAGTACTACTGTCTTTTGGGTGAAGTACCAACGTTGTTTCCTTTAGTTTATTGAGAACAGAAGTTGCTACTTCATTGTTTTGACGAAAATATTGAAGCTTGCTTTTGAAAAGATGAAGATCGCTTATTGGAGCATCCACTGCTGACGTTATGCAGTAGCTAGTGTAGAACAAGGCCAAGAATTTATTTAATCTCTTTAGTTTGGAAGTATTGTTGTCAGAATACTGCAGTTTTTCAGAGAACATCTACATCTCCATAGAGTAAATATTCCTCGCCATTCAACATGCTTGGTGAACAGCGCCTGATTTGGTCCAATGGATGTCTAGAGGAGGTTTGGTCCCTAGCAGTATCAGACACAACTCTGCCACTCTCTATAATCAGCTCTTTGACTGGTCTTTTCTATGAACTTTTTTACAATTGCAATTGTATTTGCCTTTATTTTCTTCCATTCACGCTCCACTTTGCCTAAAATATTGGGGTTGCTTTTATCCAATACATTCCAATTATCCTTACGGAGCTTAAAATGGCGATGTTTGGATTTTAATCTTGCCAAAAAGCCTCTTATACTCCTCCAATTATAATTTTCAGAAATGTGGTGGTGACAAGCAAAAAAAACATCTCTTCCCAAGTCTTTCCCCCAATTAATTTTGCTGAACCCTTATATATTCCACTATTACTAAATAAACTTAATATAGATATATAAAATGATTTTAACAAAATATGTCTTATTTGTTGAAACCGTTTTGCATTATATTTTTTCATAAATCTTCTTTCGACGACTAAATCATCATAAAAACTCAATTTTCATTGGTGCCCCCAAGCGAACACATGCGGCAGTCATCCAGGGGCTCAATATCAAAACATCTTTCCTGGCCATTATTGGACCTTGGAGAACCAGAAAACAATCAGTTTGAATGTTTTAAAAGAAAAGTGAACAAGTTTAATCTAACTAATATAATAAAAAATAAAACAATTTTTATGACAGATCCACTTTTAACTTCGACGTAACAATGGTTTATATATAAAAGCTGATTGATTTAAAAAAGGGGTTGCAAATTATTTAAAGATAATCGTAGAAACTGTTTATTTTACAAAAAATCAAATAGAGACAACTAATACTTTCCTGTGGAAAATTACGTCTTTTATTATTATTATTATTTTTTTCCAATAATGGTCATTTATTTGAAAATAAAAAATCACATTATATATACAATAATAAATAAAATAATAAAGTAATAAGTCAATATGTTCTCAATGTTCATTATGTTATTATTTTAAAGCAACTGTCAACAGTATTTTTTATTTTTTATAAGTTGTCTTGTATTTTAGTGTAGTTAATATTTTAACTGTCTTATAATATTGATGCCGAAAAAAAATTATAATTAAAAAAAATAGCAAGATAATAAATCATATATAAATATTTAGTAACTCTTTAAAAGATACTATCGGTCCTCCTTAAGAAATCACCATGAGTCATTTCAATGAAGAAGCATCAGAAGAATAATTTTTCTCATCCTCTTGCGCAATCTAAGATGGGACGCAGTTTTAACAAAGTTCACTTCATGGTTTATTTAAAAAAAATCAATAGAAGACGCCAATCTCTAAACTAATATCCATCACTTCCAAGTCCCCAATGATTATGAACTGTACATTGGATATTAAAATAATTAGTTTCACATCAGTTACATTCATGTTTAAAAAAAATAAGTTGTGATAAATTTTTATGTTACCTTTTTTGAGATAACTGTTTACTGTTATATATTCGTGCTTCTTATTTTGTAAATATACGTGCTTAAATATAGACTCTTGCAATGAAGAAAAACAACAACGACTAAACCATATTATTACTTTATACAACAAATATATATTCTAAGTTGTAGCAAACCAATAATGTTTCAATCTCTGTTTGAGATGTCCCTGGTACTCCATATTATTCTATATGTATGAGAAAATAGCTTTACCATTGAGGCTATCACTCTATATATGAAAGTTCCTAATGAACTCCTTCCCTTTAAAGGCAGGACGGGCCTCATAAATAGGTGGACTGTATCTAAATCTTTCAGGGGAAGACTCAATCCCCCTTCTATTCCAAGCGATTTCAAGTGAACTATACACAAATTATGATAACAAAAAAGGAAGAACAAAACACGTGTAAAATTAAACATTAATGCCACAAATACAAGAAATGATATTACAAGAATCGATAATATTATTGATCCCGCTGATCACTACAACACACAAATTATATACATTATAATTAACAATATATGATGTTATATCACAATATTTTATAATTTATGACGTTGAAATAGTCATGAGTAGAGCAAGACGATTATATCCAACGCCATATAAACGATATTAGGAAGAATTGGCCGAGGAAGATATGGGAATAGGAAGAAATGGCCCACAAAAAAATGGACCAAGAAAAATAGACCAAGTAGAAAAGGAAAATGAGACTCATGGAAGAAATAAACAATACAATGGTAGGCAAGTAGTTGAATAGAATATATTAAGTATTGTACAAATCGTATTTCTTTATAAATTAAGAAAGTAATGACATAAAATAATTGTTCTTTTGCAATTTTAGATAAATACTCTCCATTTTTTGTGTCAGCTGTAGTTCAAATCACCCAAATTATTGTAAATAATACGTATTGTCTTAATAACGAACATACCGATGTTAAAAGCACTAAAAAAAGTAAATACATAATGAAGAAAACAATAAATACCTAATTTCGGACGCGATTTTTCTATATGGAATATTTGTATTTATAATAAATCTCATATGCAGTTTTATCTCTATTTTGTCAATTGATTTTTTTCAAAGTTATTTTCAACTTATATTTCATAGCTTTCATAAACAAGACTGTTTTAGGCAAAATACTATATTTATTTTTAATAGTAAACAATGAAAGGGGAGAATAGGTGAAACGATGTTACATTCACTTTAAAAGTTAACACAAAATGAATGTCTAATTTCGGTTGCGTATGGTTAAAAAAAATAGAATATTATTCTAGTTCAATGAGATATGCAAATTATTAATGGATTATTATTGATAAAGTTCTATCCCAGTTTTATATTATTGAGATTTATCTAAATACAAATAATTGTATTTAAACGTTGTGACAATCGCATCCAAAATTAGCATATATGTCTTCTTCATTATATATTACTATTATGTGCTTTTAATATCGGTATGCGCCTGAAATTAGATCCATATTCTCACTCAAGTGATTTTGACTTCGATATGTTCGTTATTTAAGAAAATACATATTAGTTAGAATTATTTGAGTGATTTTGAACTACAATGACACCAAAAAGAGAGCATTATCTAAAACTGCAAAAATATAATTATTATATGTCATTATTTACTCAAGTTATATAAGAAATAATATTTAAACAATACTTAGGTGATTTCCATTCCAATACTTGCCTACCTATGTATTTGGCATTTCTTCCATGAGTCATCATTTTCCTCTTCTACCTTGGTTCATCTCTTCCTTGGACGTATTTCCCTGGTCTATTTCTTCTGGACACCCATATAAACATCTCTATTTTAAGACTCTTAGGATAATTATCTGATTGATGATCCACTCAGTCACAAAACAGTACATTTAATGAATCAATAATGAGAGCTTTTGCCCACACATTTCTTGATTAAAAGGAAGCCTATTGATTAAAGGCATGAAGTCAATAGAACACTTCATAACATTGTAATTTTTGCACTTCACAATGGAAAGGCCAAATGGAAATGCATTGAAATGCAATTAAAAAAAATTGTGCAAGTACTGCATCATCTATATATTATTTGTGCATAAAATACGAAGCGTCAGATGTTTTGTTGCTATGTAATTGACTGCACCCTTGACTGCAAAAAATATTTAATTTGCAATGAAAATATATGCTTTAAATAATACTAATCATGTGACTTATGAATGCCAAGGGTAAAATTTGTTTTTAGAGGATTAAAGAACCAAAATTATTAAGGAGAAGAATATTTTATTACTTCGGACAGCTTTAATTATCACAATAATTTCGTTTAATTACAAAACATCTTTGTAAATATTTTGTAAACCTACATCACATCTATTATTTTATCCCATTACTATCTAAAGCGAATTTAAATACGCATAATTATAATTAGCAAAATTTGGTCCCATACAAACACGTAATTTTGCATTTTTTTTTTATATTTCTTTATTTCTTTGTAAATCAAAGTTATTCATGGAAATTTTAATTCTAATTGGTAACTCATATTGAGGATGATATATTTTGTGTGTGTTTTTTTTGTCCTTCAATGTATTATGATTTAAGTGATTGGCTTTAAGCTTTAAATGTTTCACTTGAAACTCTGTTTTTTCTTTCTTTCTTGTGCCCTTATTATCGATAAGCTGCCTTTTAAAAACATAAAATAATAAAAACCATCATTCAATTAAAAAAAAAAAAATACCATTTATAAATAAAGGGTCTAGAAGATTTATCATTTCTAGAAGATATATCAATGTCAAATGTATACTTAGGGGAAAATGTATTTTAACCATCACTGTGGCCGTATCTACACTTAATAGAAAATATATTATTTTCAGACAAGATATGCTTGTTAAATGGTTACAGAGGATAAAATATCTTTGTGGTCACTATTTTGGAGTATTATTGGTTATGGAAGATGTTCCACATGTATTAATCGAATTAACGTAACATCAAATGAATTGTAGATTATTGTGATCGTTTTCTAAAGTTAAAGTCTATTTTTAATACGACACAGCGACACTCATTCCATCATCGGATGAATGCTTTAGGAAGCACTCCCTGACTCCTCATCGATTCTTGTTCATCTTCAAAGCATATACAATGTCTAAACTAATAAGATGTTGCATTAAACAGATTGTTGTGATATGTAAAAAAAATATGATAAAAGAAGGATCAACCAAAGAAATCAAAAGACTTAGAAAGTATTAGATCAACTTAAAGTATTTTTAAGAATTTCAAATACAACCCCTAACAAAGGAAAGAATCTCAAAGTACAAAAATTCGATTTTCAATACTATTTCTTTTTCGTAGAACAACTATTAATTAAACTAATAGGATTACCAATAAGTATTGCACCAAAACTATCAGTGATTCGTATTGATGCATTAAACAAGCATTACTATACAAAAGTTAATGGATATATAATATATATTCCTATACTATATTACTGTATTAGGTATGTAAAATGAAAAATCATAAGAACTGAGTTCTTGACTTGCAGAAGATGATTAAAATAACATAGATTTATATCTTTCTATGGTGACAAATTCAACTGTCATAAAATTAACCTGAACATTCAGTAAGGTCCCTACAAAAGTAAGCAATACCACCCTTATAAACAAAATACAGCTTCTACAAAAAAGCAATCCAGGTTCTGGCCACTTGATTACAACACTATTTATTTTGTTTATTGCGAAGAAGTGGCTCAGCTTCTATAGACTCCAATGAATAAAGCGTTCGATTCACGCTCTCATGAGACAATTGGCTCATTAGCACCACTCTAAATGATTTTAACCACTGAAAATAGAGGAAATAATCTCCTGCATCCATCGAATTATGTCGTAGTGAGATGGAACTCTATTAATTTGTTAAGGATATCTGTAGAAATTTCAACCCCACACAGATGAACTAATTAGATAGACACTTCTTGCGACCGTGCGATCAAGCTGCCTCCAAATTGTCGATAACTATTTTGAGAAGAAGCAGGCAGCTGATGTTCTATTTGTAATGGAGTGACCAGCACAGTCACTACTCTCTATTGAGTTGTTGCGGGAGCAGCTTGATCACACGCTACGCAAGAGTGCCCATTCAACCAATCCAACTTGTGTGAGGGGCTTCTAGAAGTGTGAGGTGAAATTTCTCCATATTACCTCAACAAATTAGCACTAGAATTCCAAAAATACTGTAATTGCTGCGAATGGTGGATTATTGATCAAAGCAAGGTTTAAAAAAATATTATTTCAGAAAAGTATAATTTTTTTATACCTTGTCAATGTCATGACTATATTTTTTATCATTTTAAAACTCATGTGGTACAAATGTGTTTTTAATGAGAAGCAAAAAAAATTAGGGTGACCCCAAACTTTTGAAAGGCAGTATATATACACACACACACACATATATATATATATATATATATATATATATATATATATATATATATATATATATCTATATATATTAATATATATATATATATTATATATATATCTATATATAGATATATATAATAAGGGTTGTTCTTATTTGTCAAAAGTTTGAAATGTTAGCAACTTGTGGATTTTCTGTTTCTTGGTGATAAAATAAGACGACATACAAAGTTTGAACAAAATCGGTCAACATTACGAGGACCTATAAAGAAATCGATTATGAAAAAAATAAAAAATTATGTGTTTCTTAATTTGCGTCAAGGTATCCTCTCAAAATTTTACTTTGTCTCTGACGCATTTATATCCATGTTATGCGTCATTTTGATATGAGAATATACGATTACCATTTGGTAATGCTGTTAGTGTTACCTGGATAGAAAGAGAGAAAGAGAAGGGAGAGAGTATTTTGCCTCACTTCTCTCCCTCTTTTTTTTCTTCCTATCCAGGTTACACTAACAGCAGTTACCAGATGGTAATCGTATTTCTCATATCAAAGGAACCAATTTTTTGGGGAGAGTACGTATTTGCTTATATCTCTTAAAGTATAGCGATTTTTAGAACACCAAACATATCAAATGAAGCTTGGTTAACCAGCTTTAATATTTTGGTATACTAAATCATGTCAGTTTAATAAGTAGAGAGTTATATGTAAATTAAAAAGCCTATCTCGCATACAAAATGACGCATAACATGGATTATAAATGCGTCAGAGACAAAGTAAAATTTTGAGAGGATACCTTGACGCAAATCTAAGAAACACATTATCATTATTTTTTTCATAATCGATTTCTTATACGTCAATACAGGCTCTGAATCATATGATGTAAACGCAGATTGTACTGAATCCTGAATTGATAGAATGCAACCAAGGTCATTTTTGGATTTATTATCTAAAGTTTTACTAAACTTAAAAGTACTATTTTACTCTGAAGCAAACAAGTCATCTTCTACAGGCGAGTGAAGTTAATTGATACAAAAAAGCTATGAAATAAGCTAACAATACCAATCCATTTTTTCCTTTGTTTTTACTGAAAACTTTGTTTTTTTTAAAAACATCAAAAATAAGTCTGGTAGTAATTAAATTCTTTAAATTAATAATTATTATTGAAGTCTGTAACGTTCACCATTTTGAAGAAATTTGCGAAAAACTATATTTTTACTAAATTTTTAAAACTTTGACCTCGTTGCACGACCTCGTAATGTTGACCGATTTTGTTCAAACTTTGTATGTCGTCTTCTTTTATCACCAAGAAACAGAAAATCCACAATGTTGCTAACATTTCAAACATTTGAAAATAGAACAGCCCTAATATATATATTTATATACTATATATATAGATATATATATATATATATATATATTATTATATATATATATATAATATATATATATATATATATATATATATGAAGTGTCCATACTGGGAGTGATAAATACCTCAGTCTTAAACATAATAAAGGGTACACTTTCAGAGAGAGACAAAAAGAAACTGATTTATTCACAAAAAGTACATCTTGAAAAAAAGGAATTATAACAATAACAAGAACGGATTAATCTAGTAAATACAATACAATAATACGACGCACTACATACTTCCCCACCCCCCCCCTAGATCAATTTAGGTTTTAAATTATGAATGAAATTGATTTAGGCTTACCATTATGTCTAATAAATGATTTTCTAATTTTTAATGACATTATACGGTCCGCTGTAATGATGGTCTAAGGAAGGGCGAATGGTGGGTTTAAAACATAAACTTGGTTGGATTTGTCAAGCTGTCGACACACTGAATTAGGATTTTTTGGACCAGTTGTGATGTTATGTTGTGTATTAATTCGTTTCTCTTCACAGGGTAATATTGTCCCGGACGAACGGATCTTTTCTCCAAATACCAATTCTGCAGGAGACAAATTTTCTCCGGACTTGCAGTGGTTCTCAAATCTAGTAATATTTTTGGTAAAACTTCAACCCAATTACTTTTAGATTCTAATAGTTTACAGCGTTATTGCTTCTTTTAAGGGTTCTATGTTCCCTCTCAATTAAACGTTTCCTTCGGGATGGTATGGTGTAGTGTGTAATTTTTGATTTTAAAGCTGTTCATAATTTTCCCAGACCAAAGAATTAAATTTTCTCCCTTGATCTACTGTTATATAGTGAGGATAACCCAAACCTTGAAAACCGTTATTTTCTAACTGGCGAATTATATTCTCACTACTCGAGCTTGACATTGGAAAACTTCCAACCATTTAGTATCCCTATCTTAGTCAGGGCATGGTTTTCCATGAGCTTTGGGAAAAGGGCCTATTATGTCCAAATTAATATGGTAGAATTTCTTTTTTGGTGAAAGTATTTTCTCATATTGTACACATGGTAATTTTGTATTTTAGCCATATCACATATTGACATTTTTAAATAATTTTTGATGTCCGAATTCATTGTCTTCCACCAATATTGACTTTGATTTTTTTTATTGGTGTTTTTAATTCCTCTGTGAGATTCATTATGAAACTTTGGAGCAATTTGTTAATTGGGATGTTGGTGCGATAGGCCGTGGATGTTTTGCCCTAACATCACACAAAATAATTACATTTTCAATTACAACCCACTCCGCCAATGGGTTAGTTAATTGTAAATTATCCAACTTTTGTTCTATTTGCCATTGTTTCCAATCTATAAATATTTTTAGTAGGTTTATTCTAGAAAGAAAATCGGCCGGTACATTGTTTTTACCTGAAATGTTTTAGCAGCACATCTCTTCCACTAAGCTCAGCAAATAACGATGATATTTAGAGGGCCACTTCGGATCTTTTGCATGCTGTGCCGTTATGAGCGGCTTATGATTTGAAGCAAACAACTGATCTCCCTTCTATAACATGACTAAAATTCCTGATTGCTTCCCTTACTGCCAAAAGCTCTCTCGCGAATGCAGAGTCTCTTTGTTCTCTATCCACTACAGCACGACTAAGAATGCTAGAGGGCGAAACTTACACCCCTTCTCCTTGTTCCAGTACGGCTCCTATTCCGTGTCTGACGCATCCACACACATTCGTAATTCCTGTCCTAGAATGTAATGTGCGAGAGTTGTAACTTTATCTACCCATCCTTGAACTTACAAAAAGCATCATTTAGGTCCCTATTCCAGGCAAGTAAAGCATTCTTTTTCTTATTTGCAATGGCTCCATAAAATGGTCGCCAAAAATCACCAAATTGGGAATAAACTCCTGTAATATTTAACATGCCAAGAGCTTGTTCATTTCGTTTACTGTTTGCAGCTGGGATAATTGCTTTAATTGAACTTTATGATGTATTGGTCTAATAACTTTGCTGCTAACTGTAAATCCAAGAAAATTTAATTTAATTCAGTAAACAAAACTGACTTTTATCCCTATTAAAACTAAGCCCATTTGTATTTAAAAGATCCAATACTTTTTTGAAATAATAGATGACTGATCTTTTGTCTGATTTACTGAACAGTAGGGTACGGTACAATTCAGCGCCGCCGATTCAGCGCCGCCGATTCAGCACCGCCGATTCAGCGCCGGCCGATTCAGCGCCGGCCGATTCAGCGCCGTCCGATTCAGCGCCGTCCGATTCAGCGCCGGCCGATTCAGCACCAGCCAATTCAGCGCCGGCTGATTCAGCGCCAGTCTCAATGACTTTGATTTAAAAAATTCAGACCTTTTTTCACAGAAAATTATGTTTTCTTTAGGAGTACAATTGGTCAAACTTGGCACAAGATAATTGTTTGCAGAAGTATTCAACAACAATGGGGTATTTTGGTTTCAAACCCACCTACATTGGTAAAAATACGAGTAAAAAAACCTCAAATGCCATTGTGTGCACCTTGGGCCCTCGGGTTCCGCCAGCCGGAACAATGGGGTATTGGGGTTTCAAACCCATCGCAAATTGTAAAAATACGAGTAAGGAACCCCTCAGATGCCATTTTGTGCACCTTGGGCCTTCGGGTTCCGCCAGCCGTAACAATGGGGTATTGGGGCTTCAAACCCTTCGCCACTTGTAAAAATACGAGTAAGGAACCCCTCAAATGCCATTTTGTGCACCTTGGGCCCTCGGGTTCCGCCAGCCGGAACAATGGGGTATTGGGGCTTCAAACCCTTCGCCACTTGTAAAAATACGAGTAAGGAACCCCTCAAATGCCATTTTGTGCACCTTGGGCCTTCGGGTTCCGCCAGCCGTAACAATCGGGTGTTGGGGTTTCAAACCCATCGCAAATTGTAAAAATACGAGTAAGGAACCCCTCAAACGCCATTTTGTGCACCTTGGGCCCTCGGGTTCCGCCAGCCGGAACAATGGGGTATTGGGGTTTCAAACCCTTCGCCACTTGTAAAAATACGAGAAAGGAACCCCTCAAATGCCATTTTATGCACCTTGGGTCCTCGGGTTCCGCCAGCCACAAAAATGGGGTATTGGGGTTTTAAACCCTTCGCCAATTATGGTCGCTCACCTCTATTAAATACTTTTTTTGTGAACAATGTTGCGTGCTTTTTACATAATTTAACAAAAAGATTTTTTTCTTGACTTATTAATAAAGTTAAACTGCATTATATTTATATCTACATAAAGTAATCACATTTTCTTTTATTGAGGATTTTTGCACTTTTTGTGGGTTTAGATTTAAGTCCATGTTTAAAATCACACAAAAATATTTTGAAGTTTTTTAAACAAAAATAAATAAACAAATAAATATTTTGAACTCGCCACTTGCAAAACATTCTATGGTTTAAGAGAAGAAAATTGAACAGAGTGGTAAGATCTAATGTGGCGGTTTTGCAGGACACCCTGCAATTAGGATGACGTCCTCCGATCCGCACAGCTGATTTTTTAGCAGACAGCCAACATATAAGAAATTATTTCAGTTGAATTTTATCATCGTCATGGTCGCATATGGAAATCTACAACCTGTAATCTGGAACGAGCAAGAACGCAGGTGTGCCGTTATCCAGATTGACTTGATTATTATCAAGACTCTCTAATTGACTTTTTTATGCCAAACAAGATTTAGTTACTTTTCCTTTCATGTTAATTCAATCCAACTTCCTCCTTTTGCAATAACAGGCTCCACACGATGCTATAGCTTCTCAATGGCATTACTTTTCTAAACCAAAGGTTCCCAAACTTTAAAAAAAAAATTGACAACTGAGTAAGTCATTTGAGATAATCACGTCGCGACCCCCTCCCTCAATGTTTCAAAATCCCCATTTGGGAAGATATACCCCCACTTGGATCCGGTTCTAATATGAGTTTTAGTTACTTAATACTTTTAAGTCTTTTGATAAGATTATCTTATCAACCAAGAAACTCGGCTTTAAAAAGTCATTGACGTTATTATAATTGATCAAATACTTATAATAACAATGGAAATTGAACCAACTCCTAGTACCCCTGGCGTGAAGAGCTTGAACTTATCAAAATAAACAAACAGCTCGGGAGCCCCATTGTTGGTGGATTTTAAAACAAACCCGGTATTCCAAGGTTGCAGTTGGCATTTGAGGAGTTCCTTATTTGTATTTTTACAATAGGCGGAAGATTTGAAACTGCAATACCCCATTTTTGTAGCTGGCAGGACCCGAGAACTTAAGGTGCATAAAAATGCATTTGAGGGGTTCCTTACTCGTATTTTTAAAATTTGCGATGGGTTTGAAACCCCAATACCACATTGTTGCGGCTGGCGGGACCCAAGAACTTAAGGTGAGCAAAATGGCATTTGAGGGGTTCCTTACTCGTATTTTTAAAATTTACGATGGGTTTGAAACCCCAATACACAATTGTTGTGGCCGGCGGGACCCGAGGACTCAAGGTACTCAAAATAGAATTTGAGGGGTTCCTTACTCGTATTTTTACAATTTGCGATGGGTTTGAAACCCCAACACCCCATTGTTGTGGCTGGCGGAACCCGAGGACCCAAGGTGCCTAAAATGGCATTTGAGGGGTTCCTTTCTCGTATTTTAACAAGTGGCGAAGGGTTTGAAACCCCAAGACCACATTGTTCCGGCTGGCGGAACCCGAGGGCCCAAGGTGCACAAAATGGCATTTGAGGGGTTCCTTACTCGTATTTTTACAAGTGGCGAAGGGTTTGAAACCCCAATATCCATTGTTACGGCTGGCGGAACCCGAAGGCCCAAGGTGCACAAAATGGCATTTGAGGGGTTCCTTACTCGTATTTTTACAAGTGGCGAAGGGTTTGAAACCCCAACACCCCATTGTTACGGCTGGCGGGACCCGAGGACCCAAGGGCACAAAATGGTATTTGAGGGGTTCCTTACTCGTATTTTTACAATTGGCGAAAGGTTTGAAACCCCAATACCCCATTGTTGCGGCTGGCGGGACCCGAG
The DNA here is from genome assembly GCA_013387185.1 of Caligus rogercresseyi. Classification (NCBI taxonomy): domain Eukaryota; kingdom Metazoa; phylum Arthropoda; class Copepoda; order Siphonostomatoida; family Caligidae; genus Caligus; species Caligus rogercresseyi. Next base: position 25,012,843 of record CP045893.1, on the reverse strand, counting down.
GACCCAATGGGCACAAAATGACATTTGAGGGGTTCCTTACTCGTATTTTTACAATTTGCGATGGGTTTGAAACCCCAATACCCATTGTTGCGGCTGGCGGGACCCGAGGACCCAAGGGCACACAATGGCATTTGAGGGTTTTTTACTCGTATTTTTACCAATGTAGGTGGGTTTGAAACCCAATACCATATTGCTGTTGAATACTTCTGCAAGACAATTATCTTGTTCCAGGTTTGACCAATTGTACTGCTACAGAAAACATAATTTCTTTGAAAAAAGGTCTGATTTTTTTAAAATCAAAGTCATTGAGGCTGGCGCTGAATCGGCCGTCGCTGAATTGGCTGGTGCTGAATTGGCTGGCGCTGAATCAGCCGGCGCTGAATTGGCTGGCGCTGAATCGGCGGTGCTGAATCGGCGGCGCTGAGTCGGCGGCGCTGAATGTCCCATTCCCTGAACAGTAATATGTCATCAACATAAGCAAAACAACCTTTTACATTTTTTAAAAACCTTATCAATATTCGTTGGAATGAGCTGTGGCATTTTTTTAAGCCAAAAGGCATTCTCAGGTACTGACAAAAACCACAAGGAGTTGAAATAGCAGTTTTTTCTTTGTCTTTGGCTAGCATAGGAATTTGGTGGTATGCCTTAATTAAATCGATTTTGCTAATTAAAGTAATTAGAGTGCCCTATTCTTTCGTTGAAACATTGTATTGATGGCATGGGATCTATCTATGCCTTAGTTATGTTATTCAGAAGTCGATAATCTCCGACCATACGCCAATCTCCATTTAGTCTTTTCACTAAATGGATCGGAGAGGACCAACACGAGTTAGAGTTTTCAATATTTCCTTGTCTTAATAATTTGTCTATTCCTTTCGAATTATTTTTTTTTTTCTGGAGTGAACTTTCTTACACGAGAAACAACCGGCATCCCAGTGTTTCTATAGCATGATACCTATATTCCATGTAAAAGAATCTCCTTTGAAGATTTCTCGTGCAAAACAGGGTATCTTTTAGTATTTCTTGAGTTTTTTGTAAAGATGTATTTAAAGAAAACATAATTAATTTTCGTACCGTCCGGGACTAGCATTCCCTGTTACTTCAACTAGAATTTTGAATTTACTAAGAAAAGTCAAACCTTTTTGTTTTTATATTTATATCTCTAGGATCAGTCGTCCAAAATAGGTTTTTTGTAATACTTTACCCAGAATAAGAGCAACAAATGATCGTTCTGGAGTCCAATCACTTTCAAGAGTAGAATTAGAATATTGGCAGTAGCCTTATTCTACTCTTGACTTGTGCGATGTACGATAGGATTGCCTTTAGACATTAGTTTTCTCCAATGGCAGTATGTGGGATGCTTCCAGGTTTGTTTTTTATCCGGAAGATCACATGTTGCTCTTATTTTGGGAAAGTTTTAAGAAAACCTATTTTGATGACTGATCCTAGAGATATAAAATATAAAAACAAAAGGTTTCGTGATCAATGAAGGGCTTCCACATTACGAATAAAATTAGAAATGCAATAATATTGTTATTCAACATATAAATCCTATTTCTGCTCAAAATAGTGGGCAAAATCAAAAAAAATAATGCAATTCATAGCAAATTCAACTCAAGACCTCTTTGTACATTAAAATATATCCCGTTTAATTTATACAAATAACATTAAATTTGCTATTAAATCGAAACACCTATTAATTATGATATATTTTTTTGTATGGATTTTTGTCAGCTTATGTTATGATCATCAGTCTTTCGTCCAGACTCTTACTACTCTAAGGCACTGAGAAGGAGGGAGTGAGCCTTTTTGTGAATTATATTTACCTCATCTGAGGGAGTGTCTTCTTGATGGTCCTTGATGATCTTGACACAATAAGGTCTTGAATAGCTCATAATCTCCTCTGTTTTAGCAGACTCGATGAAGTCTTCATAGTTTAGTCTTGCAAATCCTTGGTTTAAATGTTGTCGAGCTGATTCAGGCAAACATCCTAACACAAGTTTTTTAATGAACATCTTTAAGTCCGTTCCATCACGAGTAATTCCTCCAGAATGTCACTAGCCGTAGTTTCCATCTTCAAGACGCACAAATTATCCTTGTTAGATGATTACTCTATCACTTCTGTGATGAGTTGTTGCTTACAACCGAGGCATTGTTTGATCAGAAGGTCTTTAAAAGTCTGTAAAGTTTTTCAGAGTTTGCAATCTTTTTAGAGCATATTCGGGCACTCTCAAAAGAACATTCTCAGGAACAGCACGAGAAGATGATTGAATTGGTTATTTCTCTATTGATCTTTGCCTGTTCAAACTGAGCCTCACTCCTATTGAAGTAAGCTGAAGGACGAAAGGGAGTAAAGGTGGGGAGTTAACAGCAACGTGCTGGACTCCCGAATGAGTCGTTGAATCCTCCTCTTTCACTGTCATAATCCTTCTCGGGGTCACCAATGAAGTGTCCATACTGGGAGACCTCAGTCTTAAACATAATAAAGGGTACACTTTCACAAATTTATTCACAAAAAGTACATCTTGAAAAAAGGAATTATAACAATAACAAGAACGGATAATCTAGTAAATACAATACAATAATACGACGCCAGACATCCCAAGTCTCCCGGAAGTTCCGGGAGTCTCCCGCATATTGATAGCGACTCCCTGATGCCCGCAAATTACTTAAGATCTCCCGGAATCAAGAGCGAGCGAGAAAACCGCGCGAGCAGCTATGTACACGAGTCGCGCGCACGAAGAGATAGAGGGATCTAGAGACATACTGTGCATGTGTGGCTGTGTGCGTGTGTACCTCATGAACCATCCTGATTGGCCTGTTTTGGTAAGTCAACCGATCAATTTTCATTGTGGGCGGGCTTTTATCTCTTCCCCCAAATCGAATGAATCAGTTGAGTGTATCGAGGAACAGGCACACCATGGCTGAGGGAGAGCCCAAAAAACGAAAATATAAGACACATTTACCACTGACTATATGTACAAAGGAAATTAGGTAGGCAGGAAATAGGCCTAGGCCTACATGTTTGCATGTATGTAAATAGTTATTTAATGTAATCTTTGTTCTGTTCTGTGTATATACTGTTATATTGTCTTTCATATTTTTATATATAGAATGAAGTAAAGTCAAGTTCTGTGTTGAAAAATGATGTCCTTGGCCCTTTTTTTTATAACTCCGGGGGGGGGGGGGGGGGTTCACGGGATACCTCCCTGAATTGACTTTTTGCAGGTTGGGATGCCTGCGACGCCTACTTATATAATATATATATATATATATATATACAGAACTGGGATTCTGTAGAAAAATATACCGCCGGTTCGATATTCGGAATATACCTTCTACCGATACATACATATATATATATATAACCAAACGGGGTCTACAAAGAAAATATCAAAATTATAGAATTCAATTTCAAAAAACACATGGGAATAAAGACTTCCTTACAACGTCATCGAACGATAAAATTGATGCCATCATCGTAAAAGCACAACATATTATATATAAACTAAGAACTGAATAGACGATAATCTTGAAGGGATTTTACCTATCATAAAATTATATACACGTGTAATTTTAAAACACAAACCCACCCACTTGATAGACTTAAAAAAATGATTTAGACTTTTAATACATTTATTTGCCCTTCTTAATTTTTTTACTGTGTTTGTCAAATTTTGATAATATTTTTATTGTACAAATCAATCAATTAATGTATTTCGCGTTTGGTTCGCTATTGTAAAATTTACAAAAATACCACCGTTGTTTGCTTCTATAATGCACTATGTTATAATTATGGCCTGTATCGGTTCCTTGTTAACGCAGTCAATAAAGACATGCTTTTTGGCCGAAAACGAGGACTTCTCTAAGAAGAGCTCGTACAGCACAATGAAAGCTCCGGAGTACTCAACACGTGATCACCTCCGTGTCCACCTCACGCTCAAGAACCGCTCCGACGTTTCTCTCTTTCCATCATCAACAAGCAGGTCCCCTGCACCGCCCTCACATCTGACATGGTATACAGCAGTAGTTTCGACGCTTCGTCATGCAAAGCTCAACGTTTATCATTGAATCATGAAATATTATATCTAAGAAATGACATTTTGTGTGCCTATAATTGTATTTGTTTTAGATGTGTGTTTTTTTTTGTCCCTATACCTCCGCAATTGTGAAAATGAAAAAAGTATAAATAAAGCTTGCCTCTTGGCCGAAAATAAAATGCAAGCCTGCTTAAAAAAACAAAAACTCCGCGTCAGATCCCAGGAAGTCACTCTCGCAGCACGTCTTCAAGAGATTATTATTCATTATGTAGTTTTCATGAAAAATTTGGCTTTAATTCATATCGTTGCCTAACTCCACATATATGTTTTAAATTATTATCAAATGATACAAAAAACTTATTAAGCGCCGAGAGTTCTCGGCGTTAAAACAAAATAAAGTATTATATTCAAAGAAATGTAAAAAAATTGAAAATGTATTTTGTCCAAAAATGTTTATGAACTGGCAATGACTCCTACTAAATTATTAAAATTCCAATGTAAAATAATAGACTCAACTACAGGTTTTGAAAGATCGGTGAATTTTTTAGTTGATACTGGGGCTGAGAGATCATTGATTCCTTTTTCTGAATTTGTCTCTGTCGGTGACTCTAATGTAAAATTGCTTGCGGCTAACGGTCAAGTTTTAAAAAGTTATGGCCTTTCCGAACAAAAAATAAAATTACCAAACTTAGGTACGTTTGATTGGACATTTGTGGTTGCAGACATAAAATTTGGTGTGCTTGGTTACGATTTTTGAGAGCCAATCATTTCATTATTGACGTTACAATGGTCAGCTTCGACAACTAAATTCTATTAATAATATTACATCTTCTTGCCAAACAGCTTTTAGTGTCTAAATTTCCTGCTCTGGGTGACATTTCATTCAGAGGAGATAATCTTCATGGTTTCTATCATGCCATTGAAACCACTGGGATGCCCATTCACTCGAGACCTAGGAAGTTTAACGCGGAGAGGGAGAAAATAATTAGAAATGAATTGAATTTGTTAATTGAAAAAGGAATTATAGAGCCATCAAAATCATGCTGGTCCTCACCTATACATTTAGTAAAAAAACAAAATGGAGATTGGCGCATGGTTGGCGACTATCGGTTGTTAAATAATGTAACTAAGTCGGATAAATATCCTATGCCTTCAATATAAACATTTAATCATAAAATAGGAAAAGCCTCATTCTTCAGCAAATTGGACCTTGAAAAAGCGTATCACCAAATTCCAATGCTTGAAACCGATAAAGAAAAAACTTCACTCTCAACTCCCTTTGGCTCATTTCAATATAAACGTATGCCCTTTGGCTTGAAAAACGCAACCAGTTCGTTCCAGAGAATGATTGATAACGTTTTAGGGGGCATTTCTGGTTGTTTTGCATATGTCGATGATATTCTTTTGTTTTCCAAAACTGAAAAAGATCATCACATGCTAATATCAAAAGTGTTTTTAACATTAAAGAACAATGGTCTGAGCTATAATGCCAACAAGAGTGAATTTTGTAAAAATGAGATAAATTTCCTCGGTTTTATAGTTTCTAAAGGAGGAATTCGTCCTAACGATAACAAAATATCAACTTTAAAACAATTTAAAAGGCCAGAAAATGTCAAAGAACTAAATAAACTCATAGGTTTGGCCAACTATTATAGGCCTTTCATTCCTCAACTAGGAAAATTATTACAACCTTTCTATGACATAATTAAAAATAAAAAGAAAAATTCACCTACTACTTGGAATTCTAAATTAGACATAAAATTTGAAGAATTTAAAAATGGAATGGACAAAGTTGCAACTCTTGCTCATTATATCCCAGACCAGGAGTTGAGATTGAGTGTGGATGCCTCTGTCTCTGACGAAGGTATAGGGGCTGTACTTGAACAAGGACAAGGGTGCAAGTTTCGCCCATTAGCATTTTTTAGTCGAGCTTTGAAAGAAAAAGAAAAAAAAGAATCAGCTTTTGGTAGGGAGCTATTAGCAGTAAGAGACGCTCTAAGGCATTTTGATCATGTATTGGAGGGTAGGAATTTTATGTGTTTTACAGATCACAAGCCTCTAATTAATGCACAATTTACAAAGAATCCTAAATGGCCAAGCAAGTACTATCGCTACTTTGCTGAGTTAAGCGAAAGAAATGTAGTGCTCCACCATATTTCTGGAAAAGATAATGTCCCTGCTGACTTTTTGTCTAGAATTAATTTGTTGAAATTAGATTTCATTGACTGGAAAGAGTGGCGCAGGGAGCAAATAAAAGAAAATCTAGCAACAAACTACCATTAGCAGAGCTAATCGAAATTGTCGATTATGGAATCTTATGTGATGTAAGAGCAAAGTATGTGAGGCCATTTGTTCCTAAGACATTTGTGAAAAAATTAATGGAAAATATTCATTGCGAATCACATAGAGGAATAAAGAATACTTTGAGAAAAATACAAAATAATTACTTTTAGAATTCTATGTCGGCAGATATTAGAAATTATGTCAATAGCTGCAACGTTTGTGCTCGATCAAAAAAATGGGTCTTCCATCAATACCATTCGATAAGGTTTCCTCTCCTGTGAAAAAGTTTATCACATTCATTTGGATTTGATAGGACCTTTTCACAAAGTTAGAGGAAAAACAATGGCTTTGACAGTAATTGATAGAAGAACAAAATGGTTAGAGGTATATCCTTTGTCCAGCGCTAGCACCGACAATATAATTAATGAGTTGAAATTGAATTGGTTCTCAAGATTTGGTTACCCAAAATACATCACCACTGATCAGGGGGGACAATTTAATTCTATTGTTTGGGAAAAGTTTGTGAACGATTTAAAAATTCTAAATATTAAGACTAGTCCGTATCATCCGCAGAGCAATGGTCTCATAGAGAGAGAACACCGAACACTAAAGGAAGCTATTAGGTGCAAGATTCTAGAATCTGACAGTAGTTGGGTCGATGTTCTTCCCAGAATTCTTTTAGACCTGAGAACTACTATAAAATATGGTCAAAATTTGTCACCGGCAGAGATGGTTTTTGGTGAGGAAATTCGGTCTCCGGGCACTATGTTTTCAGCTGAAAAAGTTGTTGAAAAGAAAAAAAATACACATCATAATATAAAAATAAACCAATAAATTGTTCTTATAAAAACTTAATGAAAGCCTCTTATGTTTATGTTTTAAATCCACCCATTAAGTCTTCTTTATCCCGTATTTTAGTGGCCCGTATAAAGTTATTAGAAAATTACGTAAGCAATTTATTATCGAAATTAATGGCAAAAAAAATCAATATCTATTTACAACCTGAAACCAGTGCTAAATTGAGGGGGGAAGTATTGTAGTGATATCATTGCTAGTATTATCTAGATTGTATTTGTAAAGTATTTTGTCTGTTTTTCTTCTCTTTTTCCCTTTTTGTTCCTCGTGTATATTTTCACCCTTAGTTGTTATTTGTTCAATAAAAGAATAAGATGTATAAAACTGAGTGTTTCTTTAATGTGCCTCGCGGCACTATATATATATATATATATATATATATAGGGAGTACACGTATAATCCGGACTAACTTTGATTGGTTATGTCGTCTTTGTTTTTTGAGATATTGCAACGCACATATGTACGTTACTGCGCTTGCATCTTATCTATCTGCCAAAAAAAAACCAGACTGAAAATCATTCAACATTTACCATGGAAGAGGAGAAAAGGCATGCGATGTTCACTTCCTTCCGTGCCGGGAGGAGTCTAAAGGAGGTGATAGAGTTCTTCAACTACCCAAGTCGACTAGTGATGGGATTTTCGGCTCTATTTTGAGATTCGGCTCTAATGGCTCTTCTTACTGTGGAGAGCCGGCTCTTTCGGCTCCCAAACGGCTCCCCATACACATTTTTTACGTTATTAATTAATTAATAAATTAAACCTAATTTTACAACATTTTGTTTCATTATTGACATTTTTAAGCACTTATGATGAGTAAAAATGCTGGATAACAATGCTTTATAAATAGAACTTTTATTATAACCAATTATTAAATTATCACAAAATAGCAACACTTACAAAAAAATTAATTAAATTAATTAAACAGTAATAAATAGCCTATTAAAGCAGACATAAAAAAGGCACCAGAATACAAATATCAAAAAGGCCTACAGTGCTATTAAATTAAAACAATTAAGGTTTAAAAAAAAGTATTAAACCAACAAAAATGCACCATAATACAAATATCACTAGGCCTACAGTGCTATAAAAGGATTTTAAAAAAAGCATGCAGCAAGGAGAGAGAGGGGGAGGGGGAGACTCTGTGTGTGGCACTTGCACTCAGAACAAGCGCAACGACAGGGCGGAGAGACAGCGAGATACTGAAGGAGAAGAAAAAAAACCGGCTCCCAAATAAAATCCTTAAACGGCTCTTCTTGCGGAGCCGGTTCCTATCGTTCACTTCAAAGAGCCGGCTCTTAGAGCCGGATCGTTCGCGAACGACACATCACTAAAGTCGACCGTCTACGACCAGTGGAAGGCATGGAACTCTTTCAAAAAGAATGATGCTCATTGCAAAAAGCGTTCTCGGTCCCTGGGGGCACCAGGACCGACGAGTTTGTCGCCGAGGTGAAGAGGAAGGTCAACGAGGACGGCAACAAGTCCTACGCCAAGTTGGCTGTCGAGATGGGCTGCTCCAAGCAGACCATCGCCAACACCATCAACAAGGACCTGGGCTACAGTTCGTACAGGACTCGGCTCCCGCCCACAAGTCGAGAGAGACCCAGGCGTGGCTGTTGGAGAACCTCCCCTACCACTGGAGCCCGGACTTGTGGCCCCCCAGCTCCCCTGACTGCAACCCCCTCGACTTTTTTTCTGGGGCATGGTCGAGAACAAGACCAACCAAACACGCTCACAACACTCTCGGCTCTCTCAGGGCCGCCATCGTGGAGGAGTTCGCCAATATGAAGAAGGACGTCGTCCCAAGGTCTGCAGCCGCTTCAGGCACCGCCTCGAGATGGTCGTCGCCGCTGATGGGGGCTATATTGAAAAATAAATATCTACATATATATGTGTGCCTTTCATTTAACAAAAAATTGTTGAAAAATATTGATAAATAAATAAGTAATCAACATTTCAAAATTTGTTTTAATTAGTCCGGATTATACGCCCTGTATATACTGGGTGCGGGACCCTCCTCCTTGTATGCCCTCTTTATTGTGACGTCGACGTCCCAGGTGTCCTCTAGCTTCTTACGGATACGCTGAACAGTCCGTAAATCACTCCTAAGGTTGAAGCAATCGTTGAATTGGAGGGTCACCTCTATTATCAACCAATGCCATGACTACGGCGGACCTCAAAAGCTCCTCGTTCCATTAATACCTCTTTATCTTCTCGTAGGATGACGCCATGGTGCTAACTAAACCACGCATCGAAAGCAGACAAGGCTAGTTTTCTTATTTGCCGCACATTTTTTTATTTGATAATGTCGTCATCAAGTTATTAATTTTTAAATTAGGCAACAATTTGATCCCCGCTCCTGTATATATATTAGGGTTATTCTTATTTTTCAAATGTTTGAAATGTTATCAACATTGTGGATTTTCTGTTTCTTTTTTTTTGTACACTCGGTACTATTTATTCAACATCTTCAAAAACAATTCACATCAAAAAATTCTTCTTCAAACGGCATAAACACAACAAAACATTATCTATTATAGGGTCGAAATCTTGGGGAGGAGGGGTTTTCATACTTCTGCATTGATATAAAATATACTGAACTTTAGTTGTAATAAAGTTTACTTCTTCTTGATTCTTGCCCAGATACAAATAAACCAATTCCTTTGAAGTTAAAATTAATTGAAAATTGGTAAAAAAACACAATTTTAACTTGTTTAAAACATCATCAACCAAGGGACACTCTAATAAAAAATGATTCAAAGTCTCCAAGGAGTCCTTACAAAAAAAGCAAAATCTTTCCTCACTAGTCCTTCCAAAAATACTTCCCAGGGATAGAGTGTTGGTAACAATTCTGTACTTCAAGTAGTACAATGAGACATCCAGCCGAATGGAGTTTAAAACTTTTATTATCTGACATGCTGAAGCGTTTAATCTAAAATGTTCTTTCTTTCTCTCAATCTGGCTAAAATATTGATAAAAAACTGATTTATTTACAAAGGTATTTCTTAAGAAATTATTATTTGATAGTATTAAAAAATTAAAAAAATCGTCTCTTGGTCCTATTGGTCTTTTTCTAAAATTTATTTCATATAATTTTTTTTTCTTCTCTAAAATTTCATTTTGAGTAAAAAAAGGTTGCTATTAAGAACTTCACCCAGATAGTTGATTTTCTAATGATAGACATATCTCTCATAAAACAAAGTCTTTCGTTATCTTTAACAGGTTCTTGCCATTCCATCGTTTTTAGGACATTTTTTGACAATTCCTCATACACGTTCTTATTCTCACTCCAGAATGGACCCATAGCCGAAACTACATCTAAAACTTTAAATGGACCCTCGCCCCGAAATTCGTCTAAGGGCTGTTGGAACTTTTCAATGTATTTAAGATGCAATAGTTCACTCCATATAGATTGACTATTAAAAAGTCGCTGAAACCACTTAAAATCAGGACCTTCCAAAAATTCTTAAAGGGGAGTAAACCCAGCCCTCCAAATTTTTTCGGACAATTTATTCGCTTCCATGTAATGTTCCTACTCCTTCCCATAGGAAATAAAAAACTTTCGCACAGATTTTCCACCTTTGAGCATAAAGCTTCTGACACAGGCGTTAAAATTAAAATATGTGTTAAAGTTGGTAAAATAAGAGTGTTCCATACATGGATTCGTGCGGAAATATTCTTTTTCAGAAAGTAGTAAAATCTTTTGATGCCCCTTTCAACCCGAGTCAGAACCTCACTTATATTTTCCTTCCTATCCTCGCCATTAATTGTAATAAAAGATCCTAAAACCTTCATAGATTTAGACACTTGAATACCTTGTAAATTAAAATTGATATTAAAATTAGACATGATATTTGATTTATTAAAATTTATATGCAAACCTGAATTTTCTTCAAATTTTTTAAAAACTTCTATTGTTTTATAAAAGGATGAGCCGATTTCTTCTTCGCTACCAGTGTACATTACCGTCACATCGTCTGCAAAAGCCTCAATTTTAAGTTCCGTTTCTCCAAATGTAACACTTTTGATTTGCTGGCACAAATTGATTTCCGTAAGAAGCGGATCAAGAGCAATAATGAATAAAAGGGGGAAAGTGGATTTCCCTGCCTGCATCCTCTTTCCACAAAAAATTATTTCCAGGTTTATCATAAAAGGTTTTTATATTACACAAGCTCAAAGCAATCATACGAATAAAATTTTCTTTAAAACCATGGGATCTAAGACATTTTATAATCCATTGGTGGGATATACAATCAAATGCTTTCATAAAATCAATTCCCAATATCGCTTTATTATCCTTTTGGATGCTTGAAATTGAGTCGCAAAGGCTTCTACAAACTACTTCGGTTCCTCGTCCTGGTACAAAACCTTTTGGGAGTCACTTATAATCAGTGGTATTATTTTTTTAAATCTACTAGCCAAAATCCCATTATATATTTTAAAAGAAGTATTAAGCATTGTTAAAGGTCTAAAATTTTCTATTTGCTTGGGTCTTTGCCTTTTTTAAAATAAGTATTAATTTTCCAATGGAAATATGTTCCTCAAAGTATCCTTTTAAGTTTGATTCCTTATAGACTTCTTCGAGTAAAGGGCATAAAAAGTTAGAATATTTCTTAAAAAACTCCATTGGAAAACCATCAGGGCCTGGAGATTTATTCTTCTTGTCGTATTTGTCTATATATTCTTTTATTTCTTGTTTGCTTATATTACTATTTTTTTTTCATCTACAATCGGGACTGTTTTTTTAAGAGACTGTGTATCAAATTTTGATATGAGGGGCAAAGTCTGCAGTATTAACAAACATTTTATACATTTCTTGTCATAAAAAGTTTTTTTCATGCAATCTCTACAATTAACATATTTTGGAAGAAATTAGTTACTTTTGTCCGGATTTTTTTCTGGAGAGGTTTCTGAACTTCCATCTTTATTTAAAAGTTCCGTGACATAATTTTTTTCTCCGTATATTTTGTCTATTTTTTTATCTTTTGAAATAAAACATGTTCTTTTGAAACAGATTTGAGGCCTGATCTAATTAAAATACCTTCTGTAAGAGTGTCGTGAATTTTGCTAAGTTCTATATCGTTTGAAATATCGTCCCCGAGCTGACTAGCCTTTTCTATAATCTTCTGGTGTTGTAGCCTTCTTCTTTACTTTTCCTAACTCTTAATTTAATCAATTCTCTTTTCGAAGAGTTTAAAATTTAAAAAAAAGAAAGGAGAGAAGTGAGGCAAAATACTCTCTCCCTTCTCTTTCTCTTTCTATCCAGGTAACACTAACAGCAGTTACCACGTGGTTTTGTATATTCTCATATCAAAGATCAATTTTTTGGGAGAGTATTGCAAAAATGTATTTGCTTTTATCTTTTAAAGTATAGCGATTTTTTAGAACACCAAACATATCAAATGAAAGCTTGGTTAACCAGCTTTAATATTTTGGTATACTAAATCATGTCAATTTAATAAGTAGAGAGTTATATGTACATTAAAAAAAGCCTATCTCGATACAAAATGACGCATATAATGGATTAAAAATGCGTCAGAGACAAAATAAAATTTTGAGAGGATACCTTGACGCAAATCTAAGAAACACATTATTTTATTTTTTTCATATCGATTTTATAGGTCAAACAGGCTCTAAATCATATGATGTAACTCAGATTGTACTGAATTCTGAATTGAAGAATGCACAACCAAGGTCATTTTTGGATATTTCATCTAAGTTTTACTAACTTAAAAATACTATTTTATTCTGAAGCGAACAAGTCATCTTCTAACAGGCGAGTGAAGTTAATTGATTACAAAAACTATGAAATATGCTAAATACACATTCCATTTTTTTCTTTGTTTTGACTGAAAACTTGGTTATATTAAAAAACACAAGATAGTCTGGTAGGAAATTAATTTCCTTTAAATTTTTTTTTTTTTTTTTTTTTTTTTTTGATTTAAAATATTTATTTATGATCTAAAAGATATCTCGAACAGAATAAAATGCACGTATAAAGGATGAATAAATAAATGAAAAGTTTGATAAAGCTACGTTAAAAACAAATATAACATAATAAAAAAAACACATGCATTTATAACTTGTCGGAAGAAAAATAAAAGAACTCCCAACCTATCATCCTTCTTTTATGAGATATCTTGAGATAAAATAGTGATTTAGAAAACCAGTTGACTCGCTGAGATGAGAGATCCAATGCGTCATTTGATTCAGTCCACTTGCACTTGAAGGGGAGAGGGCCCGTTTGTTTTGAAAACATCCCTGGGGATGGAGCGTAGAATTTCCAGGCTTCTTCTGACGAGATCTTGGAGACCCACAGGAAGCCCACCTCCGCACGTTCTTGAGGCGTAGAGAGCCCTCTGCACCGTGGATATAAGATGTTCGATCTCGTAAGCCTCCTCGTATGTAGGTGATGTGGACACCAGCCAGTCTGTGGGGGTTAATGATACTCCAAATTCTTCTAGAATAATATCTTCCACAGCTTTTATGACTGGGATCATTCTGTGGCAAAGGTAAAAGAAGTGGAAGGAAGTCTCCTCGACCTCCCCACACCAATGGCATCCTCGCTTCTTTGGGTCCACATGGGATTTATTCAGGAATAAAGAGGACGTGGCGAGACGGTATCGGAACCATTTTTGGTGAGAGTCTGTTAAAGGGTTTCGCATAATAATATTCGGGCACAGGGGGATATTTTTCTCAATCTGTAGAAGCCGCAATCGTCTCTTGATGCTAGGAAAAGGACGTTCAGAGCCTACCAAAGACCTTCGAATAGTTTGGTTATCCAATGCCGTAAGAGCGATATAGAAGGGAGTGGGTGGTCCGATTGATATATATCCCACGGAGGTAAGCGAGCGACGTTTTTGTAATCGCATACTAAGGATATAATTTTTAATATGCATTTTTCTCTGAAGGAATTCCCCAACAGATGTGAGGCAACCCTCTTGAAAGAACTCCGAAGAACTTCCCAAAGACCCATTAAAGTTTAGAGGCTCATTCGCTCGTAGCAGAGGAAGGACTCTGTGCAAGCTTGAGCCCCAGGATTTGGCCATTCTCTTCCAATGAGATCCGCAGGACTTTAAAGACCTGAGAAGTTCCAATGGGCCCATGTAGATTCTCTCCTGGTAATTATGTCCTGTAACTTTAAAGAACTTGTTTTTTATCCTAGAAGCCCAATAGTCTTCACTTCCCAACAATCTTCGCAACCAGGAGAAATTCAGAGACTTCCACATGGACTCAACCTCAAGCGATCCCAAGCCCCAATTCGAGATGCTGGCGTTAATTCTAATTTTTGAAATGTATGGCTTTGAGCTACCCCAAACAAGGGAAGCCCTCTGCTCATAGATTTCATTGCACAGGGTTTCCGAGAAAGGCAGATATCTCAGTAAGTGGAAATTTTTTGGGAAGACATTAATGTTCCATGCAAGTAGTCTTTCGTAGCGGGAGAGGGGGGTTCTTTTATAAAACGAGACAGCTTTTTGTAGTATATCTATAACTTTAATCTTATTTTTTTCTTCTGCTTTGTCCGTAGTACTAGCCACCGTGATGCCAAGGATGTTTGTCGTTTTTACGAAGGCAAAATCCCTATAATCTGTCTCAGCTATCTCCTCACAGTTTGTCAAGAACTGGGTTTTATGCTTGTTGATTGCGAGACCGGACGAAATTTCAAATTCTTCGAGGATTTCCCAAGCTCTTCTAGTGGAATCTTTCAAGGTTGTGGAGGTCCCGGAAAGAAAAAGGGTGAGATCATCAGCGTACATGATGCTTTTGAAATTTGACTCTCCTATGTTTAACCCTTTTATAGATTTATCTTCGGACAACCTTTCCAATAGTCCATTCACTGCGAGTATGAATAGAGAGGGTGACAGCGAATCACCTTGTCTTGCGCCTTTGCAGATATAGATTGCTCGTTGTTTTCCCGGAAGGCCCAACCCCGAAGAAGACGTCCGTAATATGGCCGAGATCATGCCCACAAAGCCATCCGAGAAACCATATTCATATAGCTGCTCCAGAATGAACTTATGGGACAGGTTGTCAAAGGCTTTTTCAAAGTCTACCATTACTGCGGCATAAAGATCTCCCCTGTCTGAACAATCATTGATTGCATCTTGGATAGATATCGGACAGTCTTCGATGTGGCGTCCAGGCATAAAGCCTTTTTGGAATGGAGAAATCAGTCGGGGGAGAACTCGGAGCAACCTTTTATTTAATATTCCCGTGAGTATCTTGTACGATGCGTTTAGCAGAGAGATTGGACGGTAATCTCTAATATCATCTCCTTTTTTCCCTTTTTTCAGGGCCAATGTTATTATACCTGAGCTCATAAATTCTGGGACGAAGCCTCTCCTGAAGATATCACGGAAAACACTCTCTAAGATTGGAGCAAGTGGGACTGCAAATGTCTTGTAGAATTCATGAGGGAGTCCTGACGGCCCGGGTGCTTTATATTTTTTATTATAACTATTTATATATTTTATAATTTCCTCCCGAGATATCGGGGAATGGAGGTCATATAATATATCCCTTACTCTACCGTCTACTGGCTTCTTTGTTTCCTTCTTAGGTAGATTAAGAAGGGGTTTCCACTTTTTAATGTCCTTGACTAATCTCCATTCATGGCAAAATTCACACAACTTTGTTATGGAGCATTCCGCACAACTATAGAGGTTAGAGAAATAATTGTAGGCTTCCTCTGACATGGCTATTGGATCAGTAGAGATTTCACCTGTGGCCATTTTGAGCTGAGTCATCCGTGTTCTTGCCACAGATTTCTCGAAGTGTTTAAATGAGTTTTTTCCTTTAATATTAAGGTTGATAATATTTCTGCGCAGTCTGATCATAGTCCCTCTATTCTCATACTCGACAAGTTTATCGAGTTCCATGCTGCTCTCCGCACAATTATTACTCATTTTTTCTAATTTTTGTCTTTTCTTCTCTCTTTCATTCGCCCGCTCTTTTCCTTTTCTTATAAATATTTTCTTCGAGCATGATTCAATTTTTTTTAGCGCATCCCATGATGTCATATCTTCTTTGTTCATATTGTTTTTAAGTGATTCAATCATATTTAGTATTTCTTTCCGGCATTCTTCTAAATCAAGAAGGGAAATGTTGAGTTTCCAAGGGGATTTTTGCGGTCCTGTTGGGCGAAAGAAAGTTATAAAGATGGGATGATGGTCGGAGATATAGCAAGGTAGTGTCTTGAACTCTTTTACAAAATTTGAAATGCCATGAGTGGATAGGACATAGTCAAGTCTACTTGCAATATTTTTCTTGGCTTTGTTTTTCCTGTGGAAGGTCATTTTGGGTGACTTGCCATCCGCCGGTATTCCTAAGTCACTCAGATTCATTCGAGCCATAATGCTCTCTAAATCCCTGGCATTCGCTAGATTATTGGAGCCTTTGTAGCCGCATGCATCCCTGAATGAATTTCGAGTTATGTTTAGGTCCCCCGCTATGATGATTTCGTTCTTGCTTGAGGGAGTATATTTTTCTATAATATTGGAAAACCAATTGTTAGACTCAAAATTTACTCCGTACAACGCGAATAATGTTGTAGTTTTTTCCTGGAAGAGTAGCTCTAAAATCACGTAGTTTCCTTCCGGGTCGGACGCAACTAAAGTTGGATTTAGGGATTTTTTGACCAAAACAATAACTCCCCTGGAAGGATGGGAGGTCCGTTTTATAGCTTTTGCTATGAAAATTTCATGCGAATTAGGAACAAGCTTCTCTGCATAGGAAATGTCCTCAAGTCTTGTATCAACTAAGGTAACCACATCTGGGAAAGGGCAAGCCAGTTCAATAGGGGAGATTGCTTTTATATAGTCAAAAACTTTTTTGGACCTTATTTTTGAGGCAATCGAATTTACATTATATGAAACAAGAGAGGACATGAGTATTGTGTTTGACGGTTTGGGGTACGTATTTATTGTTATTATTCTCCCACTATTTGTGTAAGTGACATATCTTATGGTCATTTATTTTTAGTTTTAGACGGTCTTCCTCTTCGAACGCTGGAAGGGGAACTGCTACGAACAGCCATCAAGGCATCAAAGGCTGAGTGCTGAGCACTATTATCTTGAGCCGGTGTCAGGGGGTGATCAATAGGGGTCACATTAATTGTTGGGAGAGATAGAGAGGGCTCATTTTCGTGATGTTCCCCTTCGTGCTGAGACGAGGCCTCATCTTTCTTTAACGGCGTGTTGGTCATAGAGAGAGGTTCAAGGACTTTATCCTCTAATGGATCTTCTTTTTCTGGAGGTATGCAGTCATTAGAGCTATGGTCCACATCAGGTGATTCTGGAGGGTCTTCTCTCGGTGGTAACGACGGTGTGTCGTCTCGAGCTTCCTCTGGACTGATGGATTCAGACTCATTGGTTTGGTCTTCCGAATTGTTAAGCCTTGGCCTTTTATATTTCCTTTGGGGAGGGAGGGTACTAGGAATTGTTAATGAGGCTTCATTTGTAGTGGGAGTTTCTTGTGGGGGAGTCACTGATGGGTGGATGCACTCTAATGTGGGAGAGGTTTCACTAGCTGGTTTTTGAACGGCAATTTTCTTTATTTTTTCTTCCAAAAATAATTTGTAATCTTTGATGGAGACTTTGGATTTCTCACATTTTGAAATGGAGTGGCCGAACCTAAAGCAGTTGCTACATTGTTTCCGTGCCCGGTTGAAGTTTAGTTTAATTATAGATCCCTTGACGGGCAATAGTTGAGGGACCAAATCTGAGTCTCCAACAGCTTCGAGTAGAAGTGAGCCGGATCTCATATTTTTCGCCAAGTCTTTCATTGCAGGATGTTCCCCTAGACTTTTTTCATTTTTATCGGACCTGATATGCCCAATTATCGAAACTTTTTCCACATAAGGTCTTATGTTAGAGAGGAGTTCTTCTTCAGTAGCTTTGGTTATATACCTGAGAGCTTGAATCTTGAATGATCGGGTGGTAAGTTTTTCAATCAGGGGTTTTAGTCCGAGAACGTCTATTTGAAACTTCAGACCGGAAGCATTTTGCTCATATATTATCGGGAGCGAGAGATTGGCAAAGTTAAGTATATTTACCGGGTTTTTTGTTCCTATGATAGCCCGGCCTGGGCCCATTTCCGCGCTGATGTGGGATAAGTTGTAAGCCGGTATACCGAGCTTATTGATGGCCACTTCGACTACATCGTAATCAAGAAAGATGTCCTCTTCCGGGGAGTTGCCATCGAGATCCCTGATCTGAAGTTTAAAGAGCGACCATGCTACAGGACTCCGGGTAAAGGGAGAGAGTGGGGCGAAAGAACCCTTTTCTTCCGGGGAAGGATTTTTCTCCGGCAAAGAAGATCCATTTGATGGGGGTTTCGCAGTTATGGACGCGAAGGTAGGGGGAGGAGCCTCCCCCTCCATCCAGTTTTGAAGAAATTGCGGAAAACTATATTTTTACTAAATTTTTAAAACTTTGACCTCGTTGCGGACCTCGTAATATTGACCGATTTTGTTCAAACTTTGTAGTCGTATTCTTTTATCACCAAGAAACAGAAAATCCACAATGTTGCTAACATTTCAAACATTTGAAAATAAGAACAACCCATATATATATATATATATATATAATCTTATTATATTATTATCCTTAAAATTACTCAATGTCTCTTCTCATTGTCGAATCCTCTGAAGTGACTCCTTCAATAGCATCAATTAATATTGATTTGATAAAACAACTGCTCCGTTCAGAGAACTAATGAATGTTTTTCCCCTGCATGAATATTGGATCATCCCTCTCATACAAAACGTATAGAAAAAGTGTATTGAGTTTACCAACTGAGGAAAAAAAAATATGTCTTGAGTTGTGAAAACTCCTACCTCTTTCTAATCGTAACCTTATATTCGACTTACTACTTTTTTTTGGCGCAATGAATGCAAACCATAGAAATATAAAGAGGACTTATCTACTCCTAAAAGAGAAAGAGTGGAAGCTGATGGTAGTGTTTTTCACATCGAGAGGGTCAAAACATTAGACCCTTTATTTTTTTGATAACTAAAATATTCAAATAATTAATATTTGGGTCCCTTAATAGTATAATGAAAACTTAAATGTTATTAGCCTCAACCCAGAATTAGTCTTTGGGATACTCCTCTTTGGTTTGATCTTCTATAATCTCTTTATGAAATTGCCAAGTGTTTAAGCTTCAGGTATCACTCTGTATTTATAACTCTATGGTACAAACCCATTCGAATATTTCAATATCAATCAAATTCAATATCATGCATTGGTTAGATTTTTTTTCGAGGAGCTAACTAAATTGATCACTACCAATTGAGCTAGTCATCTATCAGACAATGTATTGAGCTGTAGATGACGCCAGAGAGTCTATAAGAGACCGACATTTCATGTGATTAGAATGACTTTAAAAACATGTTCATGATATCAATCTGAGAGTACGACCTTAAACATGATTAGTTAAAAAAGGACATTCAACTTACGTTATCAAATTCCTTTATTATAACATATACTATAGATTAAATAAGGCCATTCATCACGCTGAGAGAGATAGCCATTTTTTTTGTTTCGGCATATCTGATTGTAAAGACCCATTGTCTCTATTATTATAAAACGTATATAAAAAGGAAAAAGGAATGTTCCAGAAAATTTGTAAAATCATCTTTTAACGCAATTGATGTAGAGTAAGCTTTGAAATGCTATACTCAAACTAGGGATGCAAGTTATCGATGAATAGATTAAAGGGACCAGTTTATCTTGTGGATTTGGGGTGGGTAAGTGCATCTTCACTTTTATAGGAAAAAAATCTTTGACGTCACTGGGTTATAATTCTCTAAAGAAGTTTTTTCTAAATGGTCGACTTTCAGTCATAGAGATAAAAATATATATATTTCTATGCTTCAATACTAAATCTTATTCCAATGACGTCTCTATGTATTTTTTCCAAGTCCAACGTGTGGAGTTTATGTTTCCTGGAAAAACATAGCAACGGCAACGGTAATGGGAAGACGTCAGTAAGGATTACCATTATTCCAAACTGCACTTCTTCTAGAACGTATCATGATTATATTAAAATAGTTATTTCAAAGAAAGAACTTAGTAGAAGATTGAATGCAAGAACGGATTTAAAAACCGATAAAGATGTTGAAGTTTCATTAACTTCAAATAGAGGATGCGATCTGTCGATTAATGCAACTATAAACTTTAATCGTATAAAATGTTGTCGATTATAATCGTTAGCCGATTAACTTTTTGCATCCCTAACTCAAAACCTCTTAAATAATAATAAACTTCATTCTTCTGGAACAACTCCAACGGCGAAAAATGTACTCCAATCCTACTTTGCGAGTTGTTCTTCTAATCAAATATATCCTAAGGCTGCTCGCAGCAGCCGAACAATATAATGTTCCATTCCTTAAAATTCTTCTTAGCACCAAAATACATTGACAGGCGTGCCTTTATCAAGTTTTACCCAAAGCGTTAAAGTAAAGTAGCGCATGCAAGGAAAAGTAAACAAAAAAATTGGCCAAAATTTTGTAATTTCAATTAACGTTAGATGTCGTTGTCCATGAAATTACGTCACAATCCTATTAAAAACCGGTTTAAAGGGATTAAATTGATGATTTGAAATATATCAAATAACTACAAGATAAAAAAACGTCTCCAAATATAAATAATAAAAGGACTTTGTTATTATTTTCAAAGAGCTCTAGCATAAACGCGCCCCTTACGGACTTAAGAAGAACTAATATTTAGTCCATTTTTTTGGGGAAAAAAGGAGAATTTTATGTATGCATGCGCTACTTTACTTTAACGCTTTAGTTGTACCCTTTCAATATTAAAGGAATATTTATATATGGGGAAATATAAATATATTATATTCTTTTTGTGTTTTCTTTTTTCTTTGATGTTTACAAACAACTATAATGTTAAATCGACCTGAATAAACTTTACTTTATTAGTTATGGAAGCATAAAAACGAATAAAAATATTATCTTTACAAATAAATTAATAATTATGTTCGTCCATTGGTTCGTTTCCATGTATTCTCAATGTTGCATTAGATTTTGACGAAATTTTCAGTGAATAATTTTGATGGTGATGGTGAACATTCCCAGAAAATTAATTATCGTCGCGATAATTAATTTTCTGGGAATCTATTTGAATTCATCGATTTCTTAACATAGAATTAGAACAAATTATCTGTTGATGACTTTAAGGTGTTAAGGTGTGTTTGTGACTATTTGGTTCTTCCTGGAAAAAAAATCCATTGTTCATGTGAAAAAAACGTTTTCTACGACTTCATGATAATTGCATGTTAGACTAGGAGACAACTTTATGTAGAGGATTTAGAGTTCCTAAGAATTATTTTTGGTATTTACAAATATATAGTATTACAAAATGATTCGTCTATTTGATTTTTCGGTCCTCTGTATCTCCAAAGCACTCTTTATAGGTATATCGATCGACTTTCCTATGGATAAGTTGTAGGTGCCAATGAAATATTACGTCAAAGTGGACATTAGCCGGAAGATCAAGGGCAACACCAGATATCATACGCTAATACAAACTTAAAAGAAAATATTTTAGAATAAAAAAAACTATTTTGGCATGAACTCTTTTTCGTACACTGTTGTCATAAAGTTTTTGACCATGTATATTTACTTCCACTCATAAATTAATACTTTATGACTATACAAAAGTACAAGCTTTAAGATAAATAAAACTATTTTATGAGAAGAGCAATTACGCTATCTCCATATGCAGGCTTGTTGAAAAAATGTGTAGGTATATAGGACACAATTTAAAATAAACAATCCTATCGTTTCCGTCATAAATCCAAACTGCACAATATTTCTTTTTTAATTTTGTTAATTATATGTGTATATTGTGTACGTCGTATATATATTAAAGATGAAATAAAGACTTGCTGAAGAGGAAAAAAACCATTTTTTATAATTTCAAAGTTAACATTTCTATTACACATCTATATTTACTGCGAATATAAATAGGCATTAATATAGTAGCTTTCAGTTTTAGGGTACATTAAATATTGTCGACATGCGAGTAATCAGCTATCTTGGCAATATGACTTTCTTTGTAATCCAATAGTTTTTGGTTCCACTCTGTAAATTTGAGTAAATGACCTACTCAAGATCTTTTGCTATTGTTGATCATAAAAGATCACTTGATACTCCTCTTGCTGACAATATAATTTAACTATTTTAAAGGAGCCAATCCCGGCAACCAAGGATCTCATAAATACGTCTTGGATACATAAGTAGCATACCCGTATTCACGCTGACTCAATATAAATACTCTCAAAGCAAAAATATAGTTAAATCATACATTTTAGACAATTAAAAAATATAATTAGTATTTAACACCCATTATTAAGCTTTTGAGGCTTCTTATATTTATCAAATAATACCGAACGCTGCCTTGTAGGCTTGCAAGAGTGTTTTAAGGCACTGGTGAGCAAGATATAATACATCCCAAAGCCCTGAGGAGTTTACAAAGAGGATTAAACATAACTTTTCCTTCAGTGATGATATAATATTTCAAAAATAAGTTTTCATTGATAAAAAACAAATGGATCCATTATGCCACTGGACATTTTTATAACTTATTTTTGTATGATATCAATTAATAGGTTTATGTTGATAATTGGTTATGATCGAATAAATAATGTAATATTTTAATATGTAGACTATATAATTCTGTAATTACTCTAAAAGATGGATGATTTGATTGAAATAGGTAGTAGCTTAGTGTACAAAAAAAAACATGCTCAAAGGTCTGTAGCATTTTTTGTTTTAATTTTTTTCTTCAAATAAATGGAAATGCAGTATATGCGAGGATGTGAATAAGCACTTTAAAACTAAAATTAGTTCCTCAAACCTAAGATCTTTTCATAGAGATTGATCAAAAAGATATTCCACTATGAAAGTGGAGTTTATACCTTCAACATTAAGAATTTAGGACACTTCCTCTGAGCTTACGAGTTTCCTTTTTGGTTCATTATTTTTGGACATTTATCCTTTGAATTGTTACATTCTATTAAAAGAATTTGCTCATTTATTTTAAAAAATGTATTTTACCATTATGTGTAGATTGTTCGCATATTTTAATAGACCAATTTATCGGTGGATGAATAGGACATATGTCGAATATTTGGATATTTGTATTTTTTTATGGCAAATAGTCACGGAAATGTGTATCCATCATCTATTATCCGAGTTTGGTTAGTAAAAGCCATGGTTTCATAGCATAAAAATTGAGATTCTTAAGAAGTGAAGGCGCTATAAAGTGGAATCAACACACTATAGAAGGTACTTGAAGGGACCATCGATTTTCTATTGTATTAAATTAAAAAAAGAACCACAACTTATGCAGACACACTATTCCACTTCGATGTGTTAGAACCGGCTATTTTTTTTGATAAATAGTAGAATGAAATATTCATAAAACTTCTTTCATAAAAGTCGAACTCGTCCAATATCACGTACAAATACATATTTGCAAATATATATATATATATATTCATCATCAATCATGTTCCTGTCTTCTTTAAAAGGATGATGTGACAATACATTATAATTTATAGATAAGTATCCTTCATATTTAGTGATATATTGCACGGCTGATATTAAATAAGAAGATCATATTCTATTGAATGACAACTTTTTTTTTGTTCATTTATTTTTTCACAAATCTTTAAAAGCAAGGAAATATTGACTCTCTTTAGTAGTTTTGACATATGTTGGATAAGATCTTAAGGAGTCTACATTGTTTATTATTTTTTACATACATACAAAGAAACACAAGTAATTAACGTTTGTAATTAGTATTTTTTTTTGGGGGGGGGAATGATTGATTTAAAACGTTAATTTTATAATTATTAAAAATATATTGTCTTTAATATATCAAAACGTTTTGGAACAAATTATATATATATACTTTCCAATAACAAAAAATCAAACTAATGTCAATTTGGAGCAAAAAACACATCAACTATGTTTCTAAAATGCTTTTTTGATTACATCAATCTATGTAATTGATTAATGAGTAATGTAATTGATCTAATATATATAATATTAGATCCTCTAGCTTACTTAAGAAATGGTACTGTTTTATATATTAAATTCAAGTTAATCCTCTTATCAGATAAGTCGGGTACCATAATGAAGTAGATATTTGCTCATTTAAATTGTGCAATAGTAGTCTTTTTATGTTTTAAGCAAACATTAAGTTATATGTTTTAATATTATGACTAGGACATTTGGATATCCTTACGCAGGCTACCCTGGTTCAATTGATTTGCATATTCGGAATAGGAATAAAAGTATCTTTTTGGATTATTCAAACGATGCAATATTACCAAAACCTAGTTGTTATCAGCATAAGATCTTCAGGCAAATAAGTTTTATACTTCTATATTAGTATATAATATATTGCATAATAGTTGTGATTTAAAATAATATTTATATATATTAATTTACAATTTGATATCTAAATGAACTGTGAAAACCTAATGTTTATATTTATAGAAAAGAAAAATAAATTTCAAAGGATAAATCACAGACAACAATAGGAAAAATTGATATCTAGATTTGATATTACAACCACAATCTCATATTAAATGTCTGATAAGAAATATCCATATCTATTGCTTAGAAATACGATAAGTATGTGATGCAATGTTTGTTTGAGATGAAAGACAGAATAAATTATGGAAGAAGGCGTCTGGACCACACAATTTTTCTCCTTTTATAAATTTTGAGTTTTAAGTTTGTCAAGTAAAATCAGCATCTTCAATTGATTTCAAGGGGGTTTCTAAACGATGCTATTACACTGATCGTCGAGCATCATATAGAGAGATATGGTACCACTGAGCTGACGAGCTTCCTGTTAATATCGTTACAAAGATTATATAAGATTTTTTGGCTTTACTCACTACGTCATCCATATTTATATTCAAAAATTATAATGATTACAAAAATTATATTTATTTTCCTTTTGAGCCGACTTTATATATATATATATAAATATTCTGTTAGCCTACAAAACCATATGCATAACTGGATAATTATATGTTCTTGTGTAAAAACTGCAATGTCAAAACGTCTTGTTAGGTTCTTATGATGATATATATTGTTTAAGTTCCAGTTTGTATAAAACATATTTGAGTGACCACTTTTACCCATCAACCACATTATTCTTCAGCCGAATTCAAGGCTTATGTATTACATAACTTATGTTACAACTTTGCCCCCCCCCCCCCCCACTTTTAAAATAAATCTTGCGCGCTTGATATATTATTTCTGTCTAATCCATCGAATGATTCGACAATATTTTCACGGATCTGTGAGGCATAGCAACATACATGATAATTTATTAATTCATTTCTATCAAAGTTATGTATTCCAAGTTTAAAATATGAAAAAAACTTTTCCATTCTCATCATTTAAGGATTATATTAAAAATTGTCATGATAGAAAATATAAGTTTGACACATTTAGTCTCGAATAACCATTTCAAATGGCATGTCAAAAATTATTTTACTCAATATATGCCAAGAAAGCATTATAACCCTAAGAAATATTTTTTTCTTTAGTTTATAATTCCTTAGAAATGGAGTGTATACCGGGTGATCCAAGGAAATTTAAACACTTCGACAAGACTTATTTCGGCCACAAAGAGTAGTTCAGTAATCAAACTTGTCAATAAGCTTTAGCATCACTGCAACAAGAGGTCGACACCATCCTCAAGTTCTTTGCGTGCGACCTCATCGACTTCAACGAGGCCTCTTGGTCAACTTTCACCTTCCAACTATCCCAGGCTTCCTCCCGATGCTCTTCTTGCCACGGATGTTGTACTCGTTGGCCCAGGATACGATTAACTGCTTCGAGATGCGGTTGGACATCTGCTCTGCATCCAAAAGTGTACATATATTGTTGTGGTTTTCCCGCTCCGACGGCATATTCTCAGTAAAGTCGGCAGCTAGGCACAGTTTTTTGTTTAAAATTCGTTTGTGTTTAGTCTAGAACAATAAAGTCGGAACTTTTCACTTTCAATTAACAAAACCTCAAACGTATAAATGAAAAATACAGATATATGAGAGCCCATATATCATTGTGTGTTTGCTCTCAAAACATAGTACTTTTATATCATTCGAGTATTTCAGACCATTTCCCGAAATAGGTGTACAATAAAAATAATATACATGTAATGTGTGAATTTCATACTCTCCAACATAACTAAAAATGAATTACTTATATACAGTCAAGCCTCTGTAACCTGTCAAATGTCTAAAGTGATCCCTACTCCACAGCAGCTACCATTTCCAAGCGAAGGAATACTACTACTAAAACCTTTTGAACATAGCGACCTCATGTCTTTAACGGTCGCTTTTTTGGGTTCCCCTGAGTGGTTACTATACACAGGTTTGTTTGTACATATTTTGCAGTTAAATAATGTTTCATTCAAAATCCCCTAAAAAAAAGTATTGACTCACATTCTAAACCATTAAAAGTTGGGGCTAAAATGTCTATTTATGTTTGGTTTTAACGCAATTACTTTGAATTTATTAGAACTAAACAAAATCATGTATCATATTTGTTAATTATTAAAGCTGTTTCTTGAAATGACCATATTAATGATTAGATTAATCAATGCTGCTGCAATGTAAATTAAATCATATTTATGGAATGTATTTTTTTCTACGAAATAATAGGATCAATACCAGTTTTATGCAATGCGGACCATATTTGACTGATGGGACTTCAATCTATTTTTAATCTAAATATTAAGTCCTTGGTGTAATAGTTATGCGTAGGCGAATAAACGTATTCTTTTTTAAATAACAAATGATGAGAAATCAACGATTAATTATTATCGCTTCGTTAAAAAAGGCTTTATTAATTAAAACAGCAAAACTATTAAGAACACCAAAATAATGCCCTAGATATGATGGTTGGACTGACTTTTTAAAAGCCTTTTCCATACATTTTATGTTTATAGGTTTCGAGAACGACACATTATTTGTGAGTGAGTATTCGATTTTATTTTTTGGCTATTTGGTTCAATAGAATTGCAGCTTCCGACTGGATATAGATAAGCATTATAGCATTAAAATTAGTCTATGGAACCTAGGATCTTATTAATGAGGTAGATCAGAAATGACCATCCCCTCTCAGGATTCGAACCTGCGCCCCCAACATTGATATTCGATTTAACCTTTAAGAGCGGCAAAGTCAATTTATAGTTTATCGACCTGCAAAATCAACAATTCAACGTTTGGTGAAACAATGGAGTCCAATACACCACAACATATTTTCCTGTGTCAGTGAGACATAGAAATGCATGGGGTGTAAACATATTTCTCCTGCAATGACATCGATTCAAGATGATCCAAATTTGTCTCTACATATCGTTCTCAATCGTTGGACATCTCTATGACATCGTTGGTGCGAGTTTTATGAAAATATCTTTCACCATAGATATAATGAGCCAAAATATCAAAAATATAATTTTTCAAAACTTTGGGAAAGCCTGAAGAGCTGGAAGAACGGTTATTAAAGAACGTCCTTTCACTTTCAAAGCGCGGATGATGTATATATTCTTCAATATAAAGAAAAATTAATTTACCCCGATAGTGATACAATTGTGAGGAAATTGAGATCTTCTTACTGGTATTGGCCTAATTCGACGTCGGATTCCCAATAGGACCTCAGGTAGACGAAAGCCTCGAATTTCGGGATTTTCCAGGATTCGGAGAAGAAGAACTGGAACTATTACGTAATCTGTGACGTATAAGATCTTTAAAGGGGCTGTTGAAGAAAAACATGAGTGAGACGTCAAGGAAAAAACCTCCTGACAGAGAGGATAAGCCGGTCGAGGAAATCGCAGAAGAAATAAATATAGATGCACGCCCGCTGGAAGTGAGTGGTATTGAAAAGAAAGAGAAGAAAAAACTGTGAGTTCTTACTCTAGTAAGGCGAGAAGAGGGCTGAACAAGAACGGGAGGATTATGACAGATCCTCTTTGGGAAAGATATTCATAGATTGGAGGGATGAAAATAATAAGACTCTGAGAGGATTTTCTCCTAAACTAAGACATTACAAAAGCATTTTTGAGGCGTTAGCCCTCTGTGGAGATGAAATCAAGAGAATTAATGATTGTATGTCTGGATATGGGTACATCGTGATTACCTTCAAATCCTCCATCAATGTTCTCACAAGATTTGCTGAAGTACAGAAACAAACGAAATTAGACGAAGGTGTATTTTTCAACATTCGTGGAGTAGATAACCTTAAAGGGCACAGAAACCTATTGAAATATTAATAAAAAATGGATCAGAAACCCAAAGAGAAGTATTAAAGTCATGATATCGGAATTTGGAGAGGTCGTTGGAGACTTTGAAGAGGTACCTCATGAAATGGAAGCGGAGGATGAAGAAGAAAGGGACTTTGCCAAAACTCTAAGTAATATTATGTCTGGAAAATATAAACTGAAGCTCAAACCAAGCAGAAACTACCAGTTTTTTTGCCAGTCACGGGAAAGAAGGTTGAAATACATTGTGAATTTCAAGCGACTCAATGTTTTAAATGTTTGAAGTTTGGGCACAAGAAATCTGGATGTAAGGAGAAAGACCGAATGTCCTACTCAGCGTATTCTGAATATTTGAGGAGGGAAATGAACCTTCCCTTGAGGGTAGAGAGTGAGCAAAGTCGTAAGATAACCGAAACTGCAGCGCGAAGGGATGAAGGGAAGAAACGGGACAAACGGGAGTGGAACCTATAACGGAATGTGAAATACCAGCCAAAGTTTTAACGTAGGATCGGCACCAGAGGAGAATGAGACTCGTCAAGAAACCCAAGAACGACGGATACGCTTAGAGAGGATTGGAAAATTATCCTTAGAAAACGACCTACAGGAATAAAAAAGGGTCTAGATGCAAGAACGCCTAAGACAGTAGGGAAACGAATATATGGAAGCCCGCTAGAAGAAGCGAAGAAAAAACTACGGGAGAGAAGTCCGTCCATAGAGGACGAGGAAGGTCGCCACGAGCCTGAAAATGAATGACACCGCCTACGAAAATAATAGACAACGACGCCGTCTACGAGAGAGTACAAATTTTACGTACTTGGAAGATTGGTAACTACAAAGCCTTTTATCATACAACTAATGATCAATCACATAGTTGAAACGTATAAATATTACATTATTGTTACTTTAATCAGAGTTTTATCCTCATACCCCACCCCTATTTACTTTTAAATATGACAAACTCTCTTAAGCTAATTTCTCTTAACGCAAACTCCATTTCCGACACACTTAAACAAAAAAGGTTTTAAATAAGTTTTTATCACTGGAACCTGATGTTCTCTCTATATGCGACACAAGATTGAAAAAATATGAATTAAGGCATGACTTAACTTCAATTTACCAAGTAATTTTTGTACCGGCAGAAACTAAATTAGCTAACCACCCTTCTAGGGGAATTTTATTGATCATTAGGAAATCTTTTAAACCCGTATGTATAGAAAAAGACGATAGAGGCAACTATTGTGTAGTGTCCATAACATGGAGTGGAAAGTTGATTAAAATCGTATCCATTTACGGACCTAATAACGATGTCCCTCAATTTTATGATAAAATTAATTTGGAAGTTTTAACTGACAGTAATAAAACTTTTGACCATATCTTATTAATGGAGATTTAATATATCTCTGGATCAAGAAAGAGATACATTTAATTATAAGTGTATAAACAATAAAAAATCAAATGCAGCTTTGAAAAAGTTGCTGACCGAAAGGAGTTTGTTAGATGTAGCCATGAAATTTTCAAAAAACCCTATTCATTCTTTCTTATACATAATAGAGACGGGACAGTTGTTAAAAGCTCCCGGCTAGACTACTTTTTTATATCGAGTGAACTTTACTCCAGCATTTCCAACTACCAAACACTGCCTGTATGTTTATCTGATCATAATGCCATTATGCTTGAACTAAAACAACAAGGAAAGCAATGCAAAAATCAATGGAAACTGAATACTAGGCTTTTACAAGATACTACGACTCATTCAAAGATTAAGGAAATAATCCAAGAGGTCCTTTTTAAATTAGATTTAATATTATTAAAACACCATCTCATGCTTTTAAATTAATTTTAGATTGCTCTAGGAGGAATATATAAAATTAGGTGTTCAGTTATTCAACAATCAAGCAACAGTCAAATGCTTTGAATAATGTAGAGAGGAAAGAAAATGAATATCTAGCAACTGATGAGAGAAAAAAAATATAATTAAAGTGCCCAAGAACACTTATACGAAGTGGGTTGACGACACTTCCAAGTGACCAATGATTTTAAAACGTGTGAAAAAACATGAAGAAAGTACAATGTCAAGGAAGAATATAAGAGCAATATATGACACAAATGGCACTTTAATAGAAAACCCTAAGCGGTGATGAAAACCATTAAAAGTTTCTACAGTGATTTGTATAATGGTTATGATTATTTCAATGAATAACCAGACTAGTATAACTTTTCCTTATGAACAAGGCAAAACCATTCTTTAAAACGATTAGAGCTAGATATTACATGTGCTGAGATTGAACATATATATCGAATCTTAAAAAACTCAATAAAGCTCCCGGCCCGGATGGCTTTCCAATGGAATTTATAAAAAATATAATGAACTTCTATCTCCTCTTTTAAACAAGTTTTTAAAGAAGCAACAGTTAAAGGTACTTTTGAAACGTACTTAACAACAGGGAAACTTATTTTAATCCCAAAAACTGAAAATACCCACGTTTTATTGATAATTTACGTCCTCTCACAATGCTAAATGTACTTATAAATATATAGCGGTATTTTAGCACAGAGAATCAAGGAAATTTTACCAATACTTTTACATCCCGCTCAGAAGGGATTCGTACAGGGCCGTACATGGAAGATGTAGTGCGGGGGATCAAGGATGCAATATCACAAAACAGGGAACATAATTTAAATGTTGCTGTCATGGCAATATATTTAAAAAAAGCGTTCGACAGCATCTCACATCAATGGATTTTAGATTGTCTTCGTATACAAGTTTTAGCAATATTTTTTAAAATATGATATCAGTTTTTTTTTAAATATTAGTACATTTTACCAAAGAACAGATAATACTTTTAGTGTGAAAAAGGATGTCGCCAAGAGACACCGTCTCCCCGGCGTTATTTGTTTTAGCATTAAATCCGTTACTTTTTTTTTTTTTTTTTGTACACCAGTACAACAATTTTATTTTCATTTATATCTACCACACGACAATAACAAAAAACTTTCAAAAAATCAAACCTTATAATAAAATTTTAACTAAAACATTAACATTTTAAAACTATAGGGGGGAAAATTTAGGGGGGCTCTTAAGATATTTTAAAAAAATAAATTTGTATTAATAAAAAACCTTAAGTATAGATACAATATACAAAGGACAGCAATTATGTCAATAGTTTTTCATTGTTTTAATCAACTATTTCTTTAAAATTTTGGGGTATGGGGATCCTTTCTGTTCTCAATTTGTATAAAAGAACTGGGTCTTTGCCATGATAAAATTAACCTCTTCCTGATGCAGACCGGTATAAAGAAAACAAAGCTTGTACGCCGCAATTGTAAACCTAAAAACTTGTTAAAAATATTGAAGATAGTTTAAGACCTCCCCATCTCTGTACACTCTAAAAGGAAATGTTTAGATGTCTCCAAACAGTTATTGCAAAAGAAACAATATCTTTCCTCCTCCGTCTTTCCATAGATACTGCCCAGGGTAAGGGTATTTTAAATCCGTTACTTGATCAGATAAGTAATTGCATGGCTATCAAAGGTTTGGAAATTGGTAGTAAAGAAATCAAAATTGAAGCTTTTGCTGACGACATTACCATGGCATATGGTGGCACACAAAGTATTATAAATAGTCGATTGAAGAAACCTTAAAGCTTATTGAAGCTTATGGAATATATTCTGGACTAGATATAAATATAAAAAACATATATTATTACCTCCGCCGAAGGAGGTATTGTTTTCACTGGCGTTTGTTGGTTTGTTAGTTTGTTGGTTTGTTGGTTTGTCAGCAGGATAACTCAAAAAGTACTGAACGGATTTGGATGAATTTTGTGGAGTTGTTGGAAGTGTCAAAAGGAAGAAGTGATTAATTTTGGCATCTCTGAATGCAGAATTAAGGCGCAAATGAGCTAAATACTACTAAATTTTCCAAGTTAGCCTACTCTGCCAATAGATGTCGCTGTGCTGTGAAATTGGTGCCGGGAGCGTGTTCCTCTCGGAATTTCCGTCTAGGGGAACCCTCCCCCGTCTCTCTACGCCTCCCCAGTCGTGAAAAATCCGCCTCGGAAGGCTCATGACGGCGGAGGTTTGCACTCTCTGAGTGTATATATGCCTCTAGTTACTTCTGCCACCGTTGAATTAAGAAATAAAGATATTCAAATTGTTCCTCGTTTAAGAGTACTCGGCACTTTTTTAACAATTGATGATTCCGATCTTTTAGAAAATGAAAGAATAATAGAAGACATCTTAAGACATCAGCTTCAAATTTACAACATTTTTAGGAAAAAACCTACCGTCCAGAATAGGGGTGTGGAACTCTCTTATAATGCCAAAAGTCGTACACATTTTAAAACTGACTCCATTTTCTGAGATTTTATCCCTAAAGGTTGAAGCATTTGCGACAACTTTTTATTTCCAGAAGGCACAGTAAGTTGATTTCATGGAAACGTATAACATCGGCCAAAAAATGGGGCGGACTCGGATTAATAAATTTCAAGAACTTTTGGAAGGCCTTACTATTTTCTTGGTGCAAGAGAATACTTACTAAAGGATCAGTATGGAGGGAAATAATAAATGGTCAGTTAGTGGTTTTAAAAAGTAAAGAAATTGACAGTGTAAAAGGCAATGGACCGGACATCATTTTTGAATTGGCAAAGAGTATTAATTCTTTTTGGAAAAAAACGGTCGAAAGTAGTGTAGACATAATTATAAAGTCCTTGAAAAAATGAAATGGCAAGAGCTTGTAACTGACCATGGGCGGTTATCTTTTATATCCACCACTTCCATTAAAGGGAAACTAAGTTTTTTAGGTGATATTTTTAATGACAATATGAGTTTTAGTTCGAGTGAAATTTTAGAAAAACAAGGAATTTTATATAAACTAACTTTTAAGAAACGAGACATAGGCCCACGTGACTGTTTTTATAATTTTTTATGTTCCTTTTCTAATAACAATTTTAGGAAACTTTTAACCAACAAGCAATCAAACAATGTTTTTTATCCAACAAATTTCAAGAAGAAAAGATTTTTTTTAAATTGATGTACCTACCTCTAAAATATTAGAAATTCTGAATTCCAAAGTTTTTGACCACTCCATGTACTGGTTAAAATATAGGATCGTCACAAATACTCTAACTTTAGGAAATATATTCGGGAAGACTAAATCTGAAAGAATCTGCTATTTTTGTGAAAATGATTTTGAAACCTTAAAGCATTTTTTAGTTGAGTGTCCGCCTATAGTGAGAATTTGGGAAGAAGTGGGAATACTATTCTTTTTAAATCACAATTTAATTCTATCACTAAAAGAATTGTGTATTTTTATATTGACCCCCATTATGAACAAATCAATTATATAGTTACAAAGATTCAAGTAATTCTCTATAAATTTAGATGTTCGAGAACCCCCTTACCAGTAAACTTTGAACCTTTTATTGAGGACGTTGTTAATAATGTGTAGTTTTTTTTTGGTTTTTAAAATGTTTGATGTAATGTTGATATAATTTAAGTGAAATAAAGTTTGTTGTACCCTGGGTACAAAAAAAAAAAAATAAAATAAAATAAGCTTTAGCATCACTGCGACAAGAGGTCGACACCATCCTCAAGTTCTTTGCGTGCGACCTCATCGACTTCAACGAGGCCTCTTGGTCAACTTTCACCTTCCAACTATCCCAGGCTTCCTCCCGATGCTCTTCTTGCCACGGATGTTGTACTCGTTGGCCCAGGATACGATTAACTGCTTCGAGATGCGGTTGGACATCTGCTCTGCATCCAAAAGTGTACATATATTGTTGTGGTTTTCCCGCTCCGACGGCATATTCTCAGTAAAGTCGGCAGCTAGGCACAGTTTTTTGTTTAAAATTCGTTTGTGTTTAGTCTAGAACAATAAAGTCGGAACTTTTCACTTTCAATTAACAAAACCTCAAACGTATAAATGAAAAATACAGATATATGAGAGCCCATATATCATTGTGTGTTTGCTCTCAAAACATAGTACTTTTATATCATTCGAGTATTTCAGACCATTTCCCGAAATAGGTGTACAATAAAAATAATATACATGTAATGTGTGAATTTCATACTCTCCAACATAACTAAAAATGAATTACTTATATACAGTCAAGCCTCTGTAACCTGTCAAATGTCTAAAGTGATCCCTACTCCACAGCAGCTACCATTTCCAAGCGAAGGAATACTACTACTAAAACCTTTTGAACATAGCGACCTCAAGTCTTTAACGGTCGCTTTTTTGGGTTCCCCTGAGTGGTTACTATAACAGGTTTGTTTGTACATATTTTGCAGTTAAATAATGTTTCATTCAAAATCCCCTAAAAAAAGTATTGACTCACATTCTAAACCATAAAAGTTGGGGCTAAAATGTCTATTTATGTTTGGTTTTAACGCAATTACTTTGAATTTATTAGAACTAAACAAAATCATGTATCATATTTGTTAATTATTAAAGCTGTTTCTTGAAATGAACCATATTAATGATTAGATTAATCAATGCTGCTGCAATGTAAATTAAATCATATTTATGGAATGTATTTTTTTCTACGAAATAATAGGATCAAATACCAGTTTTATGCAATGCGGACCATATTTGACTGATGGGACTTCAATCTATTTTTAATCTAAATATTAAGTCCTTGGTGTAATAGTTATGCGTAGGCGAATAAACGTATTCTTTTTTAAATAACAAATGATGAGAAATCAACGATTAATTATTATCGTTTCGTTAAAAAAGGCTTTATTAATTAAAACAGCAAAACTATTAAGAACACCAAAATAATGCCCTAGATATTGATGGGTTGGACTGACTTTTTAAAAGCCTTTTCCATACATTTTATGTTTATAGGTTTCGAGAACGACGCATTATTTGTGAGTGAGTATTCGATTTTATTTTTTTGGCTATTTGGTTCAATAGAATTGCAGCTTCCGACTGGATATAGATAAGCATTATAGCATTAAATTAGTCTATGGAACCTAGGATCTTATTTAATGAGGTAGATCAGAAATGACCATCCCCTCTCAGGATTTGAACCTGCGCCCCCAACATTGATATTCGATTTAACCTTTAAGAGCGGCAAAGTCAATTTATAGTTTATCGACCTGCAAAATCAACAATTCAACGTTTGGTGAAACAATGGAGTCCAATACACCACAACATAATTTTCCTGTGTCAGTGAGACATAGAAATGCATGGGGTGTAAAACATATTTCTCCTGCAATGACATCGATTCAAGATGATCCAAATTTGTCTCTTACATATCGTTCTCAATCGTTGGACATCTCTATGACATCGTTGGTGCGAGTTTTATGAAAATATCTTTCACCATAGATATAATGAGCCAAAAATATCAAAAAATATAATTTTTCAAAACTTTGGGAAAGCCTGAAGAGCTGGAAGAACGGTTATTAAGAACGTCCTTTCACTTTCCAAAGCACGGATGATGTATATATTCTTCAAGGCGGAAGATTTCGTTCCTCCGGTCTACTTGTAAGCACCTGAAAATGTAAGGTTCTTATTGTCCTGATCATAGGCGTAGGAGACAGGGGGGCAAGGGGGCAACTGCCCCCCCCCCCCCAATTTTTTCTGGGTAAGTTTTCAAATTCGGGCAAACTGGTCGAGATATTCGGACATTTAAGTTAAAAAAGAAATTATGAAAGCAACCGGATTTTTGATTATAACCAAGAGGGTGCCCTGAGCTTTTTGCCTTTATGTGACTCCAATTCAGATTTAAAATTGTATGTCTCTTCACTTTAAAGAAAAATAATGCTCAATAGGGGTAAATAAAATGCTACTTTCAATTTCGGGGTCATCGAGTATATTCACAGCTTCTTCAATTCGTCAAAGCGTGAAAATACTCTGCGTTCTGTGCAAATGCCAGCTAACCTGGAAGCTATATCATACATCAAGCTGAAATCTATCCGCGAAACTCGCTGGTCTTGCATATGGAAGGCTGTTAAATCCTTTGATCAGCAACCTGAAAGAATTATAATTGTTCTGTTGAAGGATATCGAATAATAAAGATACCAAAACCTCAGTGGATGTCCGGGACCTGGTGAAGGCAATGTTGGAGGTCCAGTTCCTCCTGGAACTTCACACACTCAAGGTGAATTTCTCAAACACCGATTCCATGGCTCGGTACTTGTAGTGTCATGAAGTGGACGTGATGACCGCCAAAGCTACATGCGATGTCACCATAAAGGCTCTATCTGGGTATTGAAATAAATAAATGTTTTTTTCTGGTCTGGGAAAAAGCTAAAAAATCGGCCAAAATCATCAGGGAAATGGCTGCAGAAAGTGATGACGATAAGGCATCAGGAACAAAGAAAAATCCATAAAGAAGAATGCAAGCCCTGGTAGGAGAGATTTCTGAAGAAAAGACCATCTCTTTCTCTTTCCGATGTTTAGAGAGGCAGAATTAAAGTATTCTATGATGCCATAGACACTTTTATAATGTAGATGAAGACCTCCAGATGGCTGAAGCTGCAATCTTCCATAATTTGGAAGATGCCAATTTCAAAGCAACAAATGTGATCGTGAGTTCTTTATCTGCTCAAACTCCCTCTTTGAAACTTTGCCAAACTTCACAGATATTTCACTAAGACCTTAGCTACAATGCCAGTAACATAATGTTCAGCAGAGATATTTCTCTTGTTTGAGAAGACTCAAGACCTACCTCAGGTCCACCATGAGCCAGAAAGGTTCCATGCTCTAAGACTTCTTTTGCATCGAAAGGCGTTTTGTATATAAAGTGGATATCGATACTACAATAGATGAATTTTGGAGACAAAAAAGAAGGAACAACATATTTTTCTAGTGTCTTCTGAAATAAATATAATGCAATAAATAGTGTGTAATTACAATAAAGAAAACATTAATCTATATAGCTATCTTCATTCGATTATTTTTCACAGATTTAATATTTCTTGTTCAAATTCGGGCAAATTGAATACTGCCCCCCCCCCCAAACCAACACCTCCCCTACACCTATGGTCCTGATATTTAAGAAATTCATGTCATTGTTAATAAAATACGTTCTTGTTATTAATATACTTTTCCTATGCCTTATTCTGCTTGATATATATATATATATTATATAATATAATATATATATATATATATATAAAGTAATAAAGTATCATACTCAATTTTTTTTTTCTAATAAGAAACTTTATTGATTTAGAGAAATTACATATATAAATATATATATAATAAACATTCTAGTTTAAAATTAGATCTCTAAACAAAAGTTAAAAGGCGAAAAAAACAATACTGCATAACTTAAAAACAAACACATATTCTTGAAATATACCACAAACACATCAAATTAAAGTACATTATACACAAAAAATAGTCAAAACATTATATATCGACAATATAACATGATAAATATAAAACATACAACAATAATATAATTTGGGAGTTAATTTTACCACCCAGACCAAAGATAATTCAGGATAAATCCAAACACCCCTCGTTAAAATAAAAAGAGAACTAGGATAAAATCTTTTTAAATTTTTGATGACATTTTATTATATGTTTTAAAAATTTCATGTGTTCGACGGCACAAGAAGGATAAAAACGAACTAAATTACCAGTATAATTCCAAGCGTCATTACTTGAGCTTGGAATTTTAATTGTAAGAGCGGAGTAACGTGTAGTGGTTGATATCATGATGGCTCGCAA
The DNA here is from genome assembly GCA_013387185.1 of Caligus rogercresseyi. NCBI lineage: Eukaryota > Metazoa > Arthropoda > Copepoda > Siphonostomatoida > Caligidae > Caligus > Caligus rogercresseyi. Next base: position 24,974,678 of record CP045893.1, on the reverse strand, counting down.
ATCATCCTTGCAAACAAAGTTATCACTTGCTAGCCTATTTGCGATATAGCTCCTACAGCTCAAAAGTGAAATTTCCAAAGCACGAGTTTTTGAAGAACTTCTGGGATTGGAATTCAACCCAAAGAGAAGGATACCAGGAATAATATTTTTGGTGACCCCTTTGATATTTAAAGATATAAACTCCTTCAAGATGCTCAGAGCAGGACAGTTTGCAAAAGCATGAGAAATTTTATTGAACAAAAGTCCACAGTCTTTGCAAGGAGCATTAAAGAAAATAGTGCCAGAGGATACTTGAAACTGTGCAGTGAATCTTTTTCCATCGTGTATCTTTGACACAGAGCGAAATATTCTAGGTTTCCAAGTTGTTGGGAGATTTAATTCTTGTAGAAACTGATCACAGATTTTTTCGGCATCTTCTTTGGAATTTGACGCATAAGACATCCTTAAATGCCATGGGATCGGAACTTGATGTCTCAATGCAGCCTTCTTTAAAGGAAAGGAAAATTTTCCACAGTAAAACATTGATTCTGGCTTCAAATCATGAAACGATAAAATTTGTTGAGATAGAGCCATCCATTCCAACTCTTTTGGTTCTAAAAGATTTTGGAAATAAAACTTTTTTTGACAATTTTGACGAATTATATCAATTGTAGACGTCGAAGAAAACAAAGGTTTGCCTTTCCAAATTAATCTTTGGAGGGACGCTAAAAAAGGAGATACGTCCTCCAGTTTTTCATTAATAAAATCCGTTCCAAGCATTAGCCACAGAAATGCCGGGCTTGATGTAAAAACAGACCGCCATTCAGTCTGTGGATGAATAGATAAGTCGATAACAACTTTCTGATAAATTTTAGGTATTATTTTTGAGAGTAAACTTAGTCCTCCACCTATGTGAGATCGTGGTCTCTTAAGGGCACTTAGATAACTCTTATGAAACAAGTGACCAAGCCAAATGTCTTCTTCTACTATTGCGCGCTCAGCAAGCCACGGAATAGACGAAGCTTTATATAAAACAGCTGGCACGACCAAGTAGTTGTAGAGGTCAATCCTCTTCTGTAGGTTAAAGTTTCTCCAGCGTGGAATTGAGAGACTGATTTGATTTTTTATCTTTAGCCAATTTGATTGAGAGGCTCCTGTGGATTCCCATGAAATACCTAAAATGTCCAGGCTTTGTTTGACGGAACAACCTGCAATCTGTAGATCATTCTCAGGGTTCCATTTGCCCATTGAAAGAATTGATGTTTTCTTTTTGTTAATTCTTAATCCCGATCTCTTTTCAATTTTTTGAAGTGGTTTATTAATATTTCAATACGCTTAATTAATTGTATTTCCGAGTTGGCCTCTATCATTAGCGTAACATCGTCTGCATATAAATCGATAATGTTCTTTGAAAACCCGAAATCAACTCCAAACCCTTTGTACTTTTTAATTACTGAGTCGCTCAGCTCAATAAGTCCAATAATAAATAAAAGTGGAGCCAAAGGGCAACCTTGACGACAGCTTTTTTTAGAATTATGGGATCACTCTCTATTCCCCCCATGGAGATAGTTGAGGTACCATTATAAAGGAGAGCTCTAATAGGATTAAAATATTTTTTTGGGAGATTCTTTTTAATTGACCTAAAAATATGCCTATGTTGTATGGTGTCGAAAGCTTTGCTAAAATCTATGGCTATGATAGCTCCAAAAGTCTCTCTTTTCTGTAAAACTTGAATAGCTGTTCCTATATTTCTTAAAATATCACCGATTTGCCTACCCTTAAGGAAGCCCTTTTGTTCTTTCCCTAATTTAGCATTCAATTGAGGCTCAATTTGACCAGAAAGAACACCCGATAGAATTCGGTAGCTTTCGTTGAGCACCGTAATAGGACGCCAATTGTTCACATCTGTTGCTGAACCTTTCTTGGGTATTAGGGTGATCCGGCCTTTCGTTATTGACTTTGGAAGTTTTCCACGAATTTCCATCGACTTTCCTAGTTCAACAAGATAGGGAACGATTTCTTCCAAACATTTGGTGAATATTTTTCCGCCAATGCCATCAGGACCTGAAGCTTTTTCGTCCTTGAACTTTTTCCTCATGAACTGAGTGATGGTATTTTCTGTAAAAATAGAATGAATACCACGCTTTGGACGCGGAAAATTAGCCCTATCGCCGTCGACAAGCTTTTGAAATTGACTATGAAAGATGTTTAATATATCTTTAGAATTTGTTAATGATTTACCTTCAAAAACTATTTTTTTGACGATAGATGTTGAGTACTCTTTTGGGAGGAGGTGTTTTAGCCGTAACGAAACAGAGTTTTCCCTTTCAATTCTTCTTTTAAAATCTATTTCTGCAATTTCTGACATACGAAAGATATTTGTAGTATCTTTGGAAATGTAACGTAAAAACAGAGAATCATTATCAAGAAGAACATCAAGGCTTTTTTGGAAGACCACTTCTTTATGCCGTTTTTTTGCGAATATATTGCAAAGTAGTTGACTGAACTAAATAGGATAAAAGGAATGCGAGTTTTTTTGGTTTAAAAGAATTATTAAAATTTGAATAAAACGTGCTTTTAAGAATTTTAATAAAATCTTCATTCAAATTATTCCATTTTGGGAACCCTGAAACGAGGATATTGATAAGATTGGAAAGTATTTGAAGATTAGGATACCGCCCATTCGATTTATAAAGATCTACATTAAGATCTCCTACAATTAATAAAGGATATAAACTATTTTTGCAACTATTGATAATAGCTTGAAAGAAGGATGAGCATCTTACATTCGGTCCATATGCATTAATAAAATAAAAACCGCCGTTTGTTGTTGGTATGAAAATTTTATGCCAATCACCAAGGCCTGAAAGTTCACACACTTTCAAAGGCTTACAAATAGACTTGGATACAAAAGATAAAACCCCCGACCTAACCCATCGCCTGTGAAGAATTGATAGTAATTTTTGGGGGTACAAAAAGTACATTCCATTGAACAAGAAGAAGATGTCTTCGATTTTATATCTTGCAAACATAGGATGTCAGGTTTTTTATCTAGCAGGTTTTTCATTAGAGCATGTCTTGAAATACGATTCCTACCTCCTCTTGTATTCAGCGAGATAATCCTACCTATCCCCATATTCACTTCCTGATCCCTAGACACCTGAGAACTGAGAAAGTCGCTTATTAATTTTTGTTTGATGGGCATCATAGGTTCCTATTACTTGTAAAAATTAGCTTTTAGAGAGCTTATTTGGAGAGTCTTTGTGAGGAGACAGTCCTGAAAAGGAAGAACGTCTTTTTGAGATGGAACCTGACCTCGTTCTAGTTAATAGAATTAGTTCAGGATTCAATTTTGGTTTCCTTGGTTTGGGATTATCATTTGTGCTGTCTTTCTGAACTGTGACCGATTGGTTAATTTTCGATGTATTTGTGGAGGATCCAAGACTACCTTCACACCCAACCGTTGAAGGGACTTCAATTGACTCAGAGTTTTCTGAAACTGTTATAGGAGAGCCCTGATTGCCTTCTTCAGGCACTGTCGAGGAATCTTTTGAATTTATCTCCGAAGTATGAGATCCAAGCTCACTAGCCTTTTCCAGTATATCTTCTTTATTTGCACTATTATGAGTTTCTGTAGAATTAATTACTTCACTTTCTACCAATGCTTCAGAAGACTCCCCAATAGCTTCAGGAGATTCTACCACGCATACAACCTCGGGATTGACATCACTAGTTGCCACGTTATCAATATTTTCTTCACTCTGTACGTCCGCCACACTTGTACTAATGGCATTGTTTTCTCCTTCTGACGAAATTCTAGCAATCGATCCATTTAGAGCATTAACATACTGTCTAATGGTAAGCCTTTCATTGTTGCAGAACTGTTTGGTATGCCCTAAACCGAAACAGTTTTGGCATTGTAGCTTGGCACCCTTAAATTTAAGACGTATTAAGCACCCCTGAATGGGGGCTATTTGAGGTATTAAAGAAGGGTCTGCTATTACTTCAACCATATAGTCCCCATCCCTCCATATATCTTTATAGTGTCTATATTTGCGCTCCGCCTCTTCATTAGTAGGGTTTCTCCTTGGATAGTGCCCTATTACTTCACCAAACTTTTTGAACCAATTAATCGCTCTCTCCTCATCAATCCTTTTAAATGTATTAACCATAGTTATTACAACACGCTTTTTATTATCAACGTTCACCTTATCGATACCCTTCAGTTTTAAATTCACCTCAACAACTTTTCCTTCTACATTTTTTACTTTAAAAGAATGAACTTTTTTTAGTTCTTCAAGTCTACTACGTATATCAATAGGAAATTTTAGATAAATTGCCGCCTGATTCATTCCGAATTTCGGATTTGCACCTGCTATTTCTTGTTCTTGAAAGCCGTAGAGCATGGCCATATCATAAACTTCAACATGTTTTAGACCTTCCACACGAAAGGATTTATCCTGAACATCTTCAATCATTACAATAAACACCTCCCATTTAAATTTCTTGTCCCAGTCAAGAGTTTTAACTTCACGGAGATTTTCATTTATTTTTCCTTTTTTGAGAGCACTTGAGTAAAGAAGGGGTTGAGTTCCTTCATCAGGTGGTCTATCGGGCGGGCGACTTGTCATTTTATTCAGGTAAAATCAAAGAAGGGGAGTTCTCTCACCTAAAGGATGATGCCGGTCAAGCTCCCAGGTGGTGACTCTTCTTCTTGATGAGAGTGTACACTGAAGTCTGAAGAGAAAACTTCTTAAGAGTGTGCTAATAAACACGGAGAGGGAGGGAGGGAGTGAGGGAGGAAGGGAAGCACGTAGCAGAAGAGAAGAAAAGACGAAGTAGACAGATATATTATATTCTCTAGATCTACATCAAACTTGTCAATAAGCTTTAGCATCACTGCTACAAGAGGTCGACACCATCCTCAAGTTCTTTGCGTGCGACCTCATCGACTTCAACGAGGCCTCTTGGTCAACTTTCACCTTCCAACCATACCAGGCTTCCTCTTGATGCTCTTCTTGCCGCGGATGTTGTACTCGTTGGCCCAGGACACGATTAACTGCTTCGAGATGCGGGGGATATCTGTTCCGCATCCAAAAGTGTACAGATATTGTTGTGGGTTTACCGCTCCGACGGCATATTCTCAGTAAGGTCGGCAGCTAGGCACAGTTTTTTTTTGTTTAAAATTCGTTTTGTTTAGTTTAGAACAATAAAGTCGGAACTTTTCACTTTCAATTAACAAAACCTCAAACGTATAAATGAAAAATACAGATATATGAGAGCCCAATATCATTGTGTGTTTGCTCTCAAAACATAGTACTTTTATATCATTCGGGTATTTCAGACCATTTCCCGAAATAGGTGTACAATAAAAATAATATACATGTAATGTGTGAATTTCATACTCTCCAACATAACTAAAAATGAATTACTTATATACAGTCAAACATCTGTAAGCTGTCAAATGTCTAAAGTGATCCCTACTCCACAGCAGCTACCATTTCCAAGCGAAGAATACTACTACTAAAACCTTTTGAACATAGCGACCTCATGTCTTTAACGGTCGCTTTTTTGGGTTCCCCTGAGTGGTTACTATAAACAGGTTTGTTTGTACATATTTTGCAGTTAAATAATGTTTCATTCAAAATCCCCTAAAAAAAGTATTGACTCACATTCTAAACCATTAAAAGTTGGGGCTAAAATGTCTATTTATGTTTGGTTTTAACGCAATTACTTTGAATTTATTAGAACTAAACAAAATCATGTATCATATTTGTTAATTATTAAAGCTGTTACTTGAAATGAACCATATTAATGATTAGATTAATCAATGCTGCTGCAATGTAAATTAAATCATATTTATGGAATGTATTTTTTTCTACGAAATAATAGGATCAAATACCAGTTTTATGCAATGCGGACCATATTTGACTGATGGGACTTCAATCTATTTTTAATCTAAATATTAAGTCCTTGGTGTAATAGTTATGCGTAGGCGAATAAACGTATTCTTTTTTAAATAACAAATGATGAGAAATCAACGATTAATTATTATCGTTTCGTTAAAAAAGGCTTTATTAATTAAAACAGCAAAACTATTAAGAACACCAAAATAATTCCCTAGATATTGATGGGTTGGACTGACTTTTTAAAAGCCTTTTCCATACATTTTATGTTTACAGGTTTCGAGAACGACGCATTATTTGTGAGTGAGTATTCGATTTTATTTTTTGGCTATTTGGTTCAATAGAATTGCAGCTTCCGACTGGATATAGATAAGCATTATAGCATTAAAATTAGTCTATGGAACCTAGGATCTTATTTAATGAGGTAGATCAGAAATGACCATCCCCTCTCGGGATTCGAACCTGCGCCCCCAACATTGATATTCGATTTAACCTTAAGAGCGGCAAAGTAAATTTATAGTTTATCGACCTGCAAAATCAACACAGGACTTATACAAATACAGTCAAAAAAAATTAGTAAAGGACATAGTCGACAAATTGGATCAGGAAATTTCGATTAAAGAAATAAAAGACTGTGCACCAGGACTGGATGGCTTCCCATGGAATTTTACAAAAAGTTTAGCGTTTTGTTGAGCCCGCTTCTGCAGAAGGTGTATAAAGAGGCTAATGCTCTTGGTTTTCTTTGTAGTCATATCACTAGGGGAAGATTGATTTTGATTCCGAAAACAGGCAAAGATCCGAGACAAATAGGAAATTTGCGTCCATTAACAATGCTTAACACTAGTTATAAAATTTTTAGTGGCATATTAGCCTTGAGGATAAGGGATGTCCTTCCTTCTATTATTCATTCATCGCAGAAGGGCTTTTTGAGAGGTAGGTGGATGGATGACGTCATTAGGGGCATAAAAGACTCTATTTCTTCAGCAAAGCAAAATGTACAGGAAATCACAGCGGTGGCAATTGATTTTAAGAAAGCCTTTGATAGTGTGTCTCATGCTTGGATACTAAAAAGCTTAGAGTTGCACGGACTAGGTGAAAAATTTAGATACATGATAGGGCTGTGTTTGAAAAATATCCAAACAAGCTACAAGGAGGACAGTTATAAATTCGATATAAAAAGAGGTTGTAGGCAGGGTGACCCGATTTCCCCATACTTGTTTATTATGGCATTGGATTGGATTCTAGTGGAACTCAATGTAACCCAAAGTATAAAAGGCGTGAAAATCGGTACGGAAGAAATTAAAGTTGAAGCCTTTGCTGACGACTTAACGATGTTGTTCTCGGGCAGTGAAAAAGACATTAAAGAATCTGCAGAAATTACCTTTGGCACATTAAGGAATTTTTCAAAACTGTCTGGTCTAGAGATTAATGTGGAGAAATCTAAATATATAGGATGCAGTGCTGGGGTATTGGAAGTTATCGGTTTAGAAAAGGTCTCCGTGCTTAAGGTGTTGGATCCTTCATTTCAATAGACGAAACAGACTGGACCGAGAACAAAAAAATGATCGAAGAAAAGTTAAGACGAGCAGCAGCACTCTACTCGAGTGTTCTGAGCCTCAATCTTCCTGCGAGAGTCTATGTTTGGAACACTTTAATATTGCCCAAGGCCACCCATCTGCTAAGATCTACAGCCTATAGTGAAGAACTGATATCGAGGGTTTTGGAATTAGAAACATTTTTCCTCTTTAAAGACAAACCAAGTCGAATTTTCACTAGGAGAAGAATTGTTCTTGCCAAAAAGTGGGGAGGCCTAGGAATGATATGCTTCAAGAACTTTTGGAAATCCATTCTTTTCGGCTGGTTCAGGCGAATTTTGGATATAAATACAGTGTGGGGAAAAATTATGATTGCGAAAATGAAGTTGTGTGGGGTCTCGCATGGGGATGTGGAAGGATGTGGACCGGGAAAAGTTTTAGATATTTCCGAAACAGTAGGTCATTTCTGGGAAATAAATAAAAAAATAACCTTGAGCTGTCGAAACAGGTCCTAGAAGAAATGGGTTGGCAAGAACCGGTGAGGGATAACCCTAGACTTTTATTTTTAGCCAATACCTCGGTCAAAAAGAAAATAGCCTTCTTGGGCGAGATTTTTAACAAAAGCCAAATATTCAATGCCAGTGAAGTTTTGGAGAGAGAAGGGATTAGAAGGAACGTCAATTTTAAAAGACGACAATGTGGCCCGAGGGACTCCTTTTTTAATTACATCAGTAGGGTACAAAATACAAGGCTTAGGAGCTTTTTAGTGAAGGAGGGGGACAAAAAACATTTTTTGAATCAAATGGAGGGTAAAAGTGAGAGATTAGGGTTAAGTTTTACAGCGAAAGATATTATAAAAACACTACAGAACGTTAGTTTTACTTTTTCTACTTATTGGACAAAATATAGGGTGGTGTCCAATACACTGAGCTTCGGAAGCATATATGGGAGAACGCAAGAGGAAAGGGTTTGTTATTTCTGTAAGACCGAGATTGAAACAGGAAGGCATTTTTTATTGGATTGTTTTACATTGAAAAAAGTATGGGATCTAGTCATTCAAAAAATTTATACAAGTTTTGGTCATATTTTAAGAATTGATAGCATTTGTTTTATATATAAAGGTCCTGATCAAACCAAAATAAATTTTATTGTCGCAAAAATTCAAAATCTTCTTTACAAACTCAGAAGCGCTAAAACCCCCCTATCAAAAAATGTTTTTAATTTTGTAAATAGATTATTTGATGATCTCTAGTTTTATATGTTAAATTGTTACGATTTATTTTTATTTATCTCAGATTTGGATATAGCGATAATATTATGTTAGTTTAAAATAAATGTTGTACGGGTGTACAAAAAAAAACAACAATTCAACGTTTGGTGAAACATTGAGTCCAATACACCACAACATAATTTTCCTGTGTCAGTGAGACATAGAAATGCATGGGGTGTAAAACATATTTCTCCTGCAATGACATCGATTCAAGATGATCCAAATTTGTCTCTTACATATCGTTCTCAATCGTTGGACATCTCTATGACATCGTTGGTGCGAGTTTTATGAAAATATCTTTCACCATAGATATAATGAGCCAAAAATATAAAAAAATATAATTTTTCAAAACTTTGGGAAAGCCTGAAGAGCTGGAAGAACGGGTATTAAAGAACGTCCTTTCACTTTCCAAAGCGCGGATGATGTATATATTCTTCAGGCGGAAGATTTCGTTTCACCGGTCTACTTGTAAGCACCTGAAAATGTAAGGTTCTTATTGTCCTGATCATAGGCGTAGGAGACAGGGGGGCAAGGGGGGCAACTGCCCCCCCCCCAATTTTTCTGGGTAAGTTTTCAAATTCGGGCAAACTGGTCGAGATATTCGGACATTTAAGTTAAAAAAAGAAATTATGAAAGCAACCGGATTTTTGATTATAACCAAGAGGGTGCCCTGAGCTTTTGCCTTATGTGACTCCAATTCAGATTTAAATTGTATGTCTCTTCACTTTAAAGAAAAATAATGCTCAATAGGGGTAATAAAATGCTACTTTCAATTTCGGGGTCATCCAGTATATTCACAGCTTCTTCAATTTGTCAAAGCGTGAAAATACTCTGCGTTCTGTGCAAATGCCAGCTAACCTGGAAGCTATATCATACATCAAGCTGAAATCTATCCGTGAAACTCGCTGGTCTTGCAGATGGAAGGCTGTTAAATCCTTTGATCAGCAACCTGAAAGAATTATAATTGTTCTGTTGAAGGATGTCGAATGATAAAGATACCAAAACCTCAGTGGATGTCCGGGAAATGGTGAAGGCAATGTTGGAGGTCCAGTTCCTCCTGGAACTTCACACACTCAAGGTGAATTTCTCAAACACCGATTCCATGGCTCGGTACTTGTAGAGTCATGAAGTGGACGTGATGACCGCCAAAGCTACATGCAATGTCACCATAAAGGCTCTATCTGGGTATTGAAATAAATAAATGTTTTTTCTGGTCTGAGAAAAAGCTAAAAAATTGGCCAAAATCATCAGGGGAAATGGCTGCAGAAAGTGATGACGATAAGGCATCAGGAACAAAGAAAAATCCATAAAAAGAATACAAGCCCTGGTAGGAGAGATTTAGGAAGAAAAGACCATCTCTTTCTCTTTCCGATGTTTAGAGAGGCAGCATTAAGGTATTCTATGATGCCATAGACACTTTTATAATGTAGATGAAGACCTCAAGATGGCTGAAGCTGCAATCTTCCATAATTTGGAAATGGCAATTTCAAAGCAACAAATGTGATAGTGAAGAACATCTGCTCAAACTCCCTCTTTGAAACTTTGCCAAACTTCACAGATATTTCACTAAGACCTTAGCTACAATGCCAGTAACATAATGTTCAGCAGAGATATTTCTCTTGTTTGAGAAGACTCAAGACCTACCTCAGGTCCACCATGAGCCAGGAAAGGTTCCATGCTCTAAGACTTCTTTTGCATCGAAAGGCGTTTTGTATATAAAGTGGATATCGATACTACAATGGATGAATTTGGAGACAAAAAAGAAGAAACAACATATTTTTCTAGTGTCTTCTGAAATAAATATAATGCAATAAATAGTGTGTAATTACAATAAAGAAAATACTAATCTATATAGCTTTCTTAATTCGATTATTTTTTCACAGATTTAACAGTTCTTGTTCAAATTCGGGCAAATTGAATACTGCCCCCCCCCCAACACCTCCCTACCTATGGTCCTGATATTAAGAAATTCATGTCATTGTTAATAAAATAACGTTCTTGTTATTAATATACTTTTCATATGCCTTATTCTGCTTGGATTATATATATATATATATATAATATATATATATATAAAGGAATAAGTATCATACTCAATATTTTTAATAATTAGGTAAATATTTTTCAAAGTAGTAATTAACAAAAAACATGTTATACTTCGGTAAAAACCTTTGAACCAAAAGTGCAGTCGAAATCCATGAACCATATCCTTTTGTCATAACTTTTGTAGATCTTAAACGTTTGATTTATACATATTTAGTTGCTAAATAACCTACCATTGTACATATATGAATCAAACATCATGATGTAGTAGTAGTGAGAATGAAAAAATTGTTGACAGTTTTACCACGAATGATTGTAGGAGGAAAGTACATGATGTATGCATGTGACAAGTGAAGCCCCCCTCTTCTTTCCCCTCTTTTCTACTAAGAATTAATCAATCTTAGATAGAAAAGTTTTGTAGTTGTTTGATTAGAAAATAAATTAGTTTTATCCCCAGATAAAAAATAGGGAAAGTTTGAAGCAAGTATTTTTATTGCTATCTGCCATTGGGTAAATTCATCAGCTGAATTTTTCCATTCTTTTCTACTTGTAAGTTCTAAGTATATATATATACATATAAATGTATATAGTTTGACTATAACTAGTGACCATGCCACAGAGCTTAGCCCAAAAAATACAGATATATTATTAATATTTTTGGTCTGAGAGAGGTAGAGTGATGTTAATCAAGTTGGTTAAATACTTAGCTTTCGAACAGAGCTCACCTTCGGTGGTTTTGAAATTCAAGTATAGCTAAAGCCTGGATTCCTTGCTCCTCTTTTGTTTATTTGTGTTTTCCGTGTACCCCTCTAAGTCGTGTGCCCTTCATATCAATAAATATTTTAGTAGAGGCTAGTGCTCACAACAAAGACCGAAATTTTTTGTGTGTTAAAGTTAATTACCGGATCATGAATAAGTCTTCAGACCAATTTAAAAAAGTTTTTGAGGTTTTGTGATTTCAAAACGTGTTTCTTGCACCCCCAATCAAAAGCTTCGATTTTTTTTCTTTTGTTTAATGTGTTTATTTACAAAATAGTCACTTCTTCGCCGAGATGGAAACGAAAAGAGTCGAGATTTCCACACGTATCCACCAGCAGCATCATCAATGAACTCGAAGTCAGTATGGCCACAGTCTCAGAGTCAGGAAGCGTTTGGCTGACGGAGACGATCTCAAGGACACATCCCGCTCCGGTAGACCTGTCAAAATTCGACTTGAGGAAGTCAAGGCAGCCTTTGAGGATACGCCATAGATGAAGATGTTCGAGCTCGCAAAAAATAAGTCTGTGGACCCATCCACCGTGTCCAAGGCGGTTAAAGTAACAGGTGGGCGGTCACTGAGGAAGGTCGAACGACCACTCTTGACTCAACATCATAAAGACCTCCGTTTGAATAGTTACCGAAGTATTCTCTCCAACTTAAAGCACAACGGTGATCGCGTCATCTTCTTCTTTGACAAGAAGACCTTTACAGTTGATCCCGTATACAACAAGCAAAATGACCGGGTCATTTGCTTTGGAGACGAATCCAAAGCCATCCGGAGCATCTCCAAGACCAAACATCCTGTCTCCACAATGCTGCTGGACACCGTAGCATCAACAGGGGACAAGATGCACCAATTTGGTTCCCGACCGGTCACAGGCGCATGGGTGCCGACTACTTGGAGCTTTTGAAGACCAAGGTACATAACACGATTCTAGGGCAATCACCCCCAGACAATCACCCCCCGTACTAGCACCCCCCGACAATCACCCCCTGTACTAGCACTCCCGTACCAATCACCCCCGGGCATATACCCCCCGTTAGTAATATTTTTATCTCGTAAAGTCCACTTATGAAGTTAACTATGTTTTCAAGCTATTAACACAGGTGACGTCACTGGTTAGCACGCAGTCCCAGTTCTTTAGAATTTGAATCTGCAAAAATTAAACGTACATAAATTTGCAATTTTCGTGTCTTAGACAAGGACATGTAACTTACTGAGGTAGAATACATGCAAATGTATACATATATTGGTATTAATCCCTTTTTTACGGAACGAAGAAAATTTTAACAATCACGAAACCTTTAGAACGATGAGCATAGATATGAGGAGCATAGGTGCCTAAGGATTTTTGCTCAATTATTCGATAATAAAGTCGCTTTTAATGGTTCTAATGGTCTTGATGGCTATTCTAAAGCCTGGAACGTATGTAAATATAACTTTGCAGCTGAAAAAATTGTCCATGAGTGATATATCTATCATAACGTGAAAGTGTCCGTTTTGTCCCATTTTTTACGACTATAATGCAATTATCTCATTACATAATCAGAGTTTTGGAAATATTACTTTACCAATAGATTTATTGGATTTTGTTTCGAAATTGTATTGGCAATGCATTAATGTTAATTGCTGCCTTGTCCCTGAAAATCATAGATCTGTATGTACCATTGGCCTAAAACATGAAAATTTTAAAATTTAAATTGTGACCAGAAAAACAAATATCACGACTAAATAATCATATATCTGTAATCCCCATTCTCTAAATTACTAGATTCATTTTTTTTTTTGCGTTGGCAAGACAAAAGTGATTGTTTTGTTGCATAGTGTAATTGGATGGGGGCCAACATGAAATTATGGCTGAAGACATTGTGGCCTCCACAGAGCCCTGACCTGAACATCTCGACTTCCGTATGTGGTGCATATTGAGCTCCAAGCCTGATCCGTTCGCCACAAAAATGCGAAGATTTGAAGACTTTGATTGGTAAGAAATGAAGGGCCATGAAGAAGTCATACATCATCATCACTGTGTGCCAGTCCTTCCGTCGCCGCGTGGAGGCCGTCATTGAGGCCAAAGATGATGAAATTCACAAATGATATGCTTCAGAATATATAGTATATATAAAATAAAATTCATACGTGTACGATAACACCCGAATCCATGACGTTCTTATTATTGTTAAATTAAAAAAAGGTCTCAAGACTGATTCATGATCCGGTATTATTCGTTAATATTTTCTTTGTTTTATAGATAACAATTACAAGCATTAATAATAATGATTTTTGGACTTGTGATTTGTTTAATTTCTGGTAAGAGTTTTGGAACCTCCTGGGCTGACTTATATGACAATACAGTATTAAATGTTCCAAAAAATTATTTGTGTCCTTTTGGGATGTATGAGGTAAATAAAATAGTCTTGGAAATGGAAAAAGAGGAATCCTTCAGGAAATGTATAGGGACTTCATCCTCTGTTGGTCCTTCTTGAAATACTCACCCACCTAAAACTACCTATGAATGAATGTAATAGTGACGTCACAATTCAGCTATCTTATTTAAATACCATTTTCTCTAATCCCCCTCTGTAACAAAAATATATAATCGTGGGTTCGATGATTTAATTTTAAAAAATGCAATGTGTATTTCCACTCAATAATACAATATCAAATAATTGTTTAGTAGTTGATTTGAAAGCAGTTTTATATATAATCATATCCTATTTGTTTGGTGTTAGAAAACAAAGTTTGTATTTTATTTGTAAAGCAAAATCAAATGATTCATTGAAGGGTTGAAAACTTTATTTGTTAGTACCCAATACTTGCCATGATAAATGAATCATATATTTGTCATATACCTTTCATTTTTGTTATATTTTTGTAATACGACCTCGTAATTTGTAAACGACGCTCCTTTCAACTTGATAAAGCCCTGGGAGCTAATTTTATAAAAAGAAGAAGGGGAGACACTCCAATAACTTCAATTGGAAACTAAATTCATCAATTTTTTTCCCGGAAGACGACTTTCTCTCGTCATTTCTCGAGAATTCTTGCCCTCAAACATCCAATTATGTATTTTAGTTGGTATTTATCTACTTTTGCTGTATGTAAGATTATATTTTGTGATTGTTTTACTTTTTATTGATGCTTAGGAGGAGAAAATAAATTTTCTTACAATTAAAGTAAAATATTTTATATTTATATTTTAAGCGAGTCAAATTATTTTCTCAGCACATAAAAAAAAATTAAATATGCTTATTGGAAGTATTCTTTATTTATTTATATTATTGTTCTTTGAATTTGTACGACCTCTAAAAAACTAACGTCTGTGAACTATAAGAATCCTTCCTTACCATAGAGTTTGAAATTTAGTACATTATTATTAGTCTCCCCATGATCACACCAAGGACTGGGTGACTTAAAGGCTCTTTATGAATTTTGAAATCTGTTTATTTATTTAATTAAAAATGTATTTAGTTCAATAGCAATAGTTGAATAATGTTATAAAAATATACTTTTTGATTGTTTTTCTACATAACAAAAATCCTTCAACAGACCATTTTCATAAACATGTCTTAGCTAGATCTCTTTTCCTCCTCAACCAACTTCTGACACAGCAGGGGTTTTCCTCCATTTTCACTAAGCCATATCATAATCATACATTTTCTACGCCCTTAATAAATTGCTCTGCCAATAAAAAAGCTAAATATTTATGTAACACAAAAAGAAAGTTTTGGTCCATCCTTCTTCTTCAAAAGAAAGCCAAAAAATCGCCCTCTTTTCATATAAAAACTTTCAAGATATATTAAATTTAATGTGTCCAAAAAAAACAACCTTTCTATTTTTTTAAAGAGAAAACTGATGTTTTCGATTTATTACATTAAAAAAAGCTTCTTTGTGAATAGTTTAACCGAGAGCCATCTTTTTAAAGAAAGGTTTGAGCTATTAATGCATACTAAAGCGTTAAAGTAAAGTAGCGCATGTAAGGAAAAAGTAAACAAAAAAATTTGGCCAAAATTTTGGTTATTTTCTTTAACGTTAGATGTCACTAGTCCATGAAATTACACCATAATCTTATTTAAAACCGGTTTAAAGGGATTAAGTTTGATGATTTGAAATATATCAAATCACTACAACATTGTGCGTGTCTCCAAATATAAATAATAAAAGGACTTTGTTATTATTTTCAAAGAGCTCTACTTAGAGATATAAAGATATAGAGAGCTTATTGGACTCGTCAGAGAAATACGTTATTGTGTTATGTTTATATCAAAATGATTATATCTCTATGATCAACTTACGATGACGTAGTATCAATTACTTTGTTTATAGTGGACACACAGAAACAATAGAACGATGTTTCTCTGCTATGAAGGGAATCAGCTCTTTAAATATTTATATCTCTATGGAGCTCTAACATCAAAGCGCCCTTTCGGACTGAACAAGAACTAAAATTTTGGCCAATTCCTTTTGGGAAAAAAAAAGGAAGAATTTTATATTATGCATGCGCTACTTTACTTTAACGCTTTAATGTATATTCGACTTATTTATTGCATGAAAACTTTGTCGTTTCAGCCAATTATATTATAAAATTCTTGTATAAGTTGATTAATATCTATTTGCAATATGACAATGAATAAATATATGATCACAATCATTCTAAAAGTGCTAAAAGACATATTATAGACTTATTATTTTACGCCCAGACTCTTTCTCAAGGAGATATAAATGAGGTGAGGCAATGGGATTCGACGTAGGCAATTGCAGGGCGACAGCTGACTATTTTGTTGTGATGTTACAGCTGCTACGCTGATTTTTAGTTAAGTTTGTATTGTAAAGCGAAAATGTTATATTCTCGAGGAAAGTAATGGTGTTTGTGCCATCTCCTCTTGCTCTAATCCTCGAAATGCATAATATTTACACTTCCGACGAGGGATCCCAATATCTAACATCTATGGATTGCACGATGCAGAAGATTCGACAGGATTGACCTAAAGAATGCAAAGATCTGCGATCGTCATTTTACTCCTGATGACTTCCAAAGGAATATTCAGGGCTGGAAGAATAGGAAGAAGCTTTAGTCTCAAGTTGTTCCTTCACTCTTCATCCCTGGATCACCCTCCTCAAGTGTGTCCAAGTCCTTCAGACAGGTTCGTCAAGAAGCCCGTGAAGGAAAAACCCCAGGAAACTCCTTCCTCTGCCTAGTTGGCAAACACAGGAAAAATTCCAACGAGGGTCTCTCCATATCGCTGGATACTCGGAAGTTTAGACCTCCACCCATATTTGGCGAAACAGACGAGTAACATGAAGGATTTGAAGAAGTCAAAGTCCTTGGATCGGTTATTACCGCCCCTTCTCCCGATTTTGAAGTTCTGCCACCTCTTAGAAAATAATTTCAATTTTTTCATAATAGTCATCAAGACACAAATCGATAAAGACCCCATTTTTCTAAAACTTTTAAAGCCACTTATCAATTTATATCCAAATGGGTCAAAAGAAATTATTATTACTTTTGTAAAAAAATAACAAGGATTTGAGTCAATTTTCTTATAAGCTACTTAACTGAAAAATGCTAGTGAAAACTAAGCACATAGACCAGGTTCCGACTATTAGAGTAATTATATCATATTTTATGTTCCCTTTTTTGTATGTACATATGTATAATTCGATTATTATGATTTATAAACTCCTTCAAATAAAGGAAAATCTTGATTGTAAAAATTGTCCTTATAGGTTTGAATTATTATTTGCTAATTACTTAAAATAATGAATACAAATGTAAATCATTTACATAACAAATTTTTATGTAACTGGGTTCTATACACTAGCACAGAACATATTGTAATGAATATTTTCAATGAGAGATAAAATTGAAACTAGTTACTAAATCATAGCACTAAAAATTAATGTTTTTATTGTAGCATTTGTGTACGTCACAAAACCCCTTATTGAACAAGAGCATAAGTCCTAGATAAGATCCCTCTATTGAGCCTCACTTAAATATTAAATATTGCCTCCCTTTTCTATTTAAGTATACGCATTACAAGTGACATTACTAAAAAAATGAAAAAAAATCTCTTCAAAAAACCAACGGCTATCTTTATAAGGGGTAATCATGATTCCCTCCTTTCAATTCATATACAATGACGATGAAGCACATTTGTATTAGATGGTAATATTGTAATTAATGATACAGCAAGGTGAGTCCGAAAGGTTATGGTTTAAGATGTATGAATGTTCCTATTGCCATAATGTCATAAAGTTCGAGTTCGTCCATGTCAATTCGGTGACTTACCTTGAGGAGTAATTGAGTCCCTAAATTGAATGTTGTATTATCTATTATATTTATAAATAAACATTACCCTCATTCGAGATATAATATTAAATTTACTTCAATTTGCACGGCGGTCTTAGCTAAATCAATGAAAGAAAAGTATGTTGCATACCAAGAAGGTGCTCATCGTCAAGACACTTAAATGATTTAAAGTTTAATTCTTTTAAAAAAGTCCGATCAGAGTTTTTTTGTTTATCATTCTAATAAAGAGAAAAAAGTCCATTATATGATTCGTTTGATAACATATTAATTTGTTTATAAATTTTCATCATTGGCTATTTATTTCTAATTAACTTTGTAAATAATGCCCTCAATTTGTTCCCTCAAATCTAGGTTTGATCCTTTTGAAAAATTAAAGAATGTAGGTATGACTTTATATAATATATAACACTGGCCAACAGCCAAAAAAAGGTCGGACTAATTTACCATAATTCATATAGAGTTTTATTCACTGATTCCAAATATGGTATTCATTTTTCAAAGTTAGTGATAAATTCAGAGCTAAATGGATTTCAATTTTTTTAGCATTTTTTAGATTCAGAGCCATTTTGGCATACAAGGACTGAAGTATAGAAAAATAAAAAGCAATGATTTGATAGAGCTTAGATCAAAGTACTCATTTCAATTTTTACTTCGTCTCTGGCACATTTAAACTTTAAAATATATGTCATTTTGTACGAAAAATGAAGGGTTTTTCTTAGAGACTCACTGATCCTCACTGTTCCTCACTCAAAGGTCTTACATGATTAAAAATTCATATGTATATGAAGAAAAAATATCAAGCTTTAATTTGATATGCTTAATGTTCTATAAAATGCCTTATTTTAATCAAAATTAGCAAATGAATATTTTTTAAATCCTCTCCATTTTGCCCTTTTTTAGAGAAATTCATAACTCACCCAGTGAGATAGAAACAGAGAGAAACTGACGTCACAATGTATGTAAACAATAAAGAGTAATTTTCCTTCTTTCATTGGAATTTGAGTGTTTTTTCCCGGAAATCTTCTGAGGATCCAGGATTCCTAATGAGTGGCCTGCCGGCTGTGCCGTCGAACACAACATTTGTGAGAAGAATTCATCGTGACACAGCCTCGGATCAAGCATGGAGCAAAGAGTGGAAGCTTAGGAGGACATGACTCCCCAGAGGGTGCTTAGCCTATTCTCTTTGCATCAAAGAGGATGATGAGTCGGAGACAGACAGACCCTCAAGGACATTACCCCCCTCCTCCTCTCTCTTCCTTAAGGCTGGTTGGCTGGCTCATTCCGTCTGCTCAAAGAAGATGACGTGTCGGGCACCCCGGAGGGAGGGAGGAATGGACTCCCGTGAGAGAGAGAGAGAGAGAGTCATTGCCTTTGTCCTGTCTACCTACTAGCCTATTCTATCGGGGAGTCTCCTTTTCAAGTGAGACACAGAGAGAGAGAGATAATTAACTTATTATCATCCTGAAGAGTCTCGGGATCGAGAAATAGTGACTTTACACATAGAAGTGGAATCTTTGGGCACCTGGATCGTGAAAAGAGGAAGTTCCTCATGACCTATTCCTACTCATTCGTCTTCAAATATCTACCCTCCCTCCATCCCCCTCTTCCGGATCTGTCTCGGATGACTACAGAGACTCCACTCATGAAGCCTCCTCCTACACGTCTCTTGGACTCGAACGTCTAGAAGAGGAAGTCTCTCAGGCATTGCTCTTCCTCCCTCCGGTCTCGGATGACTACGGAGACTCCACTCATGAAGCCTCCTCCTACAGGTCTCTTGGATTCGTAATTCTAGAAGAGGAAGTCTCTCAGGCATTGCTCTTCCTCCCTCCGGGTCTCGGATGACTACGGAGACTCCACTCATGAAGCCTCCTCCTACACGTCTCTTGGATTCGTACGTCTAGAAGAGGAAGTCTCTCAGGCATTGCTCTTCCTCCCTCCGGGTCTCGGATGACTACGGAGACTCCACTCATGAAGCCTCCTCCTACACGTCTCTTGGACTCGTACGTCTAGAAGAGGAAGTCTCTCAGGCATTGCTCTTCCTCCCTCCGAGTCTCAGTTGACTACGGAGACTCCACTCATGAAGCCTCCTCCTACACGTCTCTTGGATTCGTACGTCTAGAAGAGGAAGTCTTTCAGGCATTGCTCTTCCTCCCTCCGGGTCTCGGATGACTACGGAGACTCCACTCATGAAGCCTCCTCCTACACGTCTCTTGGACTCGAACGTTTAGAAGAGGAAGTCTCTCAGGCATTGCTCTTCCTCAACAAGCAAATGAAGGAGTCCTCCTCACCCTTCGAGTCTCATCTCTAAAGGCTTGCAATTTGGAAATCAATGTCCATGATATAATATTCTCCGGATCAACCCACCATATTAGTCTCGGAGTCGAAAACAATGGACTTCATGCATGGAAAGGGAAATTTTGGACCTCTTGATTTAAAAAGGATGGATACTTCAAGGCTTCTTGCTTCCCCTTTTAATTTGCCTTCCTAGATTGGAGCCATAATTTTGACAAATTCGATCATCTTAGAATTTGGTGACTTATTACCATTCTTTACGTCGCGTTTCGACCATAGAATCTTCAATTACACCAAGCTTTTCACATTTGAATCCATGAGAGTGAAATAAATTCCTTATATTATTTCAAAGATTCTACAAATAATTTCAACGGAGTCTCTTTCCACTTGGGATATTTATTTTATCCTTATTTTATATTTACCGCATATATTCGTACAGATACTCTGATTGATACACCCGAAATATACACTTGATCACTCATTTGACATCTATTTTTATACTTATATCTATACTTTTAATATTTGTTATTATTAGTGCAAAACTCAGTGCCTTGCTTTTTCATGTATTTTTTTTTGTTAAATATCGAGTCACTGTGTGCTGCGTTGAAGAGGTTTATTCAGGGAAATGAGAGTAATAACACTAAAAGGAAATTTTTCCCTTTTACTTCGCGTAATTAACTTGGAAACGGAAGTGGCCAGAGTCAGATTTGTGTTTAAAAATTATTACAGAGCAGTATCTTGTCTAAGGACTCCATTCTAGTTCCTATAAGTGATGTAAGACAAATTATGTTTTTATAAAAATCAAAACGTTTAATAATATAATTAAGTAGGTAATTAATACTTTTCTGCAATTCCTAGGCTAGACAAGATTAGGTAGGACCTTAAGTGATAAATTAGCATCAAGTATACTCATGATAAGGTCATGATAACTATTTTCATTTCAGATTTTTATTAATGGGCTATATTTTATTTGTAAATTTAACTATAGTAGTAATAAGCATTTCTTTCTTTAGGGGGGAAATACAGATTATATCATAAAATATTAACGAACACCTTACCTTCACTTAAGAATTGTGAAGATCAATACTCTGTTGTGTATTTTTTAGAATAATTCTTTATATTTATATTACAAAATACTTTTACCATAATTACAAGAAATACGAGCTGATATCGTTAGAAAATCAACAAAAGTTGTGAAGGTGTTTTTATTTCAATACAAGAATATAAACCTATAAATGTGAATAAGTCAGATCACCCTTGAATTATGAAATATGTAAATATAAGTGGTCGTTTGGGGTTCTTCCTTCAAACACGACGAAAACGGAAAAATATTTTCACTTTATATAAATGTCAAAGAAGAGGAAAATCTTATAAATAAAAAAAAGAGTCTGTTCATAGGGCTTCATTACAAATATAAGGTCCAAGGTAGAAGTGTATAGTATCCATTGAAGAATAATGATGGTTCCTTATAAGATCATGAACCATGAAGCATCTACATATTT